>OU343218.1:192491671-192751492 GCA_910596185.1 Chrysanthemum makinoi | reverse complement strand
TTGTATCATTATCTCAAAAGTTTTAGTGTTTAAGTTTCATCCTAGAGTCTAGATCATGGAGAAAAATGTAGGTTAAGTATGGTACTTGTGTCTCAAAATATAGTTTAAGGATGGTTTTTAGGCCAAAGTTTAAGTGGCCGTATCTTTACTTTCGTTACAACTCCGCTTCACAAATGGTTGGACATTTGAAAAATATGCCCGAAGCGAACTTACTTTTACTAGAAGACATCACTTTATAAAAGTCTTGCGTCATTGTTAAGACCCTCAACATGGTCATTCAGTTTCTTGAAGTAGTATGTGTTTAATAGAAAATGTATTAATTTTGCTAATAGAATAAAGTTACGGCAACTTTTTTAAAATGTGAATAACTTTGTCGTTGTAAGTCCGTTTTCTACGTTCTTTATATCCCGCAGGTCGTGTTAACATATACTAATATATTTATGATAAGTCGACACATTTAACAGCAAGACTCATTTTTGACTCGTAAATAGTGACATTTTCATGCTGAAATTTCTGGAATGATTAGTTTTCGTCATCAAACTTCAAAAATTCATAACTTCTTCGTTATAACTCCGTTTTAACCCGTTCAACCGACCCGCGTTTTCGTTTTAAAGTATATTTTCCAAATATCTAGCCCAAAATATTTTGCTTACTGTCGGATTTTCCAGATTTTCAAAATAAGGACAGACCCTTAATTAGACTTGTCGAAATGAGTTTTTCACGTGCCAAACCTATTCCAACCAATTCAAAACAACTCCGAAGCTATTCTAATCCTACCATACACCTTCTTAGGGTGTCATGGTTTCCTAGACATCACCAAGAGTGATAAATAACAAGGAGTAATTATAGGATGACAATATATATATAACTCTTAAAATCAATGTAAAAGTGGTATAAACCTCATGAGACTTGCATGTTTCTCAAATAAAATGATATGACCATGAAAATAAATATGAAATAAACACATGAATATGAATGCTTACAAGTAATATGATGAGGTTTAAGGACAAAGGGTTTTCCTAATCACTTGAGGTTTTTATTGCAAAACCTATACAACAAGTGATACTAGTGTGTAATAAAATCTTGTCTTGAAAATTTGGATGAAATCTCTTGGTCTCTTTGTGGTTGCCGGTTCTAGCAAGAGAGAAAGGAAAGAAATGCTTTTTGCTCTAACACTTTGCAAGTTAATGAAGTGAATGAGTTGTTATCTTAGTATAATACATAATACTCTAGTAGATATTTATCAAAACTCAATGACTCACCCTCCCCTTGTCGACAAGGGGAGTATTAGTCATGCAAGATATATATATATTTTTTTTATGTATAAGTAATGTTTTGTAAGGTTAAATGAAGATAAGTGATAAGTTAAATACACATTTGATTATTTATGGTAGCATTAAATAAAAATAACTTTTAACGGGTCAAGATAAAATATTTTAAAGTCATAAAAATTATAAAAATACATTTCTTGCAAAATTTGAGTGAAATAATTATTATCGTGTAGTATTTAAGAAAAACGTCGTAATTATATAAATACAACAATTTATATACGAAATAAATTTAAAACACCGGGTAAATTAATAATATAATTTTTATAGTCTTAAAATGAGTATAAAATATATTAGGAATATTTTTGGAAGTGTCGGATCAAATGTTCAAAATAATGTTTAAGCGATAGCGTTTATTTAATAGGAAAATAAACGTTTAATGAAAAATGCAAAACCTTGCATAAATTAATATGATGATAATGATGCCAATGAAATATAGACTAAACCTAGCCTATATGAAATGCCCTTGACGAAATGTTCATGAATTCGCAGCTAAACCATTAAGGTTACGTGAATTTGATGCTCGTAAACATAGTTTACGATAAATGATAACTGATGAAGCATGAGTAATGTTTTGAAATATGACCTGAAAATACGAGTTGTCATTGCCCAACCAAAAGGAATTGATCCACTGAATTGAGTTAAATGTTAGTCTATCGAATTTGAGTTTCGCGATGAATAACGAGGAGAAGACATGAAGAGATATCGTTATGATTATCGATGATTCGGAGTATAAAACATCATAGTAAAGAAAATATTGGATGAATCTCCCATGAATAACACTTTGACTTATATGAATATGTAAAAACCACCTTGCACTAAGACTTATAAATAAGCGCTCCCAACATAACATGATCCCTCTAGAATTAGACATAGTTAGCTAGGCTATGTATAATTAAGGAGCGATATCCTCCGAATTAGACATAGTTAGCTAGACTATGTATAATTAAGAACGATAATGTGGCGTTCGGTTTAGTTGTTATAACTCTCGATGTTTCTGAGAGATCCAAACCTTGTAAGTGATAGCGAATGAGAGGAAAGAAAGAGAATAAGCAATGAGAATATTTTACAACGAGTGGTTTATCAAAAGTAGTACATCTTAATTCATAAGATCCGAATACGATGGAAGACATAAACTTAGTACAACATAGTATATAAGGAAAATTAAGATTTATTAGTTTCGAACTCTTCTTGAGTCTTCCGCATTGTTGAGACCATGACGAGCTTCTCCTCTTTCTAACATGTTTGCATTCCCATGAGCACCTTCAAATTGTTGACCTTGGTTTTGAGGACATTGATTCCGATAGTGTCCTTGCTCCCGCATTACCAACATGTAACTATGGCTTTGCCTTTACAATTCTGGCAAGGTGTCCCATTTTTGACACTTGTAGCACTTAGCGGGACATAGACCCTTGTGATGATACTTACATTTACATAGTGGGTAGGTTCGGCATAACCACCTTTCTATTGATGTAGCAACATAACCCATTGCGGTTTCTTGCCCTATTCATTGTTGATGATGATTAGTGTTACGGTTTTGGTTGTCGTTATCATAACCTCCACGGTCATTCTCCCATTTCCTTTTGTTGTTGTTAGTTTGGTTGTTGTTGTTGTTGTTGTTGCGGTTATTGTTGATAATGTTTTCCCTTTTCACGACTTGAGCCATGAGTTTTGAGTTATCCGATAGTTTCTTCAATTGTTTGTGGATCGGAAGAAGTTACATCTCCTTGAATACATTGTGGAAGTCCTCCAATGAAATTTTATAGTAGTTTCTCATTGTCCGAAACCATTGATGGACATAGTGCGTAATTCTTGAAACCTCGATGTAGGTCTCGATCTCATAACCAACATACTAACTCATAAAATTCCGTTTCTAATTTCTTCACCTCAGTGCGTGGACAATACTT
Source organism: Chrysanthemum makinoi (assembly GCA_910596185.1). Classification (NCBI taxonomy): domain Eukaryota; kingdom Viridiplantae; phylum Streptophyta; class Magnoliopsida; order Asterales; family Asteraceae; genus Chrysanthemum; species Chrysanthemum makinoi. The sequence goes on along the minus strand of OU343218.1, from coordinate 192,748,257 downwards.
CTTTGTCAACAACCTCTTGAATTGATCCCGTGTGAGCTTGTAAGCATTTTCGATACCAATAGGTTCGCATCGAATTCCACCATGACATTCGCCATCTAAGAGTGTACGGTGGCAAACTTCACCTTGTAATCATCAGGGCAATTGCGAAACACGAGACTCCATCTTTTCAAACCATGAACCATAGCGGTGGCTCCTTCTTGCCTTTGAACTTTGTGGGATCACAGTTCTTAAAGTCCTTGTATGTACAATTTCGAACTCCAGATCCTCCTGCAACTCCTAGCGGTAGCAAGTCTAGCGGCCGGCCAGAGTGGCCTCGGCCCGGCAGCTACCGTTGCTCGTTCTTTCCTTAATGCCTTGGCTATACTATCCTCTATATACCTTTGGATAGCGGTGGTGTCATTTCGGTGCGGCTCTCTCCGGTGCCATAACTCTTCAAAATAAGAGGAAAGGTGAGACGTAGCAAAGTCCTATGTTAAGAATAAGTGTTCTAAAGAGATGTGATGTGAGGTGATAAATTTGAGGTTACTTTTCAAAATAATCGACGGGTTCCCAAAAGATGGGTTATGAGGTGTCGTAAGTTCTTCAAATGTATGATGGTCTAGTGACTTAATGTGTGAATAACGTGTAACTCGACATGTTAGTGGTGAAACAAAGGAGTGAAAGTGACCTCGCCCTACTTAAAGGTTTATCTCGACATTCGATGTTATCGGTGATAAATCAACTGATATTAAAATTGTGATAAGAAATGACAAGGCATTCTCCACATTGGAGTAGGAGGAAATGATAATAGGATGGGTATTTAAAGGCATCTATGTGACAATCGATGTGAAATGAAAGTAAATAACTCGAAAAATGTATGTATAAACCGCATGTAAAGTGAACATGCACTTATGATGAAATGATAAGATGCTATAATGATGTAGTTATAGTCTAGGGTCAATGATACAACCTAGTTCTCTATAAGCTGAAACTCGATGCCAATCATCACACCCCAAAATACATTTTGCGTGGAATGGAATTCACAGGGATTGACTGTCATAGCATCATAGTTACAGATATATTGAACGACCTAAAGTGTCGTTTGAAAAAATACATAAACGATTTATTAAAATAATCAGAGTTTACAAAGTGTAGGTCCCAAATGAAAATTAACTTGTGCGGAAATAAGTTTGTTACAAGCCAAACGATGTTTTAAAGTATATAAATCCCATGTGTGTGGCAGTCGTCACTACGACTCTATGATATGTCCATATGGATGTCATGAAGTGAATGCCTTAGATACCCGAGATAAAACATGCTAAAAGTGTCAACACAAAGGTTGAGTGAGTTCATAGAGTTTGAGTTGAAATGTAAAGCCTTTCAAAATCGTTTATGTAGCAAAGGCATTATAAATCCACTCAGTTCCAAGTTTCGCCCATACAAAACTTGCAACTTGTGTGTTTACAACCCATTGCCAAAATATGTATAGTTTATGTTCAAATGCATGATGTCAAATGAATTCACATAACGGTACATTACCTAATGTATCAATATTCAATTGATATAACACATATGAGTGCTATTTCAAATAATTCCAAGACCAATTAGTTCAATAATAATCCCAAGACCAATTAGCTCAATGAATATACCAAGACCATCAGTCAATGAATATACCAAGACCATCAGTCCAATGAATATACCAAGACCATCAGTCCAATGATTTATGATATGACAATTCTAAGCATGGCAAATCACATTGCCAGTATGACTAAACATTAGTTCAGGATAAACATGTAGTTTCAAATAATCATGAATGTCATAAAAGTTGATGAGCATGTATCTCCCCAAAGAGTTTAATAAAAGCATTAAAACAATTGAAAATGGGGCTATGGAACTCACCTGTTGCAATGATTATAATGACAAAAGTGGATACACCAAAATGTAGCGTGAATCTATAAACTTGACCTATTATGAATGATATGATACATAATAAGTTATGATGTAATGTTATGCATGCAATTTGGATGATATCTATACCACTTATGAATTTTTGAAAATAATATTTCTCGTCGAGAAATAATCTCTTAACGTCTTGACCATTTTTAAATTACTCCATATGTAATTACATTGAAATGATATCCAACGATAATCATTTAGTGATTTATTAGGAAATTATAACTTTTCGTCGTAAAATAATGTCGTTGAAATATTTCATGAAAGTGACTAAACGGCCTCTAAAGCTATCGTAAAATGGTTATGCGTCGAGTGTTAAGAAAGCGAACTCAACGGTTTTGGGAAGCTTGTATCATTATCTCAAAGTTTTAGTGTTTAAGTTTCATCCTAGTGGTCTCGATCATGGAGAAAAATGTAGGTTAAGTATGGTACTTGTGTCCCAAAATATAGTTTAAGGATGGTTTTCGGCAAAGTTTAAGTGACCGTATCTTACTCGTTACAACTCCGCTTCACAAATGGTTTGACATTTTGAAAAAATATGCGAGCGAACTTACTTTTACTAGAAGACATCACTTCATAAAAAGTACTTCGTCATTGTTAAAAACGACCCTCAACATGGTCCCGTTGCGTAGTATGTGTTTAATAGAAAATGTATTAATTTTGCTAATAGAATAAAGTTACGGCAACTTTTTTAAAATGTGAATAACTTAGTCGTTATAAGTCCGTTTTCTACGTTCTTTATATCCGCGAATCGTGTTAACATATACTAATATATTTTTGATAAGTCGACACATTTAACAACGCTTAAGACTCATTTTTGACTCGTAAATAGTGACATTTTCATGCTGAAATTTCTGGAATTATTAGTTTTCGCCGTCAAACTTCAAAAATTCATAACTTCTTCGTTATAACTCCGTTTTAACCCGTTCAAGCGGACACGTTTTCGTTTTAAAGTATATTTTCTAAATATCTAGCCCAAAATATTTTGCTTACTGTCGGATTTTCCAGATTTTCAAAATAAGGACAGACCCTTAATTAGACTTGTCGAAATGAGTTTTCACGCGCCAAACCTATTCCAACCAATTCAAAACAACTCCGAAGCTATTCTAATCCTACCATACACATTCTTAGGGTGTCATGGTTTCCTAGACATCACCAAGAGTGATAAATAACAAGGAGTAATTATAGGATGACAATATATATATAAATCTTAAAAATCAAATAAAAAGTGGTATAAACCTCATGAGACTTGCATGTTTCTCAAATAAAAGGATATGACCATGAAAATAAATATGAAATAAACACATGAATATGAATGCTTACAAGTAATATGATGAGGTTTAAGGACAAAGGGTTTTCCTAATCACTTGAGGTTTTTATTGCAAAACCTATACAACAAGTGATACTAGTGTGTAATAAAATCTTGTCTTGAAAATTTGGATGAAATCTCTTGGTCTCTTTGTGGTTGCCGGTTCTAGCAAGAGAGAAAGGAAAGAAATGCTTTTTGCTCTAACACTTTGCAAGTTAATGAAGTGAATGAGTTGTTATCTTAGTATAATACATAATACTCTAGTAGATATTTATCAAAACTCAATGACTCACCTCCACTTGTCGACAAGGGGGTATTAGTCATGCAAGATATATATATATATATATATTTTTTATTATGTATAAGTAATGTTTTGTAAGGTTAAATGAAGATAAGTGATAAGTTAAATACACATTTGATTATTTATGGTAGCATTAAATAAAAATAACTTTTAACGGGTCAAGATAAAATATTTTAAAGTCATAAAAATTATAAAAATACATTTCTTGCAAAATTTGAGTGAAATAATTATTATCGTGTGTATTTAAGAAAAGCGTCGTAATTATATAAATACAACAATTTATATCTGAAATAAATTTAAAACATCGGGTAAATTAATAATATAATTTTTATAGTCTTAAAATGACTATAAAAATATATTAGGAATAATTTTGGAAGTGTCGGATTAAATGTTCAAAATAAATGTTTACAGCGATAGCGTTTATTTAATAGGAAAATAAACGTTTAATGAAAAATGCAAAACCTTGCATAAATTAATATGATGATAATGATGCCAATGAAATATAGACTAAACCTAGTCTATATGAAATGCCCTTGTGAAAATGTTCATGAATTAGCGGCTAAACCATTAAGGTTACGCGGATTTGATGCTCGTAAACATAGTTTACGATAAATGATAAATGATGAAGCATGAGTAATGTTTTGAAATATGACCTGGAAATACGAGTTGTCACGTGTAGAGCGTATTTATAGAGAACAAAATGCAAACTATAACTCCTTTTCACAATAAAAGTCATCCGTCCACTACCAAAATGTTTCTTATGCATATACATTGATTACTTAGTATATATATGGTGAAATATTTACAATTACCGGGTTATTCTGAGTTATATGCCCCATCCCTCATATTATTATCTTATCGGATCGTTAGAAGACACTATTCCTTCCAGATCACGTTAGTTCATTACGACCGCCCGGCCGCTCACGGAAGATATGGAGTTTGATCCTTTAGAAGAGTCATCTAAGGATTTCGCGGTAGTACCTATAGACCGGCACCTAGGCTATGGCGGTATATGTCACGGTAGTACACGATATACGCTCCATTTCACGGCGATCCATATGTGCTAGCTAGGAGAGGATATCCTACTTTTGCGAAGCGAGCCATGAGAGACAAAGAAAAGGGTATTTCCGGCACTCACCACCACACCACACCCATACATGTTACCCACATATACGCCGCCAACTCTGAGAATCTCGCCTTCCAACCACAACTATAGATTTCATTTATTTGACCACTAGATTAGGTCCTCCAAACATAGAATTTACATAAACCCATAAACACATTTTTTTATAGAAATTTCCTTTTGATTTGGTTAACTTTGATGGAATCATGTTTAGGAAACTTAAAATTGAATTAGAAACCAATAACATTCATGCAATATTAAAATTTTTGACATCAAAATTTTGAACTTCCCAAACACCCCCGATTCCATGTTTTGTTAAATCTCACGAAACTAAGAACATCACAAAATGTTTTTGTGCATTGTTAATACAATCTAAAATCATTTTCATCATGCATACATGAACTCACAAATTTTGAATGAGATACATAACCAATATGTATTTTTTGACATATTCATTTGATCAAAAGTAAAGTTAGGAGCGTTTGAGTAATCTCTTTAGTCCACCATCCAAAACTCACCTTCAAACCACCTTAAGAAAACGTCTTCATCAAATTAACCAATGATGATGATGAGATGGAAGAAACTACGCTACCTTCCCAAAGCTCATCTCCTTCCCCACCAAATGCTCCATCAAAGACACCCTCTAATAAGACCACTTCATCTTCTTCCTCATTTGGAACTAGAATCTCTTCCATGGACGTAACACTTACCCTATCACCCATTACTCTGGATTATGAAATGCCTACTCCATCATCACCTTCACTCACACCACCCCCACCATCTCCAATCATGGGCCACCCTATCCAGATCCTTCTAGTTGACATCTATAGCGCTAATTGCCTATGTTGCTTACACAACCATAACCTCATCTTTTCTCTTAGGGATGAGTTACACTTCATGTTCTCCTACATGGAACATCTCTTGACACCACCACAAGAACCTATCATACCACCTCCTCCACCAACCTTTAGCCCATCCAACTAAACATATGTTTGGTGATCAAGAATAACCTTTAGGACCATTTTGTGGATCAAGAAGCAAATCTTAGGCCTCTTATGTCACTAAAGAATCTTATGTGCTTCTTGTAGTTATAACTTGTGTGTTTCTAGTAGTTGTAATGTTCATGTTTTCATGTTGTAGTCATACTTTATGTGTGATAATCCTTTCTTTATGAATGAATGAGCTTCTTTCATTATTTTCGGTTGGATAATTTTATGGTTGGTTGATTTTTTATTTTTGGGTTACTTAATCCTTATTTTATACTTTCTTGTGATTGGATATTTGTCTTGGTTACTACATGTTAGATATTGTATATTTGTCATCTAACTTGTTTTTATAGCAAGAACCATTGCTCGATTCCTTTGTGTCCTCGAGGGAGCATCCATCAAGGGGAGCCTTAGCGTCGTCTCAACATTCTCTTTGCTTCAACAAAAAGGGGGAGAAATGGGATATAAACTCAAATTAAAAACTTGCTAAATTAATTTTCACCTAAAATGAGTTTATGTTTTGTCATCATAAAAAAGGGGATTGTTAATACAAATAATTTCTAAACGTTTTCTATTTTCGACATCCCTTTTTTGATGATAACAAAATGTAAAAACACTTTTCGTAAATTAACCTAAACAAGTTTTTAGTCGAAATCCGTTTCTCACATAAAATCACTCTAGGTAAGAACAAACAAATTTACAACTTGACAAATGATCAAAGGATTAAATTTTTGTTCTAAACTTCATATTTTTAATGTGACAAAAATATTTTTTCAAAAATACATTTGAAAAATTATTTTTGAATTAAAAAGAAATGTTTTAATTGGAAAAGTAAGTTTGAATTGTCCAACAACTATTCCCACCCTAAAAAAAAGCAAAATTCTCCAAATAAACCTTCACTACTAAAACAAAATGTGAAGTGTTTTTTCTAGCAAGATACCATTAAATACCGGTACCATTGAATTTAAGGTATCATACGAACTGTAGTGGTGTCGTCCCCTGTAACGGTAAAAAAAAATTTGCCTATAAATACTAGACCATTTCACGATTTTGGTCATCATTTTCACTCAAAACTTTGAGTTTCTCTCTATCACATTTATTATTCCTTGATTATTTAGATAGTTTTCTTTTGTTTAAGAGTGATCCAATCATCCAGGCAAGTGATTAACTTCATTCCTCTACTTTTGCAAGAGAAGAACACAAAGTATCAAGAAGATACAAAGAGTTGTAGTGTTAGTGTAGTGCACTCGTAACCGTTGTTACCTACTTGTTGTATCTAGGCATACATCAAGTTGTTTATCATATTGTTTAGCTTGTGTGTGTGGATCATTGTGATCTTCTAGAGATCTTGGAGATCTCGTGTAGATTGTGTTGATAGTGTGTGGATCAAGTGGATCGAGGGTAGATCGTGTGGATCTTGTAGAGTGTGTGATTAGTAAGGATCAAGTAGATCTTGTGAGAGATTGGTACTAGCTATATAAGTACTCGACATTTAGCTTAGTGTCGAAAATTGTGATAAACATTGTATGATTTTCTCTGCCTAAATAGAGTTTGTTAACATAGTGCTTAGAACTCTCGAGTTGGGTACTCGAGGAATGGAGTGGGGCGAAGAGGAGCTTCCTTACAGATCACTCTAAATCTCTTGTCTCGGTTTGATCTTTCCATCTCTTACTCTTTGTCTTGCAATTTACATTTTAGTAGTTGTAGCTTATTTATTATAGTGTTCATATTGCAATTCATTGATTTCATTAAAGTTGAATCAAGCGTTTTCAAAGATTTAAATCAAGTTCAAACGGTAAAACTATTCAACTTTCTAGTTTTCCACAAAATCCTCTTGAGTTGAATTAGGATTTTGAATATTTGACTTTTCTCTTGATGGTGATCCTCATTTGGTTTGTACTTTTTCTCTACCGCTATAATCGTTTTACCAAAATAACGAAAAAGCAGTTTAAAACAACAAATTTTGAGGTTTAAAACGATTCCATCCGTGTAGATTCTTGTTAAATCACTAGTTATACTTGAAATATGAAAACTTTTAATAAAATAACCGTTGAATTAACAACATCTAATTTTAAAATATTAGCAGCGAGGTAGTAACGACATAGAAAAATGCACAAAATGTTGGATTTTGATGATTTTGATTTTGAAGATACATAAGTAGTGCAAAGCAAGTCACAAATGATCAATAACGATTGTTATGCATAACAAGAAAAAACCACCAAAGCGTTTTGACTCAATTGTTACTTATTTGAGTATTTGTATGCTTAAAAACATGAAATTTTGAAAACAAGAACACATCTAAATCATCACCATGGTGATCTGATACCAATTATAGGTTTCTCTTCAATCATTATCATTACACAATGTTAACAAGAGAGAGAGAGAGAGAGAGAGAGAGAGAGAGAGAGAGAGAGAGATAGATAGATAGATAGAGAGAGAGAGAGAAAGTAGTGAGAGAAAATATATTATTCTTAGTAAGAGTGACCATACACACCCTATCCATAGCAGTGCGGCTTGGACAGCGAGGTTAGTGCGGGACTAATGGGCACTTCTCTTATTTCGTTACATATAGGCTAGCCTACCTTGCTCCTTATTACAAAACATAAAGCTAAACTAAGGTTGTGTAGACTTATTACAAATACAAGACCTAGGATAATTAAAACTTCTAGAATGAATCCTAACAATATATGTATTAGGTACCCGCACTACTTTGTAGGTGTGGTTTGATTTCATAAATCAGATTATAATTTAGAAAATGGGCTTTAACAACGCTAAAGTTCTTTTTTCAATTCTATTCTTATTCTGAGCTTTAATAATCCATCAAGCAGTAATGAGTCTAATGATCCATTTTTTTATAAATATTATTACACATTAAAAACATAATTATATTCATACATTTAATTACACATGTTGTATACTGATAAATTTTTGCAGGACCTTTGGTAAGCTGCTTTATTGGTAACTTTCCAACAAAAATATTCATACAAATGTCTTCTCAAGTGTTCTCAAGAATTTTCTGGAATTGTAATTATTATCATGTCAACAAAGCCTACTTAGAATGCTACCTTTACCAATTATATATATATATATATATATATATATATATATATATATATATATATATATACACTTTTCACAAATATTTAATGTACAATTTCAAAAAATTAAATGTAAATTTTATTTATGCAAAGCTCTTATTTTTCACTGCTTATATGTCTTAAAAAGCTTAATTGAAGTTTATCGATCCACCGTTAAACTGCAACCGAAAATTAATACAATTGTGTGCGGAATCGAGTTACAACTTCAATTATTCAAAAATATAAGTAAATCTTCAATAAACCAGATGTCATACTAAAGATCTAACCCGAAACACCTACAGTAAATGACCAACTAATTCTGACCACCTATAGCCCACTTTCCCACAGATTTTTCCTAACATTTATTGTGACTAGAACGCCAATTAATTCGAAACTGTATACTATTATAAGTGTCGTATTATTAGCTTATATCCAGAAACCAAATAACACAACTTATTAACTATCACAAATTCCAAAACATACACTATTCTTCACTACATTTAGAACCATTTCTTAAACGTGACCGTATTCGATAAACTTATGCACTTAACGAAATAAATAAATAAATTTTCCAACCCCTCCACACCCCCCCCCCGGGCGCAATGCGTGGGCGCCCACTTTCCTTGTTAAGTACATGGTTGCAGAGCAATTTGTAAACCATTTCAGTAAGTTTCTTGGTCCTGTGGACATGGTGGATCCTATGATGCAGACAGTTTGTTTACTAATAAGTTGAGTAATATTGAAGGTTTGGAAATGATTGGAGAAGTAACTGACAGTGATTCTAAAGCACCAGGCCCTGATGGTTTTTCAGCTGTCTTCTTCAAGAAATCATGGAGCATTGTGGGCAAAGATGTATGTACTGCTGTCAGAGATTTTTTATCAGTGGGAAGCTTCTAGGTGAGGTAAATGCAATCCTTATTTCTCTTGTACCTAAAATCACTCATGCTAAAAAGATATCTGAGTATAGACCTATTTCCTGCTGCAACATTCTCTATAAATGCATTAGCAAAATATTGAAAAATATAATCAATCCTTGTCTTGATAAGCTAATAAATCAGAACCAAAGTGTTTTTGTTCCTGGAAGGCTTATTCATGACAATCTGCTGCTAACACAAGAGTTGTTGAAAGGGTATAATTGCAAAAATGGGGCTAAAAGGTATGCTCTTAAAGTAGACATTGCAAAAGCTTATGATACAGTTAGTTGGAGTTTTTTGGATTGTGTATTAAAGCAGTTTGGGTTTCATGGAAAAATGGTCAAATGGATTATGAAATGTGTGTCTTCTGCTGCTTTCACCATATCCATCAATGGGGAAAGACATGGTTATTTTAAGAATGGTAGAGGGTTGAGACAAGGTGATCCTATCTCACCATATCTTTTCACTCTCATTATGGAAGTTTTTTCATTGATGATGGCAAGGAAAATTCACAATTGTGCTAATTTCAAGTACCATAAAGGATGTAAAGAGATCAAATTGACCCATCTCTCCTTTGTTGATGATCTGTTGGTAATGTGTTGACATCCTGATTTTTAAGTGTCAGTTTCCCCCGATTATGCTCATATTTTATATTGTTTATATGGATATATACTCTTATTTCTTTATATTTTGTTTCCAGGTTATATATGAGCGTAGGAGCTAAAGCGACGCGGTTTTGGAGATGCACGTTAATGATTTATACCTTAGTATGCTCTCATGGAAGAAGCTACGGCGTAACTCATACTCTCATTTATGCCGTACATATGAATTCAAATATGAAGACCAAGTCAACACTAGTTACGGCGTAACTATCAACCCAAGTTATGTCGTAATCATCTATGTCATAATGATTTTCGCGCCTCCATCAGTTACACCGTACTCCCCGAAATTAGTTACGGCGTAACCAACACTACAAATGTCTTGACAGGATCTTTGAAGATTACGACGTAGCCACTTGTTGAGTTTACGACGGAGCTGAAGGGATTACGGCGTAACCATCCTTAAGGTTAAGCCGTAACCACCACTACGTAATTGGATAACCTTACGACGTAACCACATCATAAGGTTACGTCATAACCGGATCGGGCCTATAAACACAAGCCCTAAATTTTGCATTTGACATCATTCACACACCATACGGAGCCACATTATAAGCCAGAGAACGTGAAGGGGGTCCACAAGGCCGATCTTACACAACATACGGAGCCATTTCCAAGGGAGAAGTCACAACATATCATCGATAAGCTTTAGCTATTCTTATTTCATTTACATTTTGATTCATGTCTTCATTTACCATGTTAAACATTGAATTGAGTGTTCATTTTCATATGATCGGCTAAGCACCTTTGGTCCTAGCCTAGTTATGATTCCTTAATTGTTTTGTTTATGTTTTCGCACTTCTATTATTGCTTCTGGTGTATGCATGCATAGTTCGTTGGTAGCCACCCTTTCTTTGGTAGTTTTTAAGCCCGATTGTACTTGCTTGTTTATGAGAATTGACCAAAGGACCCTAGGGAAGTAGGTTGCGAGGGTTGATAAGAATTGACCAAAGGACTATCAATCCCTCTCGTGCGAATTGATCAAAGGATCACCTTCTGGTGGGCGGAACTTAAGAAGTTAGGTATGTGTGTCTAAGATGCTAGCCCCCGGGCACACATTGTTTCGAATCTTGCATGTAGGGAACTTAATGACTTAGCATAGATTACCGGGGACCTCGTCAATCCAAAGGGTAATGCCTTTGATATCGGGTAGGGATCTATGAGTAATAGGCCAGACGAATTGACCAAAGGAGTCTGGCGAATTTAAAAACCACTTGAAGCGATAGGAAGTAATAATTAGAGAGCATAGACCTAACATGATAGGATGATTAATTATGTAACACCCCCAAAATCACAATGTGACAGCGGAAGACTATTTGGGGTATTACGTAGAGGATCATAGTCATAAGTTACAGAAAACGACTCTAAAGAGACGTTTTAAATAAAAGTTGTTACCATTTCATAAATCTCAGTGTTTTGGGAAACACAAAAGGGAATACCACATGTTTGAAATTACATAAAAGACAGTTTTAAACGTTTACGAAATGATAACTTTAATTGAAAACTACACCACTTCAAAGCGTCCTTGGCGTCCACTCCACGCCTTCATGATATCTAATTAGTACCTGAGATGAACATGCTTAAAAAGATCAACAAAATGTTGAGTGATATTCATAGGTTTAAATAAAGGGGTTGAACACAAGTAAAAGATGATAATTGCTTTGAATACAATCACCATGGAAAACATAGATTATTATTATGCGCTAAGCTCATGACACCAAACTAACTGCATACACCTAATTATTGGTGTAAGTAATAATATTGCCCTCAGAGATGGAATTGCCAATTCCATAGTTAACCAAATATAGTGCGCCCCGGTTATTTCCGATAACCGAAAGTGAGGGGTCGTTAATTCCCATAGTACTATCCACAATATTCGCGTTCACTCGTAAGTGATTAATGGTTCATGATGTAAGGGACTTATGGCAGGCAACTTAGGCTATAATAATAATGATCAGGCAGCATACAGTTTAAGAAAAGACTTGTGTTCTAGTTTATAGCATGCATCTCCCTCGCGGGGTTTAAAAGAAATAAGTAAAGGCGAGGCTATGAACTCACCTTAGCAAAGCAGTATCCGAGTAGTGAACAAGATCAAGTAAATGATGTACCGAGTACCGTCACGCGACCTATAAGTTGTATATCAATACTTTAATTAATACGTTTGTATTTTGACTTGATAATATTTATATACACCAAAAGTTTAGGTTATTTATGTTGTGTGTCGTTTATTATCGAACATGATTAACTTTGGCTCATGGAAGTACTTAGACACACACAAAAGTATTAAAACATGTGAGTCGTGGGTTTGTCGTAACCGAGAGATGATGTACGGAAAATATCATAAATAAATAGTAACGTATTTATATCATAAAGACGTTGCTTAAAATATAGGTATATATAATAAAAGTAATAGTTTTATTATAATGGTAAAAATAAAATAAATTTCGTTTTATATGTTATAATGGTCTTTTAGAAAAATTTGTATGACTTATTTATATATCTAAAATATATTTGGTGACTAAGTGTAGAAAAATTATTATTGTTTCAAACTATATTTCGTTTAATATGAACCATGAGTTTATGGTATTTCGTTAGTCGTTTATATCATATGCTTGTGAAATGAGATATCGTGAAATATTGTTGAAAGTAATTTTGTCAACACGGGTGAAGCCGGCGAGTTGTGAGCGAGTGAGAAAGAAAAAGAGACAAGTAATCGTAGCACGTTTAAGATGACGATTTTTGTTATACTCAATGTTATGAACTTTATTTGTTTGTCTCACTTTATAAAACCTTATGTTTCAGTTGCATATTTGTGTACATATTTTTTTAGGAAATGAATGAACATCAAATGGGCCTTGGCCCAACTAGTCCTCAGCATGTATTTTAGATCCAAGAAAGGAAGTCAAATTTGATGTGGTTTCGGGTGGCCCATAAATTGCCCACCGATAACAAAGCGCACCTATTATTTGATGAAAAGAAAACCAGTACACTCTAAGGAAAGACATGCAAATGTGGCGCATGAAGGAAGAAGGAAAAACAAGAAAATATTTACTAGGCGCATTCACATTGGTAACCAAGAAGGACGGGCAGCCTTATGTGGGAACGAGCGCCCTTCGAGTGGCTGCGTTGCAGCGGGTATACACCCTTTGGGTGGCTGCACATAGGTGACATGAATGCCCTTTTGTTGGGCAGAAAATAAGCTGAAACGAACACCCCTTTTTGTGTCGTTGTTGAACCAGGAGAGCAAACCAAGCGCACCCTAATTGGTGCTGAAAATCAGCGACAAGCACGTACCCCATTGCTATACCAACGCACCTAATTGGTGCTGAAAATGTGACAACGCACCCCATTCTTTGTACCAAACAAGCACCTAATTGGTCTTTGAAAATCAGATTCAAAACACAACCTTAACAAGGTTTCGTCACAACCAAACAAAACACGAATAAGCCACGGGGACAAGCAAGGAAGTATGTTGAATATACCAACGAATGAACGAGGGAAAAGCAGGACGAGTACGACTTTCAGTGAGCTAAAGAACTACGTCGAAAAGGTTAGCCAATACTAGTATGATGTTTTCTTTTAGGTTCTTACCACTCAACAATTATAACGACAACACAAGCATATCAAGCTAAAAGTTCACCACTGTGATTTAACCACAGTGGGTTTTGACTCGCGACAATCCAACATAACAAATCTTGAAATCAATATGTCACATGTTGTTAGTCAAAACAGTTTTGAAAGGCACTTGACCAAGACATGGAAAACATCAAATACTCCTAAACCGAACACTAGCAATTCCAAAAATAAGTTGGGACGAAGTCGGGACTAAGCATGTTATCAAGTAATTCGAAATTAAGCCGAACCATATAGACCATTAGCTAACGAAATAAGCCGAAACACTAAACCTTGATTCTCATACACGTCGATTACTTATTTCAATATTTCAAGTTTTAAAGTCAGTGATTTAGATGCTTCTTTTTGTATGACTGTCTCGACCAAACAACCAAGTTTTTAACAACATATATATTTTTGATTCTTTAGTGATTCCCATCTCAAGATATTAACAACACTGAGTTACTTCAACCATTTCATATCAAAACAACATCTCAACTTTAACCAAATTAGTAATTTTACAAGATAACAACTTCTGAAACAATATCTTAATTATACTTAAATCTTGATTGTATAAAAATGAAACAAATACTATAAATCAAAGGTGCTAATGTTCTTACAACGAGGGTGCTACGAATTCGGTTGAAGAGAGAAGCCAAACCAAAGGACTCTTGAACACCAATCGAACCAAACAGGAACCCACCTAGCACTTTGAATATTCTTTCTAGTTTTTGATTTTGAGTTGTGAGTGTGGTATCCCTTGGGTCGATGGGGGTTTAAAAAGAGGTATAGATGGGTTGTTTGACTAGTACATCCAAAGTGGGGTTGAGATACTTGTCTCCTTTGAGCAACGGTATCAAATCTTCACGTGGCTATTCAGTTTTGATTCCAATGGTACCTAGTGATAAGGGAATCGATAGGGTCTTGATACCTTGTCGTTTCTTCCAGGGGATGAGCCAAGGAGGTAACTAATCTTGGTTAGGAGTTATGTATGATGTTTGGGAAAGAAGTTTGGAGGTTTTACTCCTTTGGAGATGGCGCAGCGGATGCAGCGGATTAAGAGGGAAAGAAGGAGGCGACATAAGAGGATTGCAGGTTTTTCAGAGTCAGAGGAAGAAGAGGGTAGGTGGGGGCGTGGGTTAGAGTAGATAAGAGTAGGGTTTGTTTGTATTTTAATTATTAGTTGTAAAATAAAAGGTAGGAGTATTTATTTGTATAGATGGGGTATTAGATGTATTTTGTGTCCATTGTTAAACTCGTAACCGTATAACTTTAAAGGGGAAAAGTTGTATTGCTTATATCTCTGGACACGTTATAATTAAACCGCGATGATGTAGTTTTGATTTTTATTAGTTCGCTTATTTTCTCGCGTTTTCTTTTATTTTATTTTGGTACGCGTCTATGGACTCTTAAGACAAGAAAAATCTTTCTTGTGAGACTGATTTAGAATCAGTAAAGATCAGGCATGGTTAAATAAGACTACTCGGATATGCATAATTTTTATGCAAGAAAAGGTGAAATGTACATGCTAAAATGCTCAATTTAGATCAAATAAATTTGATAAACAGTCAAGTTCATAATTATGAAGATTTAAATTAGTGAAATTTTCCAGGTGGCTACAGTACCTACCCCTTAAGAGGATTCCGTCCCGGAATTCTAGTTTACAGTGGTTGTCGGAGTTGGATTTGTGAGCAGATGTGGGTACTTAACACGCATGGTGTCTTCGCGTTCCCACGTGTACTCCGGTCCTCTCTTGGAGTTCCATCTAACCTTGACGATAGGGATGCGACTTTGCTTAAGTCGCTTGACTTCTCTATCCATGATTTCAATTGGTTCTTCGACAAAGTTGAGCTTGTCATCGAGCTTAATCTCTTTTAGTGAAACAACAAGAGATTCATCCGACAAGCATTTCTTTAGATTTGAAACGTGAAAGGTAGGGTGTACTCTACTAAGTTCTTCCGGGAGATCAAGCTTGTAAGCAACCGGGCCGATTCTTTCGAGAATCTTGAAAGGGCCAATGTATCGAGGATGTAGCTTTCCTCGTTTTCCGAATCGAACCTTTCCTTTCCAAGGTGATACTTTCAACATAACTCGATCACCAACTTGAAATTCCATGGGTTTCCTTCTAACATCGGCCGTAACTCTTTTGTCGATCTCTAGCGACTTGAAGTCGTTGGCAATTTGCACAATCTTCGGTTGTTTCTTGGACAAGTTCAGGTCGATGAGTTGGGCATCTCCAACCTCAGCCCAACAAACGGGTGATCGACACTTTCGACCATAAAGTGCCTCGAATGGAGCTGCCTTGATGCTCGCGTGATAACTATTGTTGTAGGAGAATTCGCCAAGCGGTAAGTGTTTATCCCAACCTTTTCCAAAGTCGATCACGCATGCTCGGAGCATGTCTTCCAAGGTTTGGATAGTCCTTTCGCTTTGGCCATCGGTTTGGGGATGATATGCGGTACTCATATCCAAACGAGTACCTAAGGCCTTTTGAAGAGATTTCCAGAAGTGTGAAGTAAAACGACAGTCACGATCAGAAATGATGGAAATTGGTACTCCATGACGGGATAAAATTTCCTTCAGGTATAGTTGAGCAAGGGTTTCCATTTCATCATTTTCCTTGATGGGTAAGAAATGAGCGGATTTGGTAAGACGATCAATGATAACCCAAATAGTGTCGTAACCTCTAGCTGTCTTAGGTAGTTTGGTTATGAAGTCCATAGTAATTCTCTCCCATTTCCAAACAGGGAGTTCAGGTTGAGTTAACAATCAGGAAGGTTTTGACATTCAGCTTTGACTCGAGAACAGGTGAGACATTTCCCAGCGTGCGTTGCAATTTCACTTTCATGTTTGGCCACCAATAAAGCTTCTTGAGATCTTGGTACATTTTGTCGGATCCCGGGTGAATGGAATATTTAGACTTGTGAGACTCATGCATAATGAGTTCCCGTATCCCTCCACAAAGTGGTATCCAACTTCTATCGCCAAAACATAAGGTTCCATCCGATCTTTGCACAAAACCGTTCTCGTTTTCCGGCATTCCATAGATTCTCTCATTGGGGCGGTTTTGGGTTTGAGAGCTTCGGCTTGAGCTTCAAGGATTTTTGATGGAAGGGGTGACTGAATTGTCATTCCCAAGGATCTTACTCGAAGAGGTTTAGGTTGATCCTTTCGACTAAGAGCATCAGCTACAACATTTGCTTTTCCCGGGTGATAACGGATTTCACAGTCGTAATCACTAAGCAATTCTAGCCATCGGCGTTGTCGCATGTTTAACTCCTTTTGATCGAGAATGTGTTGGAGACTTTTATGGTCGGTAAACATCGTACACTTGGTTCCATATAGGTAATGTCTCCATATTTTGAGAGCGAAAACCACGGCTCCCAATTCCAAGTCATGGGTAGTGTAGTTCTTCTCATGAGTTTTGAGTTGTCATGAAGCATAGCGATCACCTTGTTTCTTTGCATCAATACCGCACCTAACCCTAGGTGTGATGCATCACAGTAGACCATAAAATCTTCCACTCCATCGGGTAAGGCTAAGATAGGGGCTTCACAAAGCTTTTGTTTCAAGAGTTGAAAGGCTAACTCTTGTTTCTCTCCCTAGTCAAAGTTCTTCTTTTTACGGGTTAGCTCTGTTAGAGGTTTAGCGATTTTCGAAAATCCTTGATAAATCTTCGATAATAACCCATAAGACCCAAAATTGGCGTATCTCGGTAGGGGTAGTAGGGGATGACCAATCCTTGGCAGCTTCGATTTTTGAAGGATCAACATGAAGACCATTACTATCTATCACGTGACCAAGGAATTGAACTTTTGAATCCAGAAGTCGCACTTGGAAAACTTAGCATACAGTTCTTCTTTCTTGAGCAGCTCTAGGATGGCTTTCAAGTGTTCCGCGTGCTCTTCCTTGTTGCGGGAATAGATGAGAATGTCGTCAATGAATACAATCACAAATTTGTCCAAATAGGGTTTACACACTCGGTTCATCAGTCCATAAACACGCCGGTGCATTTGTCAAACCAAATGGCATCACTTGGAACTCGTAGTGGCCGTAAGCGTGTTCAGCGTTTTGAATATCCTCCTCTCTAACTCTCGTTGATGATAACCGGATCTCAGATCAATCTTTGAGTAGACGCTTGACCCTGCGGTTGGTCAAGCAGATCATCAATCCTAGGCAATGGATAGCGATTTTTCACCGTCGGTTTGTTCAACTCTCGGTAATCAATACACATACGGAAAGATCCGTCCTTATTCTTGACAAATAAGACCGGAGCTCCCCGAAGAACTTCGGTCGAATGAATCCTTTTTGGACAGCTCTTGAAGTTGGTCGAGGCAGTTCTTGTAGTTCGGAAGGTGCCTCTATAGGGTGCTCGTGCCACGGGCGCCGCTCGGCACTAGCTTCGATTTGGAATTCTACTTGCCGACTTGGAGGAAGGCCGGCAAGTCTTGTGGAATACTTGAAAGTCCCTAGCCACGGGCGTCTTTAGTTTCTTCTCGTCCGCTTTCTCCTTCTTCGTTACTTGTGCTAGAAAAATGTGGCATCCTTTTTCTATGTACTTCGCCGTTTTAACGCGCGAGATGATGTTCAATCGGGTCTTACTACGATTACCCCGAATGATTAGAGTTTCGCCATCGAGAGGAATGTGAACGACTTTCTCGTCACAGATGATTCTTGCACGATTCTTGGATAGCCAATCCATGCCAATGAAAGCATCGAAGCTACCAAGTTGGATAGGCATAAGGTCTATATCGAACGGGTGATTTGACAAGGATAGGTTGCAACCTCGAAGGATAGTGTTAGTTCCTAATATTTTTCCATCGGCTAGTTCTACTTCATAAGTGGTATCTAGGGTAGTTGGGGTGACTTTTAACAAAGGTGCAAACTTAGAAGACACAAAACTTTTGTCGGCTCCAGAATCAAATAACACTTTAGCTAAAAGATGGTTGAGTGAAAACGCACCGTAACGACATCCGGTTCTCTTGTGCATCTCCATCTCCTAGCACATAAGCTCTTGCTCTAGCAGGGTTATTGTTGTTATTTTTGTTGTTGTTGTTGTTCTCGCACTTTGGGCATCTACTCTTGACATGTCCAACTTCTCCACATCCAAAGCAAGTTATCCCAATAGGTTGAAGGTTACTACCGAGTGGTGGCTTCGGCAATCCTTGTGGGTATGACCCACCTTATTACACTTTCCACACTTAATGGTACAACGTCCCACGTGATGCAGGTTGCATCGAGTGCACAAAGGGTGTGGTCCAGCATAGCCTCTTCCAGTAGTGGGGGTAGCAGCATAAGCCCTCGCAACTTCTTGTCTGCGGTTTTGTTGATTGTGGTGGTTGTTTCGGTTTTGGTGGTATGAGTTGGAATTGTTGTTGCGGTGATGATTGTGATTGTTGCGGCCTTGGTTGTTGTTGTTACGGTTATTGTTGTGATGGGAAGAGTTGTTGTGATGGAAGTTGTTTGAAGTGTTGCCTCGGCGGTCATCAAATTTCCTTTTGTTGTCATTAGTGCCTTGCACGGATCCATGCTTCAAGACTTGATCCATGAGTTGGTAGGAAATTGTGATCACTTCTTCCACGGTCTTGGGCTTTGATGCAATAACATTGCCCTCAATGCTTCGGTAATCCCCAATGAGATTTTCTAGCAACTTGACATTATCCGAAACCATGGAAGGGCATAGAGCTTTCAATTCTTGGAAGCGCTTGAAGTAGGTCTTGAGATCATTGCCCTTAGTAGTCAGATGGTAGAATTCATCTTCAAGTTTCTTGATCTCGGTCCTTGGGCAGTATTGCTTCATCATCAATTGCTTTAGTTCAATCCAAGTGGTTTTGTAGGCTTCTTCCTTGCCAATAGGTTGGGCATGAGCCTTCCACCAAGACAATGCATCTTCCAGCAGAGTACCAAGAGCGAATTTCACCTTGCAATCTTCGAGCAATCACTTAGCGAACACGTTTGATCTTTCAAACCAATGGATAAGGCCAACGGCGCTTCAGCCTTTGAAGAAGGTAGGTTTGCAGTTCATGAACTCCTTATATCCACACTTGCGATTTACCACAGCTTCATTTCGGTTGGTTTGATTTGGAGCTTCATTTGTTCGAGTTGCCTCAGCAGGTCTTGCAGCAAAGCGGCACCAATTTCATTGGTAACCAACCTCGAATTGCTTCCGGTCATCTCGGGAGTTTGAGTAGGGGTAGAGGTAGTTCTTGTTCTTGCCATTTTTCTAAAGACATACACTCAGATTTTAGAATCATTCAACATAAGTGTGTATTATTATAAAAATGATTTCATAATAGTCAAGATCATCACATTATATCAAGAGAGTATAATCATCATAAGAAGAATCACAACATGTTAGAACCACACAAGAGAATATATATAAATGATCACTTCGATTCACACAAACCGATAAATAAGAAAGATCATCATACATAAGAATATAAGGAAACAACAACCATAATGTCATAAGCCTATCATCCATACATAGTGATACGATAACCATACAATGTCACATAAATAGCTTGTTCGATAGTTTACAAAACATGCGAATACAAAGCCTTTATTAGTGCCACATGCGTGAGGCTAAAGTACTAGAAAACTAAATACATGAATCACCGATCTAGAGGCTGTCGGGTGTGCCCCTCAATGGTATTTGTAGGTCACGGACTAGCCCTGCGGATCATCCACCTCTCTATCTCGTGCCTCCATCCGCTCCAGCGTAGTACGAGTCTCCATGATCATCATCCTCTCAGACTGTCGTCGCACAACTCCCTCCAACATCTCAGCTCTGTCCAACAGTCCTAATCTATCTGACTCCATCCTCCTCTCCAACACTGTAACTGCTCCACTAGCTCTCTCACTCTGGGCACCAATCCTATCAAGTACTCCCTCCATCGTGGTCCTCCCGTTGAGGAGCTCTCCAACCTCATCCTCAATGTTCTCGATACGAACTAACGGAACCTCATCAACAAATGCCACAACATCCTCAAGCTGATCCTCATTTCGCGGCACTCGGGCAGCCAATAATGGAATGGTATGATGAAGGGGTTCTCCCGTGACAGGGAGAGTCTCGGCAGCAAAGCAAACCGATGCTCTCCAAGCTCCATAGTGCTAGGTGCACCCTCCTCCGACCTCCATCGACTAATGAACGGCACCATGTAAGACCAAGCGTGTAGCATCGACCCTCCTATGGGCTCCCGGCCGGTACCAAACACAACATGGTGGTATGGGTCTGAATGTGCGGGTGAAAGATGGACTCTCTCCCTAAGAGATGTCACCGATCGCGTATGCATCACCGGGGTGATGATGCACGGGTGGGGATGAAACCGATGATGATGGTCCGATAAATGAATGTGGTAGGTGGTGGTAATGGTAAAGCGGTATGAGTGGTGGTGCAGTGCTGGTGATGGTGGAAAAGCGAGGATGATGGTATGTCCGAAGGTGGAATGAAAGTGATGGGTGCCCTCACCTTCGGCGGTATGCATGAAGGTAGCACCATCCTCAAGGTAACAGAATGGTGGCCAAATGGCGCAGCTCGTAGGGTTTGAGAACCCTAGCTCGCCTTCGCCTCCCGCCGTAAGCGCAGCGATGGTGATGGGCAAGAGATAGAAGACACGGAATCGTGGATGAGTGTGTCCGGAGACATAATGTCGAAGGTGATAGCCACCGCCTTTGTGACTCGGATATCGGTCATAAGTGGGGACCAAAGACGAGGCGAGAAACTTCGGGTATGGTCCAAGCAGGTGGGGTGACAACGACTTCACCCTCCTCGAAGGGCTCAGTCTCAGAGGACATATGTGCAATGGGAGCCGGTACCAAGGGGTAGAGGCAGAGGACATAGTATCCTCCATCTCAGTATCGGAGGTCAAGTCGATGGGATGAGTAGCAGTCGACATGATATGTAGCAATCAAAAGAAAATGTGCATTTGTAAGTATAAGTAATGCCATGCAATAAATAAGATTTAATTAGTCGCGCATAATCGCCACGCGAAATCTAAATGCCTAACTAAATGAAAGCTAGCATTATAAGTTTTATCATGCAAAGTTTTACTAGTCATGTATTATCCGCCAAGCGAATCCCATACATGCAATCGGTAATGCAGTAGCGGAGGACGTGAAGTGGTGGTGTAAACGGTCCATTTGAAAACGTGGTTATAGTCCAATTTGTTTTAAAATACAAGTTGGTTCTCTATAACCTAGGCTCTGATGCCAATCTGTAACACCCCCAAAATCACAATGTGACAACGGAAGACTATTTGGGGTATTACGTAGAGGATCATAGTCATAAGTTACAAAAAAACGACTCTAAAGAGACGTTTTAAATAAAAGTTGTTACCATTTCATAAATCTCAGTGTTTTGGGAAACACAAAAGGGAATACCACATGTTTGAAATTACATAAAAGCAGTTTTAACGCGTTTACGAAATGATAACTTTAATTGAAAACTACACCACTTCAAAGCGCCCTTGGCGTCCACTCCACGCCTTCATGATATCTAATTAGTACCTGAGATGAACATGCTTAAAAAGATCAACAAAATGTTGAGTGATATTCATAGGTTTAAATAAAGGGGGTTGAACACAAGTAAAAGATGATAATTGCTTCGAATACAATCACCATGGAAAGCATAGATTATTATTATGCGCTAAGCTCATGACACCAAACTAACTGCATACACCTAATTACTGGTGTAAGTAATAATATTGCCCTCCGAGATGGAATTGCCAATTCCATAGTTAACCAAATATAGTGCGCCCCGGTTATTTCCGATAACCGAGTCGGGTTCGTTAATTCCCATAGTACTATCCACAATATTCGCGTTCACTGTAGTGATTAATGGTTCATGATGTAAGGGACTTATGGCAGGCAACTTATGCTATAATAATAATGATCGCAGATACTGAGTTTAAGAAAAGACTTGTGTTCTATTTTATAGCATGCATCTCCCTCGCGGGGTTTAAAAGAAATAAGTAAAGGCGAGGCTATGAACTCACCTTAGCAAAGCAGTATCCGAGTAGTGAACAAGATCAAGTAAATGATGTACCGAGAATCACACGCGACCTATAAGTTGTATATCAATACTTTAATTAATATGTTTGTATTTTGACTTGATAATATTTATATACACCAAAAGTTTAGGTTATTTATGTTGTGTGTCGTTTATTATCGAACATGATTAACTTTGGCTCATGGAAGTACTTAGACACACACAAAAGTATTAAAACATGTGAGTCGTGGGTTTGTCGTAACCGAGAGATGATGTACGGAAAATATCATAAATAAATAGTAACGTATTTATATCATAAAGACGTTGCTTAAAATATAGGTATATATAATAAAAGTAATAGTTTTATTATAATGGTAAAAATAAAATAAATTTCGTTTTATATGTTATAATGGTCTTTTAGAAAAATTTGTATGACTTATTTATATATCTAAAATATATTTGGTGACTAAGTGTAGAAAAATTATTATTGTTTCAAACTATATTTCGTTTAATATGAACCATGAGTTTATGGTATTTCGTTAGTCGTTTATATCATATGCTTGTGAAATGAGATATCGTGAAATATTGTTGAAAGTAATTTTGTCAACACGGGTAGACGAGCGAGTTGTGAACGAGGCGTGAGAAAGAAAAAGAGACAAGTAATCGTAGCACGTTTAAGATGACGATTTTTGTTATACTCAATGTTATGAACTTTATTTGTTTGTCTCACTTTATAAAACCTTATGTTTCAGTTGCATATTTGTGTACATATATGTTTTTCGGAAATGAATGAACATCAAATGGGCCTTGGCCCAACTAGTCCTCAGCATGTATTTTAGATCCAAGAAAGGAAGTCAAATTTGACTGTGGTTTCGTGGCCCACTGATAACCAAACGCACCTATTATTTGATGAAAAGAAAACCAGTACACTCTAAGGAAAGACATGCAAATGTGGTGCATGAAGGAAGAAGGAAAAACAAGAAAATATTTACTAGGCGCATTCACATTGGTAACCAAGAAGGACGGGCAGCCTTATGTGGGAACGAGCGCCCTTCGAGTGGCTGCGTTGCAGCGGGTATACACCCTTTGGGTGGCTGCACATAGGTGACATGAATGCCCTTTTGTTGGGCAGAAAATAAGCTGAAACGAACACCCCTTTTTGTGTCGTTGTTGAACCAGGAGAGCAAACCAAGCGCACCCTAATTGGTGCTGAAAATCAGCAGCAACGTACCCCATTTGCTATACCAAACGTACCCTAATTGGTGCTGAAAATCAGCAGCAACGCACCCCATTTTCTGTACCAAACGCACCCTAATTGGTGCTGAAAATCAGATTCAAAACACAACCTTAACAAGGTTTCGTCACAACCAAACAAAACACGAATAAGCCACGGGGACAAGCAAGGAAGTATGTTGAATATACCAACGAATGAACGAGGGAAAAGCAGGACGAGTACGACTTTCAGTGAGCTAAAGAACTACGTCGAAAAGGTTAGCCAATACCAGTATGATGTTTTCTTTTAGGTTCTTACCACTCAACAATTATAACGACAACACAAGCATATCAAGCTAAAAGTTCACCACTGTGATTTAACCACAGTGGGTTTTGACTCGCGACAATCCAACATAACAAATCTTGAAATCAATATGTCACATGTTGTTAGTCAAAACAGTTTTGAAAGGCACTTGACCAAGACATGGAAAACATCAAATACTCCTAAACCGAATACTAGCAATTCCAAAAATAAGTTGAGACGAAGTCGGGACTAAGCATGTTATCAAGTAATTCGAAATTAAGCCGAACCATATAGACCATTAGCTAACGAAATAAGCCGAAACACTAAACCTTGATTCTCATACACGTCGATTACTTATTTCAATATTTCAAGTTTTAAAGTCAGTGATTTAGATGCTTCTTTTTGTATGACTGTCTCGACCAAACAACCAAGTTTTTAACAACATATATATTTTTGATTCTTTAGCCGATTCCCATCTCAAGATATTAACAACACTGAGTT
Organism: Chrysanthemum makinoi; assembly: GCA_910596185.1. Lineage (NCBI taxonomy): Eukaryota > Viridiplantae > Streptophyta > Magnoliopsida > Asterales > Asteraceae > Chrysanthemum > Chrysanthemum makinoi. The sequence continues at coordinate 192,723,341 of OU343218.1, read as the reverse complement.
ACTTCAACCATTTCATATCAAAACAACATCTCAACTTTAACCAAATTAGTAATTTTACAAGATAACAACTTCTGAAACAATATCTTAATTATACTTAAATCTTGATTGTATAAAAATGAAACAAATACTATAAATCAAAGGTGCTAATGTTCTTACAACGAGGGTGCTACGAATTCGGTTGAAGAGAGAAGCCAAACCAAAGGACTCTTGAACACCAATCGAACCAAACAGGAACCCACCTAGCACTTTGAATATTCTTTCTAGTTTTTGATTTTGAGTTGTGAGTTGTGGTATCCCTGTGGGTCGATGGGGGTTTAAAAAGAGGTATAGATGGGTTGTTTGACTAGTACATCCGAAGTGGGGTTGAGATACTTGTCTCCTTTGAGCAACGGTATCAAATCTTTACGTGGCTATTCAGTTTTGATTCCAATCGTACCCTAGTGACAAGGGAATCAGATGGGGTCTTGATACCTTGTCGTTTCTTCCATGGGATGAGCCAAGGAGGTAACTAATCTTGGATAGAAGTTATGTATGATGTTTGGGAAAGAAGTTTGGAGGTTTTACTCCTTTGGAGATGGCGCAGCGGATGCAGAGGATTAAGAGGGAAAGAAGGAGGCGACATAAGAGGATTGCAGGTTTTTCAGAGTCAGAGGAAGAAGAGGGAAGGTGGGGGCGTGGGTTAGAGTAGATAAGAGTAGGGTTTGTTTGTATTTTAATTATTAGTTGTAAAATAAAAGGTAGGAGTATTTATTTGTATAGATGGGGTATTAGATGTATTTTGTGTCCATTGTTAAACTCGTAACCGTATAACTTTAAAGGGGAAAAGTTGTATTGCTTATATCTCTGGACACGTTATAATTAAACTGGCACGATGATGTAGTTTTTGATTTTTATTAGTTCGCTTATATTTTCTCGCGTTTTCTTTTATTTTATTTTGGTACGCTGCGGACTCTTAAGACAAGAAAAATCTTTCTTGTGAGACCGATTTAGAATCAAGAAAGATCGTGCATGGTTAAATAAGACTACTCGGATATGCATAATTTTTATGCAAGAAAAGGTGAAATGTACATGCTAAAATGCTCAATTTAGATCAAATAAATTTGATAAACAGTCAAGTTCATAATTATGAAGATTTAAATTAGTGAAATTTTCCAGGTGGCTACAAATTACGTTAGCACACTTTCTCCTTATTGTTTAAAACCTCGTCTAATTTCCGCATTTCATTTCTTTCTTATTAATCTTTCAAAATATTATTCTCTTTTAAAACCGTGACACTAGACTTAAATAGGATCCAAAACTACATAGCTCTAGGGAACGACCTCGGCTTTACCACACTCTATACTACGCGAAACCGATTCACTGCTCGTTAGTGAAATAGGTAGACCTTAGGTAGACGAGACTTAGAAATTAAATCCTGGTCGGAAATCCTACATCAGAATTTTGGCGCCGCTGTCGGGGAGATATATTCGGATTTTTGTTTAAGTCCTTTATTTTTGTTTTATTGTTTTTGTTTTTCTCACGATTTACTTTTAGTTTCAGATAATATGGCAGTTGTGGATATCAACAACCTCACTATGGAGGTATACCTCGCAATGACTCGGGATGAGCAAGGGTCGGGGCTTGTTAGGCCAGCAATTGGAGTAGAGGTCTGATTCGAGATCAAGGACCAATTCATGAGGGAGTTGCATGAAAACCCCTTTTCTGGAAGTAAGAATGAAAATGCTTACGAGCATATTGAAAATGTTTTATACATCGTGAGCCTCTTCAACATCCCAGGTGTCTCTCAAGACGTAGTCATGCTGATAACATCAAATAGTCATGACTTTTTAGTGTCAATTTCCCTCGATTATGCTCGTATTTTATGTCATTTATATGGATTTACGCTTGTATTCCTTTATATTTCACTTCCAGATAAATTATGAGCATTGGAGCTTAGTCACGCGAATTTGGAGATTTTTCTAACGATTTTATGATAGTATGCTATTTATGAAGAAGCTACGGCGTAACTCATGCTCTCAATTACGCCGTAGCTAGTGTTTTATCTCAAAAGACCAACTCAACTGCAGTTATGGCGTAACTCTCAACTAAGGTTACGTCGTAATCATCTAGGTCCTGAAGCATTTCGCGCCTCCATCAACAACGCCGTAATATCCTCACAAGCATTATGACGTAACAACCTTCTGATAAGAGGTTACGGCGTAACTCACATCAACTCTACGGCGGAGCTGCACACTACGGCGTAACCATTCCTTATTGTTACGCCGTAGTCACTTTAACGAGGCGTATGTTTTGAAGATAATTAAGTTACGGCGTAATTCGCAATTTTAGTTACGCCGTAATCGCGTGACCGGGCCTATAAATACAAGCCCTAAAATATGCATTTCACATCATTCACTCACAACTCAAAGGCGGACAAACTGAATAAAATGTTTATGTACCGTGGGCGCAGTGTCGAAAACTATACTGGTAAACATATTATACTCTTGTGATTCAAGAAACTGAATAACCTGGCAAAATGTTTATGTAACCAACAAGACGTACAAATTAGAGCATTAGCTACAATAATATAGCTTAGCAATATAAGACTGCAAATATCAAATATTACCTTGGAAATTGCAAGGGCTTCGTCAAAACCAGGAGGAGGCGTGTCCAATAGCTCCCCTAGCTTCAGCTCTCCTAACTTTAGAGATCAACAATCAGATAACAAAAACGGTCACAAATAATATTTTAAAAAGTATACTAAAAAATACAACAAAGTAAATGATTAGCATGTCGACTTGGCCCTTTTTTTACCAATTTTCCTGTTTGCAGTCATACTCATTTAACCAGTTACACATGTGCTTATGGATACTAATATAATGTACAGAAAACAATACAAAAACCTGAAAAAAAAAAAGAGAAAGTTGGTGTTTTACTTGATCAGCCAGCATTCCGAGACCCATGCCATCCATGAAGTCTTTGACGCCAGTTCCACCATTATTTTGGCTTACATCACGAAACTCTTCCCTTGCTTTATCAGGATTTATCTGTCACCGGTTTACCACTCTCGTTATTTTAGAATTCAACAATCAAGATGCATATTTGGTACAAAACATATAAGAAACGTTAATAAGGGTGTTTATCATTGTAAAAGTGATTATGTGATATTAAATCATCAGAATCAGATAATCAATTAAAATAAAACAATACGTACACAATCGTGTTTGAATGTGCGTCTATTTGAAGCTGTAATAGTAAGATATTTGAATGTTTCACAAATTTTGATTTTTTAGCAAAGAGTAAATAAGATGGCATTTTCTGAAGAAGGTAGGGACGATTTGTGAAAAGCATAATTATTTTAATTACTTTATCCAAACATTGAGATACTAACTATTACAGCTTGAAGTTGCAATAAACAGTTCCAAGAAGCAAATCCAAACACCCCCTAGTGACTTATCATACAAACCTCTAGAGCGAAGAGAGGAGCAATAGGTCCTTCAACAGGCACCAAAGTCCCACCAGTAAGATCCTAAACACAAAGAAGCAGACAGAAAATGCAACTTTCAGAACACCTGTACAAACAAGCACACAAAGGATACAAAAACAGAATCGATCACTATATTTAATAGCGCAATTGGGGGCAGAAGACATACAAAATTACCTGTGCAAAAGAGTCACTTAAAGAATTTGCGGGATAGGTTGAAACAACAAGAGTAGGATGACCATTATTTGCAAATTTAACAGCAAGTGAAGCAGCACAACTTGTTTAACCATTACCACCTTTCCCGCCCAACATGTAATACTTTCTTTGAGTCCCTGAAACCATTTCCTCAAACTCGGTTGTGGTTTCAACAGGAGACATCGTTGATCTCACTGTAATGAAGTTGCAACGGTGAAAAAATTATCAAAAAGAGGCAACTTACTAGCGTTGTGGCTTGTCCCCTATAGTATGCTCTATATATTTTAACATAATGATTATACTAAGTTTTAGGAAAGTTAGACTGCAAAAATTTTAACATAAAGAAACAAAGTGATTAACTTCTGGGAAATCATAAAGATTTTTTATGAACTATCAAAGTATAACTAAAAGTAAAAGTCTACAACTTCTTTTGTAAGCGTTGTTCTTGAACTCAGCTTATAAAATGTATTTACTTGGCAAAATTTGTACAAACGTATTCCAGCATGGACTATTTTATTACATCCCCGCTGTGATTTAAAAAAAGGGGATTTTGGCATTGTGGTTTAGAAGTGATTCTACTATATTACGAAATAATATCAGATAATCTGCTTTAGGGCTGTAACTAAAGGGGCATATGGGAAAGAGTGTTTGGACGTGCTAGTGTTAACCGTAACCACTTTTGTTGCAGATGCTCCTAATGATCATCCATAATCTATTATTTGACCCTTAGATAATCATCTTCAGTTACACTGTACCCAAAAGCTAAAAACTTGTTATACGAAATAGCAATGCCGAACACCACCTAACTGGTAAGAAATTGATAAAATTCACCAAATATCAATATAAAATTTGCAAAATTGAACCTGGTGTAAAAGGATCCGTTACAAAAGGCCTTATGCCCTTATGAATGCAAATTTATCTTTTTCAATTTAGTACTTTTGATAAATTTATGATTACTTACAAATAATATTACATACTATGTAACAATATATTCTATGACAAGTTATTAAGCAAAAACCCGCCTGTTTGCATCATTGAGTAATGTACTCATCGGAACTTAAGAATGTTGATGTTGATTCCCATACGAGCATCGATAATTCATGCCCATACGTCACTGACTTGGTATTAGTCTGAACCGCAGATGGAATATGCGACGTTCTTATGGTTTCTAACTCTACAGCTACTTCTTTCATTGTTGGCCTATTCTTTCCATTGAAATTCAGACATCGCATTGCAAGGTTAGCTACTGCCAATAGCTCATCTCTAGTTCCTTCTTTAATAACGATTGCATCCAATATAGACATAACACGACCTTCTTCCACAGCCAACATAAAGTGCGTAGCCAAACTTCTGTTTTCACCAAATCTAGTTAATGAGATGGGTCTTTCTCCGGTTAAAAGCTCAACCAAAACAACTCCAAAACTATAAACGTCACTCTTTTCAGTGAATTGGCTAGATTGAAAATACTCAGGGTCTAGGTAGCCAAATGTACCTCTGACTAAGGTAGTTAAGTGAGTTTGATCTATTGATACGAACCTTGAAGTTCCAAAGTCAGAAACTTTTGCCCTGTATTTATCATCTAAAAGTATATTAGTGGTCTTGATGTCCCTATGGTATACTGGAATGGATGTGGCTGAATGTAAGTAAGCAAGTGCTCCTGCAAACTCTGTAGCAATTTGCAGTCTCATGTTCAAAGACATTGGGTCCTCATCAGTCTCGCAGTGAATGCGATCATACAATGTTCCATTTGGGATGAACTCTGAAACTAGTAGAGGAACATCGGTCTCTAAGCAACATCCCAATAGTTTGACCACATTCCTATGATTGACTTGTGAAAGAATCACCACCTCATTGACGAACTGCTCTAATTGGCTTTCATCTACAATTTTTTATTTTTTAACAGCCACAATCCTTCCATCAACTAACATACCTTTGTAGACTGTACCTTGGCCTCCTCGACCAAGAACTCTGTTCTCATTGAAGTTGTCAGTAGCCTTCTCTAGTTGACGTGCTGTGAAAAGTATGGTTTGATCAACTAAAGACGGGTCGGCTTCTTCTTGTTGTTTTAGAAGTAAACCACCATTGCGTTTAAAAAACGTCTTTCTTCGTCTCCTTTCCTTTATTTTCTTGATAAGTTTGTACAATATGTAGGTAAGTGCCACTAGAAAAAGTACACCCATGCTTATGCTAACACCTGAACCAAGGGGGAGGAGTTCAAATAAAACACTGTTTTAAAGTACAAAAGGTAGGACAAAATAATAGCCATCAGATGACTTGACTTTGACCAAATCAAGGGTGCAAACATTTAATGGCAATTTTGTAAATATATCAAAATTTGACAATCTGAATTTGTGAGTGGAAGGTTACTGTCGTAATTTTACACAATAACATTGTGACGGATTTCATGGTTAGCTAAATATATGAATTTAATTTGTCTATCATCTCTCTAAACATTCTAAATAAACAACACAAAATTATTGCTAGCCAATGATGACGATGATATGATAAAGATGCAGAGATCGATGATAAGGATGCAAAAGATGACGACGATGATGATTACGAAGCTGCAGATTATCGAGAATGATTATGATGCATACGATGATCCTGAAGATGCATATGATGCATCATATAACGAGGATGATAATGATGTGTATGATCGATGTGTTCATGATGATGATGATGCTAAAGATGATCATGAATAAAGCTAGACACTAATTTGATGACGATGATGGTCTTTTGTTATGTGCTATTGTAATCTGCGTATTATTGATGCATGAAAATGGTGATGATGATTAAGATAAAAATGATTATATAATTAAGATGATGTGATGATGAATTTGCAATAATGATGATGATGCGACGACAATGAACTTGCGATGATGATGTTGATGCAACTATGAGGATGCGACGATGATTATGAAGCTGAACTTGCGATGATGATGATGCAAATGACCATGTTTAATATTTCAAATATGAAGAAGATGATGATGCAACCATGATGATGCAGATTAACATTTTAGATGAATTTTTTTTTATAAATGAAATAAATACGGAGGAAGTTACAAAACTGAGATTAAACCAAAACTACCCATCTTTTTATAGACACGTGTCATTCTCTAGATGTATCCTATCTTTTGTAGTTTAAGAGGTTATTTTTGTAGAACTCTTCCCGAACCAAGGTCAATACAAAATGTAAAAACTCCTAAATTAAATAGCCATTTCCAATGGATTAGGGATCATATGCCGACCTAATAGTCCAATCCTACTTTGATATAGAATTAAAACAACTTAGATATAGAGCCTACATTAATTTATAAGCAACTAAACACCAACAACAAAAACAAACATATAATTTAAACAGTACTCGATGTTTCAGGTGGTGATTTGAAAACCAAGCTTAATAGTTTATTGTATTTTGGTGAAGTTGGGTAATTAGTCGTAAGCCGCTTTTAAAGGTTTAGCAGTTTTTATCAAAGATTAGTAAATTAAAAAAAAGTTGGGTATATATATATCTGGCAAAGAATTTAGGCATTTACCTAGAATAACTGTAAAAACATATAAACCAAAGCCAACTAACTTGCAAAACTAGTTTAGAATGAACCCAGCCAACCTCCCCTTGGCTCACTCTTTTTATTATATAAATCAGTTGCTAGAATAGCAACAATTGTTTACAATATAGAAACTGAAACAATACAAATCAACTGAAGGGTTTCCTTCAAAACAACAATCACCAGAACTTAACGAGAGAGATACAACACAGATATTATGATGAGAATGATGAGAGAAACCAGCTTATATACTCTCAAGAATTAGAGATGCACTTTACTCCCTTGAACTCTAAACATGAAACAACTTTGGTCCTTTAGCTCTATCAGTCCTTGTTGTTTGATAAAGCTTATATTCAACACTCCCCCATAAGCTTTAGCCTAACTGCATATCTCCATCAGCATCACCAACCTGCACTCCCCCATAAGCTTTAGCTTTCCTGCACCTCTGTACTAGGCTTAGTACCTGCAAAAATATTCAACAATCCAAGACTTTTGCAAAATTTGTTATGGTCAGAAATACCAAGCCCCTTAGTAAACATGTCAGCAATGTTATCCTCAGACTTGATTTTCTTATGCTTCAAGAAACCAGAAGCAACTTTTTCTCTTAGAAAATAGAGATCAATTTCAAAATGTTTACTTCTTTCATGAAGCACAGGATTAACTGCTATTTGCATAGCAGAGCTATTATCACACCACATCTCAATAGGTAACTCAACATCAACATGCACATCAGCTAAAATTTTAGCAATCCACATAACTTCACAACACACATTACACATGGCTCTAAACTCGGCCTCAGAGAGGACCTAGCCAAAACAAAGCTTGTTTCTTGCTTTTCCAAGAAACCAAATTGTTTCCCAAAACACGAATAACCAAGAATGGCGATCTTCTAGTTACTTTGCATTTAGCCCAATCTGAATCAACAAAAACTTTCATTCCAACATCACAACCATTCACAAAAGTAATTCCCAGACCATGCTCATTCTTAAGATATCTCAAAACTCTGAAAGCAAGCCTTAAATGAGACTTCATAGGCTTATGCATTACCTGACTTAAGCAATGCACAACATATGAAATATCTGGTCCAGTTAAAGTCGATATATCAGTTCCCAACCAACTTTTGATAATGAGTAATACCAGATAGAGGCTCATCATCACCAAACTTGGAAACTTGTTTCTTATTATCAGGATTAACTTCAATAGGTGTGCTACATGGTTTACAACCCAACATACCAAACTCAGTAAGCAATTCAGTACAATATTTCCTCTGAGTTAAACATAAACCATTTTCTATATCCAAAACTTCAATTCCCAAAAATATTTAAGTTTACCCAAATCTTTTATTAAAAATTTAGAACTAAAAAACTTTTTGAACTTTTCAATCTCATCAATATTATTTCCATTGATTATTATGTCATCCACATACACTAGAAGAACTAACATAACATCTTTCTTATGTTTGACAAACATAGAAAAATCATTTGGACTTTGAACAAACTCATTTTCTTTAAGAACTGAAGTAAGTTTTTCATTCTTTCTAGGAGCCTGTTTTAAACCATACAAAGATTTGACTAATTTGCACACCCTTTTATCATCCTTATCAGAAAACCCTTCTGGTAAGGACATATAAACATCCTCTTCTAAATCACCATATAAAAAAGCATTGTTAATATCAAGTTGAAATAAAGGACACTTATTACTAACTGCAATACTAAGAACACATCTGATGGTGACAATTTTCACTACAGGTGAAAAAGTCTCATCATAATCTATTCCCTCTCTCTGATTATACCATTTAGCAACAAGTCTTGCCTTAAATCTTTCAACCTCACCATTAGCTTTATACTTTACTTTAAAAATCCATTTATACCCAATAGCTTTCCTGCCAACAGGTAATTCAACCACTTCCCAAGTTCCATTTCTATTTAAAGCTTCTATCTCTTTATTCATTGCTTCTATCCATCTAACATCCTTAATAGCTTCCTCATAAGTAGAAGGTTCATGTATTTTATTCAAGCATGATATAAAAACAAAATTTTCTATATTCAGACTAGAATAATTGACAACTTTATCAATGCTATACTTATGTTTTTTATCCAACACATAATCTTTATATTTAGATGGTAGCGGTCATCCTACTAGTTCTCCTAACAGTTTGACCTACTGCTTTGGTTCAGAGACTCAAACATTTGCCCAAACAAATTTAAATCTTCACCCTCAGATTCATAATTTTCATATTCATTAATAATACTCAGTATACCATCGAAAACAAGTGTTTCAGGTTGCATACTTAGACTTAGTGTCCTTCCTACTAGATGAACTACCTAAGAGTTCCTCACTTTCGTATCGGCAGTTCTGATTATCTGCAACCTCTGCATCGAATTAAGAGTATTTTCTAGAGTAGTTTTATCTACGGTGTTGACACTAGGAGTTTCATTATCGACACGACTTATCACTATTGTCTGCACTATCTCTATTTTCATCATAGGGCTCATCAGATTCAAGATTACTTTGGTTGCTCTCATTATGTTGATCATAAAAATTGAGATTATTCAAGTTTTGTTCTTCAAACACAAACTCTTTAGTAAAAGAATTATTTTTAAAAAGAAACACAGTTTCATAAAACTTTACATCCCTAGAAAAAATAAACTTCTTTTGTTCAAGATTAAACAATTTATATCCTTTTTTATCAAAAGCATATCCAACAAACACACATTTGTCTGATCTAGAACTAAACTTATCAGATTCATTCAACACAGTTGAAAAACATAAGCAACCAAAGCACCTTAAATTTGACAAATTGGGCACAACTTTATAAACCATTTCATAAGGACTTTTCCGGATAACACAGTAGGTAACCCGTTAATCAAATACGTAGCGGTTAGAATAGACTCGGACCACATGTTCAAAGGTAACCCTCGAAACATGAGGGCTCTAGCAGTGTTTAACAAGTGTCTATGTTTTCTTTCAACTACACCATTTTGTTGAGGTGTATAAGGACAAGAAGTTTGGTGAAGTATCCCATTATTAAGAAAAAAACTGTCTAGTTTTTTGTTTACAAATTATGTGCCATTATCACTTCTAAAAACTTTAATAGTTTTTTCAAATTGATTTTTAATGAGATTAACAAAGTTAACAATATTATCATATACTTCACCTTTATTTTTCATAAGAAACACCCAAACAGCCCTGGTGTAATCATCAACAACAGTCAAAAAATATTTAAAACCATCCCTACTAGTCACTCTATAAGGTCCCCAGACATCCGGATGAACTACATCACCCAGAAATTTAGTCTTATGATCACTTAGAGGAAAAGACTCTCTAACTTGTTTAGCTTTATGACAAATTTCACAGGGACTAGAACTAGTAGTTTTAATATCACTTATTCTACTTTTAAGGACAGTCAAGACTTGGTCAGAGGGATGTCTGTAACACCCCCAAAAATGACTCAGCGGAAGCATACAAGTATTGGGTGCTACTAAATTGGTATCACAACATAAGCATAGAACAATTGGTTTTTCATAAATAAACTTTTATTTATTCTTTAAAACAATGTTTACATTATTGATTAGTGCGGAAAATGACCCATTATAAATAAGTGGTCCCAATACATAAATCAGAGTCGTCTATGACCATGCCATGCCTTTGCCTTACTCCAAAGATATGCTATCACCTCAAAACTCGAAGATACATGCTAAAAGGGGTCGACTTTACGGTGAGTTCATAGAGTTATTCAAAAGGAACTTGATAATCCTGTTTCAAATTTGGTTTTCTTGATGATCATTACGTCTTGCATAATGTCATAAAGTTTATGATTTCAATTCATAAAGGATTTCATAAAAGAGATTTCATCAGTGGACCACAAGTAGGGTATATGTACATTACAACGAATATAATGTCATATATTGAATCTATTACGCTAGCACTAAGTTCATGCAACCGAAGCTATGACAGTTCTTGTATGCACAAAGAAGTCATACAAATAAGGAGCCCATGGCGAGTGTTTATCCCAATACACTCGGTCCCGACATGCTATATGTTACGTCTTGACCCAAGCGGGTCACCGAACAGAGGAGTCACCCTCAATAGATCTATTTATAACATTAGCTTCCAGCCAGAATTGGGTTCATGAAGAGGGCAATTTGGGATCTAAGGACTTAGGCTAAGCTGCGTAATATTCTAGGTCAAACATTTTGGTATGCTCTATAAAACATCTATGTATGATGAAGACTTTAAACATGTAAAAGCATAGTATGCATTGAATGCACAAGTAAAATGATTTAAGTAAAATGAGCATGTATCTTCCCCCAAAACAAGTATAAAGCAGTTAAAAGTAGGGGCTATGAAACTCACCTTGGCAATGTGCAATATGAAGTCTAAAGGAAATTAAATCAAGGAGTGATAGTGCACGGCTCCGACACGCAACCTAATTAATACGGAAATTTAGTCTTTACTCATGTTTAAGACTCGATAAAGTTTAACTAAATTTATAAATTTTAATTGTTTATGTTGTTGTTGCTTGTGTGGCGTTGGTTAAATTTAAAACATTTTTCTAAATGTTTGTAAGTATTGGCTCTTGGAAGGGTATACGCAGAAGAGGATTTCAAGGGTGAACGAGGCTTCAGTTTGATGGCAACCGAACGGCGATGAACGGAAAATAATCATTTATAGTATTAGACGTTAATGGTTCAGATGAAAATTATTGACAAGGTATGTATATACAATTTAATATGCACATGGGTATACATATTTTGTATATCATTAATTAAAAATAAAGGTACCCAAAATGTAAGTGTTAAATATATTAGAAAAATTCAATGTATGGAAGTTATGAAATAAATCTTTCCTTGTTATTACAAAAATATAACGAGCTTAAAAATATATATTTTTGTCGAAGATCGGGCATGACCCGTATATTAGTTTATATTTGTTCGAGGTGACCAAATGTCAAATTTTGTTTATATTTGAACAATAAATCGTTTATATTGTTTATTAAACTTAAGTAAGTTTTTATATACAAAAAAATGTGACATTAAGCTTAAACAAGTTAAAATAGGTAATATTTAATTATAACTTAAAATGAGTTTAAAGCTTATACTTTTGGTTTATATATATAAATATGATAGTTTTATATTACAAGTAAATATTTAGTTTTCAAAATAGGTTACGGTTTAGTAGGCAAAATACACAATGAGTCAATTATGTCGTAAGGAGTCATGAAGTAACCGGTCGAAACAAGCCGGAATCGGATAAGTATATACGAACGCTAGTTGGGCTCGATGTGGGCTTCGACCCACAAACCAAGCACATGCAATTTTCTTACTTAAGTTACTGATTTGAAAAGGTAAGTTGTTGACAAAAAAAATATACAACAATCATCTACTTAATGATCCATTTTAGTTACCACAACAGTACGCCCACCGTTAACCAACACACCTTTTGTTTTTGGTTGATAAAGTAAACAAGTACACTCTTATTTTTAACCCAATCACAATTATTAAAACTTTTTATCATTATGTTTTTAATGGTTTTTGAACTTGTCTTGATGACGGTGAACAATTAAAATATCAAACACACCTATGTTGGCTCGAACATCCTCGACCTCACAGACACAACACGAACTAAACGTAAATATTATGCCGGGCCTGTTGGACATCGACCCAACAGTCCTTTAATCGGTACAAGACACATTTAGCCTAAGTCAAAACCAAACACAAACCAATATTTGACATAATAAACCATCAAACAAAGTGACAAGCTGGAGTAAAAAGTGTAGGAACTTCTACCAATCTTAGAGCCAGACTTAGTGTCATTTTTAGTTTTAGTTACTTGTGTTTTCTTGGTGACCAAAAGAAACTCAATTAGCAAAATTATTAAACCAAACAATATCTGTTTTTCTCTTTTTGTTCCACGACAGTAGCAACAACAACATATGGATTTTTCACTTTTACACCCACTTCTAATATTAATAAAATTCGAACATGAGAATTTAATTACAAGTTTAATTGGTAATAGATGAACATGTTCTTACAATTATTTTGATGGGTCGAATGGGTATGAACACCAAAACCACAAGCTCAATCGGAGGAGACTCGAGATGAATTGGAACAATTAACTCCTGGAGTAGCTTCCTTATACCCTCAACTACAAAACCCCTCTATCAATTTCCAAAAGCCCTTTGTTTTGATATGAACCCTAATTTTTGGTAAGGTTGATGATGAAACTGAGTTTGGGCGTTTGCATCTCTACTAGAGATAAAGGAAGTATTTTGGGAAGAGCTTGTCCATCTTTCTTTTCTTGTGACTTGGTTTGAAGCCAAAACTAGTTAACTTCCAAAAACTTAGGAAATCTTGGGCTTGGCTCAAGGTAGATTGATGTGAAGATATGATTCTCTTGGGTGATTTTATCTTGATTCTTCTTGGTTTATTTGATTCATAGCCGGCGCATCAAAGAGAGGATTTGGAGAGACCAAAAACTTACATGGTTTTGGGTAAGAAAGAGAAGGATATGATGAGATAACATGTTGGGTTTTCCCTCTTTGGAAGATTCGACCTAGATGAGGTGTAGGTCTAGAGGTAGAGGAAGAAGATTGGTATCTTTTGTTTTCCTGGTTTTGGTGTCTTGGTTTTTGTCGTGTGTGGGTAGAGAGACAAAGAGATGATATCTCAAAGTTTATTTAATGTTTTCATTTATCTCAAATATGTAAGTATATATGTATTATTCCTATTGTATACATTGTGAAAATGTATGTATAGGTATTATACTTATGATTTATTTGTGTACATGTATGTACTTGTGTTACACTTACATATTAATTGTGTTTGAGTCTTATAGAGGTTTTTGTTTAAGTGCAAGTGTATTAATTAGTTTGTGTCCCACGATATTAAATTGTGATCGAAGTATCATTGGTTGATAACTTTTATAACGTAGTATCTTATTGGTACGAAGTCGAAATATTTTATCTTTCGTAATATTCCATATCACAGACATTTGTCATTTATTTTATCAAGTCTTTATCATAGTGTGCGGCGTGCTTGGTCAGTGACTTTCTAAATTCACGAGATAACTTCTCGTTTTCTTTAAATAAATTATTAGTGATTGATAAAAATGTATTTTTCTCTTATCTCAATATTTATTTATTTTGTTTTGTATGCTACTGCGCTACAGTATGCGGTATAACTAATTGTTTAAGCTTATGCATGCTTAAAGTTTAACTTGGACAATAATAAATTTCACATTTATTATACGATACTTAGTGGACGGGCATCATGTGTGCGATGTTTTATTTTTAAAGAAACGAGATCACCTCTCATTTTTAAATCTAAATATTGGCAAATGTCAGAAAGTAACCGATTTGCATTTTTCGGCGTAATAAATATTATTATAATAATCCGAAATTTTACGGGTTGTTATAGTCTACCCATTTCAGAGATCCGTCCGGATCTCAGTTTACGCTACGATAGGGTGTCGGAACGAGGTGATGGTATTTGGAATAAGTTTTGAGTTTTCCTCGGTTGTCCTAGGGTTTCCTCTTTGGGTATGGGTACCTAGGTGTTATGCAAGCAGACATCCTCTATCCGAGGAACCATGATTGTCTGGGGTAGGTTCATTAGGTGAAAGTTCAAATTTTGATGTTATGAGGTTTCACTATTTTGTTAGTGTGGACACCTCTAACTTCTCATGGTTTTATCAAAACGCACCCTTTTCTCGGTGTTTAATGGTTCTAAAGTGTATGGGTTGATTCTTAAGGTTTGCTATGGGTTTGTGTGCTTTCTTCTTTAAAGGGTGAAGAAATATTTGTTTTCGAATTTTCTTTCGAGTAAATGTTTATACAAGTTTTACTAAGACCAGATTTCAAAATTGATAACATGTAAAAATGACACATTTTTAAAAGATTTTAAAACCGGTTCTTAGTTATGGGATGTATAAGGAAGTTTTGCGAAACTTTTAGTGTATGAGTATTTTGTTTCATTTTACGAGGGATTTGGAAAGTATTATTGTTGGATTTTAAAGAGTAATCCTCAAATTTGGAAATTTTATTGTAGTAAGAATGTGTATCAAGATATCACATTTACCCATGGCTACGAGTAAGGTTTAGTTGTCTAAGTTGGGTACGGTTGGAGGTTTAATAGTTGATGAACCTCATGGTTACCTAGGGTTTTAGGCAGAGGTGTAGGATACATCCTAAGGTCAGGCTTAGCTATTAAGGAGGACATTGATCATTTTTGTTTATGGGGTATTAACTTAAAACACATTTCGAGGAAATAAGTAACCAATAGAGTGGTTCTGGAATAACTTTCAAAGTATTAAGGAACACTTTATTTTGGTAAGGTATGGGTGGAATTGTAGTTTATTTTATGGTAAAATGGTAATGTGGTAATTTGGTTTGTAGAATGATTCATGAAGTGATTCATGATGTATTTTGATTATAATAGTTTGAGGGATAATCGGAAATAGTTTGTAAGGCAACTCTTTTGTTTGTAGTAGGGTAATAAGGTAGGCACGGTTATTCTTAAGAGGTGGGTGGAGTTTCTAGGTATCAAATTTTTCAATGGTGAAATTTTCAAGTTTTGCGGGATTATGGGTCATTTACTGTGTCTTTCTAGATTTTGCCAAAGGCTTATTGTTCTTTTGTTGCCTATTCCCATTAGAGAATTTTTCTCATAGGTGTTATTGAAAGGTTGCTCCTAAAATGGTTTGATTTGTTCATGGGGTGTAAGGTGTGGGGTAGGTGTGACTATAACATAACCCGATTGTGATATGAAATTATAAAGTTTATGATTAAGTGAGTGGCTTATGATTAAGAGATATTGTGATGCCAGTGAGTGTTTTATGACTAAGAAATGCCAGTGAGTGACTTGTGATTAGGGAATGTCAGTGAGTGACTTATGTTTAGGGAATGCCAATGAGTGGTTTGTGTTTAGGAAATGCCAGTGAGTGGTTTATGTTTAGGAAATGCCAGTGAGTGGTTTATGATTAGGGTATGCCGGTGAGTGGCTTGTGATTAGGGTATGCCGATGAGTGGCTTGTGATTAGGGTATGCCGATGAGTGGCTTGTGATTAGGGTATGCCAGTGAGTGGCTTGTGTTTAGGGAATGCCAGTGAGTGGCTTGTGATTAAAGGATAGTGTGATGCCAGTGTGTGGCTTTAGTGTAACCGTCAATATGTGGTTTATTGAAATGTTACATGTTTATCAAAATATTATCATTTTCTCACTGGACATAAAGCTATTATAACTATCCTAAGTCGCAAAATTCACCTCGAGTGACATAGGTGATCAGGCTATGTCCCACGTCCCCTGGTTGAATATAGGTGATCCGTCTATATTCACCCGAGGTTCAATGAATTTTGAAATACTTAGCTTAGTTACGCTAGTAATATGTCACAATACTTTTAAAGGTTGTCTTGAAGGATTAGAACAATTATTCTCTTTATGTGAGGAAAAGGTGTAGTGCTGTGATACGTAAGTATATCGTATAGGGAAATAATTATAACCTATAATGAAATTAGGTGAGGAGTGATAAAACAAGTATCTTATCAAGTATGATCTCAACAGGATCATAAGTGAGGCATCACTTGCAGGTGCACGTGTCGGTCATAGGGTTAAGTTTTTGTAAAAGTGGTTATAGTCCGTGTTTTAAAATACCTAGTTCTCTATAACCTAGGCTCTGATGCCAATCTGTAACACCCCCAAAAATGACTCAGCGGAAGCATACAAGTATTGGGTGCTACTAAATTGGTATCACAACATAAGCATAGAACAATTGGTTTTTCATAAATAAACTTTTATTTATTCTTTAAAACAATGTTTACATTATTGATTAGTGCGGAAAATGACCCATTATAAATAAGTGGTCCCAATACATAAATCAGAGTCGTCTATGACCATGTCATGCCTTTGCCTTGCTCCTCCAAAGATATGCTATCACCTCAAAACCTGAAGATACATGCTAAAGGGTGGAAACTTTCTGGTGAGTTCATAGAGTTATTCAAAAAGGAACTTCAGTACACTGTTTCAAATTTGGTTTTCTTGATGATCATTACGTCTTGCATAATGTCATAAAGTTTATGATTTCAATTCATAAAGGATTTCATAAAAGAGATTTCATCAGTGGACCACAAGTAGGGTATATGTACATTACAACGAATATAATGTCATATATTGAATCTATTACGCTAGCACTAAGTTCATGCAACCGAAGCTATGACAGTTCTTGTATGCACAAAGAAGTCATACAAATAAGGAGCCCATGGCGAGTGTTTATCCCAATACACTCGGTCCCGACATGCTATATGTTTCGCCTTGACCCAAGCGGGGTCAACCGAACAGAGGAGTCACCCTCAATAGATCTATTTATAACATTCGCGCTTCCCGGCAGGAATTGACGGTTCATGAAGAGGGCAATTTGGGATCTAAGGACTTAGGCTAAGCTGCGTAATATTCTAGGTCAAACATTTTGGTATGCTCTATAAAACATCTATGTATGATGAAGACTTTAAACATGTAAAAGCATAGTATGCATGGAATGCACAAGTAAAATGATTTAAGTAAAATGAGCATGTATCTTCCCCCAAAACAAGTATAAAGCAGTTAAAAGTAGGGGCTATGAAACTCACCTTGGCAATGTGCAATATGAAGTCTAAAGGAAATTAAATCAAGGAGTGATAGTGCACGGCTCCGACACGCAACCTAATTAATATGGCAATTTAGTCTTTACTCATGTTTAAGACTCGATAAAGTTTAACTAAATTTATAAATTTTAATTGTTTATGTTGTTGTTGCTTGTGTGGCGTTGGTTAAATTTAAAACATTTTTCTAAATGTTTGTAAGTATTGGCTCTTGGAAGGGTATACGCAGAAGAGGATTTCAAGGGTGAACGAGGCTTCGGTTTGATGGCAACCGAACGGCGATGAACGGAAAATAATCATTTATAGTATTAGACGTTAATGGTTCAGATGAAAATTATTGACAAGGTATGTATATACAATTTAATATGCACATGGGTATACATATTTTGTATATCATTAATTAAAAATAAAGGTACCCAAAATGTAAGTGTTAAATATATTAGAAAAATTCAATGTATGGAAGTTATGAAATAAATCTTTCCTTGTTATTACAAAAATATAACGAGCTTAAAAATATATATTTTTGTCGAAGATCGGGCATGACCCGTATATTAGTTTTTATTTGTTCGAGGTGACCAAATGTCAAATTTTGTTTATATTTGAACAATAAATCGTTTATATTGTTTATTAAACTTAAGTAAGTTTTTATATACAAAAAATGTGACATTAAGCTTAAACAAGTTAAAATAGGTAATATTTAATTATAACTTAAAATGAGTTTAAAGCTTATACTTTTGGTTTATATATATAAATATGATAGTTTTATATTACAAGTAAATATTTAGTTTTCAAAATAGGTTACGGTTTAGTAGGCAAAATACACAATGAGTCAATTATGTCGTAAGGAGTCATGGAGTAACCGGTCGAAACAAGCCGGAATCGGATAAGTATATACGAACGCTAGTTGGGCTCGATGTGGGCTTCGACCCAACACACCCGCGGCAAACAACACAAATACAAACCAAGCACATGCAATTTTCTTACTTAAGTTACTGATTTGAAAAGGTAAGTTGTTGACAAAAAAAATATATACAACAATCATCTACTTAATGATCCATTTTAGTTACCACAACAGTACGCCCACCGTTAACCAACACACCTTTTGTTTTTGGTTGATAAAGTAAACAAGTACACTCTTATTTTTAACCCAATCACAATTATTAAAACTTTTTATCATTATGTTTTTAATGGTTTTTGAACTTGTCTTGATGACGGTGAACAATTAAAATATCAAACACACCTATGTTGGCTCGAACATCCTCGACCTCACAGACACAACACGAACTAAACGAATATTATGGGGCCTGTTGGACATCGACCCAACAGTCCTTAATCGGTACAAGACACATTTAGCCTAAGTCAAAACCAAACACAAACCAATATTTGACATAATAAACCATCAAACAAAGTGACAAGTTTGGAGTAAAAAGTGTAGGAACTTCTACCAATCTTAGAGCCAGACTTAGTGTCATTTTTAGTTTTAGTTACTTGTGTTTTCTTGGTGACCAAAAGAAACTCAATTAGCAAAATTATTAAACCAAACAATATCTGTTTTTCTCTTTTTGTTCCACGACAGTAGCAACAACAACATATGGATTTTTCACTTTTACACCCACTTCTAATATTAATAATAAATAAAATTCGAACATGAGAATTTAATTACAAGTTTAATTGGTAATAGATGAACATGTTCTTACAATTATTTTGATGGGTCGAATGGGTATGAACACCAAAACCACAAGCTCAATCGGAGGAGACTCGAGATGAATTGGAACAATTAACTCCTGGAGTAGCTTCCTTATACCCTCAACTACAAAACCCCTCTATCAATTTCCAAAATCCCTTTGTTTTGATATGAACCCTAATTTTTGGTAAGGTTGATGATGAAACCGAAGTTTGGGCGTTTGCATCTCTACTAGAGATAAAGGAAGTATTTTGGGAAGAGCTTGTCCATCTTTCTTTTCTTGTGACTTGGTTTGAAGCCAAAACTAGTTAACTTCCAAAAACTTAGGAAATCTTGGGCTTGGCTCAAGGTAGATTGATGTGAAGATATGATTCTCTTGGGTGATTTTATCTTGATTCTTCTTGGTTTATTTGATTCATAGCCGGCGCATCAAAGAGAGGATTTGGAGAGACCAAAAACTTACATGGTTTTGGGTAAGAAAGAGAAGGATATGATGAGATAACATGTTGGGTTTTCCCTCTTTGGAAGATTCGACCTAGATGAGGTGTAGGTCTAGAGGTAGAGGAAGAAGATTGGTATCTTTTGTTTTTCCTGGTTTTGGTGTCTTGGTTTTTGTCGTGTGTGGGTAGAGAGACAAAGAGATGATATCTCAAAGTTTATTTAATGTTTTCATTTATCTCAAATATGTAAGTATATATGTATTATTCCTATTGTATACATTGTGAAAATGTATGTATAGGTATTATACTTATGATTTATTTGTGTACATGTATGTACTTGTGTTACACTTACATATTAATTGTGTTTGAGTCTTATAGAGGTTTTTGTTTAAGTGCAAGTGTATTAATTAGTTTGTGTCCCACGATATTAAATTGTGATCGAAGTATCATTGGTTGATAACTTTTATAACGTAGTATCTTATTGGTATGAAGTCCAAATATTTTTATCTTTCGTAATATTCCATATCACGCACATTTGTCATTTATTTTATCAAGTCTTTATCATAGTGTGGACGCTGCGTGTCGTGACTTTCTAAATTCACGAGATAACTTCTCGTTTTTTTTCAGAAATTATTAGTGATTGATAAAAATGTATTTTTCTCTTATCTCAATATTTATTTATTTTGTTTTGTATGCTATCTTGCTACAGATGCGGTATAACTAATGGTTTAAGCTTATGTATGCTTAAAGTTTAACTTGGACAATAATAAATTTCACATTTATTATACAGATACTTAGTGGACAGGCATCATGTGTGCGATGTTTTATTTTTAAAGAAACGAGATCACCTCTCATTTTTAAATCTAAATATTGGCAAATGTCAGAAAGTAACCGATTTGCATTTTCTGACGTAATAAATATTATTATAATAATCCGAAATTTTACGGGTTGTTATAATGTCCAAGTCTGTTATGCCAAATACAATTTGACAAAACACAACTCTTAATATTACTATTATTGACCCTCTTACCTTCAACAAGAAAATAAAGACCACCTCTCTCACTACCAGTCACCATCAGGAACGTTTGAGTTCAATCTTGGATTTTACAAACAGAATTATTAAAACTAACAACCACATTATTATCCTTAGACAACTTATGAACAGATAATAAACTGACATGATAACCAGGAACAACCAACACATCTTTAAGAATCAAATTATTACCAAACTTAAAACTTCCAATTTGTTTTACAAGACAATGATCCCATTAGGATGTGCAACAGTTAAGTTTAAGTGAGAAACATCAATTATATCAAAAAGATATGTAGTAGAAACAGTTATGTGTTGACTTGCTCCACAATCTATAATCCATCCAATATAAGTCCTATATGTACTTATATTAGAGTTAAAATTAAAAATCTACAAGAGAAGAAACTGATAACACAATTAGAAGTCATAACGATTAGACTGCAATACTAGCATGAGACTTGCTAGCATCACCGTACTACTGAGTAAATTCATTAATCTCGATATCGATCACTAGTAAAAGTATGAGTAATACTTTTACTAGTATCACTACATTATTAGCATTATTTTGATTCACATTTCCTTTTTTAACAAAACCAGGAGGATATCCAACCAACTCAAAACATCTATCAATAGTATGACCAGTCATATTACAATGTTTACAGACAAAATTAGAAACTCTGCCAAACTTTCTATTATTATTGCTTCTATTAGAGGTCCAGTTATTGTTTTGAGAAGTGACATTATTAGGCTTAGCAGAAAAGGCTGCCGCACCATTTTTAACAGTTTTATTAGTCACATTACTATTCCTGTGTGATTCATCTCTAGACAGAGTAGCAAAAGCAGATTTAACATCAGGCAAATGATCAGTAGTGAGAATAAGACTTCTCACAGAACTGAAACTATCATCTAAACCCATAAGAAATTGCATCAGCCTCAAAAGGTCTTAATGCTTTTTCAAAGTGGGAGCAGTATCACAAACACATGCAGGCAAATCAACAAGAGAATCAAACTGCCTCTATAAGGCATTAAACTCATGATAATATTCAGACAAACTCATACCAGATTGAGTTAAAGTATGTATTTTATGATGCAAGTTATAAATCACAGAACCATCTTCTTTATTATATGTTTCATTTAACTCATCCCAAACAGACTTAGCATTAACAGAAAACACTTGACCTTTATAGAGATCTTGTGAAATACATCCTAGAATCCAAGATAACACAACAGAGTTACACCTATCCCATCGAAGTGATATAGAGCATCGCAGGATCTCTAACACATTTACCATTAATAAACCCAAGCTTATTTCTAGTATAAAGCCGGTACCGCAGCAGACCACTTATAGTTCTCGGTTCCTTCAAGTTTGAAGGTAATCAACTGAGCACCAATGTCTTGTGGGTGCAAGTATAAGGGGTCATATATGTCAAGTTTTAACTCACTACTACCCCTTCGGGCCCTTGCCATTAACCATGATGACCAAGCAAAGAAAATAAATGCACAAGCAAGAAAAAGAAAAAACTAAAAACCAACAACACCTTGTAACTCCTCAATCACAGATAACCACCAAGCAATCTCAACAACTGCAACAAACAATCCCTTAAACTACTCAACCTCCAAACAACCTAACCAACAAATGAACAGAAAAACAAAAGAGAAGGCTTGAGAGGTGTTACAACCACGCAAGCTTCCAATCTGGATCAAGAAGATCCAACAGAGAAACAAATGCGCGGAAACAATCACCGAGAATATAAAACAACCAAGAATAAGAGAAACAGAAATATAAACACAATCAACAACCACAAAATACTCAAGAACCAGAAAACCATACAACAAAGATAACAATCAATACAACCTGAATTAGGGTTTGATACAGAAAACCCTAATTAAACCAAGAAACAATACTCCGAGACTCAATTAATAAACAAGATCACAAGATCATTTATCAATTGAATCAAAAACACCAGAATCGTAAAACCCCAAAAATTAGAAACCCTAATTTTTGACAAAATCAAATTACTCTACAGATCTTATCAATCCAAACTCAAAACCACCGGAATAGTCCCCAAAACAACAAGATCTATACAATAGATCAAGAACCCCCAAAAATGAAGGAAACCCTAATTTTCGAAAAACGTTTTCAAGCTTTGGTATAGAGCAACATGGCTCTGATACCATGTAAAAACATATAAACCAAAGCCAACTAACTTGCAAAACTAGTTTAGAATGAACCCAGTCAACCTCCCCTTGGCTCACTCTTTTTATTATATGAATCAGTTGCTAGAATAGAAACACTTGTTTACAATATAGAAACTTAAACAATACAAATCAACTGAAGGATTTCCTTCAAAACAACAATCACCAGAACTTAACGAGAGAGATACAACACATATATTATGATGAGAATGATGAGAGAAACCAGCTTATATACTCTCAAGAATTAGAGATGCACTTTACTCCCTTGAACTCTAAACATGAAACAGCTTTGGTCCTTTATCTTTGTAGAAATAGCTCTATCAGTCCTTGTTGTTTGATAAAGCTTATATTCAACAATAACACCCAGGGATATTTTGTGTGATATGCTTTTGTCATAATCTTGTTTGTAACAGGTAAAGTTCCATCTGTTGTAAAGTAAGCCATCAACGTCATATATTGAGCCATAGGCACAGGAACCTCCACTATTCATACACCTAACACACTCTTCCGACTCATAACGAGTCTCTGTAAGAGAAAGTTAACTTTTATGTTAGACAACAAACAAACACACCAACGTTAAAGAACAAGCAAACTGATACAAATATAATACGAAGTACTGAATTACATACCAAAGCGACATCCATCTGTAACATAAGGGTTTCCTACATAAGGCTCGCCATCAAAGTAGCATTTCCATGTATCCATTGATGTACCATCACCTAGATCCACTTTGAAACTTTGCCATGGGTAATTAATACAACAACTTATTACATTGGAATCAAGCTCTGATAGAGTCCACAGAAGTGATGCCGGGACAGAATATTGGCTAGAAATTTTTTTATTAATGTATGATAATTTTTCCGCCAAAAAGGCAAACCCACAAGCTCCATCTCTACCCAGCTGCCTTTTTAAACCCGTGAGATTCATGTCATATGAATTTAAATAACGAGGAATTGTTTTTAGCAACAATTGACGCCATAACACTTTTCATTTGTATTGGTGATCATAATGGTAGTAGTGTCATTGCTACAAGAAGTGGAACACCCGGTTAGCACACTACCATGATTGTCCACCATGACAACATTACCACAATACCCCTCATAAACAAATGTATTATGTGATTTCGAATACAGGAAGGGCGCCACCAAGATCCACACTCTTGGTCCATTGCAATTAGAGAACTTTTGCATTTTAACAAAGGATCGTTTGATTTCCCAAGTCAACACGCAAGACTTCGAGGTGGTTGAGTGAAGATAGATATGGCGTCGAGGAGTTGCAATCAACATTGTACCATTCATTGAAAGAACAGTTTGCTCCAATTCCAAAAGGGAATGGGATCCTCACGTTCCCACACATATCTTTGCACCCTGTCTTGGCGTATTTTTGAGTTGCTACTGATGTTGCTGCTGCTAATGAAAGAAAGATTACTAGCAGTAAAAAATGGTAAGCTTGAGATAACTTCATATTTTTGTTTAGAAAAATGATATGATTATTCATAACTTAAAAGGAAAGGAACCATTTACGTTTATAGGAATCATTTAAAAGTGGAATAACTGTTGCTATGATTGATAGGAGGAACCTACTACGAAATTACCCAGAGGCCCGAGAGTCTACGCCGTGCATGTTTAGAATTAGTGTCTGGCATATTTTCTAATCAAATACTGTGATGGTTTGAAACTTTATGGTTTGGAACTACTTGCTTCAACATATATAATCATGAGTTTGTATAGAGAAAGCACATTCCTTTAACTATTTGTTTCTTAATCCGGATCAATGTGGATCATTAAAGTATAATAACAAATAAGAGGGTGTTCGTCTAAGCTTATTTTATAGTAAGCAGCTTATGGCTAGCATGAAATTACCATTTGAACAAAATGAATTTGAATTTAAACCGACCGGTTGGCTAGCTTGTTTTTACCGGTTACCAATTATCCAACCTAGCTGTTTTACATACTTGGGAAAACAGTGATATGGTGGGTAGAGGGTCCAAAGTATATGTTGTGTGAAAGAGACCCAAGGGTCTACGCCGTGCATGATAATCTAAAACTTTTGAATTAATATCTGCAATATTTTCTAACTCTAATTATGATGGTTTGTAGGGGTGAGCGAAAAAACCGAGAAGACCGAATAAACCGAAAACCGAAACCGAACCGAACCGAACTAATAACCGAACATAATTTGCTAAAACCGAACCGAACCGAACTACTAATTCGGTTCTCGGTTTGGTTATGGGTTTGGTAGTTTGAACCGAAAACCGAATTCATGTAAATATATATATTTTTTATATATTTATATATATAGTTATATATTTTTATGTATATTTATATATAAATAAATACTGTTAAAAGGTTATCATAATATAATAAAACACTTTTTACGCTTGAAATATATTTTTTTTGCTATATATTTATGTAATATTAATTTTTTCTTAAAAAATAGTGAAATTCGGGTTATTCGGGTCAACCCAAGAACCGAACCGAATTAGAATTCAACCGAACCGAACCGAACCGAAAACTGAATTTGAATTTGGTTCGGTTCGGTTCTCGGGTTGACCTAAAAAAATTTTTTAACCGAATTAACCGAACCGAACAAACAGAAAAAACCGATAACCGAACCGATCAACACCCCTAATGGTTTGGAATATTATGGTGGTGAAAAAAATTGCTTCAATAATTTTGAAAAGTACTCCCTCCGTCCCATTTTATAAGTCCATGTTGGAAAAGTTAAAGTATTTTTTTAGGCAAATCACCTAAAAATGTAGTTAACTTGCCACTTTTTCTCATTGTATGTAACATTCTTTTTTTTTTCTCATTCTGTCAATAAACCTCTATCGTTAGTCCTTTATGTATACCCGTTACCATAAAAACATGCATCGTTAGTCCTTTAAGCTAACGACCGTTAATAAATAACTTAAAATTTGGTTATCTTACGCTAAACTTGCATCATTGGTCCTTTATACTAACGATCGTTAAAAAATAACTCAAAAATTTGGTTTTCTTACGTTTCCGTCCGTTTTTCACGTTTTCGTCCGTTTTTACACGTTTTCGTTCGTTTTAACACGTTTTTGTCCGTTTTTCACGTTTTCATACGTTTTACAAGCTTTCATCCGCTTTTTCAGGTTTTCGTCCGTTTTTTCACGTTTTCATCTGGTTTTACACGTTTTCATCCGTTTTTACACATTTTCGTCCGTTTTTGCACGTTTTCATTCGTTTTTACACGTTTTCGTCCGTTTTTCACGTTTTCATCCGTTTTTACATATGTATTCGTCCGTTTTTCCACATTTTCATCCGTTTTTACATGTTTTCATCCGTTTTAACACATTTTCGTCCGTTTTTGCAGGTTTTCGTCCGTTCTTACACGTTTTCGTCCGTTTTTTCACGTTTTCGTCTGTTTTACACGTTTTCATCCGCTTTTACATGTTTTCGTCCGTTTTTACACGTTTTCGTTCGTTTTTTCACCTTTTCGTCCGTCTTTACACGTTTACATCCGATTTTGCACGTTTTCGACTGTTATTGCACGATTTCGTCTGTTTTTACATATTTTTGTCTGTTTTAACACGTTTTCGGCCGTTGTTTCACGTTTTCCTCTGTTTTTACACGTTTTCATCCTTTGTTTCACGTTTTCATTCGTATTTGCACATTTTGTCTATTTTTTCGCATATTACTACGTTTTCGAATGTTTTCGGCCGTTTCTACACGTTTTCGTCCGTTTTTTCACGATTTCATCTGTTTTTACGCATTTTCATCCGTTTTTACATGTTTTCATCTGCTTTTTCACGTTTTCGTCCATTTTTTTATGTTATCATCCGTTTTTTCACGTTTTCATCAGTTTTTTCATGTGTAAACACGTACGAAAACGTGTATAAAATGGATGAAATGTGTAAAAACTGATGAAAACGTGTAGAAACGCAACTTTCAGAACACCTGTACAAACAAGCACACAAAGGATACAAAAACAGAATCGATCACTATATTTAATAGCGCAATTGGGGGCAGAAGACATACAAAATTACCTGTGCAAAAGAGTCACTTAAAGAATTTGCGGGATAGGTTGAAACAACAAGAGTAGGATGACCATTATTTGCAAATTTAACAGCAAGTGAAGCAGCACAACTTGTTTAACCATTACCACCTTTCCCGCCCAACATGTAATACTTTCTTTGAGTCCCTGAAACCATTTCCTCAAACTCGGTTGTGGTTTCAACAGGAGACATCGTTGATCTCACTGTAATGAAGTTGCAACGATGAAAAAATTATCAAAAAGAGGCAACTTACTAGCGTTGTGGCTTGTCCCCTATAGTATGCTCTATATATTTTAACATAATGATTATACTAAGTTTTAGGAAAGTTAGACTGCTAAAATTTTAACATAAAGAAACAAAGTGATTAACTTCCCGAGACACCAAAGAACGCATGCCAAATCCATAAATCACGGAAGCGACCGCTTCCAACAAAATGAATGGATGTGGCCCGTGATCACCCCTACAATGTTGAGCTCTCTCACTATTCGGGCAATTCTCCCACTCCCAACTTGTACAATCAATGCTTCCCATCATCCCAGGAAAGCCATGCTTATGCTCGTGATGAGCATATATTCTTTCAAGGTCCGAATACGTGGGCCTTCGCAAATACTCACGACCATATAACTCCATGATAACCTCGCAAAACTTACGAAGACATTCACGAGCTGTGGATGCACCAAGTGCCGAGTCTCAAGAGAATCGAGGAAGTGCGATCCCAATTGACGAATGGCTGCAGACACTGACCAATGGGCTAATACTAGGTACGCCCCTAGCATCAAGAGTTTGTCGAAAATAAGTAGAGTGATCGGTTATCTCTCGAACAATTTCTGTGAATAGCTCTCGGCTCATACGGAACCGCCGAGAGAATGTTCTTTCGTCGAACTGCGGGTTTTCGGAGAAGTATGCCGCCACTAAACGATTATGAGCACCCTCATGATCCCTATGTATGTACCTTCGTCGGGTTTTTGGCTGTGATGCTTTGTAAGCCTTCCAAGCAAAATCCGCAAACTCCACAAACTCACTCAAAACTTCTTCCTCGTCGGAAGACGAAGAAGAACCGAATAAATGCTCGAATGACGACATATTAAAAATTGTGTTTCGTGGGTATTTCGTTAGAATGGTTGATTGAATATAGATGAAAATGGTAAGTTGTGAATTGTGTTTGAGGTGAAGTGGGTATTTATAAAGTGGTAAAATGGGTTTGATTTTTTTTTTTATTTGAATGACCAAACGGTCGTTTTTTTAAATGTGTATTAAATGTGCATGTTAACGTTGGTAAAATGAAGAAAAGATAGCGTGAACATCGAGTGTCAAAACAACCGATATTCACAATTTTGGGACCACGCCCGATCTCACAACCGATCTCCACATCCATCCCAACCGATCTTAACATCGGTCGATCTTCAAAATTTCGCATGCCCAACCGATTTGCTAGGCTCGATTGCGACTAGCCTTATGGACTTGTGGTGGGATAACATATCACGTGGTATTAAAAGATTATCATTTGATTTATTATTTGTTTTCACAACATGAATAATATATCAATTCCTTTTGAGAAATGATAGAGGGACCTAAAGTTAGGCCTAAACTTAGACCTCAAGTGTCATCATCTTGATGGGTTGTAACATCATTAAGATGATGCCACTTGGTTTTAGGTCTAAGTTTAAGCCACTTTAGGTCCCTTTTATCATTTCTCATTCCTCTTTACTTGTCTTTATATATAGAAGCAGACGTAGTATGTCTAGTTATCTATGATAGTTTTTCTCAAAATTTAGTATTTATATGTTTAATAAGAAGTTTTTGCGTTCAATTTTTGTTTTTGTTAACATCATACGTTTTAGCATCATGGTTCTTCAATCTTTTAAAAATGTTATGGTATCTATGAAATAATTACATTTCTTAGAAAATTAAATTGCTTAACCAGATGGCAAACACTTATAACACAATTTATAAGTTCGTTATGTATAGTTTTTCATTACGTATTTGTAGTCTACACAAGTGTTAATTTCATCAAGATAGAACACTTTTGTTGGTGCCTTTAATCAAACCCGACGCGACTTATTTGACGTTACATTAAAAACCCTATTATTGCTCAATGCCCCTTTTGATCCATTTTCTGGCTCCGCCACTACTTATAGAAAAAGTAAAGAAGAGTAACTCCCAATACCGTCTTCCACGGGTTATGGGTCCTAATACCGTCTTCCACGGTGTATGGGGGAGGTTGAGACGTAGACAGACTTACCCATACCTAAGGTAGAGAGGCTGCTTATAATCTATATATAAATGAAATGTGATTGTTTCTACATATGTGTGATTTAAGACATGTGAGGCAGCAATTCAACTTAGGGAGAAAGGAGAAGTTGTGGTGAGTGGTTCGACACTCAAGTATTTAGGATCAGTTCATGTTCAGAAAGGAGTTGTTGCTCCTCATTTTGAGGTACTTTATTAGTGTTTTTTTCATCATCATTTTCATGAAAAATCAATTTTTTTTGAACGGCAACTAACTGTCTTATACTTCGTACTAGTAATATATACAACAAATCAATCAATCAAGTTGATTTGAACCATCCATCATAAGTATAACTGTCAAGTATAACTGTCTCACACATCCATTATAAGCATGACTTGAACCATAACCATTTGGTTTGGGAGCTTCTCGCACAACAAGTGGTACCATCGGGACACAAACGCTTTCGTTTTAATGAAAATTCATTACTTTTAGATTTTTTACTTGCAATATTTTAAATTCTATATAAACATGTTTTATTTTATTTTTATGACAAAATGTTGCAACATTTTCTGTGTGAGATTTTTTAATCAGACTTTACACGTATGAGTTTAAGATACTCGTTGATCGTGTGAATTCACAAATACTTTTTTAACGAAACAAGGAATATAGGTGGTGAAGGAGGCATTGCTGAGAACAGTGGAGAAAGGAGCAGGGGAGAAATGGTGTGAAGAGATGAAGGGTGCTTGGTCTGAAGCTTACGATCAATTATCTGCAGCCATTCAAGCTGAAATGGTGAAAGAGGCTGCAGAAGCCCAAGCTGCAGAAACACAAGCTGCGGAAACACAACCTTGATTCACGTTTTAGATCTATTAATCGAGATTATACAAAAGTGTGTTACTTTGCTAGCTGTTGTAAACTGCGAATAATGAATGTTATATGGAAAAGTAATCACTTTCGGTAATGACCCTAGTATTGTCGTTACACTATTTTCAACTAGTAATATGACTTGTGTAAAGCATGAATACATATTTAACCTATGATGTCTGAACCACATCCAGATACATATTTAGAAGAAAAAACTTCATAGTATAACTTTCTTTTACTTTTAAAGCATTTAAAAAATATGGTCATGTCGAAAAATATTGATCCCTCGCTGTCCATACCAACATCTATATAGTGTTGGTGTTTGAGTAAATTTTGTTTTACATCCTCAAAAAGCTCTGAATTTGAAGAGTTACTATACTGGTTATTTTTATGACAAATACTTCATACGTCTTAAAATAATTGTCCACCGAGAATAAAACACTAAAAAAAACATAAATATTGAAGCTTTTTCTTTTATTACTTTTTGTAGAATGATAGTTTAAGCTTAACTAATTAATTAAATCATCCTTACATTTAACTTAATCTCACCTTAATAGCACGTCTTTCACGAATATTCATAGCATTCACCAATACCTGTTGATGATGAAAAACACACAAAATCTAATGTGTTCAGTTAGTGAAAATGACCCACTTTTCAAGGAAAGTTTTCAAAATGAAAATATAAAAAACATAAAAAACTTGTTTAGTCACATCTGTACAAACAAGCACACAAAGGATACAAAAACAGAATCGATCACTATATTTAATAGCGCAATTGAGGGCAGAAAACATACAAAATTACCTGTGCAAAAGAGTCACTTAAAGAATGTGCGGGATCGGTTGAAACAACAAGAGTAGGATGACCATTATTTGCAAATTTAACAGCAAGTGAAGCAGCACAACTTGTTTTACCATTACCACCTTTCCCGCCCAACATGTAATACTTTCTTTGAGTCCCTGAAACCATTTCCTCAAACTCGGCTGTGGTTTCAACAGGAGACATCGTTGATCTCACTGTAATGAAGTTGCAACGATGAAAAAATTATCAAAAAGAGGCAACTTACTAGCGTTGTGGCTTGTCCCCTATAGTATGCTCTATATATTTTAACATAATGATTATACTAAGTTTTAGGAAAGTTAGACTGCTAAAATTTTAACATAAAGAAACAAAGTGATTAACTTCTGGGCAATCATAAAGATTTTTTATGAACTATCAAAGTATAACTAAAAGTAAAAGTTTACAACTTCTTTTGTAAGCGTTGTTCTTGAACTCAGCTTATAAAATGTATTTACTTGGCAAAATTTGTACAAACGTATTCCAGCATGGAATATTTTATTACATCCCCGCTGTGACTTAAAAAAGCGTTAACCCGATATTACAGAAGATTTTGGAATTGTGGTTTGCAAGTGATTCTACTATATTAAGAAATAATATTAGATCATCTGCTGTAGTGCTGTAACTAAAGGGGCTTATGGGAAAGAGTGTTTGGACGTGCTAGTGTTAACGGTAACCACTTTTGTTGCAGATGCTCCTAATGATCATCCATAATCTATTATTTGACCCTTAGATAATCATCTTCAGTTACACTGTACCCAAAAGCTAAAAACTTGTTATACGAAATAGCAATGCCGAACACCCCCTAACTGGTAAGAAATTGATAAAATTCACCAAATATCAATATAAAATTTGCAAAATTGAACCTGGTGTAAAAGGATCCGTTACAAAAGGCCTTATGCCCTTATGAATGCAAATTTATCTTTTTCAATTTAGTACTTTTGATAAATTTATGATTACTTACAAATAATATTACATACTATGTAACAATATATTCTATGACAAGTTATTAAGCAAAAAACCGCCTGTTTGCATCATTGAGTAATGTACTCATCGGAACTTAAGAATGTTGATGTTGATTCCCCATACGAGAGCATAGATAATTCATGCCCATATGTCACTGACTTGGTATTAGTCTGAACCGCAGATGGAATATGCGACGTTCTTACGGTTTCTAACTCTACAGCTACTTCTTTCATTGTTGGCCTATTCTTTCCATTGAAATTCAGACATCGCATTGCAAGGTTAGCTACTGCCAATAGCTCATCTCTAGTTCCTTCTTTAATAACGATTGCATCCAATATAGACATAACACGACCTTCTTCCACGGCCAACATAAAGTGCGTAGCCAAACTTCTATTTTCACCAAATCTAGTTAATGAGATGGGTCTTTCTCCGGTTAAAAGCTCAACCAAAACAACTCCAAAACTATAAACGTCACTCTTTTCAGTGAATTGGCTAGATTGAAAATACTCAGGGTCTAGGTAGCCAAATGTACCTCTGACTAAGGTAGTTAAGTGAGTTTGATCTATTGATACGAACCTTGAAGTTCCAAAGTCAGAAACTTTTGCCCTGTATTTATCATCTAAAAGTATATTAGTGGTCTTGATGTCCCTATGGTATACTGGAATGGATGTGGCTGAATGTAAGTAAGCAAGTGCTCCTGCAACCTCTGTAGCAATTTGCAGTCTCATGTTCAAAGACATTGGGTCCTCATCAGTCTCGCAGTGAATGCGATCATACAATGTTCCATTTGGGATGAACTCTGAAACTAGTAGAGGAACATCGGTCTCTAAGCAACATCCCAATAGTTTGACCACATTCCTATGATTGACTTGTGAAAGAATCACCACCTCATTGATGAACTGCTCTAATTGGCTTTCGTCTACAATTTTTGATTTTTTAACAGCCACAATCCTTCCATCAACTAACATACCTTTGTAGACTGTACCTTGGCCTCCTCGACCAAGAACTCTGTTCTCATTGAAGTTGTCAGTAGCCTTCTCTAGTTGACGTGCTGTGAAAAGTATGGTTTGATCAACTAAAGACGGGTCGGCTTCTTCTTGTTGTTTTAGAAGTAAACCACCATTGCGTTTAAAAAACCTCTTTCTTCGTCTCCTTTCTTTTATTTTCTTGATAAGTTTGTACAATATGTAGGTAAGTGCCACTAGAAAAAGTACACCCATGCTTATGCTAACACCTGAACCAAGGTCAATACAAAATGTAAAACTCCTAAATTAAATAGCCATTTCCAATGGATTAGGGATCATATGCCGACCTAATAGTCCAATCCTACTTTGATATAGAATTAAAACAACTTAGATATCGAGCCTACATTAATTTATAAGCAACTAAACACCAACAACAAAAACAAACATATAATTTAAACAGTACTCGATGTTTCAGTGAGCTGATTTGAAAACCTAGCTTAATAGTTTATTGTATTTTCGGCTGAAGTTGGGTAATTAGTCAGGTAAGCCGTTTTTAAAGGTTTAGCAGTTTTTATCAGAGATTAGTAAATTAAAAAAAAAGTTGGGTATATATATATATCTGCCAAAGAGTTTAGGCATTTACCCAGAATAACACCCAGGGATATTTTGTGTGATCTGCTTTTGTCATAATCTTGTTTGTAACAGGTAAAGTTCCATCCGTTGTAAAGTAAGCCATCAACGTCATATATTGAGCCATAGTAACAGTAACCTCCACTATTCCTACACCTAACACACTCTTCTGAATAATAATGAGATTCTTCTGTAAGAGAAAGTTAACTTTTATGTTAGACAACAAACAAACACACCAATGTTAAAAAACAAGCAAAATAATACGAAGTACAGAATTACATACCTCCTGAGTCATAACCAAAGGTACATCCATCTGTTAAATAAGGGTTTCCTGCGCAAGACTCGCCATATAAGTAGCATTTCCATGAATCCATTGATGTACCATCACCTTGATTCACTTTGACTTTTTGCATTGAGTTATTATCAAAACAACTTATTACATTGAAATCAAGCTCTGATAGAGTCCATAGAAGTGATGCCGGGACAGAAGATGGGCTAGAAAAGTTTTTATTAATGTATGATAATTTTTCCGCCAAAAAGGCAAACCCACAAGCTCCATCTCTACCCCTTTCTAAACCCGTGAGATTCATGTTATATGACTTTAAATAACGAGGAATTGTTTTTTCGCAACAATTGACGCCATAACACTTGTCATTTGTATTGGTGATCATAATGGTAGTAGTGTCATTGCTACAAGAAGTGGAACACCCGGTTAGCACACTACCATGATTGTCCACCATGACAGCATTGCCACAATACCCCTCATAAACAAATGTATTGTGTGATTTGGAATACAGGAAGGGGCTGCCACCAAGATCCACACTCTTGGTCTGACTGCAATTAGAGAACTTTTGCATTTTAACAGTGACTGTTTGATTTTCCAAGTCAACACGCAAGACTTCGAGGTGGCTGAGTAAAGATAGATATGGCGTCGAGGAGCTGCAATCAACATTGTACCATTCATTGACAGAACAGTTTGCTCCGATTCCAAAAGGGAATGGGATCCTCACGTTCCCACACATATCTTTGCACCCTGTCTTGGAGTATTTTTGAGCTGCTACAGATGTTGCTGCTGTTAATGAAAGAAAGATTACTAGCAGTAAAAAATGGTAAGCTTGAGATAACTTCATATTTTTGTTTAGAAAAATGATATGATTATTCATAACATAAAAGGGAAGGAATCATTTACGTTTATATATACTGTTGCTATGATTGATAGGAGGAACCTACTACGAAATTACCCAGAGACCCGATAGTCTACGACGTGCATGTTTAGAATTAGTGTCTGGGATATTTTCTAATCAAAGACTTCGATGGTTTGAAACTTTATGGTTTGACAATCTAAAACTTTTGAATCAATATCTGCGATATTTTCTAACTCCAAAGATTATGATGGTTTGGAATATTATGGTGGTGGAAAAAATTGCTTCAATAATTTTGAAAAGTATTAATAACTGTTATTTCTACATTTAAATTGTATATCCATATTTAATCTAAAAATACCATACATTGTTTACTTTATAATTGCTGTTGCAATTCTTTTTTCGTTTACAATCATACTTTATAATAAAGATAAGATAGGTCTAATTACTTCTTTTTTGTCAACAACAACGATTAATACTTATTATAAACTATAAGAAGGGGTTTGTACATATGATTGTTTTACAAAAGGCATATCACCCTGAACAATGCATGGAAAATCATTTGTGATTAAAATCAGACAAAAGCTCATGCCATGAAAAATCTGACTCGATAAGTAAGACTACGTCTAACCCTATCAACCTGCAGCATCATTTATATATCGATTAATAACATTTAACAAACTATGTGAGATCCATTGTCCTCCAAACTTCAGCAATGATCAGTCAAACAATTAGTGTAAAGTAAAATTTAAAGCAATTCGATTTTTATTTTATAAATAAGAAGTATTTACTATATAATACTATACAATCTGAAATTTTATAGATGTTAGAGATTAATAATTTAGCTAGAAAGAATGACTACAGATATATTGAGGACTACATTCCTGTGATGGATTTGTGAAAGAATGAATACTACATTGACTGTTACATTCCTTTTACTCACTAACATATCTTTAGTAGACTATTAAGTGTACCTTTTCTGTTTCAAGAAAATACTCTTGTCTAATCAAATGTGCAAAACTCTACATGCATACTAAGATGCTTGAAGTAAATTTTTATCTTGAGATTGTATGAGAAAAGATACCAGAATAACTTTTTGTTTCCTGACCACAAAGTATATCAATTTAAAGTATGCACAAGTCAGAAATATATTGTGCATATGTGTTTTCACTCATTTTATGGCTAGTAAAAAACTAATAAAAGGGGTGTGTATATGTATTTAAAGGTTGTATAAAATCAAAAAAAGAGGTATGGATTTATGTTGTAAATTGTGCATATGTGTTTGCTACTTGTTTATGATAAAAAAAAATAACATTTTTTTTGTAGTTTCAGGTACCGAACATGTATGATAAAAATGAGGACCACGATTGATATAAAGAGTGTGTAGAAAACTAGAAGGGGGGTTGAATAGTTTACCAATTAAAAACTTTGTTTTGAAACTTATTGTAAAGATCAATTGATATTGATCTTAGATATGTTAATGAAATATGCAAGCAATATGTAAGGAGTAAATAAGGAAAGAAATGATCAAACCACAACAAGTTGTTTATAGTGGTTCGGTCTACAAGGACTCTTTTTCCTTGCCCTACTCCACTCCTCGAGTCTCACACTCGCGAGTTTAACTTCACTAGTCAACAAGCTCCTTTCACCGGCGGAGAAAACCTTTACACTTCGCTCACACTATTTCCGACACTAAGCTAGATGTCAAGTTCTTTCCAAGGGTACAACCACTCCCACACACAATGTATTTTGAGGACTAAAATACTAACCACTCACACTCACAAGATTATGATGGTTTAATACAACAATGAAGTATGAATCAACACAAGATCATACAACACTAAACAAAAAAGACTTCCAACTTCGTTTGAAGCTTGAATGTGACTTGATCTTCTTTGCTACAAAAGAGATCACTAATATGATATGAAACCGAGTTAGAAAGGTTAGAGAGAAGATATGTATGAGAGTATGTTAGAAAAGGGTGAGAAACTACTTGGCTTGGCATTGCTATTTATAGCCAAAGTGGACAGGAGAGTCCACGGACCGCGGAACCCTTAAAAGGGTTCCGCCCGTGTACCATTTTGGTACCGCCGGTCCGACAGTCAAGATATCAAATCTTTGCTAAAGTCAACTCTATCTAAGTGAGATTGTGCAAGATATGAAGAGTACAAATCCACACAAAATATCTAATGAAATCTTCCAATGATTTCCATGATGCATTACATGATGTCATATGTTGTATTTCTATTTTTAGAAATATGCAAGTACATAAGTAGTGTTTGGTTTTAAGAACCTAACACATTCTAAAATCTACTATCATACATAATGATTAGAGTCATATCAAGATGTTACTAATCATAAATGTAAATGCTTGAATGATGAATATATTGTTTGAAAAAGCTTGTTTTAATATCTATTAAACTTGACAAGCTTTAAGCTTTTATACAAATTAAATTTACTTTTGTCGTTAACAAAACTTAGGTAAAGATCAAAAATATAAATAACGTTTAATGACGATATTTGTATTAACAATCTCCCCTTTTGTTGAGGACAAAATATAAATTTTATTTTTATAAAAGATACAAAGTTTGTGCAA
This sequence comes from Chrysanthemum makinoi, assembly GCA_910596185.1. Lineage (NCBI taxonomy): Eukaryota > Viridiplantae > Streptophyta > Magnoliopsida > Asterales > Asteraceae > Chrysanthemum > Chrysanthemum makinoi. Next base: position 192,685,904 of record OU343218.1, on the reverse strand, counting down.
GAGTTATAAAAATATTAGTTTTAGAACTTGAAAAGAGAAAGATAATGCAAGTGTATGATGTTTGACTATTTGTGAAAGTCAAAATGTTCACTAGTTGATGTATGATGTTGACTTTTTCGAAAGTCAAGTATGCAGTTGACTTTTAAGATAAGTCAAAATGTAGTCAAGTTCAATATTTTTCTCCCCTTTTTGTCTCAACAAAAGTAGAGGCTATGCGGAATGTAATGAGCCGAGCCATTATCTCCCTTGATCAAAGCTCCCCTAAATTTGGTGCATAATGGGAAGATACATGGATTGTGAAAGTAAAAGCTACAAAAAATGTTAGTAATAATGATCATTCACAAGCATTTCCAAACACTATGTAAAAGGACCAAGACTATAATAAAAACATCATTCATTAGTTAAAAATGTTCATGAATAAAGATCATGAAATGGGAACACAATGATGTGTTTTAGTACAAGAAGAAAAGAAAAGAAAATAATCCTAAGAAGAAAAAAAAAACTAGAAATGCTAAACTATAACCATCCTAATTTGATGGTGGATGAGAAAGAGCGTTGAGACGCTCGAGGATATGATTGAGGATGAACCTCATTTCTTCTTGAAAGTCAAGGACCATAACCCGGGTCCTATCAACGGTTTGGGCCGTTTGCTCACAAGTGGAGCAACCATGCCTAGGGGGGTAGTATGTTTGGGGAGGTTGTGGTGGTGGAATGGTAGATGTGTTGGTGTTGGTGGAAATGTTTGGGGTGGTCATGATGGAAGCAAGCAAAGCACTTTGCATTTGCATTGTCTCACTCAAGTGAGAGTCCACCATGCCTTTGAATTGGTGGAGGTTGTGGAGTTCGGTTTGAATCTCTCTCTAGTGGGATTGGCATCCCACATACACTCCTCAATGTCCTCAAGATGATGTGACATTGATGTGGGGAGTGAATGATCCCCATACAAAGGACCATGAATGTCTTTGTGAATGGGGTGGAAGAGAAGAGGTTTAGGCCCTAATGGGGCGTTTGGGTCAAGAGATGACCGAGGTGACTTATGAGCCATCCGCTCAATTGAGCCAAAGGATGGCAATGGTGGTGGATGATTTGGCCTAGGAGGCAAGTCATTCAAGTCCTCCAAGAAAGGATTTGGGAGGTTGGTGGAGTGGAAAATAACTCCATGGGAATGAGAGTTGGAGACCTTGGTGAAGGTGGTGAGGGTGTTTTGGATGTTTGGATGGGTGCCGGTGGAGGTGAAGTTGGTGTTTTTGTTGGTGGTGGAGTGGTGATCACAATGTGTGATTGATTAGGTGTGGCTAAGGTAAGGTTTGTATCATCTCGGATGGGAGATGAGATTGTGAGTGGAGAAGACTCGGAGGAGGAGCTAAGGTGAACAAGCAACAAGGCCTCACACTAATTCTAGCGGTCTTCTTGCAAGGTTTTGGAGATGATTTTGTCATTTTTGACTTTGGTTTGTCTTTGCTAGATGATAGTAAGAATGAAGAAGGTGTGAGGATGATCATGGTAAAACCTCTCAATTTATAGAAGTGAGAAATCATGGAGAAATGTGTTTGATTTGATGTTAAGCCATTGAAGAGATGAGGTTCCTAATGATTTGGAAGTGGGTTGAATGCTAGTCATATCACCCAAGTCAAGCCATTCAAGAGAGATGGAGTGAAGAAGAAAAGATTTGCAATAAATGTGTTCTAGTGAGTGGAATTTCCTAATATTCAGATCACCCATGGATTTGAAGGTACCAAAAATTTGGTTCCTTCCTTTATGCAAAAGGGCTCCTTGGGTGGATTTTTCAAATTTTTGAATTTTGGTGGGAAATGGATTTCTTATATTCCTAAGTGAATTATACTAGTTCTAATAAGGGTATAAGCAAGTTAGGATGATTTATAAGCATTGGATGGTAATTTGGAATCACGAAATAGTCGAAATTCAAAAGATACTGAAGGATCCACGGCACCAAAATTTACACGCCGGAACCCTAAAAGGGTGCCGTCGGTCCTACAAATACGGCGGTACCAAAATTATGGTGCCGTCTCGATCCCGTGAAGTGCGAAAAATGGACAGAGTTCGTTTTTAGGTGTCGGGGACTTTTTCGAAACCTGAAATTCTTCTCAAAACATGTTATACTAAACATTTCTAGTTAGGAAAAGTAGATAATATATATATAAACATAGTGGAGCATGTATTTTGAGCAAGGCTTATTGATTTTCACATTATAGTGAAAATGGGTAAAATTTGATAGCATACTTGCGCTATCCCCTGCATGAAATTGTTAGCATTCACCATTGTTTCAAGTTATATTATCATCCTACATAATAAAAACAACAAAATTGTATCAAACATTAATGATAATGTATTGTTCCAAACACTCCTTAAAAGTACCCTTATTTGTCCAACTTCTTGTAAATCTTGTTCATCATCCTACCAAGGCACTTGAACATTCCCATAGTTTGCTTGAACTCGCGATTCATTCTCTATTTCGGAAGAGGCGATAATACTCATGAGGCTGAAGACGAGAGCTTGGAAGACCATCCTCGGAGCTATTTGATGATGATGATGATGGAGTTGGAGGTTTTGCTCTCTTGCCTTTGTCTTAGCAACTCGTGCATCACTCAAAGGTACAAAGATGTGAGGGATGAGCTCATAGTGAAGGTGCATCCCTTTTGGTGTTGGTGGAATTGGTGCAAAGTTTCTATATAGACGGGTGAGGAGCATCCCGTATGGAAGAGCAACCGATCCTTGAGTTGGAATATCAATCATTCTCCTAGCTATGTAGTAGGCTAAATTGAATGGTTGACGGGTGGACAAGTTGTAGAGCATATGACAAAGGCAAGCGTTAATGTGATCCCTATTTCCTATGGTGCTAATGACGTTGGCTCTAAGTAGCTCCTCCCATTTCTTAAATTCGGGCTTAAGTTCATTTAGCTCCATTCCATATGGATCTCGGTTTACTTCTTTTCCCTTTCGGGTAACTCGGGTTGTATCACTTTTTGGGTTAAAAGGTGTTCACGGATGACATCCTTATCGGCCAAACGGGTTTGGTAGGGTAGAGAGCGGTCATTGATAGCATCAAGAGCGGTGAGTGACCATTTATCCGAGTAGAGACAAGTTCCTCGGTTGGGAATTCCTAGCACTTGAGCAAAGTTGGCTAAGGTGATGGTGTAGTCGTTTTGATTAATTCTAAACCTAAGACAAAATTCATCATCGTCTTCATCACTAAAGCCGGTCACACTAGCATAGAATTCTAACACAAACCTAGGACAAATTGGTTCATCGATGTCAAGAAGACAATCGAATTGAATGGCGGCTAGTTCTTCACGAAGGTTGGTGTTTTCAAGGAAGGATGAGTGAATGGTTCTACCCTCATGGAAATACCTTGATTCTAGACCCCTAAATATTTCTACTTGTTCCTTGGTAAGTCCTTTGGTTTTGTGGTGTTTGGGAATGTAGTTAAGGGTGTCTTTGTGATCATAGAATCTTGCGGCTACCATGGTTATTCCTAAGGACAAGAGTTAATATGTTAAAAAATGAGAATAAGTTTTAACGTTTTTGGTTCTAGTGTGTGCCTATATGAAAACAATTTGGAGTTGCGGTTATCTCGACTCATTTTATGCACAAAGATGGTTTTAGTGGGGTGTTTGGCAAATACCATGAGATAACCCAAATGCTCCTAATTCAATGTGGCTTCATTTGAATATACCCGGAATGCATATTAGTTATGCAATACCTTTAGTATTCAAGAGCATGCAAGTGATGAAAATTTAACGTTTCTATTTGTATTAGCAATGAAAAAATTGTTTTCCTACAAGTGAGAAGCTTTTCAAAACTTTTGACATGGGGTGTTTGGTTGTTTGAATAGGGCCTTATATTCATTATCTATCAATTAGTGGGAAGCATGATTTGTTTATGCAATATGATAATGTAGTACCTAATTTCAATGACTAGTTATGCAATTTGCCAATTGAATTCATATTTGGTATAAAAGCATACATAAAACCCCATGTAATGATTTGTGATAGTTTTGTGCATAAATAAGAATCCTAGACTCCGAATTAAGAGATGAAATGTAGTTAGGATACTTACAATGATGTTATCTTCAATGATTAGTGAGTTGGAAGATGACAATAATGAGCTTGGTTTAAGTTTTACACGTTTTGGTAAAGTGGGTTTTGAGGAAGAGGATGATTTGTATATAGCGGTTTTTCAGTAGACACCACGGACCGCACGGCACCAAAAATTTGGTTCCGTCTTTGTTATCGTTTGGTGCCGTGGCTACTGAGCAGTACAAGACAAATTTGTTTAGTTTTGACTATTCTAATGTTTTGGGCTATGTTTATCCTACATGTTTGGTTCCATTAACCCTAAACCAAGTCTAAGAAGATTAAAAGGTTCTCGTTTAAGAGGCTTAGTTAATATTTCGGCAATGTTGTCTTGGAGGATACTTCTCGATTGAAATGTTTCCCTTTTGAACATTGTCGCGAAGAAAGTGATGGCGGATTTCAATATGTTTTGTACGAGCATGTTGAACGGGATTCTTGCTGAGATCGATGGCTCCTTTGTTGTCGCAAAGTATCACAATGTCGTTGAGATGAATTCCATAATCTACGAGAGCTTGCTTCATCCAAAGAGCTTGTTGACATGCTTTTTCCGGCTGAGACGCTCGCTTCAGAGTTGAGATGGCCAAGGCCGTTTGCTTCTTTGCAAACCATGAGGTGAGACAATGTCCAACAAAAGTGCAAATACCACTTGTACTTTTTCAATCGACATAGTCACCGCATGATCCGAAGTCGGCATACACTATGGTTTCTACACCCGTTCCTTTGGGATACCATAATCCTAAACACGTTGTTCCCTTAATGTATCTAAAAATCCTTTTTAAAGCTTCTAAGTGTGATGCCTTTGGGTTTTCTTGAAAGCGAGCACATAGACAAACACTAAACATAATGTCGGGTCTACTAGCCGTAAGATAGAGTAGGCTACCAATCATTCCTCTATATTTAGTGTTATCTACGGATTCACCTTCCTCATCCTTGGTTAGTTTAGTGTCCGAGGACATGGGTGTCTTAGTTGGTTTGGAATCTTCAAGACCAAATTTCCTAAGCATGTCTTTTATATATTTAGATTGGTTAAAGAATATGCCATCTTCTAGTTGTTTTATTTGAAGTCCTAGAAAGAAATTTAACTCACCCATCATACTCATTTCAAACTCGTCATGCATGATTTTAGAGAAATCATCACATAATTCTTGACAAGTTGATCCGAATATAATGTCATCAACGTATATTTGAACAATGATAATATGTGATTCCTTTTTCTTGGTAAAAAGAGTATTATCTACCAATCCCATAGCATATTTGTTATCAATAAGAAAAGTCTTAAGTCGGTCGTACCAAGCTTTTGGTGCTTGCTTAAGACCATACAATGCTTTCTTGAGTTTGAAGACATGATGTGGTTTCTCAAAGTCGGTGAAACCGTGAGGTTGAGCAACATACACTTCTTCGTTAATAAACCCATTAAGAAAGGCACTTTTAACATCCATTTGAAATAATTTAAAATCATAGGCACATGCATAAGCAAGCAATATTCTAATAGACTCAAGCCTAGCTACCGGTGCATAAGTTTCATCATAATCAATCCCTCTTGTTGATTATAACCTTGCGCTACAAGCCTAGCTTTGTTTCTAGATACTACACCATTTTCATCCATTCTTATTTCAAAACCCATTTTGTTCCAATTATAGTTTGATCTTTAGGTTTTGGAACTAATTTCCAAACATCATTTCTAACGAATTGGTTTAATTCTTCTTGCATGGCAATAACCCATGATTCATCTTTTATTGCTTCATTTATGGGTTTTGGTTCAATGGTGGATACAAAACAAAAATAATTACTTTGATTTTGGGCTTGTGACCTTAAGGTTCTTTGATTAAGTTGTCCTATGACTTTTTCTAAAGGATGACTTTTAGATTCTTTGATGTTGACAATTTCTTTATTTAATGGTTCATCTTCCTTGTTATTATTAATTATTTCTTGACCTTCTATCATTTGACTTTCAACTAAGTCATCATCTACCAAAGGTGATGTCTTAGAGGGAGGTGGACTTTCGTCGAATGTTATGTTCAACGATTCCTCGACTATCATTGTTTCTTTGTTTAGGACAATGTAAGCTTTACTAGTTTGAGAGTAACCAAGAAATACACCTTCATAAGACTTTGGGTCAAACTTGGTGAGATAATCCTTAGTATTAAGAATAAAGCATTTACAACCAAAGACTCTAAAATATCCTAACGTTGGCTTTTTACCTTTATAGAGTTCATATGGTGTTTTGTTTAAGAAAGGCGTATTAAGACTCTATTCAAAATATATGTAGAAGTGTCAACGGCGTTACACCAAAACTTTTGAGGAATGTTTTGTTCATTAAGCATTGTTCTACTCATTTCTTGAATTGTTCTATTTTTACGTTCTACTACTCCATTAGATTGAGGTGTTCGTGGAGCCGAAAAGTTATGTGTTATACCATTTGTATCACAAAAGTTTCCAAATTGAGTTTCGTTGTCAAATTCACGACCATGATCCGTTCGGATCGACACAATTTTGACACCTAGAAGATTTTGAATTTTCTTGCTAAGTATTTCAAATTTATCAAAAGCTTCATTTTTGGTTTTCAAAAACAACGTCCAAGTAAACCTTGAGTAATCATCTACTATGACCAAAGTGTATAAGTTGCCTCCATAGCTTCTTATAGCGGATGGTCCAAACAAGTCCATATGTAATAATTCTAGACACTTAGATGTGGACACCATATTTTTGGATTTGTGACTACTATGTGTTTGTTTACCAATTTTGCAAGCGTCGTAAAAGTGTTGGTCATATTTAAGTTTTGGTAAATTCCTAACCAATTCTTTTGAAGATAGGTTTTGTATAAGTCTCATATTAGCGTGACCTAAGCGTCTATGCCAAAGAGATGAGCTATCGTCTAATGTTGTTAGGCAAAGTTTGTCATTATATGTTTTATCTATTTTCATGACGTATATGTTATTTTTCCTAACTCCTTTAGCTATGGTGATACCATCTTTTAGTATTTTACTACCATTTTCATCAAATAGTACTTTATACTTTTTATCACATAGTTGGCTAATACTAAGTAGATTAAATCCTAACCTATCCACATGAGCAACATTTTCAATAGTTAGGGAGTTATGAGCAATCGTACCTTTGCCAATAATTTTGCTTTTGAGATTGCTACCAAAGGTGACATTACCTCCGTCATACTCTTGGTATGATGAGAAGAGACTTTTGTTGCCCGTCATGTGTCGTGAGCAACCACTATCTTTTATCCATTCATCAGGTTCCAATCCAACTTTCAAGCATACCTAAGAAGCAAATAACTCAAGCATTTGGTCCCCAATATCTCATGGGTCCATTTGGGTTACACATACCATTTATTTGATTCATGTATGGAAACGATGGGTAAGAGTTCCATGGCATGTAATCTGGAGTTTGATATGGTCTAGGAAAGTTTTGATTCCAACCATTGTGTTGGTAGTTGGGTTGTACGTTGTGGTTGCTCTTAGGAAAGGGGCGTTTGGCAAAAGGAGTTTTATATCGTTGTTGAGTAGTTTTTGATCTAAATTCATTATTGACAAGTCCTACTCCGAGGTAACTGGTTTTAGTTTAATACTATTATTGGTTTTCTTTGTTATTTTAACAAATTAGACGGTCCGTATTGCGAACATTACGTTTCTGAAGTACCCACGGCACCATTTTGCACAACGGACGGAACCCTTATTTTGGTTCCGTCGTCCGTGCTGCATCGCAGCAATTTTGAGAATGTTCGTCCTTTTCGGCCGCTTTATTTTGACTCTTTGGAATTAATACTTCATTAAAACCTAGCCCATTCATGTCTCCCGGTGTTTTATGAATTTTAACTATTTCATCGGCAAGAGCGATGTTCTTGTTAAACCTTTTAAATTTAGAATTGTTTTCGATTAAAACATCTTGTGTGAGCTTTAGTTTTTCTATTTCAAGTTTAAGCTCTTGACATGATTTACAATCATCGTCATTTGCTTTTCCTTTTCTAGTCGTTTTGCTTTTTCTTTTAACTCATAAACTTCATTTTCCAAAAATTCCTTTTGGTTTTTAAAAATTTATTTTTAGTTATGATTTTTAGACTTAGCTCACACAATTGATTATATTGTTTTTGCAAAGTGTCATCATCAATAGAAGAATAAGAAGAGTCGGAAAGTACCTCATTTGACTCATGTGCCATTAGAGCGATCTCTTCCTTGCTTGATTCTTCATCGTCTTCACTATCACCCCAAGCACCACTTACAAAAGCTCGTTGAGTTTTGCTTTTAGGTGGCTTGGGACATTCTCCTATGAGGTGACTTGCATCACCACATCTAAAACATTTTCTTTCACCTTTACCTTTCTTGTCATCCCGATCTTTTCGAATGGCTTTTCTTCTCGAGGTTGTCTTACAAACTTTCCTCTTCTTCTAAAGAACTTCTTGAAATCTCTAACGGCCATGGCATACTCCTCATCTTCACTACCCGAGCAAGATTCGTCATCATCACTTGATTCCGCTTTTGCTTTTAGAGCAACGGATTTGATCTTCTCCCTTTTTCCTTTGATGATCTCCGAATCTTTCTCCATCACCATTTCGTGTACTTTGAGGTTACCGATCAACTCGTCTAGTGACATTATTGAGAGATCTTTTGATTCCTCAATGGCGGTCACTTTAGCTCTCCATTTGGGATGGAGTGCTCTAAGAAATTTCCTGACAAAGTTCTTACTACGAAAAGATTCATCAAGTGCTTTAAGTGATGTAATAATAGTGTTAAAGCGAGCAAAGCCACAATCAATGGTTTCATCTTCAGAATAACAAATTGTTCATATTGTTGAACAAGAAGATCAATTTTGTTATCCTTGACTTGTGAATTACCTTGATGTGTAACAATTAAAGATTCCCAAATATCTTTGGCGGTTTCACACATAAAAATTCTTTCATATTCTTTTCTAGGTAAAGCATTATAAAGCATCATTTTAGCTTCATTATTTTTAGCAACTAGTTTCTTTTGTTCATCAACGGAAATATCCTTTGTTGTAGAACTAAAATCCCCTTTAACAATAATAAACCAAAGATCTATATCTTTTGATTTTACATATGTTTCAAAACGGTTTTTCCAATAGATAAATCCATTGGTTTCAAAGAGTGGTGGTCTTTGCATAGATTGCCCTTCTTTAAAGTTTTCAGAATCCATGGATCGTTTCAAGTTTCTAAAATACAAGTTATTTTAGAAATTCTTGAGCAACGAGGCTCTGGTAAAAACTAGAAGGGGGTTGAATAGTTTACCAATTAAAAACTTTGTTTTGAAACTTATTGTAAAGATCAATTGATATTGATCTTAGATATGTTAATGAAATATGCAAGCAATATGTTAAGAGTAAATAAGGAAAGAAATGATCAAACCACAACAAGTTGTTTATAGTGGTTCGGTCTACAAGGACTCTTTTTCCTTGCCCTACTCCACTCCTCGAGTCTCACACTCGCGAGTTTAACTTCACTAGTCAACAAGCTCCTTTCACCGGCGGAGAAAACCTTTACACTTCGCTCACACTATTTCCGACACTAAGCTAGATGTCAAGTTCTTTCCAAGGGTACAACCACTCCCACACACAATGTATTTTGAGGACTAAAATACTAACCACTCACACTCACAAGATTATGATGGTTTAATACAACAATGAAGTATGAATCAACACAAGATCATACAACACTAAACAAACAAGACTTCCAACTTCTCGTTTGAAGCTTGAATGTGACTTGATCTTCTTTGCTACAAAAGAGATCACTAATATGATATGAACCTGAGTTAGAAAGGTTAGAGAGAAGATATGTATGAGAGTATGTTAGAAAGGGATGAAAACTACTTGGCTTGGCATTGCTATTTATAGCCAAAGTGGACAGGAGCGTCCACGGACCGCGGAACCCTTAAAGGGTTCCGTGTACCATTTTTGGTACCGTCCGATACCAAGATATCAAATCTTTGCTAAAGTCAACTCTATCTAAGTGAGATTGTGCAAGATATGAAGAGTACAAATCCACACAAAATATCTAATGAAATCTTCCAATGATTTCCATGATGCATTACATGATGTCATATGTTGTATTTCTAATTTTAGAAATATGCAAGTACATAAGTAGTGTTTGGTTTTAAGAACCTAACACATTCTAAAATCTACTATCATACATAATGATTAGAGTCATATCAAGATGTTACTAATCATAAATGTAAATGCTTGAATGATGAATATATTGTTTGAAAAAGCTTGTTTTAATATCTATTAAACTTGACAAGCTTTAAGCTTTTATACAAATTAAATTTACTTTTGTCATTAACAAAAATTAGGTAAAGATCAAAAATATAAATAACGTTTAATGACGATATTTGTATTAACAGAGTGCATATGTGTCTATAAAAAGTAATAAGGTGCGCGAGACGATAAAAACACATGTGCACAAGGATTAAAAATACATGTGCAGATTTCATGGGTTCTTGAACCAGACGAGGAATAAATGTGCACGCTTAAAAGATGAACCAACTCTTAAAGATTTTGGATTATGCACATGTGCACGCTTCATATATTTGTTATAAAATCGAATACAAGTGTAAACATAATGATGTTTGGTGATCAAGAATAACTTTTAGGACTCCTATGAATCAAGAAGCAAATCTTAGGACCTCTTATGTCACTAAAGAATCTTATGTGCTTCTTGTAAATATAACTTGTGTGTTTCTAGTAGTTGTAATGTTTATGTTTTCATGTTATAGTCACACTTTATGTGTGATAATCCTTTCTTTATGAATGAATGGGCTTCTTTTATTTTTTTTTGGTTGGATAATTTTATGGTTGGTTGAAATTTTACTTTTGGGCTACTTAATTCTTATTTTATACTTTCTTATGATTGGATATTTGTCTTGGTTGCTACATGTTAGATATTGTATATTTGTCATCTAACTTATTTTTGTAGCAAGAACCATTGCTCGATTCCTTGATACCCTCCAAACGAGGGGGAGCATCCATCAAGGGGTAGCCTTAGTGTCTTCTCGACATTCTTTTTGCTTCGACAAAAAGGGATGAAATGGGATATAAACTCAAATTAAAAACTTGCTAAATTAATTTTCACCTAAAATGAGTTTATGTTTTGTCATCATAAAAAAGGGGAGATTGTTAATACAAATAATGTCTGAAAACGTTATTTCTATTTTTCGACATCTCTACGTTTTGATGATAACAAAATGTAAAAACACTTTATGTCGAAATTAACGTAAAAACGTTTTTAGTCAAAATATCCCGTTTCTACGCAAATCACTCTAGGTAAGAACAAACAAATTTACAACTTGACAAAATGATCAAAGGATTAAATTTGTGTTCTAAACTTCACATTTTTAATGTGACAAATACATTTATTCAAAAATACATTTGACAAATTATTTTTGAATTAAAAAGAAATGTTTTAATTTGAAAAATAAGTTTGAATTGTCCAACAACTATTCCCCCCCCCCCTCCAAAACAGCTCCAAAATTCCCCAAATAAACCTTCACCACTAAAAACAAAATGTGGAGCGTTTTTGTCTGGCACGATACTATTAAATACCACGGTACCATTAAGTTTAATGGTACCGTGCGAGCTTTAGTGGTGTCGTCCCCCTGTAACGGTAAAATTTCTTTTCCGTATAAATACTAGACCATTTCATAGATTTTGGTCATCCTTTTTCACACAAAACTTTCTGAGTTAAATCCCTCTATCACATTTATTATTCCTTGATTATTTAGATAGTTTTCTTTTGTTTAAGAGTGATCTGATCATCCAGGCAAGTGATTACCTTCATTCCTCCACTTGTGTAAGAGAAGAACACAAAGTATAAAGAAGATACAAAGAGTTATAGTGTTAGTGTAGTGCACTCGTAACCTTTGTTACGTACGTGTTGTATCTAGGCATACATTAAGTTGTTTATCATATTGTTTAGCTTTTGTGTGTGGATCATTGTGATCTTGTAGAGATCTTGGAGATCTCGTGTAGATTGTGTTGATAGTCTGTGGATTAAGTGGATCAAGGGTAGATCGTGTGGATCTTGTAGAGTGTGTGATTAGTAAGGATCAAGTAGATCTTGTGAGAGATTGGTACTAGCTAGATTAGTACTCGAAATTTAACTTAGTGTCGGAAATTGTGATAAGCGACGTTGTACGGTTTTTTTCACCTAAAAGGAGTTTGTTGACATAGTGCTTAGAACTCTCGAGTTGGGTACTCGAGGAGTGGAGTAGGGCGAAGAGAGCTTCGTTACCGAACCACTATAAATCTCTTGTCTCGGTTTGATCTCTACATCTATTACTCTTTGTCTTGCAATTTACATTTTAGTAGTTGTAGCTTATTTATTATAGTGTTCATATTGCAATTAATTGATTTCATTAAAGTTCGAATCAAAGGTTTTCAAAGATTTAAATCAAGTTTAAAAACGGTAAAACTATTCAACCCCTCATTCTAGTTTTCTACAAAATCCTACTAAGCTAAATTAGGATTTTGACTATTTGACTTTTTCTACTGAGCTGGTTTTTCTACTGAGCTGGTGATCCTACTGAGCTGGTTTGTACTTTTTCTCTACTTCACTATAATACATTTTACCAAAATAATTGAAAAACGATTTAAAAACAACAAATTTTGAGGTTTAAAACGATTCCATCCGTGTAGATTCTTGTTAAATCACTAGTTAAACTTGAAAAATGGAAACTTTTAATGAAATAACCGTTGAATTAACACCATCTAATTTAAAAATACTAGCAGCGAAGTAGTAACGACATAGAAAAATGCACAAAATGTTGGATTTTGATAATTTTCAGTTTTGAAGATACATAAGTAGTGTAGAAGCAAGTCACAAATGATCAATAACGATTATATATAACAAGAAAACAACCAACAAAACGTTTTGACTCAATTGCTACTTCGCTGAGTGATTGTATGCTTAAAAACATGAAATTTTGAAAACAAAAACACATCTAAATCATCACCATGGTGCTCTGATACCAATTATAGGTTTCTCTTCAATCATTATCATCTCACAATGTTAATAATATAGAACGATAAAGAGAGAGAGAGAGGGGGGGGGGACGAGGTAAAAGGAGTAGTGAGAGAAAATGTATTATTCTTAGTGAAGAGTGACCATACACAACCCTATCCAATAGCGAGGTAGGCTTGGACAGCGAGGTAGAGTCCGGGACTAATGGGTCGGACTCTCTTACTTCGTTACATATAGGCTAGCCTACCTCGCTCCTTATTACAACACATAAAGTTAAACTAAGGTTGTGTAGACTTGTTACAAATACAAGACCTAGGATAATTAACACTTCTAGAATGAATCCTAACAATATTTGTATTAGGTACCCGCACTACTTTGTAGGTAGCCGGTTTGACTCCATAAATCATATTAGAATTTACAAAATGGCCTTTAACACTGCTAAAGTTCTTTTTCTGAATTCTATTCTTATTTGCTAGCTTTAATTATCCATCTACGAAGTAATTAGTCTAATGATCCATTTTTCTAATAGATATTATTACACATTAAAAACATGATTATATTCACACATTCGCGTTACACATGTTGTATACTGATAACCTTTTGCAGGACCTTCCAACAAAAATATTCATACAGATGTCTTCTCAAGTGTTTTCGCAAGAATTTATGGAATTGTAATTATTATCATGTCAACAAAGCATACTTAGACTGCTACCTTTACCAATTTTATATATATCACTTTTCATAAATATTTAATGTACAATTTCAAAAAAATTTAAATGTAAATTTTATTTATGCAAAGCTCTTACTTTTCACTGCTTATATGTCTTAAAAAGCTTAATTGAAATTTATCGATCCACCGTTAAACTGCAACAAAAAATTAATACAATTGTGTGCGGAATCGAGTTACAACTTCAATTATTCATAAGTATAAGTAAATCTTCAATAAACCATATGTCATACTAAAGATCTAACCCGAAACGCCTACAGTAACCGGCCAACTAATTCTGACCCAGAGTTTTCCTAACATTTACTGTGACTAGAACACCAATTAATTTGAAACTGTATACTATTATAAGTGTCGGATTATTAGCTTATACCTAGAAACCAAATAACACAACTTATTAACTCCACACTTCAATTCCAAAAAACAAACACTATTCTTCACTACATTTAGAACCATTTCTTAAACATGAACGTATTCGATAAATTTATGCACTTAACGAAATAAATAAATAAATAAATAAATTTGCCAACCCCTACCCCCCGCCGCGTAGAACGCTGTGAGCCCACTTTCCTCGTTATGTACAAATAATGAATACATACCACATACATATATTTTCTTTTATGCGAAATTCTCAACATAATAACGTCAGTTTTATTTCACTGACATAGTGACATGTCTCATGTATTCCATTGTTGTATGGGATAGCTCGGATTGTTACAAAAGGCCTTATGCCCATATGAATGCAAATTTATCTTTTTCAATTTACTACTTTTGATAAATTTATGATTACTTACAAATAATATTACATACTATGTAACAATATATTCTATGACAACTTATTAAGCAAAAAACCGCCTGTTTGCATCATTGAGTAATGTACTCATCGGAACTTAAGAATGTTGATGTTGATTCCCCATAACGAGCATCGATAATTCATGCCCATACGTCACTGACTTGGTATTAGTCTGAGCCGCAGATGGAATATGCGACGTTCTTATGGTTTCAAACTCTACAGCTACTTCTTTCATTGTTGGCCTATTCTTTCCATTGAAATTCAGACATCGCGTTGCAAGGTTAGCTACTGCAAATAGCTCATCTCTAGTTCCTTCTTTAATAACGATTGCATCCAATATAGACATAACCCGACCTTCTTCCACAGCCAACATAAAGTGCGTAGCCAAACTTCTATTTTCACCAAATCAAGTTAATGAGATGGGCCTTTCTCCGGTTAAAAGCTCAACCAAAACAACTCCAAAACTATAAACGTCACTCTTTTCAGTGAATTGGCTAGATTGAAAATACTCAGGGTCTAGGTAGCCAAATGTACCTCTGACTAAGGTAGTTAAGTGAGTTTGATCTATTGATACGAACCTTGAAGTTCCAAAGTCAGAAACTTTTTCCCTGTATTTATCATCTAAAAGTATATTACGGTCTTGATGTCCCTATGGTATACTTGGAATGGATGTGGTCAATGTAAGTAAGCAAGTGCTCCTGCAACCTCTCAGAGCAATTTGCGTCTCATGTTCAAAGACATTGGGTCCTCATCAGTCTCGCAGTGAATGCGATCATACAATGTTCCATTTGGGATGAACTCTGAAACTAGTAGAGGAACATCGGTCTCAAAGCAACATCCCAATAGTTTGACCACATTCCTATGATTGACTTGTGAAAGAATCACCACCTCATTGACGAACTGCTCTAATTGGCTTTCGTCTACAATTTTTGATTTTTTAACAGCCACAATCCTTCCATCAACTAACATACCTTTGTAGACTGTACCTTGGCCTCCTCGACCAAGAACTCTGTTCTCATTGAAGTTGTCAGTAGCCTTCTCTAGTTGACGTGCTGCGAAAAGTATGGTTTGATTGTTGGCCTTTATAACGGGATCTATGGTCTTAACGTTTCAATCACAAGTATACCAAATGAATGTTGTGCAAAGATTAAGTAAACTGTAAATGTGTTTATGCATTAATCAAAATATGTCATCATATGTTTACAAACAAATGTATCGAGTATATATACTGTAATGAAAGGGTACAATGAACCGTTGTGTTGGTTCTGTGATTTGGGCAGTTATTGATAACTGCTATGTGGCGGTTGTAACTGCTTTGTTGACTTTTCTTTATGGTTGACTTTTGTTGACCGGGTCATATGGGGTTGTGACGGGTTTAGACGGGTCGATAGTGATTAACCCAATATTCTCCCCCTTAATCACAATCGGCTTGCTTTAGATCTTTGACTCCAATTAGTTGTCTCATGGTGAGGAATCTGATCTTTGGTAATGCCTTTGTCAAGATATGTCACCTTCCTCAAATTCTCCACTTATGAATTCGACTTGTAGGTCTTCTCTTTCGACGCATTCTCTTATAAAGTGGTATTTTATATCAATGTGCTTACTTCTTCCGTGGAATACGGGATTCTTCATTAGTTCGATGGCGGACTTGTTGTCGACCAGTATTGTAACTTTTTCTTCTTCCGTGTGTGTAAGCTTGCTAAGCAGTCTCTTTAACCATAATGCTTGTGTTGCTGCAATGAATTCGGACTCACATGATGATAGAGCTACCGTGGCTTGCTTTTGTGTACTCCAGCTGATTGGTGATTCACCGTAGTAGAAGATAATTCCAGTAGTGCCTTTGCCTTCTTGAGTGTTGACTCCGTAGCTGCTGTCACTATAACCTTGTATCTGTTTTCTTCCATTGTACTTGTAGGTGATTCCATAATCTTTTGTTCCTTTAACGTAGCGTAGTACGTGCCTTATAGCTTTCATGTGTTGTTCCTTTGGTTCTTGCATAAAACGACTAAGTAATCCAACGGAATAACTTAAGTCGGGTCTTGTATGTAACAAGTATCGTAAGCATCCAATCAAGCTTCTATATTCAGTTGAGTTGACCGTTGTTTCTTCAGTGTTCTTTGTTAGTCTTGTTCCAACTTCTTTTAGGATCTTGCTTGCGTAGGCGGATTGCTTTATTGATATGTCACCTCCAGTTTGTGTGACTTCAATTCCTAAGTAGTAGGATAGTAATCCTAGGTCACTCATCTCGAATTTCTCTTCCATTTGAGCTTTGAACTTGTCTATTTCTTTCTTTGGTGTGCCAGTGATGATTAAATCATCCACATAGACTCCTACTAGAAGTATTGAGTCTTTTGACTTCTTTGTGTAGACAGCTTGTTCTAAAGCGCACTTCTTGAAATCTAAGGACTTCAAGGTATTATCTAACTTTATGTTCCATGCAGGTGGTACTTGTCTTAATCCGTATAGAGCTTTTATCAATCTGTAGACTTTTCCATTTTCTTTTATAAATCCTTCGGGTTGTGTAACATACACTTCTTTTTTTTAAGTCTCCATGCGAAATGCATTTGACGTCTAGGTGATGTACTTCCCATTTGTTATTAGCAGCTATGGCTAATAGTAATCGGACTGTTTCCATTCTTGCTACAGGTGCAAAGACTTCTTCAAAGTCTATGCCATGCTCTTGTATGTAGCCTTTTGCTACTAGTCTAGCTTTATGCTTGACTATATTTTCATTAGCATCTTTCTTGGTCTTGAATACCCACTTTAATCCAATGGCTTTATGTCCTTTTGGTAGTGTGGTTAGTTCCCATGTATTGTTTCTATTGATGGAATCTAATTCGACCTTCATTGCTTCGATCCATTTTTGATCGTTTGATGCTTCCTTGTAATTCTTGGGTTCATCTTCAGCTAGTAATAAATGCTCGGGTAAAACTTCCTCGGTGTTTTCATATAGATCATTCAATGTTCTAAAACCTTGTAATGGTGTGTGATCAAAGTCTGGATGTAAATTCCGGGTTGTAGTTGAGTTACTTTGATTGGTTGAATGTCTTGAGGTAGTTGGTGAAATTTGAGTATTTATTCTTGATGAAATTGTAGATGGTGTACGAAATGTTTGTGAGGGTGAGTCAGTTACTGATGTATCATATTCATGATCATCATTTTCAGGGATATCATAGTCTCCTTCATCTGGATGGTTTTCGTTTTCCTGATGTTCATTTGTGGCTTCAAGGTTTTCGACTTTGAAGTCAAACCATTCGGGTTCATCATTGGTGTGTTCATCTAGGTAATCCTTCCAGTCCCATGCTTCATCCTCCTTAAACTTCACATCTCTACTAACACATATTCTTTGTGTTGTTGGATCAAACAATCTATAAGCTTTTGATCCTTGTTCGCTTCCTAAGTATACCATTTTGTTGCTTCTATCATCTAACTTTGTCAGATGTTGTGATGGTACCTTTGCATATGCTATGCAACCAAAAACTCTTAAAGTTTCTAAGTTTGGCTTTTTCTTCTTAATTGCTTCATATGGAGTGATGTCTTCTAAGGCTCTTGTAGGAACGCTATTTAGAATGTATATAGCGTGTCTAACAGCTTCAGCCCAAAAATTTTGTGGCATGTTAGTTGCTTTCATCATGCATCTCGTAGTAGACATGATTGTCCTATTTCTTCGTTCAACAACTCCATTTTGTTGTGGTGAGTAAGGTGCGGTTAGCTGTCGTGCTATGCCGTTTTCTTTGCAGTATTTAGTGAATTCGTTAGATGTGAATTCTCCTCCACGATCAGTTCTTAACATTTTCAATGTTATCCTTAGCTCCTTCTCTATTGTTTCTTTGTATTCCTTGCAAGTGCTGAAAGCTTGATCTTTCGTACTTAGGAAATACGCCCACATATATCTTGAGTAGTCATCTACTAACAAGAATATATATCTCTTTCCAGATGGTGTTGGTGGTGTTATTAGTCCACATAAATCTCCGTAAACTAAATTTAATGGTGATGTTGATCTAGTTTTTGCTTTCTTGGGAAATGGTGCTCTGCTGTGTTTACCAACTAAACAAACATCACAAATTTGTGTTGTATGTTTAATGGCAGGTATTCCTTGAACTAACTCTCTTTGAGTCATAGATTTTAATGATTCAAAGTTGAGGTGTCCTAATCGTGCGTGCCATAACCAAGTGTTGTCACTTAAGTTTGCTAGTAAGCAAACAGGTGTGCCTATCTTCAGGCTTGCTTTGTATAGACGGTTTCTTTGTCTTGTGACTTTCAAGAAGATTTTGTTGTCCATGTCATAAAGTCGTAGTTCATCGTCGTCCATTACAACTTTACAACCAATTTCGGTAAATTGTCCAAGGCTCAATAAATTGTTTTTCAAGCTAGGAATGTAATAGACTTGAGATATGATTCTTTGTTTCTCGTCTTCACATTCTAATAGGATTGAACCTTTTCCTTTAATCTCTACATGAGATCCATCTCCGAATCTTACTTTTCCACCAACGTTCTCATCTAGTTCTTTAAAGTGTTCTCTTATTCCAGTCATATGGTTACTAGCTCCATTGTCTAAGTACCATTGACTATCGACACTTGTCTCTTTATATCCTACATCTTCTTCGTGTAGCGAGACCTTTTGATCTTCTAGCTTTGTTACATGTGGGTCTTCTAATATTGCCATTAATAAGGTAGGTTCTAAGTCCTCCTCGACAAGATTAGATTGCATACTAGTGTTTGGTTTTGAATAACACTTAGATGCATAATGACCAGTCTTATTGCACTTGTAACATCTAACTTTGCTAAAGTCAATATTCTATTTGTTGAAGTGATTTTGAGTGTTTTCTCCATCCTTCTTCTCGTGGTTATTTTTATCATGGTTCTTCCATCCTTTATACTTTCCACGTCCACGTCCTCTGAAATTTTTCCCTCTATTGTCATGTCGTGTGAACATCAGTTTGTCTTGACTGTCCACTTGTTTTCCTTTCTTAAACTTAATCCTCTCTTCGTAGGTCTTAAGTCTTCCTATTGCCTCTTCTAATGTCATTTCACTTAGATCGGAATATTGTTCTATAGATGCGACTATTTGCAGATACCTTTCGGGTACAGCATTTAGTAATTTCCGTACTAAGGTTTCATCTTCTATTGTGTGTCCTAGACTAGCGGCTTTGTTTACGAGTGTTGTAAGTTTTGTGGTGAAGGTGTCGATTGTTTCATCTTCCTTCATGTATAACATCTCAAATTCGGATTTGAGTGTTTGTAATCTTGCTTGTTTAACTCTGTCTTCGCCAACGTGTCTAGTTTTTAAAGCATTCCAAATGTCTTTTGCGGTTTTATGCTTTGTTATTTGAAGTAATTGTTCTTCGGGTAAGGCTTTGTAAAGGAAAGCAATAGCGGTTTTTTCCTTTTTCTTATCGGATTGAGTCGTTTCGGTCGGCTCAATTGTTTCCCATAAACCATTCGCTTCGAGAATGATTTGCATTCGAATTGCCCATAATGAGTAATTCGTGGGCTTTAGGATTGGGCATTGAAATTGGGGTGTACTATTCGAAATGTTAGTACTAGGTTCCTTTTTACCACTGTCTTTCGTCATATCTTAAAATGACAAATAAATCTCCAATAAAGAATTTTTAACACAATGTGTTTTATTTATAAAATTCTTATTTCTTAAAATGAGCTCTTAATGTTTTATCTTCCTCAAATGGGTGTAAAACTTTTCTAGGTATAGTTTTAACAATTTTTAAACTATCCTGGGAGATTATAAAAAATGAATAACCTAAGGTTAATTACTCCTTACAAATTATTCCTAATCAGTATTCTAAGCAGTGTAAAAACTAGTTTAGATATACTATACAAAATATGATAAGATTTTAATAATGTTTTAAAATAACTTATCAATCTAAAACAATATATATCAAAATATATAAAGTAAAAATGAAAGGTGGTTTTGAAATCTTTTGGAACCTGGAGGGGTTGATGGTTTAACCCGATGCCTTAACTAAAATAAAATCCTTGAGTGGCCCTTATCTGTACACGCGTCCCTTTATTTAACCCTTTGTTTCTTATCTCGTTTGAGATAAAAACACACACGCGTATTCTTTTGAGATACTGGTTTTTCAGTCTCTCTCTCTCTCTCTTCAGAAGATAACTTATGATCTTCTTTCTTCTTCTCCAATACAACCGACGGTTGACCGGCCTCTTTTGATGGCTGTGGTTTTTGACCGTCCTTTTCTACTATCTCCGGTGTGGTGTTCCTTTTACGAGCACTGTTAACCCTTTAATTTGAAACCTAGGGTTTCGGATTAATTTGGGGTTTTCCTGATCCGAGAGTATTTTTATGATTGGAGTTTGCTAATGAATCAATTGGGGTTTTCAATTGATCCTTCTGGGCTTGATTCCGTTTAAGAACAGGTGTGTTCGTTCTAATTCGAATCTTTACTTTGTGCCCTAATTGATGACACTCGTATTTGTTTTTATTTCGAATCAAAATATCTAAACGATTAAGTTCGTTTTTTTTCTGATCCTGTTTTGGATTGGTAATGAAACTGGTTTCGGAAGGATTTTTTTGCTTGTTTGATTTGTTGTCGGGTTGTGAGTAATCACAAAGTGATTATACCCCTGTTGCGACAAACGTTTGAGACACAAAAATGACGTCGGGATTTGTGTTCTTAGCGATTTGCAAAAAAAAATTTATTTCGAGACTTGTTCTGTTTTTTTTTATTCTGGAACTTTTACGAGTCTGGGTAAATGATGATTGTTAGTTGATAGACCAAACCGCTCTGATACCAATTGTTGGCCTTTATAACGGGATCTATGGTCTTAACGTTTCAATCACAAGTATACCAAATGAATGTTGTGCAAAGATTAAGTAAACTCTAAATGTGTTTATGCATTAATCAAAATATGTCATCATATGTTTACAAACAAATGTGTCGAGTATATATACTGTAATGAAAGGGTACAATGAACCGTTGTGTTGGTTCTGTGATTTGGGCAGTTATTGATAACTGCTATGTGGCGGTTGTAACTGCTTTGTTGACTTTTCTTTATGGTTGACTTTTGTTGACCGGGTCATATGGGGTTGTGACGGGTTTAGACGGGTCGATAGTGATTAACCCAATATTGATCAACTAAAGACGGGTCGGCTTCTTCTTGTTGTTTTAGAAGTAAACCACCATTGCGTTTAAAACACCTCTTTCTTCGTCTCCTTTCTTTTATTTTCTTGATAAGTTTGTACAATATGTAGGTAAGTGCCACTAGAAAAAGTACACCCATGCTTATGCTAACACCTGAACCAAGGTCAATACAAAATGTAAAAACTCCTAAATTAAATAGCCATTTCCAATGGATTAGGGATCATACGCCGACCTAATAGTCCAATCCTACTTTGATATAGAATTAAAACAACTTAGATATCGAGCCTACATTAATTTATAAGCAACTAAACACCAACAACAAAAACAAACATATAATTTAAACAGTACTTGATGTTTCAGTGAGCTGATTTGAAAACCTAGCTTAATAGTTTATTGTATTTTCGGCTGAAGTTGGGTAATTAGTCGGGTAAGCCGTTTTAATTGTTTAGAAGTTTTTATCGAGATTAGTAAATTGAAAAAAGTTGGGTATATATATATCTGGCAAAGAGTTTAGGCATTTACCCAGAATAACACCCAGGGATATTTTGTGTGATCTGCTTTTGTCATAATCGTGTTTGTAACAGGTAAAGTTCCAGCTGTTGTAAATTAAGCCATCAACGTCAAATATTGAGTTATAGGAACAGAAACCTCCACTATGAATACACCTAACACACTCTTCCGAACCATAATGAGCGTCTGTAAGAGAAAGTTAACTTTTATGTTAGACAACAAACAAACACACCAACGTTAAAAAACAAGCAAAATAATTCAAATATAATACGAAGTACAGAATTACATACCTGAGTCATAATAACCAAAGGGACATCCATCTGTTAAATAAGGGTTTCCTACATAGGACTCGCCATTAACGTCGCATTTCCATGTATCCATTGATGTACCATCACCTAGATCCACTTTGACACTTTGCATTGAGAAATAATCACAACAACTTATTACATTGGAATCAAGCTCTGATAGAGTCCACAGAAGTGATGCCGGGACAGAAGATGGGCTAGAAAAGTTTTTATTAATGTATGATAATTTTTCCGCCAAAAAGGCAAACCCACAAGCTCCATCTCTACCCACGTTGCCTTTCTAAACCCGTGAGATTCATGTCATATGACTTTAAATAACGAGGAATTGTTTTTTCGCAACAATTGACGCCATAACACTTTTCATTTGTATTGGTGATCATAATGGTAGTAGTGTCATTGCTACAAGAAGTGGAACACCCGGTTAACACACTACCATGATTGTCCACCATGACAGCATTACCACAATACCCTTCATAAACAAATGTATTGTGTGATTTGGAATACAGAAGGGCGCCACCAAGATCCACACTCTTGGTCCTGACTGCAATTAGAGAACTTTTGCATTTTAACAAAGGATTTGATTTTCCAAGTCAACACGCAAGACTTCAAGGTGGCTGAGTAAAGATAGATATGGCGTCGAGGAGCTGCAATCAACATTGTACCATTCATTGACAGCAGTTTGCTCGATTCCAAAGGGAATGGGATCCTCACGTTCCCACACATATCTTTGCACCCTGTCTTGGAGTATTTTTGAGCTGCTACGATGTTCTTTGTTAATGAAAGAAAGATTACTAGCGATAAAAAATGGTAAGCTTGAGATAACTTCATATTTTTGTTTAGAAAAATGATATGATTATTCATAACATAAAAGGGAAGGAATCATTTACGTTTATATATACTGTTGCTATGATTGATAGGAGGAACCTACTACGAAATTACCCAGAGACCGATAGTCTACGCGTGCATGTTTAGAATTAGTGTCTGGGATATTTTCTAATCAAAGACTTCGATGGTTTGAAACTTTATGGTTTGACAATCTAAAACTTTTGAATCAATATCTGCGATATTTTCTAACTCCAAAGATTATGATGGTTTGGAATATTATGGTGGTGGAAAAAATTGCTTCAATAATTTTGAAAAGTATTAATAACTGTTATTTCTACATTTAAATTGTATATCCATATTTAATCTAAAAATACCATACATTGTTTACTTTATAATTGCTGTTGCAATTCTTTTTTCGTTTACAATCATACTTTATAATAAAGATAAGATAGGTCTAATTACTTCTTTTTTGTCAACAACAACGATTAATACTGATTATAAATTATAAGAAGGGTTTGTACATATGATTGTTTTACAAAAGGCATATCACCCTGAACAATGCATGGAAAATAATTTGTGATTAAAATCAGACAAAAGCTCATGCCATGAAAAATCTGACTTGATAAGTAAGACTACGTCTAACCCTATCAACCTGCAGCATCATTTATATATCGATTAATAACATTTAACAAACTATATGAGATCCATTGTCCTCCAAACTTCAGCAATGATCAGTCAAACAATTAGTGTAAAGTAAAATTTAAAGCAATTCTATTTTTATTTTATAAATAAGAAGTATTTACTATATAATACTATACAATTTGAAATTTTATAGATGTTAGAGATTTTAATAATTTAGCTAGAAAGAATGACTACAGATATATTGAGGACCACATTCCTGTGATGGATTTGTGAAAGAATGAATACTACATTCCTTTTACTCACTAACATATCTTTAGTAGACTATTAAGTGTAACTTTTCTGTTTCAAGAAAATACTCCTGTCTAATCAAATGTGCAAAACTCTACATGCATATTAAGATGCTTGAAGTAAATTTTTATCTTGAGATTGTATGAGAAAAGATACCAGAATATCTTTTTGTTTCCTGACCACAAAGTATATCAATTTAAAGTATGCATATATTGTGCATATGTGTTTTCACTCATTTTATGGCTAGTAAAAAACTAATAAAAGGGGTGTGCATATGTATTTAAAGGTTGTATAAAATCAAAAAAAGAGGTATGGATTTATGTTGTAAATTGTGCATATGTGTTTGCTACTTGTTTATGATTAAAAAAATAACATTTTTTGGTAGTTTCAGGTACCGAACATGTATGATAAAGATGAGGACCATGATTGATATAAAGAGTGCATATGTGTCAATAACAAGTAATAAGGTGCGCGAGACGATAAAAACACATGTGCACAAGGATTAACAATACATGTGCAGATTTCATGGGTTCTTGACGAGGAATAATGTGCACGCCTAAAAGATGAACCAATTGTTAAAGATTTGGATTATGCACATGTGCACGCTTCAAATATTTGTTATAAAATTGAATACAAGTGTAAACATAATGATGTTTGTGATAAAGTTGAATATCATATCACTAGATTAATACAATTTGTAACTTTTAAAATTGCATAAATCTATTGTTAAAGTTTTATTGTTTGTGTTTATATTTATGTAATATTTCTTAAAAATATATGTGCATATAGAAATCACAAATGCATAAGCGAAAAATACAATTGTTGTAGTTAGTAGTTAACATTCTTTTTACAAAACATATATGCACATAATGTATTTTTAAACAATGTAAAAAAAAAAAAAAAAAAAAAAAAACTCTAAAATTTAGGAAATTAAAAAACGTTATTTATTTAAAAGGAAAATACAAAAAAATAATTTTATTATTATACCCTTTAAATTAAATAACAAAAATAAATATTTCAAAAATTCTTATTGATTGATGTTAGTTCTCGCAATTCTAACAATTTATTTAATTTTAAAAAGAACCTCACCCTATCGAGCGAAAGGTCCTTAATAATATGATAGCATAATAAAGTAAAAAGCACTTGTTTGAGCCAAAGGGTACTTAATAATAGTTAAAATTTTATAAAGCACTTGCTTATTGCGGCCACACAATCTTTTATCAATCATGTTACTCCATATTATTGTGTAAATAACGCTTGATATTTCACATTTTATTGCGTGTTGACCTACTTAAAACGTAAGATGCATGTTTGTTTTGTTGAAAAATGCTACATTCTTCTAACTGATGATCTTGCTTATCTTTTACACTC
The DNA here is from genome assembly GCA_910596185.1 of Chrysanthemum makinoi. Taxonomy (NCBI): domain Eukaryota; kingdom Viridiplantae; phylum Streptophyta; class Magnoliopsida; order Asterales; family Asteraceae; genus Chrysanthemum; species Chrysanthemum makinoi. The sequence goes on along the minus strand of OU343218.1, from coordinate 192,660,257 downwards.
TATCATGCCTAGTGTTAAAATTAATGAAGGAGATCAAGAAAAATGAATGATGAATAATGAATAACACATGTCAAAAATCATGTCGAGTTGAAAAATAATTAAGAGAACATAGTATGAACATATAGCATTGCTTGGTAGTTGTGTATAATCCAACGATATAGTGATAAAAATTATTTTCCCTTTTGTAGATTTCGGAAAAAAGACTTTGTTCTTCCTTTTTTTGCAGATGTTATCTTGAGTTTTGGTAGATGACGAGTCGTCATTGTTCTTTAACTTTTATAATATGTGATTATGACACTCGAGATAAAAAATAAATACAATATTTCTTTCTAACTTGAATTCTTAAATATTTTCTTAACAGTATGTGTTATGAATTGATTGAGATCATAATAAAGTGGGCCAGTGTCTTACTCACGTGAATTACACTTGAATTACGGACAAGTGACATTAGGAAATTAATTAGAAATATTTTTAGGGTAGTGAAAAAGACAAACATATATGAGAAACCTTTAGAGTTCATTAGTAGAGATCAAATTTGCATTTGGATCTTCAATTCAAGTTTGATTTCCATTACTATAGTCAATACTCAATAAGTCAACAGTCCTAATTCTACAGTAGTAGTTTTTGAACTTTTGATGGGTTGGTCCATTTTGCCTTTTTGGTAGTGTTTATACCAATATATCCAGCCCAAGCCCAAACAAATACTTGAGATGATATTTAGTGAACCACTGTACTAGAAAAGGGTTAACAGCGCAAAAGACACTCAAGTAGTCAAGTATTTTATGGCCCGGGACTGAACCAGAAACAAAAGTTCAATGGGGAGTAAGCAACTAAGCATTGTAAGCAACTATGAATTAAATGGTTTCGGTTTAATTAGACTTGGGTATATAATGGGACCATTCGGTTAGTCACCAAAATTTTAGGTTCGTGTCAAGAGGCGGAGTTAGAAATTTTTGCTCAAGGAAGTACATTTTGATTAGAAACAACATTATAAAATGGTTATTAAAATGGGCAAATTATAAAAAAAATCTATATATTTTAAAAAATTTACATTACAAATTTTTTTGCTAAGGGAGCACATGACCCCCGAGACCCCTCCCTATCTCCGCCCATGGCTCATGGCCAACAAAAATGCTACTTCAAGAGTTCAAAAATACAAGGCTTGTCTTGGATTTGTCATATGGTTAATCAGTAAAAATGTGAGCATATCATATGGACTTATGGACCAAATAAATCACTTTTTTTGAACAAAGACCAAATAAATCACTTAACAATCAAGTTATAAAAAGATATATTTATTTTTTGAATGGCAAAATTTTATTGAAACTAGCAAGACACTAGAAAAAACATTACAAAGAAATCAAATAATGGTTTTTTAACCAAGTCTCCCACGAGAAAACCCTATTACATCTACTAGAACACCAAGTAAAAGAAAAAGAAACAATATCATCAAAGATCACCGATTGTCTTGGAGGCGAATCATCAAAAATAGAGCGATTGCGGAACACCCAAATAGACCACCAAGCAATATAAAAAACACCTTCCAACATAACCTTTACCTTTTTGGGAGAGGTGAATAGAAGAAAACCAGGAAACCCAATCCGATACCGATGTCAACTCATGCCAAGACAAATCCCACCAACGGCAAATCTTACGCAAAACGATCTTGGCCAATTCACAACGAAACAGAATATGATGTATGGTCTCCTCAGAAGACTAACATAACGGACAAGAAACCGAATCCAATATAAAAGGGTGTTGATACTCATACCATTTTATTTGATACTTACACGATACAACACTGTGATGCACAGTGTGTGGTGAAAATATCAAAAACTGTTGTGTGAGTATCAACACTCAATATAAAAAGATATATACTCCTCAAAAGATTTAGATCGGTAGTGGAACTCCTAACAATCAAGTTATAAAAAGATATATTCTTTGAAAGATTTAGATTGGTAGAAAAACTCTCACCTTTTTACACATTCTTTTATAAAAGTTACACGTAACATTGAAGAGTCTCGACGTGTGACAAACAACGTCAATGCCTTTGTATAAAACTTATGATAGGATCAAATAAGAAGATAAATTAAAATGAGATGTGTGAGAAGAAATCACAATCACACATTTCAGATGCACCTACAAAAATAGACGCGTATCCTTTTAAAAATTCTCTTATTTACATTGTGTAGCTAGAAATCCTTCTTATTATTCTCATTTTAGTTTTTCTTTTTACCGGATCCCACACATAAAACTTACGGAGTATTTTATTTTTCAAAATTGATATCTATCAAAACTGAAACTTACTTGAGGTTTTTTTTTCCTTAACACCTCTATTTCAAAAGTAAAACCAAATATCAGTTTCCATTTTATCTGCAAATTTAAACACGAAATAAAATAAATTGTTTTGGTTTGTTTTCATTCGGGCTTAAGCTGAAAATTGAACAGAATCCCTAGTGGGTTTGGTGGAAAAAAGCTTCTAATGTGTATATGTTTAGTTATTTATATTATTATTAGTACTTCATTAGGTTGGTCGCAATCGATAGGGCACGATCGGTTGGGCGTCAAAAATTTGTGTCCTCAACCGATGTTAAGATCGGTGATGTCGAATGCGAAACTCGGTTGGCACATCGGTTGCCTAAGTGAATTTGGCAATATCGAGTGACTTCTCACTCGATGTTAAATGCATCTAAACGTTGTACTTCTACCTGTCTAGTCATCTTTTCATTTGTACATGCACGTACATATATATATATATATATATATATATATATTAAACGTCTTAAATGTGTGCACTGAAACCAAATTACTCAAACTTGTTTCTGCATGCATCGAGTCAAGCTAGTTCAAAAAATAAATAAATAAAGAAAAATAAATAAAAAAATCCTTGGGTCGTCGACTGGGGCATCCGGGTTGTCCCAGGTCGCTGGAGAGAGAAGCGGCGTGCGCAGGTTGTCCCAGGTCGTCCCAGGTCGCGACTGGGACCAGCCTTACATTTCAAGGAAAACGTGATAACAAAAGTTGTTTATCTCAAAGACGAAATTCACCACTTAATCTAAGAGTGGACGGTGTGGGCTCGCCGTCGGCTCGCCGTCGCCTACGTGGCCGGGCGCCGTGGCTCGCCGCCACACCGCCCTGCCTTGTTGTGGCTCGCCGTCGGATACCAAATCGTGGGGACGACGAGGTGGAGCTCCTGACACAAAGCAAAGTTTACGTTATAAAACGTAAACATTTTTGTAACGTTAACTATATATATATATATTTTTAAATTAACTTTTTTTTTTAAACCCACCACTCCTATATAAACTATCATCATCTTCTTCATTTTACACATCTTCAAACCCAAAATACATAATAAATCTTTCTTAACCAACAATATCATTTTACACAATGTCTCAAAACCCACATGACGGATGATACTTCACAAATCTACTTAACTCAAACCCACAACAATACGGGGGTTCTTCAAACCCGTCTACCCCTTCTTCGACCAATTCCAACCCGTCTCCACAAGAAATCTTTCTTAACCAACAACATCAGTTTCAACAAGGTTTCGTAAATTACCCCAACCGATTTCCATCACCGCAGTTTTTTAACCCGTCACAATCTCCACGCTTTTTAACCCGTCCCCATCCACAATTGCCCCAAATGGAATCACAACCGACCGGTTCACAATTCAAAGTTCCAAAAGCACGTGAACCGGCAAAAGGCAGGGGCAAAAAGTCGAAGGCAAAAAAAACTGCTGTAGATTTGGACAGGGACGATGACGAATATGTTGAAGTCATAGCACAAGCGGACAGGAGGAAGTGGACCAAGTCTGAAGAAATGTTACTTGCGCAGTGTTGGATAGAAATTTCCCAAGATAAATATATGGGCAATGACCGTCCGGAGGAGCACTTTTGGAACGACATTCTCGACATGTTCAATTCTAAGACAACCGATAACCGGTGGCAAGAACATGATAACTGGTAAATGGTCGAGGATTAACGGTGATTGCCAGAAGTTCAACGCTATTTTCAAACATCTTCAGCGTCGAAGTGGTGAAAATGAGCAAGACCATATCGAGAATGCCAAAGTTAACTTTACGCATCGTTTTGGTGGGAGGGAGTTTTTGTATGAAAAATGTTGGGTTGTTTTGAAAAATTATCCCAAGTGGGATGCCGAAGATCCTATTGACATTACATGTCTCGAGGACATATTCGGGCCGGACAAACGACCTCGACCGAAGAGATGGATGCAAACGAGCGGAAAGAAAGCGAAGTCGACTTCAACGTCAAGTGCTGCAAGCTCCGGTGGAAGTCAAACGAGTAGTTTTTCGGGACATATATCCGAAATATATGCTCAAAAAGCCGATGCTCAAATGGCTTGTTACGAGGCGAGGCGGGAGAAGGAAAAAACGTGGCAAGAGAAGATCGAGATGGATTTTCTCATGATAAATCCGAGTACCAATCGACGTGAAAGCAGAAATCATCCGCAAGGCGGAACGTCTAGTCAAGAAATATCATCAAATCATGGACGAGTAGTATTTTTTACTCGTGTGTTGTATTTTTTTTTTACCCGTGTCGTTTTTTTTTACCCGTGTGTTGTATTTTTTTTTACCCGTGTCGTTTTTTTTTTCGTATCGTTTTTATTAGTAAGTGTTTTTTTTTATGTATTGTATTTTTAATTTGAATGAAATGAATTTATTTAGTTTATTTGGAAATGAAAATTGAATAAAAAAAATAAAGTGGTAGTGGTGGGGCCCAAATGAAGAGGTTGAGGTTTGTTATGAGTGAGGAGGGGGTTTGTTGTGGTTAGTTGTGGGAAAATGAGATGCTGATGTGGCGCTGAGGTGACGCGACGATGAAGTGAACCCTTGTTATGGTACCTAGCTCTCTAAGATAACATCATTATCGTTCACACCTTTTTGTCAAAGCAGTCAAATCCAGAGTTAACATGAAAATGACTTAGTGTTATTTGATATGTCACGATCTACGCGTTTTATAATGATTTAATCACGGGTTGTGTTACACAGAAACTGATGTGACTAAAGAGGGTTTTGGTTAAAGATTTTTTTTTTTTTTTTCGTTTTTAGTACAATACAGTTTTGTATCACTTTTTGTTTCGTATTTCTGACAGTTTTAAGCGTTTAACTTATCAAACTTTATATTTTACGTTGTTACTTTTAGGTTTATAGTTTTTTGATATAAAAAAAAGAGTAAACTCCAAAATACATCCATGTGGTTTACCCCGTCTCGCACCATACATCCCTCTCGCAAAAGTTTCAACAGATACATCACTCCGTTAGTAAAAGTTAACCTATATACATCCCTCAGTTAAAATAAGGACTAACGGTGCAAATTTTTTCTTCGTTATCTCCTAACGAGATAGATAATGTTTACACTGTTAGTCCTCTGGGTTAACGGTATTTGCACCGTTAGTCCTTTTTTACGCTTTCTTCTGTTTTTTATGTTTTTGTCCATTTTTTTTACGTTTTCGTCCGCTTTTTTATGTTTTCACCCGTTTTTTTATGTTTTCGTCCGTTTTTTTACGTTTTCGCCCGTTTTTTTACGTTTTCGTCCGTTTTTTAAGTCTTTGTCCGTTTTATACGTTTTCGCCTGTTTTTTTTATGTTTTCGTCTGTTTTTTTATGTTTTCGTCTTTTTTTCACGTTTTCATAAGTTTTTATCCTTTTTCATACACTTTTATTGGTTTTCGTCTATTATTCTACGTTTTCGTCCATTTTTCTTATGTTTTTATACTTTTTCAGCCATTTTTATACATACAATATGTATGAAAACGGATAAAAATGTATGAAAATGGATTAAAACGTATGAAAATGGATAAAAATGTTTCTGTATCGATTTTAAATAACGATTTTGACCCATTTCTGGTCCGAATCATCAAAAGTGTAAAGCAAGAAAGTTGTCCGGAATGATACTTTGCATCAAGACTCGCGAGATTATAAACTTATAAACTCTTTTTAAGTTTTTTGAAACCTTTTTTTATGTTATGAACTTATAAACTTAAAAAAAGGTTTCAAAAAAATTAAAAAGAGTATTTAAGTTTATAAGTTATGAATTTAGTCGAAAACCGCTTAAGTTTTGGTAGTTAATAGCCCTTGTTTTGACTTTTCAGGTTAGAATCTCGCGAGTCTTGATGTAAAACATCATTTCGGACAACTTTCGTGTTTTACACTTTTGATGATTCGGACCAGAAAGGGGTCAAAATCGTGATTTAAAATTGTTATAGAAACATTTTTATCCATTTTCATACGTTTTAATCCATTTTCATACATTTTATCCGTTTTCATATATATTATATGTATAAAAATGGATGAAAACAGAAAATTAAAAAAAAAAGACGTAAGATAAATGGACGAAAACGTAGAATAATAGACGAAAACGAATAAAAGTGTATGCAAACGGAGAAAAACGTATGAAAACGTGAAAAACGGACGAAAACGTAAAAAAACAGACGAAAACGTAAAAACAACAGGTGAAAAAGCAAAAAAGCGGCTAAAAACGTAAAAAAGCGAAAATGTAAAAAACGGGCGAGAACGTAAAAATACGAGCGAAAACTAAAAAAAACAGGCGAAAACGTAAAAAAGGGGAGAAAACGTAAGAAAACGGAAGAAAACGTAAAATAGGACTAACGGTGCAAATACCGTTAACCCAGAGGACTAACAGTGTAAACATTATCTATCTCGTTAGGAGATAACGGAGAAATAATTTGCACCGTTAGTCCTTATTTTAACTGTGGGATGTATATAGGTTAACTTTTACTAACGGAGTGATGTATCTGTTGAAACTTTTGCGAGAGTGATGTATGGTGCGAAACGAGGTAAACCACGGGGATGTATTTTGGAGTTTTACTCTAAAAAAAATTATAAAAAAAAATAAAAAAAAAAATGGTTTGTATAACTCACCCCTTTAATCACTTAAGTCATCCACTATGAGAGGTTTCTGAAAAGTTCTAAAACCTATGAAAATACTGTATTATTTTTTGTTACTAGTATAATGATTTTATGGTTTATATCTATGACTCTATGTGGCATAAATAGGTTCAAAATTCTAAACTTTTTTTTATAATTTATATGGTTGAACATTTGATATAATTGTAAAAGGTTTATACATAGTGGTAATAAGTTTATAGTATCAAAAGTTTTATAAGTTGATGATTTGGTATTTATAAACCTATTTAAAAACTTTATCATTGTTGATGCTTTTACATGTGTCTATTAGGATATTTAACTATCTTATAATGCACAAAAGACTTTTTTAACATTAAATGCCTTAAAATTAAGCAATAACAAAGCAAAATATGCAATCAAATTAAAAACAATTTTGAAACATTAAATATCTCTAATACTTAATTTTTAACATTAAACATATTAAATATCAAAAGTTTAAAATTAAGATATACAACATATAAAGCACTTGGTACAAATCAATTAAGCACATATATCAAAATCTTAAAATTAAAAATACAACATTAAACACACTAATTAATATAGTTTTTAAAGCATCTTTATAATAAAAAAATTAAAAAATAATAAAGAAAAAAATATGTTATTTTACACATTGTACAAATAAATAAAACACGCAAAGTTTTATATAATTTATATGCTAACAAGTTTATGACACATATGTCTTTAAAAACCGGACCGAACTGAACCAACGGGTTCAACTAGAATAGGCTAGCTAATAAAAGCCGTTCAAAAACGAAACGGAGAACACCAGTCGAAGCCGGTAAAAACGGATGAACTGGGTCGGACTGAGATAATTTTTTTCCTTCAGTTAATCAGTTCATAATTATTATTTTGTTCGCTGCAAAGCGCGAGTACCCTATTAGTTATTGTTAGTCTATTAATATATTTGTTATTTATATAAGTTTAAACCTACTTAATTAGCTTATTTTTCAAGCAATGTAAATTATATATTATAACATAATATCAATGAATGATTTATTGTGAATTATTTATCAATTCTAATATGATAACCAGAGCATTAGTTCATCCATAAAAAACAATCGACCAAACCGTATCATAAAACTGCCGACACATTTTTTTTCTACTTTTCGCTTGGTGCCTTCCATTGCTCGCACTTTTAATTTTTTATTGCTGGCTTGTTGCAAAGTTGCTGCTTAATTTTTTATTCACTTTGCTTGCTTCCTTCTTGCCTTATCACACGTCAACTATATATATCTTTTTTTAGTGCTTGCTTGTGCTTAATAATTTTCTTTGCTTGGCTTATCTCATGTCAAGCATATACATCATGACTGGTGACAAGAACACATCCAAAAAAACCATCGACTAAGTGAAACGCCCCAAACCTTCACGTTTTTCTTTAAAAAAAATTGGGCCTATATGCACCTTTTATTACTTTGTTTAGAACGCCCCAAACCTTCACGTTTTTCTTAAAAAAAAATTGGGCCTATATGCACCTTTTATTACTTTGTTTAGAACTATGTCATTATGCATCTTCTATTATTACTAGAGGTGTTATTTCCGTCTCTCGATTGAGAGATGCGGGTTTTAGATATGCATTTATACATTATGGTATTTCTGTTTCAAAGGATAATATGTTGTATTTTAGCGGTTTTTCTAGAAATGACATTTTTGAAGTAGATGTGAATGGTGTGATCTCAATCGATAAATCTGGTTTGATATTGCTAAACGTGCCAAACAATGTAAAATTAATATATATTAAACAATGTAAAATTAATATATATATTAAACTACGTGTAAAACGACGTCGTTTTGGCCAAAAAATTGTCGTTTTGATGACCCATTAGCAGGCTTATTCGGCCCAACATGTGGCCTTCTCGCTTTGTCTGGTTTTGGATAAACGAGTAGTATTCTCTCCTCAGCTTCCACAATCCACACACACCCAGAACTTTTCACACACACATACACCCACTCAAATCATAGATGCAGAAACAATCCCCAAATCAAATTGTGGGATTTTTTTTATGTTATTCCATCATCAATATTGATGGATTAAGGCTCGATCGAAAACCTTGTGACAATATCAACCATAGCTTGGGTACGGCACGAATCCTGTTACTCAGCTGGCTGACAAACATCCGTTATTGCTATGTAGAAACATACCATAAAACATTAACAAAACAACTATACTATAATTCTCCCGAAAAATATCAAAATATTCAAAATCGCAAATCTACGACGCTCCGCCGCAACGCGGTGGACCAACGTCCAACTCGTATATATTATGGAACAATGTTAATGAATGATTTATGGGGAATTATCAATTCTAATAGTGTCCTGTTAAAATCAGTCTAAATGTGTGTACCTTCATTATGTATATACAAAAATAGTTGTCGGAATAATCATATCAAATCACTTCATGAATTCTGACATATAGAAAATTCTAGCTTAAACGGGTAAATAGATATAGTTTTATTTATTTAGGTTAACCAAAAAATGTGAGCCTTTAACTCAGATACACACGGACGAAGGTATTTTCACCACTGTATCCGACTATCCGACTTTTCTCTGACCACCTTCAAATGTGTATCTAGTGATTTTTGAAGACGTTTTGCGAGGAGGTCAAGTATCTCACAACGGCCATTTAGTGATGGTTATACAGAAGCTCATGCTTGTATATAAAAAACATTATAACATGCATAATTTGGTGAATGGCAAACGTGTGTCCAAAGAGAATAAATGTAAAAGCAAAGACAAATACAAACAAGAACTCAACCCCCCACTAAATAAATTTCTGACCAATTGGAGTTGGTGACTTGGTTGTTTACAAAGTGGAATATGCACTTGTGGCCTTCAATATCACTCTCATATGAAATCAAATGTTTGTTATGCCCATCTTCACTTTGCTTCCTACATCTGTCACGCGTGCTTTATCTTACATACTTGCTTTCTAAACCAAGATGTAGCATAACAAACATGTTTTGATCAGTTTGACTTATATATTCATATAATGTGACAATGGTTAAGTGGAAGAAGATATCGGATTGTTAATAATCCATCATTCGTGACAAGTGTTTGAATACATTTCTTTGCCGACTCTTCTTCTCAGATATGTTGAGTAGATACTAGATAATATATTTGTTTACACCTAGAGTTAGCACGCGAATCACCCTATGGAAATCCTAAGGTGAAGAAACAAACATTACACTTAGCATAACTTAATAAATAACCTTACAGACATCCAAGATCATTTTGTGATAATTTTTCTGGGAATCCATGCCATAATAGTAATATGACATTTGTGTTTCTTCTAAGTGTACACTGACATGCATTTAACGTTTCCATAAATCAATAGTAAATGGGTCTATAATGAAAGGATTTTGCTAATATGTGCCTACCGAGTACATACACTCTTGCCATGTGCAGAAATAATTGATGTTAACAAACGTATGGACAACATTTGATGTTAACTTGGCAACTGCTGTTTTTGTCTCGCAGCATAATTTTTTTACTTCCAAACTTATAATTTGCAATTTAAAACTTTAATAGAAACTGCTTTGTATATAGAACAAAGACACTCATACCAATTTAGTTTGTAAAAGCTTATTAGACAACACAATATATGTTAATTCATGTCTCATCAAGTTTTTATAAAGTGATTACCAATCTTCTATGGTTACTTATTTACATATTATAATAAAACTTAATCAATCATGTCATTCAAAATCATTCTATACAAGGTTAGCAGAATAACCAAACGTAAATAGTACTAATAAGATGATTTTATAGTCAAACTGTTCTTTCTCTAATCTTAATCACTCATACAACCAACCATGAGTCAACATTTCAGCAACCATTTTGACTATTTGTAATTTGTGAGGGATGAAGTAGTGACAAGTGTAGATATGTGAACAAGCTGACATTTTGTCAAAAGTGGAAGAAACTTTTGGGAAACGTTTATGATAATTGTGCATGGACAGCCACATCAAATAGCTAGACAGCACCAGCACCCAACACCACTACCACCACTATCTTTCTATCTCAAATGAAACACCTCATTCAAATCGTGTCGAAGCTACTAGAAATCTAGAATATTAAGTTATTCAAACTATTAAAACTTTTTGAGCTTTGCAATGCCTATAAATAGCCAAGGCCTCTTACTCTTGTTTGTACCACACAACTCATTATATTGCATTAGTCTTAACACATACATTGAGGTCCCGAGTTATATAGCATTGATTAAAAACATACACATTGCACAGTTACACACATAACAACATAAAGTCAAGTATTGTAGTTATAGGAAGTTTGAAGATGGCAAACTCAAAGATCATAGCGGTTGCATTTTTGGTGTTGTTCCTTGTGGACCTTTCCTTCGCTGCTAGAATGTCTAAGAAGACTGGTGGTGGAGGTGGAGGTGGCGGACAAGGAGGAGGAGGAGGTGGTGGTGGTTCAAGTGTTGGAGAGGATGGCCAGGGTTATGGGTCAGGTTATGGATCAGGGAGTGGCTCTGGATATGGAAGTGGTAGTGGAGGTAAGGGAGGAGGTGGTGGCGGTGGTGGAGGCGGTGGCGGAGGTGGTGGTGGTGGTGGTGGGTCAGGGAATGGTAGAGGGTCGGGTTCAGGTTATGGGTCTGGAAGTGGTTCAGGATATGGTTCAGGTGGTGGAAAGGGTGGAGGTGGTGGCGGAGGAGGCGGAGGTGGGGGTGGTGGTGGTGGAGGTGGTGGGAATGGGTCAGGAAGTGGCTCAGGATATGGGAGTGGTAGTGGCTCAGGATATGGCAGCGGTGGTGGGAAGAATGGTGGTGGTGGTGGTGGTGGCGGCAGCGGTGGAGGTGGTGGAGGAGGAGGAGGGCGTAACGGGCAAGGTTCAGGATACGGGAGTGGCTCCGGATATGGAGAGGGATACGGATCAGGGAGCGGTGATTATGATCCATAAACTATTTTTTTTTTTTCAAATAATGTGGCCATTACTCACAATTTAATTTCTTATATTATACTATGGCGTTACGCGTTAGTAACCCATGTAATAAATTGCATCACATACACTACACTTTTCATCATATTTTCTTGTAAGAGACGCATGTACTATTATACGAAGTAATTCATCTTGTGTATTCTGTTGTATTTGTATGCTCAAATTTTTTATTAATATGAAAGCCAAATTAAAAGGAAATGCTCATTGTGTAAGATGTTAAGATCTCAATTTAACAAAAGATACTAACAACGCATTTCAGGAACTTAAGCCTCCTGAGCCTATACTACAATAAAACTGATTTGTGGCAAATGCTATGTTCTATTTCCTACCGTTTTCCAGTGATTTTAAGATGGTTTTGTTGACAATCTGTGGTACGGCCCATATACATCATGCACAAAGAAACACTATAGGTGAGATGTAATTCATATTCTAAAGGTGACAGAAAGGGAAAACCTCAAAAGATGCTTCATCAGGTCTCAGGAGTTGAAACTGGTGGTGGAGACGAAGGTGAAGCAACCTTGCGCACTATCATGGCCTCTGCTACATTGATTTGCCTTTGTGACCCAGTGATGGTTACTTTCCTGCCAGATAATGAATAATTTATTGAGGTAGCAACCAAGAAAGGAGTAAGTATTTGAATTTTGGTATTGAGAAAGGAATTGTCTTTAACAAGCTACATACCTATCAGTTGTTCCATGTATGAAATCACCTCTTCTAGAAATCTGAATTCTAGCTCCACTAATCTGAAATGAGAGTATAATAAGAATTATAATGGCGCATAATGAGCCAAAAGGTGCACCTCCACGCTTACCTGAGTAATTTCTGCAATAATTCTACCACTACGGCCAACAACAATCCCTACATGCTCATCCGCAATAGCCAGAGTCACTGATTTGGTGATGTCCTCCTGCAAAATACGAGGACAGTTTCGGTAAATTGAACTGTACTGGAGCAGCATAACTTTCCTTGCTACAGCGGGTTGGGCTGACTAGTAACACTTTTTGTCCATAATTTTACTTTTTTTTTATATATTAATAAATAGTGTGTCAAATATTATAACACTTGTACTGTAACAATAATTAGAGTATTAAACTTTTCTTTGATACAGTGATTTAGTAGGTTTTATGCTAAACATATACACTTTGGACTCCTTTCAACATGTCAACCATTTCCTTTTTAAGGAACTCTTTGTATCTCACTATTTTACCCGTTTGACCCATTTGAGATAAACCATAAAGCGAATTGATACATTCATAAGCAAATGGGTTGAAACTGTCGCCTCAACTTCAATCTACTTATCCAAATAATGAAGTTGAATAATAAAAAAGGGAGTGCCTCTGCTTCATGATACTTATTGATACTATTAAAGCAGACACAAATGGGAACAAAAAGAAAGAAACAGATAGCTATTTAGCCGAATGTAGATACATGTTAGAGTTGAAAACATTGTGAAAATATCATTTGCTTCAAATACAATTGCATTACCAATCCAAATATACAAACAACTGTTTATTTCCAAAGGACATCAAACACCAAATTAAGTTGCAGCGCCCCTGTATTTTCTCTTGCAGAGTGATGTGACAAAACAATTGTTTATTTCCTTTAAAAATAACTCAGTGATCATTTTATATTTATAGTGCTGTAAAATCACCAAGTATCAGAAATGAATTAACAGTTCACATATGGATAGTTAATCTAACAGAGAGAAAACTATGTAGAAAATAATTAACCTTATTGTTCTGAAATTTCTTACCACCCCCATATGGTCCATAGTTTGGCACACTGTGAGGTGCTGCAGAAGCAGACAAAAGAAACAGGAATAAGCAAATGGACCAATATGAAGGAAAATAAATATCAGTCAAATAATAAATTTAAACTTTAAACATGGAGAATTGAGCTGGAACTAAAAGTTAGTATCAGAGATCTTTTTTAAAAATTAAAAAAAAAAAAAAAAAAAAAAAAAAAAAGGCACACACACACACACACAGTTTGACTTGTTACATGCACCATAAGTAGCAGCAGAAGCTAGAAGTTTAGCTAAAAGGTCAGAACTGACAGCCATTATCTTTTCCTTTCCTAAAAGTGGAAATAAGACTCCATCTATGTATTTGAGTAACTACTATGAATTTATGGTTCTATAATGGAATTTGGTAAAAATGTTTACTCAGTTGTTAGTTACTTGAGCCAGATAAAACGCTTAGCCTACGAGGTTAAACTATGTGCCACTAGAGTTCCTAAGGCGTCAAACTTCACTCTAGTGATCACGTATTTTCTAAGGTCTTATCTAATATGTTTTCCAATCGGGTTTGCTCAGAAAATAATGGTTTTGCCACAGGGTTTTGGATATTGGCATTCATTATTGTTATGAAGGTCTTAGTACTCTTTTCAAGTAATATCAATATTTTCCCAAAGGAACATAAGTGCATATTAGAATAACATGAGAATATAATTATGAAAGAGAGAGCCTACGTGCATATGGATATGGGGGGCCGATAGATTGTATGTAGTTAAGATCTTCTGACAATCTCGATAGAATCAGATTAGTAGCTACCATCTGCTGCTGTAAGGTGCCAGATACCGTTACCAATCTATCATTTAATCCAATATAGCTGTTATCCTGAGGGGATATCTTAATGTTAGCTTCAGAATCTTCAATGAAAGACCTGCAAAACGACAGATTAAAATAAAATGTTTGCATAAGCTTTGAAATGTCCATAGACCACATAACTACCCAAAAGGGAGATATTTTTTTAGGCACACTAGCGAAAAGGATTAACATTATATAAGTCTACTGCATGACTGTATATGACATCTCTGATTTAATCATCACTACCACCTATTGTAATAAAGTTGTACACAAGAACGAAATAACTAATTTGTGTAAATCATACATTTCAAATAAGTTGTTAAAAACTTATTCCAGCAATCTTATTCATAATGCAGTGAACAACCAATAAGCACACGGAAAATGATAACAAAAAAAGTTATTGGCTTGTTGCAGCACCTACTTTTTAACTTCTCAGAAGAAATGTATATTAACTGATGAACAGATGAACTAGTAGTTGTTTTTGCTTTTTTAGTACCCTCAAAGGTTCCAATCCCTTCCATTTTCCTTGGAATAATTTGGTATTTATCCAAATCGATAATATTGCACAATATCAACATCAGCTTAGCCAACTTAAGGGAGCAGCCTATTTCGTATGTTCCCCAATATCAAATATGGACTAACAGAGTTACAGCAGGGTACGTTTTAAGTTGACAAGCTGTTCAAATGGTTATTTCGCAATTTCCTAATGAACAATCTTTAATTACAATTAATTCATGTAAAGAATCAAAGATCATCCAATATTATGTAACTTTTTTCACCATAGAGACTGCCTTCAGGAAGTAGTAGCACAAAGATGCAGCGAATCAAACTAATCAAAGTAGCAGATATAATTTAGTGAGTAGCATTCTTACTTTATCATGGATCCCCCTTTTCCAATGATTCCACCACAAGAGCCATTTGGTACAAGTAGCCTAAGTTTAGTTCTTGGTTCAGCATCCTTGCTATCTTTAGCATTAGACTAATCAACAATATCCATAACGTTTTTAGGATTTCGCTCATGTAATCAACCAAATGAAATCCGAGTAATGAGGATTACCTCGTTCACCAGCTTGGTTAGGATAAGTTCAAAGGCATCAAGAACTTCATCTAATGTTCCAGATACCATAATAATTCTATCAGATGTTCCAGGATAATACTCATAGCTCCGTGACAGTTGAATCCGCGCATTAGATCGCGATTGGAAATCAAATACTGTTGATCCACCCTTTCCAATAATTGAACCAGCTTCGCCATTTGATGCAAGAAACCTCAGATATGTGGTGTCTGTGTAGTCTTTTTGTCATAAAACAGAATCATTACCAAACCATATAAATGTAACAAAGGCTAATACTCAACTATCCATCTTCGATATCCTCACTAGAAAATGAAACTTTTATATCGGGAAACGGAAAAATGCACCAGGTGAAAGTGAACTAGAACAAATTTCAAGTCTCTTCAACACAGTGCATTGAATTGATACAGTGTGTCCTTACAAATACAACCGAAGTCATGCGAAAAGATCAAGAAACTAGTGATCAACTTTCCTCTAGTTACCAAATGTCCGTAGTGGTAAATACTAAATAGTGATCTGTACGGAAAAATATACCTAGAAAAAAAATTAGCTATCTGCTAATCTATTAATTTTGTAATATCGAGCGACTAGCTGGCCTTGTTAGATATAAAATTTAATATAGCCAGCGGTTTCTAGAAACAGAACTAAATTCCTAGAATTCGTTAGTTTTTACTACTTTTAGCACAATAGTTCAAACATAACACACAAACCACTAACCAAAATGATAATCTCTTGCATGACTCACATATTCACATTCACAACATGTTTTTCAGATGCAAATTCGATCATACTAAGGCCCCAGTAATGACACATCAGATTAAAACTAGCGAGAAATAACTAACCGAACTATATAACTATCATTTCACTAATCTAATATCTAACACGGAGTATATACTTTCTTCTGAATCAGTATCTATCTACGGTAAGCATCTTCATTCAAATCTATCTATCAACATATATATACAAATCTAATCAACACACATTTAACAATTCATTAATGACGTCACAACTAGTATAAATTCTAGAATCATCACGATAATATCTACACAAACTATACATACTTATGCAAGCCTAATCTACCTACATTTCAATAAAATGACGTCACAACTAGTATAAATTCGAAAATCATCACCATAATATCTACACAAACTATATATACTTATACAAGCCTAATCTACATACAGTTCATTAATGAATCATCACGATTACATCTACACAAACTATATATACTTATACAAGCCTAATCAACATACATTTTAATAATGACGTCACGACTAGTATAAATTCGAAAATCATCACTATTACATCTATATAAACTATATATACTAATACAAGCGTAATCTACATACATTCGTCATAATTACTCCGTAGTATAAATTCGAAATTTATCACGATTATATCTACATAAACTAAACCTAATCAACATACATTTCATTAATGACGTCACAACTAGTATAATAAATATCTAGAATCGTTATAATTAAATCTATGAATTCATTTCTACAATTTAGTAACTAAATAGTAACACAAAATAGCATAGAAGCTAATTATATATATATATAAAAAATTGGAAAAAAAAACTAAATTAAAAGGATAATAACATTAAGAATACCTGAAGCAGGAGGAGGTTGCGATTTGTGAGGTGAAGAATGCACCGGTGAAGCTACGTCGTTGGATGAATCGTAACTGACGGCTGACGTCACCATTCCGTTAGTGTTTGTGTTCTTGTAGAGTTTAAAGAAAGTGAGGGAATTGAAATGAGAGTGTGAGTGCGAGAGGAGTGTGTGTAAAGTTGAAATCTCTCTCTTTTTTCTTTCTTTTTTTTTTTTTTTTTTTTTCTTGACTTGTGACGTGATTAATTACGTCAAGTTCTCAAGTTGGATGATTGTTAGCCATTGGATTTGATTAAATGGCTCAAATCAAAAGAAATTCTTTTGATTTGAGCCATTGGATCAAATCCAATTGTTCATATATTCCCAACTTGAGTCAAGTTATCCTCTCAACTTAGAGAATCCGGATTATTTCCTAAATTGTAATGTACTTGATTAACACATATAGTCAGCTAATGGTTCAATTTTTGTCCAGGGCACGTTAGGCCATGGTCAGGTTAGTCCCAATCGTCATCGGAGATGACCCAGGTCACCAGGTGCCACATCAGTTTTCTCTCTCCGACGACCAGACATGACAAGGATGCCACAGTCGATGATCCAAGTTTTTTTTTCCTCCACGAACCTTACAATCTTTATAAAACACATCACCTTCAAAATAATTTGACATATCCAAAAATAAAACTCAAGAAAAAAAAAATCGGTCGGTTTTTGAACCGATGTCCCAAAATTTTGGACATCGACCGATGTCAAGACCGAAGTCCACATCCGTGATGCCCGATGTCAAGATCGGTCGAGGGCCTAATATTTCGGTGCCCAACCGATATTCCACCAACGATTAGGACAAGCCTCATGGATTATGGTTCATTGGATCGGGGAAGAGACCTGGTGAGAAGAATAAGAAACATTTCTTTCAAGTAAGTGTGACAATTCTAAGGGGAGATGAATCTACTTTTATATGTGCAACTAAAATGTGTGGTTGTGATTTCTTCTCGCCCTTCTCATTTTATTTTTTTATTCTCATTTGATTATAAATTTCATTGCTTAATATGTTAAAATTAAGATAGGTCGCCAAGATGAAATTGTTCCTTTTGTCTCAAATTATAAGTCAACTTTTAAAATACACATTGTTTAAGAAATTCTTACAATTTTTAACATGATACATGACAAATTTATAAAGCTTGTTGTACATTGGTAGAAGATGACAGTTTAAGTTGACTTAACTAAATCTTTTGTGAGTCATTAATGTGTGTTTCGTTGTGGCTTTAAGTTGACTTAAGTTAACTAATCAATTGCTTGAGGTATTAGGTGTTAGTGTGTTACACACCGATTTCAATAAGTCAAGTTTTTAATATTTTTGGATCTCCCGTAAGGAATATATGTGTCGGGAGGGCTTCTCTTAACAGGTTAACTATTCGCACCAATCTTGCTACGAAAGGTACAAATATTCCTCCCACTATATGCCAATTTAGTAAGTCATCTGAGTAATCAATTGAGCATTGTCTTATCTCTTGCTCCCGTGTTCTTCCAATTTGGATAAAGGTTTGGAGTTGGCGGCTGCTCGATCCCCCGTCCTCGTTTCCCTCTTTCTCCATTGCTGATTTTGTTGCGGGGCATGCAGGAAAACGTGGTCACTTTGTGCTTGATAAAATCATCTATGGGGTTTCTCAGTATGCTCTTGGGCTATTTGGGAATGGCGTAATAAGGTGGTTGTGGCTTTTGCGGATTCGGTGGCTGAGGTTAAAGGTGAAAATATCTTTCCTTTTATTCAATGCATGTACGGGCTTTGGAAAAATGCTCGGTATGTGTCAACCCCTTGTTTAGGATTGTTGGATTTCCATGCCTTTGTCCATTGTCGATATGATCGGTGGTCTTGTTCATGTGTAGTTGTAATCGGTGGTCTTGTTCATGTGTAGTTGTAGTTGTTTTATGGTTTTTGGTTTTGGATGAGCTTTTGTTTTCTTGCATTTGTTTGCTTGTGCCTCCAGTTTTTTTGTTTTTGTTTTTTTTTACATTCTTGTCTTAGCTCTTTTTTAGAGCCTTTAGTCTAATATACTCTCACTGTCCCATATTTAAAGTCCACTTCTAATATGCACAAATTTTGAAGAAAAAAAAATAATAAAAAAAATAATCCCAGTAACTACACTCTTCACCGACCAAATATCATATATTCTCGCTAAAACTTCTTTTCATTAGTTGAAATGCAAAATAAACATTTATTTTAAAATATTTTAAAATAACAATGTAAACACTTATAATAAGGCGAGAGGTTAATAACCTTTATAAAAAAATAAAAAAAAAAATCACGTTTTTAACCAAGCAAAAATCGGTTAACTCGGCCGATTAATCGTTAATCGGCCGAGTACCTTGTCGATTTTTAAAAATCGGTCTAGAAAAAAAATCGACACTAAGTAATCAAAAAATCGGCTGAATCGGCTGATTAATCGGCCGAATCTGTCAAAAATCGTCCCAATTGGTAAAAAATCGGCCGAATCGAGCAAATCGGTCATTTTAAAAAATATAATAAGTTAGGTATTCTACTTAATTTGGGGATCTTATAACGCACAATGGGCATCATAATAAGAATTGGAGCATTTTATTGAGGTTTGGAAACATAGCAGCTTTGTAATCGGTTAAGATTTTTAGTTTGGTCTCCGAAAATACCAAAAAATTGCGAGAAATGCCAATTCGATTAATCACCGATTAACCCCGACTTAACCGATTACTCGCTGCAGGGTGGTCGACCGCCCAAGTACCTATTCACATTTTTGCAACATTGTTTTTAACACCATCAAAATAATTTACTTTTACCTTGTCGGTTAGGCGGGTAAAGGCAACCAACCCTTCACAGAAGATACCGTTAGCTTATCCTACACCACACACAGTTATCATCCCCCTTCACTCCAACCTATGATACACCAACAACACAAATTTCAATTAAATATCTTTCCAAACAATGGCATTAAGCTCCAGCTGTTACTATTATTACTCATCATCCTCATGCTCAATTTCATCTCAGTTTAAAAAGAAGCTTATTTCAGTTACTCCACGTAATGCTATTTTTGGAGTGACGCCATCAGATGATTCACCGAAACAGTCGCTGTCAGTTTCGGCTGATTCGTCTTCTGCTCCGAAAGCTCGATTTGTTGCTCGGAGGACTGAGTCGATTGCTGTTCGTCCACTCGCACGTCCTTTATGTAATCATCATTTATTTATTTTTATGGATTATATATTAACTGCTATAAGTTATTATTTTTATTGTTTGTATCAATCTTTTGAAAACCGGGTCTATGATCGACCCGGACGGGTCACCAGTTCGACCGCCGGGTCAACCCGGTTTTATGCAAAAACAGCTTATACCCAAACACTATTTTTGCTGTAAAAATCAGCATAAACCTTGTGTCTAGACACCAGTTTTGACCCGTTTTTTGTTCCTGACCGGTTCAACTGGCTGACCCGTTTGACCCGGCCGGATCAAACCGGGTTTCAAAACATTGTAATTTCTATTTTGTTTATATGCTGGAATTTGAATATATTTGATAGATAGATTACTTGCAATAATTGGTTATTGATTTGAATTTGGTGAATACTGAACCTACGTGTAATATTACTGCAACCAACACGACACGACGCTGCAATGCAGTTTTAGGAATAAATATATAACAATTTTACGGCTCCGAATAATTTATCTTAATGAAAAACAAATGATTGTGAAGCATAAAACTAAGACTAATTCATGACTAAACTTACTTGTTGGTATTTGTAAAGAAGTGCGTCCATTGATTGCAAGTCATTTCTCTTAATGAAATTATGCAAATTATGTACTTATATTTGCTTTCAATATTAAACTTGTAAGATGAATAATAATTGTTGGACGGAGAGAGTATTTGTTTTTTGTAAAACATGTAAACAAATGAGGTTATCCAGGGAGGACGAGCCTTTGACTCAGATGTACGTGGCCCTATCTAGGTATCCCCATGACCGTTTCCGACCCTTTCCTTGGCTACCACGAATGTGTAACTAGTGAGGTTTGAACCTTAGACCTCTCGTGATGAGGTTAGGTACCTTACCACTAGTATTTGTGTTGAACCTGTGGATTATTCTAGGAAAGCATAGCTGGGACGAATGATATTTGTTAATTCACTCTAAAAATGTAATCTTATATGGTTGTATACATGTGTCGTGAATGACAGTGGAGTACATGAGCCTTCCTGCGAGCCAATACTCTGTTCTGGATGCTCAAAGGATCGAGAGGATTGATGACAACACTTTCAGGTGTTACGTGTACAAATTTAAGTTTTTTGCTTTTGAGGTTTGCCCTGTTTTGTTGGTTCGAGTTGAAGAGCAACCTAATGGATGTTCTATTAACCTATTGTCATGTAAGGTAGAAATGTCTCTGTGATATTCCCTCTTGATTGTTCTGCCTTGTAAGTATGTTATGTCGATATTAATATTGCACTTTTCACTTATTGCAGCTTGAGGGGTCTCCGATTGTTGTCGCACAAAATGATAAATTTGATGGTGAGCAATTAGTTGACTTTTGTCTTCATATTTACTTTTCTCATCATGCTGGTAGTACACTGTTGATCATATCAAAGGAAATACACTTTGATTTATAATATTAGTTAAGATATTCATTTTGTACCTGGATATTGATATGATCTCATATTGATATGATCTCCTTAACTTGACACAAGTAGGGCAACTACATATAGGTTCGTATAAGTATATCACTTACTTCTATAATAGTTGGTTTGCAAGTGTAAAAAGATCGACATTTGAAATCACATAGTACAAGTGACATGGTAATACTCATGGTATTTTGCATTCATTTTTTTGTAATTATGATCTCAATATTGTTGTTTCTTATGTGACATTTAAAGAAACTTAACCATAAGATTAATTTCTATATTGTTAATCTGATGCGCTTTCACACCAGTTATATATGATCTTAGAAACTTGATGCTGCCGAATACCTAATAAATAGTATTTGGAAGAGTTTTTTCGTATGGACCAAATGAAGAGTTCTGCATGCAATTCTCGAATCACTAGTATCAACACTTACCATCTAGTCATAAGGTTAGAAGCAAACCTGATCTAGCAGATATATTTTGTGCTTTGTTAGCACAAGTTATGTAGGTGACAATTGCTTAGTAAGAATAGGCCAAGCATTAGAAAACATAAAATCACAAAAGAGCTAGAAACTGGATGTAGACGTTCGTACTCATTTAATGTTACTTTGTCTAAGTTATATCACATAATTCTTTTTTCAGGACACCATTGACACTGGTTTGGTATGGGCATGCAGCTTCTATGGTGAATAGAATATCATGTGATACGAACAAGAGCAGTTCAGCAATGCAACAACTCACATCAGACACTGTTATCGAGGTGATTATAATTGTTTCAGGCTTTCATTACTTCATATATTCTGAAAGAGAAATGTTTAAGGTCAAATCTATCCTTCAAAGTTCAAAATTGATATGGAGTTCAATGCAACCAAAGTTTGTGCATTATATAATGTTAATGTAGATATGCTTGTTTCTTAAAACTTCGTCTAAGTTACCTCAAAATATACTTCATCTCT
Organism: Chrysanthemum makinoi; assembly: GCA_910596185.1. NCBI lineage: Eukaryota > Viridiplantae > Streptophyta > Magnoliopsida > Asterales > Asteraceae > Chrysanthemum > Chrysanthemum makinoi. The sequence continues at coordinate 192,637,500 of OU343218.1, read as the reverse complement.
TTTTTGGAGTTTAGAGGGATTGAAATTCTGTAAGTGTATATTCATTATTTGAAAGTTTTGTTCAGGTTAGCATTGATATTCCGTTTCCGTTCCAAGCACTCCCGCTGCAATCCATTGAATCAAATGGCACGCAAGTGCTTGAGCAGATACTGAAGATCATGCTTCCCCGTTTTATGGCACAGGTATGCGATGCTTTATTTTCTTTTTGCTTGTATACGTTCATATGTGCATTGCTTTTTACTCGAAAATAATGTCGAACCTATCATTATATTGTTAAGTACGCAAGTCTGCTCATTCAAAATCAAAATAGTTCTCAGATTCTTCACTGTAATGATTTTGTATAAGTCTGATTGGGAAGATTCAGATGACCTGTTGGGAGATACAATATCATTCCTCTGCCCATCTAGTATCTCTTGAATGATAATTGTGCTAGCTTAAGCAGATGAAAGCAAAAACTGGAAAAATGGTAAAGTGCATATCTGCATGACGTGTTTGTTTTCTTGGTGTTGATGCAGTTGGTGAAAGACTATGAAGCATGGGCTTCTGGTGACACATCAAGGCAACCTCTTGGAACTGGTGGAATATGATGCTAAGATGACACTATTCTAGTGCTGATCTCTTCTGGTACTCTTCACATCATAAACTTTTTAAAGTTTGTAATTACTTTGCGATAGACAATGAGGTGTTACATTGTTGCAACTTTGTTGTTCCTTCCAACATTAGGGATAAATCAATTTATTTTGTGTAAAGTAAAATGTTGCATTTCATCTGCCGTGTTGTTTGATTGGGATTATGTATTAATTAAAGTATTTAACAAATTCCTAATCTCATGTAATATGTAGTTGTATGATACGAAAACTGAAAAGTATGGCTTGTCTTATCCTTACTGTATGATCTAGCATTCTTCTCCAATGTAGTCACTGTGTTGCTCTCAGTTTTTTTACACAGTTTTGACTTGGTTCTAACATTGTGACTGTTGTTCGGTATAAAGGGGCATATGGACCATTTTGGGCCTAATACATAAATTATAGTGGTATACTCTCTACCTTAAGTAGGGGTATGGCTGTCTACGTCTTAACCTCCCCCATACACCGTGGAAGACGGTATTGGAAAATACTTTACTTTAGTTTATGGGTTATTTTGGTTATGAGCATTGATTGGCATGCCTAATTCATGTGCCTAATTATATGCCTAATCTTATGTGTCATCATTCTATTGGTGACAGTAGATGGGCCCGCTACATCACAAACCAATAAAACACTTCCACATCCTTTTAGGCTTAAAATTAGGCATACATTTAGGCCTCCAAATCATTTTCCTTTGGTTATTATTCAGCTGTCACCATCACCATGTAACCAGCACTCCGCACCAGCACTCCGCACCAGCACCAAAAACTACAACCCAAAACGTACATTATCAAAACAAAACAAAATAGATTTTAGACTAAAAGAACTGTAAAGGCAACTAAGGAACACCAATGCTAAACTCAAACTCCGGAAGAATGGAAAAACACGCAATGCTAAACTTAAATGGATACCCCAGATCAGATATCTTAAGTGAGTTGACGTGAAACTTACGGCAAGTACCTCTGGTGGGTGGTTGCTTGCATCGGCTAAATTGGCTTTGGTGATTAGAAGTCAGTTCTATTAAGTAATGGTTACGAATGAGCAAACAAAATTTGAGCAGCAATCTCGCTGTAAATAACAATGTTTGCAGCTTCTTACCACCAAATACAGAGAGAATTTACATCAAACAAGAAAAATAACATAAAATTTGGTAAAATCATCAAATTCATTCGAGTTCAAGTCAATGTTAGGAAGTTACATTTTTCAAATAATTTAAGATATATATATTATGCTCCAAACAGAGAGCAGAACGGGGATGTAGCTCAGATGGTAGAGCGCTCGCTTAGCATGCGAGAGGTACGGGGATCGATACCCCGCATCTCCATTTTTTCTTTTTGTCTTCACTTTTCATTTTTCAGTTTTCACTTTATTTATTTATGGGCTTAGTTGTGTACTTTTGGGTATCTCTAATTTTCTTCACATTATAATGAACTTATAAACCTCTTACTGATCATTATCCCGTCAGGTTTGGTTTTCGGTGGACCAATTATTTCACGTAGGATCGTAAAATTATTAGATGATATATTAGTAAACCCAAGCCTATATGCGCTTAGGGTTCATTAATATATCAACCGGGCCAAAAAATTATTACTAACGATAATTAGTAAGCCCAAGCTTAATTTGTAGGCTTAGGGTTCATAAAATAGCTTAAGGGTCCGCTTGGTTTAAAGTGGGGAAAGGGAAAGGGAAAGGAATGCAAAGGAATGAGTGAGGTGGGTAATCAATACCTTACCTCTCAATTTACTCTATAATGGTTCATTACCCACTACGGGGTAATCAAACCCTTACCCCTCCCCAACCAAGCATCAATTTATTTGTGATGTGGGCCCTTTTGAATACTTTACCCATTCCCCACCCTCCCTTAACCCCTAACCAAGCACGCCCTAAGTAATTTTTTTTCTAGCGAACTAACATTTGTTATCTAATTAGTTATTTCAAAACTTTCTTAAAGAGAACTAGAGTTGAACTTTACTGCTAATAAATATATTTTTGGCTACTTGTGTACCTTGGATCTCTCTATTTCTCTTCATAGTAGAATGGGACCCCCTATTTGATTATTATGCCCACAATATAGAAAAAAGATATACGAGTATGATACATGTTTCATGTTTGTTTTGTTTACAGTTTATTTATGGGTTAGTTGTGTAGTTTGTGGTACCTCTGTTTTTCGTCATACTGAATGGACCCCTATATTTCATTATTATCCCCACAATAGAGAAAATATATGATACTATACATTTGTTTATTTCTAATCTTCATTGTGATTCACGACGACTGGTATGTTTGGTTTCCAATGGTATCGGGATCAAAATTTCGTTATATTTCCTTACGTTCATATGTAACTTTTTTTCGAACGGCAGGAGAGTTCTCACAGAATATATGATATCACTAGGACACAAGCCCTCGAAGTACATTCTAAGTATAGTTAACTTGTTATAATTAACTTACGTTCTAAGCAAAAAGTTCATTATTTCCATTTCAAAAGGACAAGCTAGATTTTTTAATGTTATCCTTGCCCATCTATATATCTAATCTAAGTGACTAATATGTTAACAGATGAAGCTAGTTTTAATTTCCTTTCAAAAAGTGTACGCTCTACGCTTGAGTTATCCAAAAGGAAAACAATAAAGTGAATACAAATGAAAAGTTATTTAATACAAAAGTACTAATCATAAATTAAAACTCCTTTTAGCGAGTGGATCTATTTAACTAGAGAAAAGGCTTAACCTTAAATATAACTAAATTGAGTGGTTTAGCTACATGCCACATTATATTTCATAAGAAATCTTATGTGGAGAATAGTATATTGAAATCAAAAGCAAAAATGATCATGTATGATTTGTATGAGAATAAGTTATAACACAAAGGGTCCATGTATCATGTATGGATGGTTTATGGGAGTAGGTAAATTAAGGGAAAGGATGTCCATTACTATCAAGACAAAAGCATTGGGATAAATAGAAACAAACCCTAGTTTTCATGCACACATCTTATGTTAAGTAGTCCATCCATGCATGCACATGTTGTCCCCCTCAATCCCATCACTTATGATCATCACCACTATTGCCAAGGTTTTAGCAAAACTACATCTCCAAGAAGCCAAGATCAATCATTCTATTACTTTGAACATTGAGCTTTTGGAGTTAATTAGGGTGGTCTACCATGGAGAATGTACATGAATCAACATAGGTCAATAATGTGTGGTTCAATCAATTCTTTGGGATTCATGTTGGATGTTGTTTAATATGTTTTCTAGGATCCAAGAAACTTTGTCCTTTACTGCCTCACAAGATTTTGCACATGGTCTTTGATCCAATGCGAGGACTTGAGTTTTACTCTTAAAAGCAAGTGATAATGAATTAATGGCTCGACTCTAGAAGGATGCATGTTTCCATAATTTCTGAGTAAATGAATCACCTCATTCTATTACAACTAGTTATGCATACTTATGCAATACACGCATTTTGAAAACAAAATTATACATGATTTTTTTAATAAAAAGTTAAACTATAACAACATACATCTACTTAAAAATATTTGGAAACGATTTTCTAAAAGATATTTGAAATAAAAAAACGGATTTCTTTGAAAAAATCTATTATGTCAAAAACTTACTTTTGAACCTATCTACACTACATATAATGAGTGTATGGTCAAAACTTTAAAAGTGAAATCTTGAAAGTCAAAGGTGAGAGAAATGCATAGTATAATTAATACTCTTATTAAAACACACATTACTTTTAAGTACAATAATTTATTCACATTGTACAACCAAATAAAAGCATATCTACAAAATTAAAAACAAACAATTAAAACACCCTTATTAAAAAGTATAATAAAATTTTCACAATGTACAATTTAAATAAGCTACAACATAATCTAAAATATAAAATAATTAAACACACTAATTAATGTTATTTTTAAAACACCCTAAAATAAAAAGTACATGTTATTATACACATTATACAAATTAATAAAATACACAAAGCTTCATACAAGCTAACAAGTTGATGGTATATATAGTTTTGAAAATGGTCCGGACCAAATGGTTCAACCAGGAACCGGTATCGCCACCGGTTCGGCTAACCAATAAAAGTCATCCGAAAACGAACCAGAGAGGACTCGTTGAAACCGATACAAACTGGTGGAATTAGGTCTCATCGAGATCTATTTATCCGGTTAATCGTCACAGGGTACCCGCCGCCGAAACGTGCTCGTACCCTGCTATACTATATATAAAGGAAAAACTAAAAAGTAAAAAAGTAAATAGTTGAAACTAAAAAAAGAAATGTTGAAAACATGTATTTCAAAACGAAACTATTAATACACATCGAAAACCGGGTTGACCCGGGACGCTTCAAACCCGGCAAGTTGACCCGTTTTCGACCCAACCCATCGGGTTGCCTCGGTTTAAATCGACCTGTTTTTCGACCGGAACGGTTCAACCGGTTGAACCACCCGGGTCAAACCGGGTTTCAAAACATTATGTTTAATCCTCAAATCTTCAAACTTTTATTATTTTTCGTTTATAACCCATAATTTTTTTTATCATTAAACGATCTTTCGCTATAAAATTCCGTTGCTATGCACGGGTACTCGTATAGTATTTATAAATACATTTAATTCTTTTTTGTTACATAGATATATAAAACATATTTATAAAATATATATTACAACAGTTATTTTTTAATCACTAATACATATGTTTATTGCATGAAAGTCAATTTTTAAATAGCAGATTACAAATTTTATATAAAATATATTGACAAAATTATATATTACACTACATTTAATTATCATTTGATTATATTAATTGCATAAATCGTCCCTGAACTTTAGCCAAAATGCACGTTTGTCCCAACCATTTTAAAAGTGCAAAAATCATCCTTGTGAGAAACCTTTGAGCAAATTTTTGTCCTTGGTTAGGACGAAACATGCAATTTGACACTTTTAAAACATGCAATTTTTGTCCCAACCAGGGATGAAAATTTGGTCAAAGGTTTCCCACATAGACGATTTCTGCACTTTCAAAATGGTTGTGTTAGGATTTAGTAAATCCATATAGAAGAGTCGGTCACCCCAACTATAGTCTAGCATATGTTAACTCGTAGACTTACGTTATTTAGTAGTTATAGATTAGCGTAAGTAACACCGTGGAAGAAGGACGGGTCTTTACCCACTGTATGCCTGATCTTCAGCCCGAAGGAGGGCGTAAGTAACTTGTATAAATAGCCCTCTCCCCACAAGGGAGAGGGTTGGATGTTCATTTGGAATCTAACCTTTCATATTTTTGTTTCTCTCTCTAGCATCCCGTTCTCTCATCTCTCTCTCTACCACACGAATTCATCATCAAATCCATTGTGTGTTATGATATCAATAATCTTACAATCGCTATCAGAGCCCATGGTTTGATTAGCTAGGTTGTATGTGCGTTTTCTTGGTTGTTTTAGATTGAAAAGTTAGTTTTGGAAGGTTTTTGGTCTTATATTTGGCTTCCTTTAATTCTCACGTTCGTGGTGTTAAAGTAAGTATTTTTAGGGTAGTTATAACCTTCTAGGATCAAGTTGTGCAAAATAAACCATGCAAAAACGTTCAAAAGGGTGAATTTTAGGTGGTTTCAAGTGAAAAAGTAACTTGGTTCTTCATTGCGATTTGTCTCTCGGAGTGTGTTCTTCGCTGCGATTTTCCTGCTTCATGATTGCGATTTGACATATTCAAGCTACGATTTGTCTGGTTTGGAGCTGCGGTTTGAATATTTTATTATTTTGTGGTTGCGGTTTGTGTATAAAGACAAAATTGCGGTTTGACAGCTAGCTAAAAAGACAAAAAGGACGATAGTGACATTTGTACTATTTTAAAGTGACTTGCGGTTTGTCTGGTTCCGTTGCGATTTGTCTATGGTTGCGACTTGTGTATTGCGATTTGCCAATCTTGCGATTTGAAGCCTTGCGAGTTGAAGACTTGCGGTTTGTCTCTTTGTGATTTGACAGCTGCTGCGGTTTGTCACTTTGCTAGTTGAGCTTGCGGTTTGTGTTTGCGGTTTGAATGTTGCGTTTTGGGTTTTCTGCGATTTGATTGTTGCGGTTTGACTACAACTGCGATTTGAGAGTATGCTATTTGAAGGGTTGCGATTTGTGCTAGTTGAAGACAAATCTTGTGTTTTCTCTAGGAGATACCCTGCCCAAAATTCTATTTGGACTGTAATTTGATTCAAACTTTACCAAATCATAATTAAACAACAATTCACCTAATCCAAACACTCCAGTATCCCTTTTAACATACAATCACTAATCATTGAATTGATCCAACTGTTATCATAACACGTTCAAGTTAACAATATTTCACGGTCTTTTGCTGATTTTGTTAAATTTCATTTAACATCAACATCATGCCTAACACTCCTGATTCAGTGATATCTGAAGTACTTAAATTGTACGACGTTGTTGATAATCATAAGAGTCCTAATTATGCAGAACAGTTAAACATGATTGAGTCAGCCAATGATAATGTGAGATCTTCGTGCTCGGATTCATAAGAGAGAGAAGTGCACCAGTCATTGCAACAGCATGATCATGCAAAGGAGAGTTGCATTGAACCTTTTCGACAACTTCATTCACACCTCTCGGTACTTCTAATAGGAAATAGATTCACGATGGGATTCGAACGAGCATTTAATGCACTTTTCCGTTAAGATGTATCAACTTTCACGGGCACATTGTTCTTGTACTTAGGACAACTTGAACAACAACTTGACAGAGAAAAATTTCAAGAAGCCGGATCCAAAGCTGCACTTCAGGTGATCAACAAACAATTTCAGTCATTCTTCACTTGGGATTACGACGATCATATGACTGAAATGTGCTTTACTAGTCACACTGGAATGGAAGCTGATGTGTTCAGAGAAACATTAATCCAAAACATGGATAATGTTAAAAAGTACATTGAGGAAAGAGCAGAACATGATGACAAAGTGAATGAGTGTCGGGTGCAATCAAGAGATAGTAGTGTTGAGTCGGGTAAAGCATCGGTTGAAGGATCAGGTGTTGCTGAAAGCGGAGGATCAGAGACAAATAAGATTGACACAACCAGCTGTTCAGTGACTCCTGTCACACAAGATGTGGATGCAGCTATCAGACCGGTAAATGAACAGGTGTCAGGTGCCGAGGTACATTTAACTGTTCAACATGATGCATCTGCTATTATACTTGTACAAAATGATCATGATGCTGAACAGGATACTGAATTGTGTTCTTTGGTTGAAGCTGAGACTAATTATTTCAAAACTAATGACATGGTTGATAAAGAAGCGTTTAATGAACTTTCAAACAAATTCTCAAAACTTGAAAAACATTTCATTTCTCTTAAAATTGCAATACAAAGAAAGGAAGAAAGTTTACAAACTAAGAAACAATGTAAAAATCCGGAATTACCTGAATTTCATGAATTTTTTGAAATTAACGAGTTAAAAGCTCAGCTTCAAGCCAAAAACTCACCAAATAACAACCTGAAGAAACATATCTGGATATGAATGATAAAAATAATTTAGTCTGAACTAATCAAGACAATAATGCAATTAAGACAAGAAATATTGAACTGTCAATTTATGTGGCTAAATTACTCAAGGAAAATGAGTCTTTGAAAAGGCATCAAAAGAATCTAGATGACTCAATCAAAGAAATTAGGTCTAAAAATTTAGAACAGATAACATCTTTGATGGTCAAAATTGATGAATTCAAAGCTCAACTTCAGGATAAGAGTTTCACAATAGTAGCTTTAACGAACGAGCTTAGAAAAACTGCAGGGAAAAGTGTGAACACTAAGTTTCCAAAACCATTAATCTTGGGGAAACCAGTTTTACATCCCAATAGGAACCGGTCTGGTGTTAGACAACCGACTGCTTTTATATCTGAACGACCAAAATCTTCAAAAACAAGGTTTGCCTTCCAAGTTGATGAGAAAGAAGTTTTGTCAAAACCAGTCACTTCACAAGCTAATCCCAAGAAACTGAAAGAAAATGCTCATGCTAAGGTTCAACCTTCTAAGACTAGAAATAAGAAAAAGTCTTCTAGTGTGCAGAAGAAACCTCATAAAACTAATCCCTCTCCTAGAAAAATACTTAATGATAAAGCCTCAGAAACTAGGAATAAGGATACATCTTTCACTGTGCCTAAGAAGTCAAACACTCCTAGATCTTGCCTTAAGTGGATACCAATTGGTAGAATTTTTAAGAATATTGGACTTATTGGACTTGATCCTTATTGATTGTTTGTGTGCATCCTTTACTGGTATGATTTGTAACTAATGATCTATATATATTTGTATATTATATATTGTGACCTCTAGCTCCTAAATCATGTTATTGACTTATTTGTTTAGGTTCTCGTGCTGTTACATCTCCATCTCATAGGTTTGTAATCCGTTTCGTGTGTTATTGATGGGTTTATGATCAATGGTTGTTGTAATTGTTTGATTGCGTACTTAATTGGTCCCCCTTGATCTGTATGTCTTGATTGATTGTTTTGACGTTTTGCTCTTTCTGTCGCGATATGATTATTGATTTCTGTGATGGGTATTATTGTTTGAAATCAATTAGGAGTTATTAAGAAATGTTGTGTTTAAATTAGGTTGCCCAACAATTGTTTGTATTGACGTGTTAGGATGATAATCAGGTGCAATAGAGAAGTGTTCCGGATTGTGTTTGAATAAGTGTTATTGCTTGCGAGTTGGTTGAAGTTCTTGGTTGAGGTTTGAAATAATATTCCTGGTTGCGATTTGATAGGCCCTTAGCTGAGATTTGAGTAAATCATTCTTAGTTGCAATTTGAGAATGATGTTCTTGGTTGCGTTTTTTGTTGCTCTTAGTTGCGATTTGATAGGATTTCTTAGTTGCGTTTTGACTAGTTTGGCTATGTTGCGGTTTGACTGGTTTGGCTATGTTGCGTTTTGAGTCAAATTTCAAGTCTTGCGGTTTGATAATTTAAGAATAATTTAATATAAAATGTAGGACCTACCATGCCAAAAAATTTAATACATCGCGATTTGTCAAATAGTTCTGCGTTTTGTCACTTGCGACTTGGCGTGTAGCATTTTGTCTTAGATTGCGGTTTAACCAACTTCGTTTTGACCGTTTGCGATTTGTCCACCATGCGTTTTGACCTACTGCGCTTTGCCATTTGCGATTTGTGTCCTAATGTTTTGTCATGATTGTGCGATTTGTCTTGTTGCGTCTTGATGTTTGGTGATTGGCTATTTGCGATTTGTTCATAAATGAGTGTTGTTATATATTGCGTCTTGTCCTTTGAGCTTTGTCTAGTTGCGACTTGTCCTCCTGCGATTTGTCAGTTGAGATTTGATCGTCACAAGTTGTCAAAACTGAGTTTTGTCTAACTTGTAATGTTGATCAAAGTGACATAATCCCGGGATTGTGCCATGTCTCATTATGCGCTTTCATTCTATATGCATGTCTTATGTTTCCCTATGTCTTGGTTTTTGGTTATTCTTGTCCAAGGCATGAATGTTGTATCTTGTTAATACAAATAAGCTGTAAAAACGTTTATTTATATTTTACGATCTTCTAATGTTTTGTCGATAACAAACGTAAAATCATTTTAACGAAACAAATAAAATACGTAAATGGCTTGAGCCAATAGTTTTCTAACACACTTAAGTTTTCACATAAAACACTAAAACAAGTATAAGTGATTTTATGATTTAGTAATACATATGTACAACAACTAGTGTTTACATATTGGGCAAAATATATACATAACTAGTATGTATTATAAATGGGTAAAAACTACAACCCATGGAATATATCCATAACCCATGGTATTGACCCATACCCATTTGACTAGGTGCATTGCACTCATTAGATACATTGTATCTAATAAAAGACCCATGGATCAACCCATAACCAAAATACCCATGGGCAAAGAGGAGCGTCCCACGGATCCCTAGTTTTACACTAGACGGATCCCTTGTGGGAAGGATCTGTGGGATCCGGGGAACAGTAAGCATTTCTCCTCTATAAATAGTGAGCCATTTCTTCCTTTTCCTTGGCCACTCTCACACATACTTTTCCCAAGTATTGTAACTCTCTAACCACTGATCCTAAGGGATCTTTCTATGTAGTTTGTCTTTTGTTTTTGTGTGATTCTCTAGGTTCCTCTTAAAGGCGAGATCACCACCTCTTGAAGTCGAGCAAGCTCAAGTCCATGAGTTGCCATGCTTCATCATCATCAAGACTACTGAGGTTCTCTTGTTGATAGTTCTTTCTTCCTCCATAGAAGTGTTGTGTCGAAGGCATTAGTGAAAGATGCGGAAAGGGTCAAGACGAAAGTATTAGTGAAAGATACTTAACGTCCATGTCAAAAGCATTAGTGAAGAATGCTAAAGGTGTCAAGAAGAAGGCATTAGTGAAAGGTGCCAAGCGTTGTGTCAAGGGCATTGGTGAAGGATGCCTAGAAAACAAATCAAGTGGCATTAGTGAAGAATGTCTAGGTCGTATAATCGATGAGGTGCATCGTTATACATATAGTGATAGTATCGGATCCAAGGATATTGATATCCTTGATGATGTTGTAATAAGGAGTTGGTCTCCTTTGGGATTAGGTGTTGTGTAGTGTTGGGTAGTAGTTCCTCCATTGCAACGGAACTCGGTACTTAGCCTAGTACCGGATAAAGGGTAGGCGACGTTGTGGTAGGTGTGGTTCACCTTGGTGTAAAGAACCCGGTGGTTAGCCTAGTACTGGAAAAAGAGTAGGCGACGTTGTGAAGGCTTCTCTGCCATAAGGAGTTGGTGTCGTGTAGTGATTACGAACTCTCGAGTAGGTGACTCGGGGAGTGGAGTAGGGCAAGGAAGGTGTCCTTGTAGCCGAACCAATATAAATACTCGTGTCGTGATTATGTGCTTCTTACTCTTTATCTTTCATTACACTTTTATATATCTATCTATCAACGTCCAACATACACATTTAAATAGATTGACATAAGTTGATCTAAATGTTTTAAAATGAAGTTTTAAATTGGTAAAACTATTCAACCCCCCCTTCTAGTTTTCCACATATCTCATCTAACGTAACCATTCCACATATGTCTCTCCTTATGAATGTGTTTGTACATATATAATGGCTGAAATGACTACACCAATTGACCAAGCTGCTACTATCCCACCACCCACTCGTACTGATGAAGAGATCCTACCATATACCGAGGGGGTTAACATTGGAAAGAGCAATTGCTATATAGATATGAAAAAATCTCTGCAAAATCCTATCTACAAGATTGTAGTAGATATCCTAAAGCACATGAACTTCTTTAGTGCATTCACTTCATGCTCCACGATTCCCTCAATCTACCTTCAGCAGTTCTGGGATATAGTAAAGTGGGACAAGATCACCGCGGTATACAGTTGTCAGCTAGATGAAGAATGGTATGAACTCTCAAAGGACACCATCAGAGACGCTTTACAAATCACACTAGTGGATGAAAACAACCCTTTCACCCCTCCACCAACTACAGACGAGTTAATCAATTTTGTCAATGACTTGGGTTATCCTTCAGTTGTCAAAACCGTACCCTCAATAATCACCAACGAAATGTATCAGCCATGGAGGGCAATCATCACTATCCTAAACATGTGCCTCACAGGAAAAACTTCTGGGTTTGAAAGACCAAGGGCTCAAGTGCTGCAAATCTTGTGGGGAGTTGTAAATTGATTCGTTCCAAACTGTCAAGTTTATTACACAAGTCAACCACTTGTGAATGGTCAACCGTAATAAAATTCAAACAGTCTAAAACCAATGCAATTTCCCTTGGAATATAGTGGATTCCCGGGTCGTTAAGTCCCACGGAGGTTGAATGGTGCTTAAAAACGTTCAGATGTCGAATGATCACTAAGGATAATGATCAGTAAGGATTTTGATTGATAACTACACTACTGATTGATTGGAATGGTAATTGGATACGAATTATAAAGCACAACAATCGATTAAACAAACTTGAACGCAGCGTCACGTTTACTAAATTTTACGTAAACGTAAAAAATAAAACGTAAATTTAAAAGAATAAAACACCTATGGATATGAAAATGATATTTTTACAATCCTAATAACAAAAGAAAATTATTGGAAAAAGAAAATTATTTTTATGACTATTTATTTAATTATTATTAATTAAAAACTATTTTTAACTATTTAATAATACCCTAAAATATAAGAAAATATTAAATAAAGCTAGAAAAGTGAAATTTTAATTTATAAAAATCCAAAATATTATAAAACTTATTTTAAAACTGAAAATATATTTTTTTACACTTTTTATCTATTTATTATTAATTATTTAATACTTTTTAACTATTTTAAATTCTAATAAATACTAAACAAACTAAGAAAATTCTGAAATTTTCTCTATAATTATCCTATGGTGGCAGAAAACTAAGAAAATTATAAAAACAGAAAGTGCTTAATAATAAGCTGAAAAAGAAAATTAAAAAGCTAATTTATATTAAATAAACGCTATCACTATTTTTAAAATGATGTTTTTGTGATTTTTCTTTTTCAAAACTACTATACTACTGATTATAAGCAACTTTAATAAAGACAAAAATTTTGGAACTTAAAAATAAGCTGAGAATGAGCTTATGAGCTCAACAGTTTGAGCTTATGGCTTATTTTGATTTTTTAAGCTCAAACAAGCTTCACAGTTGGAACCAAAGTTAAAATAAGATATAAATAAGCTAAAGCTACTTATATTAAGCTAAAAAGCACAGAGAATCATACTGATAAGCTTTTAAAAAGCAAATAAGCACTTCTACTAAACCAAGAAAACAAACAAGCCTGCACAGTTTTTGTAGGCTAGATTAAGCTAGGGGCAAAAGCTCCAAAGCTCAAAATAAGCACTGAGGCAACAAGCTTGTTAGGTGAGCTTCTCAAAAAACCAAAATATACAAGGTTTGACCCACTAATAAGCTCTGTGTGAGCTTATGAAAAAGCTTGCTAGCACTGAGTGTTCAGTGTACACAGAAATGGGACAACTTAAAAGCTACTTGCAGCCCTATCAAATAAGCTAGAAAGTAAAAAATAAACTTGGAACTTTAAGATGGGTAGGTTAGCTACACAAAAAAAACAAAATTCACAAGCTAAGGTTTACTAATGAGCTTTTTATTAGCTTGTGAAAAAAGACTCAATCAACTGTGCACAGGGCACTTTTTTAGAAAAGGGTCTAAAGTAAGCTAAGAAATAAGCAGTTAAATAAGCTAACTAGAAATTATAAAAATACTATGATAAATATGAGCAGTTGAATATTAATATCCCAAAAGCTCAAATCTTGAAACTTAATATTAAATCCTATATAAAATTATCTAGTTTATTCAAAAACTACCAAACTGAAATTTTGACTTTTTTATATTACACTAACAAGTTGACTAATATGAACTTTGAATTGATTCTACTAACTGATTATGTTGTAATAAGCTAAGATAAGATGAAATTAAGCTATTTTACCAAGTTATAAGCTACTATGATGAATTTGACAAGTTAAATTCTAACAGTGAACAACTAGAGTAAGATTAAAAAGGATTTGACTTTTTAACAAGTGAGCACTGATTTTTATTGTATCTATGAGTTATTGGGAACTAATGTGACACAAAACAACAACAAGTAACAACACAAATAGCTTCTAACACAGATAACTAAGTAAATCCAAACAACCTTTTATAAAACTGTTTTGAAGCTTTTCAAAGTTTAAAACTGATTTAAGCCATGAAACTGATTCATACAAACATTTAATGATATAAAAAGCTGATTTGAGCACCTAAACACCAGTGATAACAACAAAGACCTATGATTTACTATTGTGCAATATTAAAAGTGAAAAAGTGAAAACTAAGTGACTGAGAGAACTGATGAGCAAGCATGCAATATTAAGCACTAATCTCACTAATCATACACCAAACAAGCATAAAAACAAAAAGATAAGCAGTGATAAGTAGTTCTACAGTGAATAACCAAAATCAAGAAATAAGCTTACAAATTGATTTCAAGCTCAAAACTGAGAACCAAAGCACAAGACCACAACCTATAGCTTCCCAAGAAGCACTAAACCAAGGGCAATCCAAAATCAACCCTGCTCCAGCTTCTTGATCATTTCTTGATTGATTTTTGATTTATGACTAATTTTTTTGTATTTTTGGTATTTTTTTTTTCTTTTTGATACTAAACAGGATTTTAAAGTTTCTAAAAGCTTTAAAAAGCTTTATAAGGAGCTTACATGAGCTTATGAGTCCAAAATAACAGCTACAAACAACTTTAGACTAATATGAGAATTTTGGATATGAAAATTGCACAAACTGAAAATGAAATTGAAATTTGAAATTGATTACTGAAAATAGATTCACATACACTTGAAAAACTTAAACAAAGTACTTTAAAGCTTAAACATACACTGGAATTTTTAAATTATTCTAAAACGAAATAAACTAAGTTAAAATTACTCTAGATATTTTCCACATTGCTTCATTCTCTCTTTATATTGATCTCTTTGGGCTTTGTGTCGACCTCTGAATGTTTCCCACTTGATTTCAACCCTTGAATTCATCAATCTCATCATAATCGTCCATTTGGCATTTTTGGCGGCAAAAGTTGTTTGAGCAGGAGTAGTGGTTTGGAAGCAATTAAAGAATTTTGTTGGATGTGGAGGTGTTAGGGAGTGGGTAAACAGCTGGTAAGGTGGAAACCAGGCAAGGTGGCTGAAACCATGGTGGTTTCTGGTTTGGCGGGATTTTGTGAGAGATGAACAGTAACACTGGGATTTGACTTTCGCTGACCCCGTTTTTAATATTAGGGTGGGGGTTCAAATGGGATATTGGCAGGGTTCAAATGGGTTTTTGGACTGGCTCAGGGTTCATAGTTCAAGGGCCAAGGTTCAAGTGTGTTGGGCTTGGGTTTGCATTTGGGCCAGCTGGGTTGGGTTTGTGTTAATAATAACAAAGGGTCCGGTTTGGTTTAGCTTATTATCACAAGGACCAAAATTGTAATTTCTGCAAAGTTGAGGGGTTAAACCTGCACTTTTTCCAAAGTTAACACAAGGACTAATTATGCCATTTATGAATAGTACAAGGGTAATATTTGATAATTTTCCATTTTTAAATATCCGAGGACTATTTTTGACATTTTTCAAAGTTGAGGGACCAAAGCTGCCAATTATGCAAACTTGATACATTTTTCACCTGCTTTTGGTATTTTTGCATTTGAAACACATAAAACACTTATTTGTGATATTTTTATCATTTTGATGCTTTGACAGGTGTTTTTGGATGTTTTTGGCAGACTAAAAGGTACAAAAATGATGAGTATTTGCACACTCATCATAAATCAAGCCAACATGGACTATGCTGAAAGAATTTGGGAGGAATTCACGCAATCAATTCACACTTTCATCAGTGACAAGGAAAAGAAAGCGCAAAACATCAAAGGCAAGAAGAAAGTGCATGTGCGTGTGATTCCAAGTATCAGATTCTCCAAGTTAATTATCAAACACCTTCAAGCCAAGCACCAATTCCACCCAAGAAGCGACTCTGCACTTCACCTGGCCTCAGAGGAGCATGTTCTTGGATATCTCAAATTTACAGCTAAAGGTTCAACTCATGAGATCTTTGGCAAGGCTATACATGATGCTCTACTCTCAGATGATATTGCCACTGCCACATATTATGAAGAATATCTGAACAAGGTGACCAAGTCTCTCACCGGTGAATCACCAACTCCTAACCCTACCAAATCAACAAGTAAATCAAAACCTTCATCCAAGTCCTCCAAATCATCTTATGCCACTCTTCCCAAGAAACATCTAGACAAGCCTACGCCGATGACTCGACTACTCAGGGAAAGAAAAAGAGAAAAGGCGATAAGGGAAAAAGAAGAGGGTCAAAGAAACCAAGAACCGAACCTACCCTAAAAGATCTTGATGATCTTAACCTTCAAAAAGGCGTGGAAGCAAGCATAAAGGAACTCGAGGAGTCAACAGTCGTCCCAGGAAGAGCGTGATAATACAAGAACCGGACTCTGGGAATCGACAATCTCTTCCAGCGGTTGAAGGTAAGGGTAAGGGCATCGAAGAAGTTGAGCAGGTTGCTCGGACATTGTTGGACATTTCCTCATCAACTCACAAGACCACATCCAGATACATACTCCAGAGGCGAACCACCGTATCATCTCATGCAACGGAGTTAATGGGAGCTGAAATGGAACAACCCTCGATTGATGAACTCAATGTCGAATCCAGTGACACTGATTCAGACTTTCTGGATACCGAGGGTGGTAATGTAGACTTGAATGAACCGGAAGTCCAGACGGAGACTCATACTGAAGCTGGTACCATTGAAGGGTCTGATTTAGGGAACAAGGAAACTAAGAATATCGTTCAAGATAATGGGTTTGGCGTAGATGAGTTCGTGTCTCAAGCTTATCCAAGTATCCAGGAAAATCTTAAGAAAAGAGCAGACGACCAAACGCACCTGGATGAACCAAACAACTCTACTAGAACCCTATCATCGTTTCAAAACCTTGAACAATATCTCACCTTGGGGACCAATTCATCGAAGATAGACCTGCTGATGCTGAAGCATAAAAGACCAATGAAGAAAAAGAGGTCGTCTCCATGGTTTCAGTAACGATTCAACATGACTCATCTACAGTTCCAACAATGTCTATTCCCACACCAACAACCTCAACAGCAACACCATCTACATCAACTACTCCTGCAATAACAATCATCACCACAACAGCACTCCCACCACCACCACCACCTACAAACACGAAGGTAGAGCAGCAACTGGAAGAAGCTCTACAATGAATTGCAGCCCTGGAAAAGCTTAACCTACCAAAAGTTGTTAAACATCATGGCTCTCGTCTGTCCAAGCTGGAGAATCTGAATTTCGACTATCAGGTGACGAATGCTATTGAAGAACATGTTAAAGAGGCAGTTGAATGGGCAATGAAAGCGTCCCTGCATGCACGGTTCAAAGATCTTCCTACCTCTGACATGAAAGAGATTCTCATGCAACGCATGTACGAGATAGACGAATACATGGAGCACGATGCACACAAGGAGTTGTATGAAGCTCTACAGAAGTCCATTGATCGAGAAAACTACCTTCAGTATGTAAAGGATATAGCTGGAAGCAAACGTAAGAAGAGGAGGAGACATGATTCCCCAAAGCCACCATCTGGGTCTCCTCCACCGCCACCTCCTCCTCCACCATCCGGTGCTGCAGGTTCATCTGGAACAGCTGGAACCTCTGGTGCTTCAGTTGCTCCAAAGGAAAATTCACCGCCTCCTCCTCCTCCACCATCATCGAGTCAACCAGGATCTTCCGCTGGCCAAAGCTCTTCAAAGTCAGCCAATTCTATGGAACATGCTGCCTGGACAACGATTGATACAAGATACAAACCTTCAGTCTCTCCCATTCCTGGAGAGTTTGTAATGAATGAAGAGTCTACGCTTGACCAGGAGTCAGATTCAGAAGAAGAAGATATCACCAACAAGCATATTCCAAAGGTGAATCAGAACAAAAAATGGTGGAAAACATTCATGGGAGAAGACCTTGGAGAAACCTCATGATCAACCTGGTCTGCTCCTACTAAAGAAATGACTCAAGATTAGTGGAAGAATGAAAGATCTGCCACTCCAGAACCAACCTGGTCTATCCCGTCATCCGATCTAAATACCCCTGAACACAACTAGGCCAGTTCCATTGCCGCCATCCGTGTAGCTCCACCAGAGAACTTAGTTCTTAACATTACCGGTGACATGGGAAGCTTCATCAAATGGTATTGTGAGCAGCAAGGGATCACAACGCTTACACCGAAAGATCTGGAGGGTCCCGCTTATGAAATTGTCAAGGCTTTCCATCCGGACGTGGTTCACTTGCAATACCAAATGGAAGAATGCTACAAGCTGTTGACTGATCAAGTGGACAATAATGTGCTTCAGTACGACATCAGCAAACCTCTCCCACTATGAGGTCCACCGGGTCAAGTCACAATACAATCTGAATTCTTTTTCAACAAGGATTTGGAATATTTGCGCTTCGGCAACAAGGGTAGCAGGCCTGCACTATCAATTTCCAAGATGAAGGCTGCACAGTATTCTAATGCAGGTTTAGAGCAGATGGTTCATGATAAGTTTTGGGCTGAAAAAGAGTACGAGTACGACATCGCTGCTTCTTATGGTATCTTACATTGGTGGTTTCACAAGCAACGCTTCTACATTGACAGACACGGTGTTAAAGTAAGTCGAAGGGCCGTACGAACACACATGCGTATCGTAAGTGTTGTCAGTGTAGAGATCTTCCCAATGTATGGGTATGACTACTTGAAGAAGATTGTCCTCAGAAGAGCATACCTTAAAGAACACGTCATAGAGGAAAACGACTTCAAGAACTTGTACCCCAATGATTTTGAAGATCTATACTTGTTGAATCTCCAAGGTCAACTGAATCATCTAAATTCACGTGACAAAAAGACTCTAGTTGCAGCAGTCAACTTATGGACAAGAGGTTTAGTCATCAGGTAAAGAGTTGGAGACCTTCAGCTTGGGATTAAGAGCTACCAGACTCAAGTCAACCTTACTAAGCCTCGGTGGGAAGTAAAAGGATTTGAGTTCAAACATGACTACTCAGTGATCGAGTCTCCAAGAGCTGTTATCTTTAGTGAAAAATATGGGGTTAGGATGATCATGAGGTTTAATGAGTTACACAAGTTCAGCGACGGTACTCTATGATAGATTGAAGAAGCTTTGGATTACAGGGTGAAAGAGTATAAGATCGGAATGAGATCAGGGAGGAACACCATTTTTGGATGGACAAGGATTGGGAAATGAGCGAGGCATTCGTGTTTACGATCCGGAAGAGGCTCAAGACTAGGAGAATCTTCCGCAGCCTGGAAAGTTTTGTGGGTGGAAGAGTTCGTGATGGTGATTATCGACTACTACAGAGAACCGAATGATCATATGATCTCTGTAATAATTATAACTCTTGTGGTGTGCTGTTGTAATATGTGTATATAAAAACTTTGCAATGGACAATAGTGGTATGATTGTGATTAGTAACCTCCCTCTCAAATTGAGGGGGAGCATAGTAATGTTTCTTATCAGAAAATATTGAATCAGACCACATTTTCTCCCAAGTTTTTCTAACATATTTAAATCACTTGGGATCCAAAATCTCAAAGGATTTGAAATTTTTGATCGGGGGAGAGAATGTGATATAATTATGAAATCTGATAAAATGTGATCTTTTACGACTCAAAGTATAGGCTGCTCTCACATATGTGCTAACTGTTTTCATAAATCAACGCACATAATGAGGGGGAGCATTTCAAAATCTTCTAAACTATCTAGGTACAAAGGCATTAAGGTTTTTATCATAAGTACCTCGATTGATTTTCATATGGTTTTCTATGGCAATTGTGATTGTGGAAGTACTTAAAATACAGACCTTGTATTTAATTTACCGAAGGTATAAGGATGATAAGGTTAGGAAATCATTCCCACGATCCCGCCAGAGCCAGAGGGATCTACCCAGGGACAATTCACTAGATAGTGTAGAAGTCCTTAGGTATGATGAAAAAAGGAGAAAAGTGAGAATAAGGGAAGAGTGCCGACTAAGATGGAGCTAGGACTGGAACAAACCCAACAAGGTTCTAGTGATGAAGTCTCGGTAAGCACTGAAGGGGTTGAAGAATGAAAAAGAAATGTAAAAAGAAAGGGTGAAAAGAAATAGCCCTCCAATAATTCAACCTTAGGGCAGAAACCGGGTTCAATACATATGTTACTAGTGGTTACTAAGGTAACGCCAGTATTGAAGACAAGACGTCATGGACCCAGTGACGCACTGCACTAAACTTCCCAGCTACTCAAGTTCTCTTAAAAGGACTTGTTTTATTCTCACAGGGAACCGACATAATCTATCGACTTTCTCTTAGAGATGGTTGATATTAAAAAAGGAGACCCTCTCCTTAGTCTCCACATAGGAAACCAAAGTGCACAATTGAGTCTAGAGCCAAGAGATCATCTATAAATCTCATTAGGACACACATTCATGAAGACTTGATGTTTCACACAATGTGAAAAGTAAGAATATATATATTAAGAGTCTTACGCATTCTCCTTGTGGTATTGCCAGAACATCCGAGTGATACGTAAAGTATTCACAATGAAGATGGAAATCCTTCTAGAGCCAACATCTATCAAGCTCTTGGTGGGTGATTTGTGAGATCTTTTGTAACACCCCAACCCGGCAAGGGTAGAAGTGTCACATTCTGGTGTCATATCAGAACATACAAATAAAATCTTTGCAAACGAAAACCTTAAAATGAAGTATCAAATCATATGAACAGTTGACTGACAAGGAAATACAATATCCAAAATGAAAAGAAAAACTCAAAACAAAAGCTCTTCAAAAATAAGTCCCAAAGTGATAAGGTGCTAGGGTTGGTCCACTCAGATACTCTAACTCTCAGCCCATCGAAGCCCATCTTCCAACCTAAAACCTGCCGCAGGAAAAGAAATGCGGCTGAGCTTAAAAAGCCCAGTGAACAGATATAACAAAACGAAAGCTAAACAAAATCTGAAATATAAAAATGAAATAAGGAAGCTGATAACAAGGTCGCAGCAAAAGAGAACAATGAGTCAAAGAGGATCCTGCAGAACACAATTATACAAATATCCAACAAGAACAGATAACCAGGAGAACGAAGCAAAGCAAAGCATCGATGACATATATACAAGCACATACAAACCAAGCGTACAAGTACTGAAACATAAGCAAGCATAGCAGACGTCGCATCCACACAACATATATGTCATACAATCAATTCAGGAAATCAGAAGACATACAAGCCAAACAGATATCTACAGGAAAGCGGAAGCAATTAATTAATAAGTGAGCATGGAAATTCACACAGGTCAAAACCCTTATTTGAAAACATAATCAGCATCATAATCAACAGAAGTACCAACAATAGTCAACACATGGCAGTCACACGTAACAAGTAGGAATACAACATACGATATAATTGAATGAATCAAAGACATAGCAGGACAACAAATTAACAAGCCATACGTCACAAGTTGAACCATTTACCCAATCAAACCGTAGCATAGGCAGAATGTAAACATGGCAGGTCAACAATAAACAAATAAGAATACAACGGGATAGTCATAGTCCACGAGATTAACCGAACAAAGCACACATAATAAACCGACCAAACTATCGATTACACATTGGCATGGTCACCAGACAATTCAGAGGTTCACATAATAGTGAGATCACATATCGTCAGATGACAATAGGTAACTCAAATAACCGCATATTAATCACATCATAGCAGGATAATCAGCAGTCACATAAAACATAAATAGCATAAACAAATCAAATAAACACATAATAACCCGGTACGTGAATGGAACGATAGTCTGAAGAAACGGAATGAGAGTGTGACAGATCAATGCAATGGAGTATCTATATCTTGGTAATAGAGTGAGTCATATAAGGGTACTAAGTAATGAACAATTAATACAGACTATGGTGCGTTGGGGAATACGAAAAGTACAATATAGGTATATCAAAAGTGTAAAGGTTGTCAGAAATCTACCACGAGCCCGGAAACATATCATATCATATCATATCATAAGTAGCCATTGTATTCGGAGGGGTGACCTCGGAATACCATATATAATAGGAGGGGAGACCTCAGTAACCAATGGAGTAGCTAGCTCCCAGACTGTGAAGACGCGTATTGCACACGACATCATTCACCATATAAATCATATCAAATCAAATCCTCTCATATCATATCATATCTAGGATGCATCCATACGCCCCCCGGAAACATAGTGGCCAAATCATATACATATAGTGAGCTCATAATCATATCATAATGGGGACGGTGTGCAACATCACTCGTACACACTGGAGTCATGCCATTGGTGCATCAATGACACGGTCATGTTACCTTCATGACTAGGAACACATATTTGGCTCGGGTATCAAACTGAAGGGTCAAAGCATAATCATATCATAAGGGTTCATATCAAAGGTTCAGAAGTCAAAGGTTCATATCAGGTTTCCATAACATAAGTTCATAATCAGATGGTTCATAATCATAAGGTTCATAATCAGAAGTTCATAATCATAACAAACGAATATCATAGCGAACAAAATCATATCAAAGGATTATGTCGGAATCATATCAAAAGGATCATAGCATAAGGAAATCATAGCAAAGGAATATCATACGTGAAGTAAAGTCAAGGATCGAAAAGTCAGGAGAAATCCCTACTGAGAAGGGATAGAATATATGTACCTTAGCTAATGAAATGAGAGCAAATGGAAGGAACGCAAGAGGAACAACGTCATGCCTTCTTCAACGAATCTACACGGATTACGGTTCGTAAAATACTTATTAGCTCATTTAAGTCAAAACGGATTTATTGGTTATATGAATCGTATTAATATTTTTAGAGTTATTAACCATATTCTCATCTTTAGTGACGGACCGAATTATAATACTTTAGGGTAAAAAAATCATTAATTAGCCAAACTTAAGGGTTACAAATGATAAGTGGCGAAATTAAATGTTTAATATGACAAATATCCTATTTTAAAGCTTTATTAGATAATACTTCAAAGTATAGGGTTCGCATGGTAAATATCTCAAAGTTTAGGGTTTACATGGTCATTATCTCAAAGTATAGGGTTACTAGTGACAAGTATATTGAAATTTAACCTCAACATTATTATTTATATTCTCTAGTGTTAATGTTTCTTAAGATTGATGATAATATATTTGTTTAAAAGAAGCTACAGTTGCACCATTGATTTAGAAAATTGTTGCAAGCTATGACGTTAAATCAAAATTTATAAAGTTTCATATCAAAATACATTTGCTTGACTGTTGTTTAAGAAGTGCCATAATGCTCAACCAAAAGCATAGCATGTTTCTCATGTTTGTTTCACATTTTATTAGTCTTGATTTAACATGGTCAAATGTTGAATGGAAATACCGATTAGAAAGAAATTAAACCTGTGAGTCGACCTCGAAAATGAAACCGAATGGAACCATGACTAGGCTCGGATAGGCGCAAAGAAAACTCCAACGTATAGTACTCTATCTCGACACCAAGACTTGCTTCCTCTTCTTCTTAGCAACAAAAGGATGTACGTGTGTGATTTAGAGTCGGTGAAAAAAAGAAGACGCAAGGAATGATATACGGTTCTAAATAAATGGTAAAGCGTGTTTTTAGAATAGGAAAATATGCTCCTCTCTTTGGCAAGTCGTATCATGTGGTTAATATGGGAGATATGATGGTATCTTTTAATTGTCCCACATTATTTGCTCTTAGTCTTTATGCTTATCTCCAATCACAACCAACTAATATAAATTTGATAGATGAAATCGGTTTAGGACTCAGGTTATATAGGAGATAATTTAGTTTAGGTATTTTAGGCAGGTTCAGGATTTAATTACTTGATTAACTTATGATTTACATAATTGGTTTAATTATTATCATATAGTAAAGTTTTAATTATTCCAATTTAGGTTATAAGTCCAGTGTTTTCAACTTAATGTGTTCTTGCAATATTTCAAATTGGAGGGCAAAATAGGAATTTCAAATGATTGAAATTTGAGGGTTTTACATCTTTCATGGATCAAACTTGTGACAACTGGAAAGAAACGATGGGGCGATTCACTTTTGAATCAACTTTGTTCCAGGATATGACTTGATGGATACTTTTGGAAAAACCTTTCGATGTGCTCAACAATTGTTTTTCTCGCACATCGACTGCGCATTAATGTTTTCAAACAAAAGTATTTTTGATTGAATCTTGATTTTGTTCATAAAACTTTCGTCGTATTGCAAAAAAAAAAAAAAAAAAGAAAGAAAAACTCTTTATTCAAAGAATACACGATTGTTTATCAAATCAATTTTTCATCAATCAGTGAATGTCAATTCGCTGGTTCACTCACTCCATGTTGTCTACTTTGAGATGCTCCGGTTTGAGAGCGGCTAGTATAGCTGCGAAACCCTGTCAAGGAGATTCTTTGGAATTCTACCTGATCACAGGCATTATTTATACTGATCAACGGGGAACCGTGGTTCTTGCAACCCTATTCATCGAAAGTGAACAAAGATACTTTTGTGCGTTTTATTGATAACTGTTGTTTGCAGGAACTCCCGACGGTTGCAGCTGATGGCCAATGAGACGTCAATTCATAACCGCATGCTCACATTACAAACTCATAATTGAAGAAAATCATGACAATCAAAACATACAACAATGCTTCCGCTACTCTGATGAAAAGATGTCATGATCCAAAAAGTATGAGCATGTCGGTCCAAATGTCACAACATCACATGATGGCAATACTTCAAAGGATGAGCTGGAGATTCACTGTGGCTGATGATCTCACAGAAAGCTCGTGATCACATGACAAAGAAACATTCATGTCAAGAAACACTACTGAAGATGCAAAGTTGTCTATCTTGAGAATCAAAGTCTACGAGCTCAGATATGAAGTTAATGATAGAATGCTAGGATTCAAAATGTAATTTATGGGGTGACCTCCATTAGGGGGAGATTGTTAGGATTTAGTAAATCCATATAGAAGAGTCGGTCAACCCAACTATAGTCTAGCATATGTTAACTCGTAGACTTAACGTTATTTAGTAGTTATAGATTAGCGTAAGTAACACCGTGGAAGAAGGACGGGTCTTTACCCATTGTATGCCTGATCCACAGCCCGAAGAATGGCGTAAGTAACTTGTATAAATAGCCCTCTCCCCACAAGGGAGAGGGTTGGATGCTCATTTGAAATCTAACCTTCCATATTTTTGTTTCTCTCTCTAGCATCCCATTCTCTCATCTCTCTCTCTACCACAAGAATTCATCATCAAATCCATTATGTGTTATGATATCAATAATGTTACAGGTTGGGATGAAACATGCAATTTAGCCAAAGTTCAGGGACGATTTATGCAATTTACTCTAAAACATATTTATAAAATATATATTATAATTATTTTTTATAATCATTATTATTATTATTTATTTCATGAAACTCAAATTTAAATAAAAGATATATAAATATAGATATAGATATAGGTGCAAGATTTTAACCCGAAAAATCTTGATTATAGAGTTAATAAATGAGTAAATAATCTTTACAACCTATATTACCGGTCGACCTAGACTTCTAAGTTTTAGGTCGGCCACCTAGTCATGATCGACTGATCTACATCAATCTTAATCGTCTGAATACAATCACATGTATGTGAAGATGAAATTCTTATTGATACATGCAGCCAGATATGACAATATATTGACAAGCAAAGACGATAAGGCTATGCACAGAGGCGACCTAGTTCGTCGCCGCCACATCAGCTTTCTCTCTCCGACGACCTAGTTGCCACAGTGGTGACCTGAGATTTTTTTTTTTTTAATTCAAATATTTTTAAAAACAAAATTAAACTTCATTAATAAAAATACTTAACATTACAACAATAATTAAAAACTTAAACTAATAAAACGTAGACGTTACAATACTTATTAAAAACTGCAACTTAATAATCTAAGGTGTAACGTTCTTTGATTGCGGCCTTAAGTTGTTCAAGTTCTTGTAGTTGTCGTGCGGGCATATTTGGGTCGAGAGGTGTGTTGTAGAAAATTAAATCTTGCGTCCGGGTTGATTGTGCTGCCATTGCAAGCTGCTGACGTTGGAGCTCAAGTTTCTCCCTTTTTAACTCTTCGGCTCGCCTTGCCCTTGCCTCTGCAAGCTCCATCTCTTGCTGCTTCAACTTTATGTATTCCGCTTCCATATTCTTGGTTTTTTCCTTATTTGACTTTTTGATCTTGAAAAAGTTCTCGGCCATATTAGTAAGAAATGAAGCGGGTGCCTCGTGTGATTTCTTCTTGCTGCGTCCCGACCTTTTGGTCGTGATTCTCGAGTCTCTTCTTCTTCAGAATCATCCACGTCTTGGGGATGAAAAGGACCTTTTGTTGACCCCGAGGTGGTTTCCGAAGTCTTGGATTTCTTCCGACTAGTCTTGGTGAAATTAGGCATCTCAACAGTTTTCCAAGCAGAATGCCCTCTCAAAACTTTCCAACACTCCTTCAATGTAAACTCATGCTTGTGAAGCACACGGTATTCGTTACAAGCCTTTTCATAGTCGTCTTCGTCATTCTCACCGCTTCCGTGATTATCTTTGATATTATCCATAATTGCACAAAAGAAACCAACCACAGGAACGAATCCTACCCTTCCATTTGGTCGTTATGGAGTCGTAGGTTCTTGTTGAACCAGTTTCACTTTCAAAGTACGCTATCACCTCATCCCAAAACCCACTCCGGTTGATAGAGTTCCCTCTTTCCGAATTTTCTGACACATGTACCCAAGCTCTACAAAGCGACTTCTTCCGTTTTTGTCCATGGTACGCCACGGTGCGGTTGCAACATTCTTTCCCTTGCCCTTCCCCTTTGTAGCCCGTTTTGTAACCTTCTTTGATTTGACGGGTGACGTCTCTTCGACATCGTCTTCAACACGAATAGAACCGTGGTATGAACCGTGCCCCGAACCTTGTCCCATCGAAGCATCTTGAGTCGGGTATGTACCTTGTCCCACCGAAGCATCTTGAGTCGGGTATTGTTGAGAGGTGAAGCATTGAGCAGGAGGGAATTCCATAAAATGCTCATAATCCATATCAAGATTAACAGCATGAAGCGGTGAAAATGATTGATTATGTTGGGAAGATTGTGAGAAATCCATGTTAGGATGATATGACGAACCGCTTGGTGCTTGGTTTTGATTGATACTCGGACGACCCGGTGGGAAATATGGACGATTGACGTAAAATGGGTTTTGATTAAGGTTGGGTTGTGGTAGTCGTGTTTGATAATTAAAACCGGCTGCTTGAAAACGAACATCCCGATTTTGTGGTGGTGTTAAACCGGTTAATTGAAACGGTGGATCCGATGAGAAATTCAAGTTCGGGGAATTTTGGGGAAGTCGGGATCGTCGGGTTTTGAGCTGGGAGTTTTCTTTGTGACATGATGATTATTGAAGATTTGAAGAGAAGTTGTTTGAATTGTGTTTGAAATTGTGTGTTTAAAAATGTGTTTGAGGTTGGTATTTATAATGTTGTAAAAGTGGTAAAGTTTTGAAAAAAAAAAAAGTTTGGCTTTGTTTATACTCGGTTGGCTTGACAACCGAGTTTGTGCTTTCTCTTTCCCCAACCGACGAAGACCTCCACCTCCACAAAGGGAGGACCGACCATGATCGACCATAACCGACCTTGCCAACCGACGCTTTTAACCTCCACTGCGCATAGCCTAAGAGTGAAAAAGAAATGGATTGGTGTAAAGGAGGAGATGGAAAAGGTTAAGAAGGTGAAAACAAGAAATGCATGATTGAACAATGAGTAGGTAGTTTTTGCATGGGCAAGGTTATGGGGTACGTGATGTTAGGTAGCCATGCTGTTTTCTGCGTATGGGATGTTCCCCTTTATTTTTCTCCTTTTATAGCTATGCTAATACTAATTAAACTTTAGTATTTTAACATAAACATTTGTAGAAACCATTGAAACAAATCCTATCATATTAAATCGTACCAAATTAAACAATAAATGGTTCTAAGGTTTCACCTTTTAGACCCTCATATAGTCAATGGTTTAGCTATCGATCGATGTTTATTATCAACTCGCAATAAAACTATAACAACTGGTAGATTCAAGTATCTATCAGTTTAATGCATGCACAGTTTGTTGCAGACACATTCGAGGTACCAAATCAGTTAATTAAAGTTTGTGTGTGAAACCGTATCTAACATTTCCAAATTCTTTTGTTGCATTAGTTTATCCAAAACTAATCGAGTCCCGATTGAATATTAAACTTGTATTTGTTTATGTACGAGTTAATTTTTAAGGATATATTATTGTTCATTAAGGATTTGTATTGTATAAAATAAAAGATTAACACATAATCATAATTAACCAACCTTATCATAATATCATGTTAAAAATAGAAGATGAAAAGTGAGACTAAATATGAACTTTTCTTAACTTCAAAAAGCATAATATCCCATTATCTATACTACTTTATAATGCATTTAGGCATTCTAAAATTAAAAGGGTTAAAAATTCAGACTTTTTTACTTGGTTATTATGGAAAGAGTTTTTCTAACAAAAAATTAAGATAAGGAGCTACAATCATGAGATGACATGTGTCACTTCTTAACAAACTCTAAGCCTAACTTCTAACAAACTCCAAACCTAACTCCTAACCACTAAAAATTAAGATAAAAAACTCCAATTATAAAATGACATGTGTCATTTCTCAACTAAAAATTCATTTTTATTTTTAAATTAAAATATCTTTTTATCTACTTATTTTTTTTATAATCTAATTTCACCATATTTTATAAAATTTTATGCTCTTTAATTTAACATCCATTTTGATATATTTTTATGAGTTTTTAGTTTTTATATTTTTAATTGGTTTATTTTTAACCTTTATTTCATTTATTTCAATCAATATAATCTTGATTCGTCAAAATCATATACTTTTGGGGTAGTGTTTGACGCGTAAGAGATTGCGAGGGTATTTCTATATGCGGGAATAATGATGTCGCGGGAAAGCTACGGGAAAGTTACGGGTAACCCAAACAGACACTTACAACTAACACATATACATTCGAAGTGTTGTGAAAAGAATTCACTAAACGGGTAAGCAAACACATATAACTATACTTATCGTCGCCGCTGTGCGCGAGTATCCGACTAGTCTTATTAAAGGACCAATATGGTAAGACTTTGTTCCTAAGAACTCGGGAAAATTTGACACCTATTTTCCGTGTTGATACAAGATATGTCGTTGTAGCTTGGTTTAGTGTCTTAGATATATATAGAATTAATCGGTCAAAATGTTCGGTTGCAAGAAAATGACTCAACATTCTATTATATTATACAAAATTTGGTATCAAGATTTTTGTCGATGAATTATCACACTTCTTTTTCTTTCTAAAATTGGCTCTCTCATTTTTGTTAGGATGAAAAAAATGGCTTCACTAGTCAATAATGAGAAACTATAAGATTTAAAGAGCATCGTTAGATTATTCTCTTATTTATACTTTTACCTACGCAATTGTGATACTTGTAAAAATATGATTAAAGGATAAGATGAAAAATAACTAGCGGATATGAACATGTGATATTTTAAAAATGTGATAAGTAGAAAGATTTCGTATGAGAATGTATCATTAATTCTTCAACTATAAAAACTACATAAGCAAAAAAAAATTGTAAGTTTGATTACACAACACGTGTGTGATGGTTTTCCCCAAAGATATATTTTATTTAGAGTATAGAGGATGATGAAGGGTACATGTCAACATGATTGATTAGGCCATTTGAAAAGGCCACCCCAACTCATAGCACCGGTAACACACCGTCATTGCGTTACTTAAATATATGCGTGCATCATAGACAAAGGCTCCTAGTTTTACTCTTGATCGACATGCTTTTGTACCATAATCATTTATTCATTTAACCGAGATTCGAATATCTATAGGTCAAAAGTCATTGGTTATTTAATTTGACTTCGTTTTACAGATATAATCATGATTGCGATAAGTTCTTGCTAAATAGTTTTTAACGACGACAAGTCATCGCCAAAGGTTCCTTGCTACAACCCCATCGCTAATGTCTTTGGCGAGGACGATTCTTGAGTTTTACTGACGACGATGTAGGACCCATAGAGTTTCTTAATCAAAGTTTTTCAACCGGGCCCACCAGACATTTGGCGAGAACGTGTCCTCACCAAAGCACATGGCTAATTAATCCTTTTATTTAGTTAATTAATTATTTAATTAATTAATTTTATTTAAATATAAATCTATTTAGCAGAATAAAGTAGTCGGGCCATCATACCTTTGACGAGGACATGTTTTGCTAAAGCCTTTAACATGATTTAGGGCATTGGAGAGGACCCTAGATTTTCACAGCATATTGCTACTTTAACTTATGATTAATTTTCATACTTTTCGAGAAAAAAATCTACCTGTTTTCACTCAATATAGACACATACCAATTCGCTAAAATGCCACAAAGTCACTAAAACATTATTCAATAACTAAAAAAGTCGTCAAAATGGTTCAAAAACAAAAGTTACTAAAATATCCGCAAACACGTAAACATCCATACAACTATCCATAACCATAATCCCTACTTGAATTGATTATCCATAATCATAATCCGACATAAACATCCATACAAATATTCGCAAAACACATAAACCATAATCCGCAAACCTACTCCCCATCCCATTACCATCACGA
The DNA here is from genome assembly GCA_910596185.1 of Chrysanthemum makinoi. Lineage (NCBI taxonomy): Eukaryota > Viridiplantae > Streptophyta > Magnoliopsida > Asterales > Asteraceae > Chrysanthemum > Chrysanthemum makinoi. Next base: position 192,606,486 of record OU343218.1, on the reverse strand, counting down.
TCATTGTTTTCAACTTTTCATCATCATTCGCGCTCGATTGAAGAAACAAGTCTCCTAAGGCGAACAAACATGGTTGACTGCTCAAGAACGCCACCATTTATTTAATTGCTCTTGCGTGCGATTTGTGGGAAACGGTGTACACTTTAATTAATAAAATCAGATTACAATTACAATAAATAAACGACAGTAAATAAATAACAGACAGAATGGAGTAGAAGCAGAAGACAGACACTATTCAACGTAATTAAAACGAAAGCAGTAAAAGAATTGCACGAGGCTCGTATTGAATACGATTCCCTTAAAACAGATTCGCCGTCTGTTTCCCAGGGTACAACGTACGCAGCTGTTGTACAGCCGGACCTGACTCACTTGCCTGAAAAATCGCTGAAAGACTCGTGTGTTTCTGAGCGAAGAGCTGCTGGAACGCCTGTGGTAATGAGTTGCGTATCTTCTGTATCAAACGAATGAGACTTATGGCTGTATTTATATTGAAGACTCAACTTGTCCTCCAAGAAAAATAATCCAGCCATATACACGAAAATATGTTATATCAAAAACAGATTTGCAAATCTTTTAATATATAAAACTGATTTGCATATCTTTTAAAAACATAAACTAATTTCTGTAAACTTACTTGATAAGTTTCAATCTATTCCTAAAATAGATTTACAGAAAATCTGGAAAATTGAAACTGCATCAAAAAGATACGCACGTATGCGAGGCTTCGGAGCTGCATTCGTGTCCGCAGGTCGCGCGGGCTCGCATGAGTTCAGAAGCTTCGAACTCATTTTGACCCGGAAATCCCATTTTCTGCACCCCCCCCTGCGCGTAGGAGTGGAAGCATAACCAACCTAAAGGAATTTGATAGCCAAAACTATAATTTCCTTATAAACAAGCCTCCACTTCTTGTTTTGGGCGATGTGGGATTCTCCCATTTTTCCAAGTTTTTATGTTTCAAGTGCCTCACTTTGATACACGATATCTCATTCATTTCAACTCCATTTTGGACATACTTTAGCTCATTGCGAAGCTCTCGTCGAGGAGAACGCAAAGCTACCAAGAAACATAAATATATATAACATATATCATATTTCAAAAGGTGTCCAAAATTTGCAAAAACTCATTTTGCAAAACCACTTTTCCAACAATCCCCCACATGAATGGAGATCGGTCGAAAACACACGAAAGTTTCGGTGAAATTTCTGCGGTTAAGTCTTGCATAGGATAGGTAGGTGTAACCCTTTGAACCTTCCCTTGTGAGATGTACTTAGTCTCCTAGATCTGAGTAGACGCGATGTCCTTGAACTCATCATCCATTTACGTAGACGACATTACACTTCACACAAGACTCTCCCTGACATTGTCAAGTCCTCATAGTCGTGTTCGTTATGGTCATGAACACTAGCCTGGTTCTGCAAGAGCTCTTAGGAATTGCGCCCCCACATTTCCCTTCGAAGCGACCCCACTTCTCTCTCACATAGGTGATTTCATCTTGAATCATTAAAAACATATTTTTTGTGATTTCATCTTGAATCATTATGCTTTATGATTTCATCCTGAATCATTAAAGCCATATGTTTAACCTCTCAACAAGTCACATTTGTTATAGGAATGGACTAGGAAAGTTACAATATTTAGTAACTCCCCTACATTGACGTGACTTCCCCCACATTTCTATGATTAGGTTGTCCTATTGAACCCAGATCTTGGGATCTCCAGTCAACTGGGTTAGGTTTTCCTTCATAGAAACTCATTCCTTCAAGGGCTTTAGTCCCATTCCTCTAGACGACTTACTTACTAACTCTCTGCTTAAGCCTTTCGTAAGCGGATCCGCGATGTTATCCTTTGACTTCACATAGTTAATTGAGATAACTCCTGTTGAGAGTAGTTGTCGTATCGAATTATGTCGACGACGGATATGTCTGGACTTTCCATTATACATTATGCTATGAGCTCTGCAAATTGCCGATTGACTATCACAATGTATACTAATTGCCGTTACCGGTTTAGGCCACCTTGGTATGTCCTCTACGAATTGACGTAGCCATTCCGCCTCTTGTCCGCATTTACCTAACGCGATAAATTCTGATTCCATCGTGGACTTAGCTATAACATTTTGCTTGGAAGACTTCCAAGATATAGCTGCTCCTCCTAGTGTAAACACATATCCACTAGTCGATCTAGAATCCTTTATGTCAGATATCCAATTTGCATCACTGTATCCTTCGATAACAGCTGGATATCGATGATAATGCAGTCCATAATCGCGACTGTATCTCAAATAGTGAAGTACCCTAGTCATAGCTGCCCAATGTGCATAGCTTGGGTTACTAGTATACCTACTTAGCCTGCTAACAGCATATGCTAAGTCAGGTCGGGTACCTGTCATTAAGTACATTAACATGCCAATAATTCTTGAATACTCTAATTGGGCAACTCCTAAGCCTCTATTTTTAGATAGATGCTTACTGGTGTCAATTGGAGTTCTAGCTAGGCCGGAATCCCCCGCATTATGAGTATTAAGAATTTTGTCCACATAATGTGCTTGACTTAACACAAGTCCATTCTGAGTTCGTATGATCTTTATTCCAAGGATCACATCAGCCAAACCCATATCCTTCATGTCAAACTTTGATTTCAACATGTCTTTAGTAGATTTGATCATCTTGTCGTTACTGCCAACGATAAGCATATCATCGACATATAAACACAAGATTACATATCCACTATTTGTGTCTTTGACATAAACACATTTGTCGCATTCATTAATTTTGAATCCACTCTCTAGCATGGCGTGGTCAAATTTTTGATGCCATTGTTTGGGAGCTTGCTTTAAGCCATATAATGACTTAACAAGCCTACAAACTTTGTTCTCTTGTCCAGGAGCCATGAAACCCTCAGGTTGATTCATGTAGATTTCTTCTTCTAAATCTCCGTTTAGAAATGCCGTTTTCACATCCATTTGGTGAACTTCCAAATTTCTTAAAGCGGCAATAGCAAGTATCATCCTAATCGATGTTATTCGCGTAACAGGCGAATATGTATCAAAGTAATCAAGACCTTCTCGTTGTCTAAATCCTTTGATCACTAATCTTGCTTTATACTTGTCAATGGTGCCATCTGCTTTCATCTTCTTCTTGAAGATCCATTTATAGCCTAGTGGTTTACAACCAGGAGGTAAATCCACGAGCTCCCAAGTATGGTTTTGTAAAATAGAATCTATTTCACTTTTAATGGCTTCTTTCCATTGAGGCCCTTCTGAGGAAGTAACCGCTTCTCGGTATGAAGTAGGTTTGTTTTCAACCATAAAAGAAACAAAATCGGGTCCAAACTATTTTTCGGTTCTTGCCCTTTTGCTTCTTCTAGGTTCAACCTCTTCTTCCTCAGTTTGATCTTGTCTCTCATCTTGGAGATCATTATCATCTCGTTGTCTCTTATCTTGGACAGCTTCTTCATCTATTCTAGATGAACTTCCAGTTTCCTTCGTTAAACAAGGAAATATATTTTCAAAGAATGAAGCATTCCTTGATTCCATTAAAGTACCCTTTTGTATATCCGGATTTTTCGAATCATGTACGATGAAGCGATAAGCACTGCTATTCTTAGCATATCCGATGAATATACAATCCACCGATTTAGGTCCAATCTTTTGGGCCTTGGGAGTCGGTATAGCTACCTTTGCTAGACACCCCCACACTCGTAAGTACTGATATGATGGTTTTCTTCCCATCCATAATTCATAAGGGGTCTTTTCTTTTTCCTTACGAGGTATCTTATTTAAAAGATAAGTAGCCGTTAGAATGGCTTCCCCCCACATGTCCTGGCTTAGACCAGAATTTATCAACATGGCATTAACCATTTCTTTCAAGGTACGGTTTTTCCTTTCGGCAATACCGTTCTGCTGAGGTGAATAAGGAGCAGTGAACTCGTGTCTAATTCCATGTTTCGCACATAGGTCAGCGAATGGAGACACATATTCACCTCCTCTATCACTTCGGACCACCTTGATTTTCTTACTAAGTTGATTCTCAACTTCGTTTTTGTATAGAACAAACTTGTCTATAGCTTCATCTTTACTTTTCAGTAAGTAAACATAGCAATACTTTGTACAATCATCAATAAACATGATAAAGTACTTATTGCCACCTTTTGTGGGTAGTGATTTCAAATCACATATGTCAGTGTGTATCATATCAAGTGGTTCGGTTTTTCGTTCAACCGATTTGAAAGATGCTCTTGTAAGTTTGGCTTCAACACAAGTTTCACATTTATATTTTGAGTCAATATGGAAATTAGGTATGCAATTAAATTTAATCAAACGTCGCATTGAATTAAAATTTACATGTCCAAGACGGCCATGCCACATATTAGAAGACTCAATCAAGTAAGCAGAAGAATTCATATTATTGATATCTTTCTTAACAACCATTACATTGAGTTTAAACATACCATTCAGGGCATATCCCCTACCAACATACACTTGATTCTTAGAAAGAACAAACTTATCAGACTCAAAACAAGACGAAAACCAAACTTGTTCAATAGCAAACCAGACACAAGATTCTTGCGAATCTCTGGAACATACAAGACATTAGTCAACTTGAGCTCTTTCTTGGATGTCATCTTCAAGATTACATCTCCTTCACCCTTGATTTCAGCAGTTGCAGAGTTGCCCATGTACAACTTCTCTCCACTATCAACCGCTCTGAAAGAGTGAAACATACTCTTATCAGCACACACATGACGGGTAGCCCCAGTATCCACCCACCATTCCCTGTTGTTGGAACCTACCAGGTTAACTTCAGAGATCATGGAAATGACATCAGACACCATAGCAATCATGTCCACATCTTCATTCACCATATTAGCCTGGCGTGGAGTCACCCGCTTCGGCATCTTACAGTTAGCAGCACGGTGACCTGGCTGGTCACAATTGAAACACACCCCTTGGAACTTTTGTTTCACAATTGCAGCTTTAGGAGCAAGGTAATCAGACTTCCCTTTGCCCTTCTTGTCATTCTTTCCTTTTCCTTTGCCTTTAGCTTTGACATTGGACTTTGAAGATGACGAAACATGCTCAACCATATTTGCCTTTGCAGAATCAGGCGTATACGTGTTTTTCTGAGCCAGCTTGTTGTCCTGTTCAATACGAAGACGAACAACCAAGTCTTCAACACTCATCTCCTTTCGCTTATGCTTCAGGTAGTTCTTGAATTCTACCCAGCTTGGAGGTAACTTTTCAATAATAGCAGCAACTTGAAAAGTTTCACTCAAAGTCATTCCCTCAGCATGAATGTCGTGTAGCAAAACCTGCAGATCTTGAACCTGACTCATCACATTCTTTGAATCATCCATCTTGTAATCCAAAAAACGAGCTACCACGAACTTCTTTGTACCAGCATCCTCAGTTTTGTACTTGCGTTCCAAGGACTCCCATAATTCTTTGGCAGTCTTGGTCTTGCAGTACACGTTGTACAAAGAATCAACCAAACCATTCAGAACATAATTGTGACACAAAAAATCTGAATGTTTCCATGCTTCCAAGGCTTGAACAGCCTGTTGATTAGAGGATTGACCTTCTGCAGGAGGTTCCACGTTAGGTGGGTTTTCTTTTAAGAACCGCGCAAGGTTCAAAGTAGTCAGATAGAAAAACATCTTCTGTTGCCACCTCTTGAAATTCTGCCCATTGAATTTCTCTGGTTTCTCAGCATGATTAGCAACTGTGTTGGTAACTGGCGCACCAGTTACGTTCACAGGAGTAGTCACAGGAGGGGTAGTGGTGTTTGTCATCCTGAAAAACAAACACAAACAGTCAAACAAGCTGTTGTAAATTGGTATCTACTAGTACCAGATTTGATTCAACAAAACTCTATCTTGGTTTCGATGGATCAAGTAAATCAGTTTAATAGAAACTCTATCTTGGTTTCGTTAAAACTGATAATAAAACTGCTTAAAAAAATAGATCTGTTAATCCAAATCTGTATGTTAAAACTGTTTAATAGAAACTGATTTCCAAAGAAACTCAACAAGGTTTCGACAGAAAACAGTTATAAAATTCTGTTAAAAAAATCCGATTTTAACAAAGTGTTATAAATTCGGTTAAACCGAATCTGTTTTAAGTCTGTGGGAAACGGTGTACACTTTAATTAATAAAATCAGATTACAATTACAATAAATAAACGACAGTAAATAAATAACAGACAGAATGGAGTAGAAGCAGAAGACAGACACTATTCAACGTAATTAAAACGAAAGCAGTAAAAGAATTGCACGAGGCTCGTATTGAATACGATTCCCTTAAAACAGATTCGCCGTCTGTTTCCCAGGGTACAACGTACGCAGCTGTTGTACAGCCGGACCTGACTCACTTGCCTGAAAAATCGCTGAAAGACTCGTGTGTTTCTGAGCGAAGAGCTGCTGGAACGCCTGTGGTAATGAGTTGCGTATCTTCTGTCTCAAACGAATGAGACTTATGGCTGTATTTATATTGAAGACTCAACTTGTCCTCCAAGAAAAATAATCCAGCCATATACACGAAAATATGTTATATCAAAAACAGATTTGCAAATCTTTTAATATATAAAACTGATTTGCATATCTTTTAAAAACATAAACTAATTTCTGTAAATTTACTTGATAAGTTTCAATCTATTCCTAAAATAGATTTACAGAAAATCTGGAAAATTGAAACTCGAAACTGCAGCAAAAAGATACGCACGTATGCGAGGCTTCGGAGCTGCATTCGTGTCCGCAGGTCGCGCATGAGTTCAGAAGCTTCGAACTCATTTTAACCCGGAAATCCCATTTTCTGCACCCCCCTGCGCGCGCGCACGTAGGAGTGGAAGCATAACCAACCTAAAGGAATTTGATAGCCAAAACTATAATTTCCTTATAAACAAGCCTCCACTTCTTGTTTTGGGCGATGTGGGATTCTCCCATTTTTCCAAGTTTTTTATGTTTCAAGTGCCTCACTTTGAGACACGATATCTCATTCATTTCAACTCCATTTTGGACATACTTTAGCTCATTTCGAAGCTCTCGTCGAGGAGAACGCAAAGCTACCAAGAAACATAAATATATATAACATATATCATATTTCAAAAGGTGTCCAAATTTTGCAAAAACTCATTTTGGAAAACCACTTTTCCAACACGATTGAGTTGTTCTTGTGCGCGTTGGGCCGCTTTTTTAGCTGCCTTAACTTCCTCAGCATGTTTCTTCATCAACTCATCGATTTCCGCTTGCGAGTAGGATGACGTACATCGGGCTTGTGAACCAAAGATTGATGACGAGCCAATGCCGGCTACCTTTTTACCCCTGCCAGGTAGATACCCGCGTTGTTTATCCCTAGGAATTGAGCAAGTATTTCAGCATCGGTCAGGGCAATCTCGGGAGAGGTACTCGCACCAAGGTCACGCAACTTGAACATTTCTTCTTGTGTAGTTACAAAAATAACGAGAACATTAATCTATCAGTCGGGATACATCATGTTTCATTTAAGTGTGTGTGTTTGGAAAAAAAAATATACTTATGTAATTAGCCCGGACTTGGGGTTAGATCCAAATGTCATTACGTGTATGAGTATTATAATAGTTCTGGATCAGGTCCGGATATACTCGATTATTATCACTGAACTGTATAAAAAAGGTTACACTTGGGGTATGTTTGACACTGAGTGGTGTGAAGCTTTTTGGAGTGGTGAGCAGCGAGCAATGAGCATTTTGTTTTTTAATATTCGTTTGGCAAAGTAGCGGTGAGTTTTGCTATTTTTTAGGAATGCCTATTTTTTCAATGCTTCTTTAGAAAGCTGTGAGCGATGAGTGATAAACTGTTGCTACTACTCACAGCTCACTGTTACTGCCAACTGCTACTTTTAACAAATACACTAGTTTTGTTTTGGTTGTACTTCAAGTGGCGAAATATTTCAACTGTTTGCAACAAGTTATTAAAATATGAACCAATTTATTTATCTTTAGTTGTTAATTTGTTTTAAGAACTGTCTGATTTTACCTTTACTAACTATTACTTATGCGAACCACGATATGAAAGGAAAATCATAATTCCTGAGTTAATTTTGTTTTGGCTAAACGTTTTGAGGACGACGAGTTTGGTTATGAATGTATCCACTTTTGTCGAGGAGTATCTCATAGATATTACTAGGCTACAAGCTAAGCAAACATTAAGTGATTTGGTAACTAACAACTATATTTGATAAACCTAGCCTTATCGAAACTTAAATGCATATGTGACTTGTGAGATGAGAATGAGACGAATATATGACATTAGCTAGTGTACGTCATTCTCCTATCGATCTCCATCTCATACCATACGTGATACGTCTTCTATAAAAATTCAACATATGTTCTTTTTATTGTATTACATATCCATCCTAATTAATTATAACTTGTTATTGTTAACATGCTTTTCTACATAATAAATGCAATTTATAGCAAAAGTAGTCTATGAAAATGTTTACGTATGGCATCTATTTGGTGAGAATAGTCAATCGTTTAGTTTCCCATGCTCGGTAAAGATCACATAATATGAGTTGAAATGAATGAGATATCGTGTCTCAAAGTGAGGCACCTGAAACTTAAAAACTTAGAAAAATGGGAGAATCCCACATCGCCCAAAACAAGAAGTGGATGCTTGTTTATAAGGAAATTATAGTTTTGGCTATCAAATTCCTTTAGGTTGGTTATGGTCCCACTCCTACGCGCGCGCAGGGGGGGGGGGCAGAAAATGGGATTTCCGGGTCAAAATGAGTTCGAAGCTTCTGAACTCACACGAACGCAGCTCCGAAGCCTCGCATACGTACGTATCTTTTTGCTGCAGTTTCGAGTTTCATTTTTCCAGGAATAGATTGAAACTTATCAAGTAAGTTTACAGAAATCAGTTTTATGTATTAAAAGATCTGCGAATCAGTTTTATGTATTAAAAGATCTGCGAATCTGTTTTAGATATAACATATTTTCGTTTATATGGCTGGAATATTTTTCTTTGAGGACAAGTTGAGTCTTCAATATGAATACAGCCATATATCTCATTCGTTTTACACATTCAAAAAAACGCAGCTCCTTACCAGGCGAGTTCCAGCAATTCTTCAATCGTAAAACACACAAGGTTTTCAGCGATTTTTCAGGCAAGTTAGTCAGGTCCGGCTGTGCAACAGTTTTGAACGTTGTACCCTGTGAAACAGACGGCGAATCTGTTTTAAGGGAATCGTGTTAAACACGAGCCTCGTTTCACGACCTTTTACTGCTTTCATTTAATTATCTTTATAGAGTCTGTCTTCTGCTTCTACCCTTTTCTGTCTGTATTTAATTTTCTGTTATTATTAATTGTAATCTGATTTCGTTATTAATAAAAGTGTGCACCGTTTCCCACAGTTAAGAGTTGAGGTAACACTCACGATGTGACTATCGTGTGTAAGTTTTGTGTCAAATGTAATTTAGTCTATTTCAAGGAAATAGACTCGTATTTATGGAGATGCATTTAGGGTTTTGTGCAACTCATGGATCCGATCTTATAGTTTAAGATGGTCCACGTGGTGGACATCCAATGGAAGTGACTGTGTCGGATTCATGGAATGTCCTATGTACGATATCACGTATTAGCGTGATGTCCACAACACTACATCTGCTTGAATGAGGTAGTGACATGTAATGTCTGTTATAATAACCCTGGTTAGATTCCCAGATGGGTCGTGGCCTGAATATGTTTATCACATCTGACTTTGTGTTAGGCATGGGAAAACGCTTTCGAGGCAGGTTGTGACAGACCGTAGCCTCGATGGGCTTGTTTTGGGCATATTTCAAGTGTATAGGCTTTAGCTAGTTGGGTTGAAGCTCTCATAAACTATTAAAAAATAACAATAAAACAACCTAGTAAGAAATAACATGATAGACGCCCTAATAAGTCGTAAGTTATAGAATTATACAAATGTACGCATTCTTCTTTTTACAAAAAGAATATGTGTGTATGATACATGCACACGGAGTTACACTTCATATGGTTTGAGTTATTCTATATATTCTTCTTATAATACTAAAAGGCGTACATGCCTCTTTTGCAAACACAAGCATTAAATGCAAACTTTCCCAACTTGGCAGAAATAGTCCCTGAGGTTCAAGTGGCGCTGCAAAGTAAGTCCAAACATTAAATGCAAAGTTTCACAACTTGGCAAAAACAGTCCCTGAGGTTTAAACGTCGTTGCAAAGTAAGTCCAAACATTACATGCAAAGTTTCACAACTTGGCAAAAATAGTCCCTAAAGTTTAAGTGTCGCTGCAAAGTAAGTCTTTTGAAGCCAATCTCGCTGCATCGCGCTGGTTTCCACACTCGTATATACTAAAGATGGGGAGTATATTTCACCCAAAGTGCTTAGCATTAAATGCTATCTTTATCCAAATGGCAAAAATAGTCCCTAAAGTTTAGTTAGCGTTGCAAGCTAAGTCCTTTGTAAGTTTCTAGCATTAATTATTATTTATAGCAATTTGACAAAAATAGTCCTTAAGGTTTAAGTGTCCCTTGCAAAATAAGTCCTTTGTAGCATTAAATGCTATCTTTATCCAAATGGCAAAAATAGTCCCTAAGGTTTAGTTAGCGTTGCAAGCTAAGTCCTTTGTAAGTTTCTAGCATTAATTATTATCTATAGCAATTTGACAAAAATAGTCCTTAAGGTTTAAGTGTCCCTTGCAAACTAAGTCCTTTGTAGCATTAGCCATTTAACGAAAATAGTCCCTAAGGTTTAATTGTTTTTGCAAACTAGGTCCTTCAAGGACTAACGATGTACCATAATTAAACTTTAAAGGACCGCTACATAAAAATATAACGGGGTCACAACACTTCCGCAGCAACGCGCGGGATCACCCGCTCGTTTATATTAAAAAAAATCCATATCCATGTCACCATCTCGTAGAATGAGGTGATACGGGAACTGATATTTTTGGTGTTTTTAAACTTAGGCCTAATTGAAGGCCTAAAACTAAATGGCATCATCATGATGGTTGTAAAATAAGTGGGTCTCTGTTTACAACCATCAAGATAATGCCACTTGATTTTAGGCTTATAACTAGGCCTAAGTTTAGGTCTCTCTATCATTTCTCTAAAGTTAATATACTAATAAATGATCAAATACGTACTTGTAATTTATCAATCCATATAGCAGGAACTAGTTATAATACCCGTGCACGCTTGGGGTTTTGACAAAAAAAATTATTCTGTATTAATACTGAATATTGTGTCTTTAAATGAATTGCATATAATTATATAGTTATAAGTTTCGTGCACGCACGAAGTTTACACATAAATCAAATTTATTTTAACATTTTAGTTCAATATATACACATATAAGAATTTGGCCATGAAAATAGTGATATAAGTACAACTAATACTTATGCACGAGTTTTTCATTATGCATTAATATCCATTAGAATTTGATAAAATATTTGTAAAAAATTTTATTAGGTAACTCAAGATTTAATTTTATTTAGCTGAAAAAAATATTGATTTGTTATTTAAATTTCACTACTGATATTATGTTGTACACATGATACAAGTTTAATAGCACATAATGAGCATTGATAAAGTTAAAACATACTCCTTAAAGTTTTTTAAAAATGTTTTTCTAGGTATTCTTATATAAATAAATAAGAATTACATGACTCATTGTTATAAGTACAATCGCGTATATTTATTTTTATATTAAAGTAACCCGTGCTTACAATTTGATAATTATATTCCCGTTTTCAGTAATTTAGCCGTATTTAAAATGTAAATTCGTGTCCACATAGGTTAAACTTTTACAAATGAAATAAATGAGTCCTTATTTAACGTACATAGTAAAAAATTTGATATTTATAATCTTATGCAAATTTATATGTTGTTATTTTAAAACAATATATACATTGTATTTTTTAAGATATAAAGTTAATAGAGTATAAAGTATAAAGGGGTATTTGTTTATAATCTATAGTTATTAAAAAACTTGAAGGCTTATAATATTACACTTAACTCTATATAATTTTTATAAATTCAATCACTAAAGTTTTATTAATTACCTCATTTTTTTTAAGTTTTTGTTTTCACAAATTTGACACCTATATTTTTATGTGTTTTTTTTTATTAACCAAATTTCTCCACCAAATTTATTAAAGTTTGACCAAAATCAATTTAATTTTGACTATTATTAAACAATCACATTACACAATTTTCCTTACGTGGCGAAATCAAGCTCTCCTATTGGCCAAATTGTTTTTCAATAAGAATGAATTGACAAAATCATTCCGAAATGATGTAATTCTTTTATTATATAAAAGATTTATACTTGAGCCATTAAAATATTGGAACACTTTACACCAAGGCTTCTCAAATTTGAAAACCTTAATCTTAGGTCGTCAAGTATCACTTAAATTTTGTACACATAGATTTCAGAACAAAAATATATCAGAAATTTGCCAAAATGTGCAATATCGTTAAAATTAGTTATGGGGTAAATTATAAATTTTGTCCATGTGGTTTGTCATTCTTTCACTCCCTGCCATCCACAAACATTTTGTTACAAGATACGCCTTTTTCATTAACACTTGTTAGATTTTTCCATTAGTGATCCTCATGTACGTTTCACGTGAGGTATTTTAGTCATTTTCGCGTTCCCGCCTAATACACACCTGCCCACTTCACCCATTCCCAAGAAACTCATCATTTCATTTTCATCTATACAATAACCTTTCATTTTCATCCTTAAATTTTCAAAAATCACTAACTTAACTCACACAATCAAACATGGTTAGAACTGCACTTTGGCAGATTCGAGCTCACAATTTCCCAATCCGAGATCTTGGTCTCATTTATGGTAAGTTTTGATTCCTCTTGATCTGTAAGATTATTTTTTTCGATGTTACGAACATGCATAATATGTATGAAAAGTAGTTTACCATAAATTTCAAAATTTTAAGTTGTTTTTTGTTTTTACGTTTTTATGATGTCTTTATTTTTCTCCCTAGATTCTTATGAAAAACTTTTCACGCTGAAAATCCACCACAATTGTGACTTTACAAACCCACAAGACAAAAGATATCGGTATGCGGTTATAAACTATGTTGACCTAATTTACTGGGCTTTGGGTCATCTACGTCTAATAACTGCGACATATTTTCCATTCCGGAGTTTGTTAGAATGTTAGAGGAACTAGGTTTAGGCAATGATAGGATTTTGTACACCCATTTTAGAATCCTTGGTCAGTCTTTAGGATGGGTTAGTTCCATTAATGGCGGATGAAGATGTGCTCACAATGTTGAAATACTTGCCTAGGCTTAAAGAAATTGAGTTTTATATCGAAACTGATGTTCATTGGTTTGAAAAACACATGATGAAGGTGAGGAGTAGACACGGCAAAGGTTTAGTGATTGAAACGACAGTGGAAGATGATGTGGTTAATAAATCTGCAAAAGAAGGAAAGTTGTTATTGTTGGAGTGGCATGGCTTCAATGAATAGGTAAGGGGAATCTTGTTGAGTCTCAGAACTCAAGTTTCAACTAGTAAGGTTTGTCCATTGCTTGAATGTAGTAATGTAGGTGTCTCAGATTTTGATGATGAGGTACCACCATCCTCCGTTGAAATTATAAAAGAAAAAATGGCAAGAACGACTTCGGATGCCTACAGTTGTAAATCTCCTGGAAGAGATAAACTTTGAGTTGGAGCATGGCAGTGAGGTAATGCAAGAGAAGCTACGCCAAAAAAAGGTTAGTCAAGAAGAGGTAGTGGGAGAATTAAATGTAACATTGACAACATTCTAGAGAAACTAAGTCAATATCCTCAAGAGACGCAAAATGATGGAGTTGAACAGGGGATGAATGATCATGTACATGAGGAGATGGATGGTGTTATGCATGATACAATGTAGTTGATTGGCAATAAGATCAATACCATGGAGTTAATGAAGATGAAGAGATTGCAGACTTGTTTGTTGAGCTAGATCAAGCAAGTGAGGATGTGTTTTTTCAAACTTAGGATCAAGAAGAATTTGTGGTTGATTAAGAGGTTGTTGAAGACGTGGTAGAAATGGAAGAACATGTGGTGAAGAAACTGAGGAGGATGCTTTGGTTGGAGTAGATGAGAGTGATTTTGGCCATGTTCCCATTGGAAGACCAAGGAAGAGGATGATTGGTTTTATGTTTCACTTCAAAAGCCATTTATCTTTGGTTATGGTTTGGTACTTGATGTTTAAGACAATTAATTTCTATGTATTTGTGTTCTGTAACGATGAAGTAGTGTCATTGTGGAAAACTAGAAGGGGGTTGAATAGTTTAAGCGATTAAAACTTGGTTTTAAACTATTTAGATCGACTTATGTCAATCTATTTAAACGTGTGTGTTGGATGTTGATAGACAAGCGTATAGATAAATAAAATCTAAGATAAAGAGTAAGAAGCACAAAACCACAACGCGAGTATTTATAGTGGTTCGGCTACAAGGACACCTTCCTTGCCCTACTCCACTCCCCGAGTCACCTACTCGAGTTCGTAATCACTACACAACACCAACTCCTTGTAGCGGAGAAGCCTTCACAACGTTGCCTACACTTTATCCGGTACAAGGCTAGATATCGGGTTCTTCCACGAGGTAGAACCAAACCTATCACAACGTCGCCTACCTTTTATCCGGTACAATGCTAGATACCGAGTTCCATTACAAAGGAGGAACTACTACCCAACACTAAACAAATCCTATCCCTAAGGAGATCCACTCCTTATGACAACATCAACAAGGATATCAATATCCTTTGACCCAATACACATCTATCTTGTACATTGATACACCAAATCAAATGCACACCTTAGGCACCTTTTACTAATGCCTTTGACTCGACTTCTAGGCACCCTTCACTAATGCCTTGTGACATGAATTCTATGCACCCTTCACTAATGCTTTCAACACAGACGTTCGGCGCCTTTCACTAATGCCTTTACTTTGATTCTTTGACACTTTTCACTAATGTCTTCGTCTTGACCCTTTAGACATCTTTCACTGATGTCTTCGACCCTACAATTCTAATGAGAAAGAAGATAACTATCAACAAGATACTATTAGTAGTTTTGATGAGGACGAAGCATGGCAACTCATGGACTTGAGCTTGCTCGACTTCAAGAGGTGGTGATCTCGCCTTTAAGAGGAACCTAGAGAATTACACAAACACAAAACTACATACAAAGATCACTTGGATCTGTGGTTAGAGAGTTTACAACTCAAAGAAATATGTTGATAACGCTACACGCGTCGTTCGTCGTCAAAGGAACTTCCTTTTTGTCAAGCAAGTTTTTCAACACCCTAGGCAGTGAACCTAATCGTTGTAGTGTAGTATTAGCGTAAGCCACGGGAATTGATATCGTTCTCTAGGGGAATAGGAATGCTAGTGAGAAGTTACTACGCTAAGGTTGGGGTTGAGGAAGATTATTTTTTTTTATCTTTTTTTATGTTTTTTTAGGAAATGGAAAGGCACGAATCTCGAGGTTTGGATTTGGGGGGTTTTGGTATCTCTACCGATTTCTCTACTTATCTAATTATCTAATCTAGTGGGTAGTCTATGTCTAATTATTGTGTGCTCGTATGATGATTTACAGATGTGTTTACTTAGGTTTTATTACTCCTTAATTATCTCCTATTGATGGTTGAATTGTCACGTCCTTATTTTTAATCGCGTTGTGTGTCTAAGGTGGTAGGGTATGCGTTTATCCATAACTCTTTGAAACTACCAAAGGTTATTGCCTACAAAATATCTAGGATTTATAAACTTAACGCTAAGGTACTCTTCGGATGGTTTAACCTACAATGACTCTAGGTACTATAAGCTAAGGTTCACAAAGATTAATCAAGCATTAACTACACAACGGATGACCTATCGCAATACTAGATCATTAACAATTAAGATAAGAGACAACCAATCAATATTCAATAATTAAGTTTCATATTCCCTAAGCAAACACACAAGTAAATTAGCCGGACATGGGAAACATGCAAGCATACACACAATTAATTGAAGACATACTTGAATTAATGAAGTAAAACACTTATTTTGATGTAAGATAGGGTATGGAACCCTAAAATACTGTACAAGACAGCCTTGGTTCGGTTTAGGTTTTTACTCCAAAAGACTACACACTGAAAACTAAAAAATTCGGATTCTATATATAAGATTACACATGCGACTGCGTCACCCTTTGATTTGTGACGCCGTTGGGTCGCCGTTATTAGGGTTTTGTCTTAGCCACGTTAGTCTTGCGACGGCGTCACCTTATGCTTGTGCGCCGCCCCTTCAGTCTTTGACGTCGTCTGATCAAATCTAGCCGCCTGAGTTGCGACGCCCTTACTCTTTAAAACCACAAGCCGCCACTTGTAAATGAGTAATTTGGCTACTGAAAGCTGTCACAAAGTTGTCCAACGCGTCGCAGATAACACCTCGCCGTCCCTCTTCGGGCCAGCAAAGCCTGAAAGTGTCTCGATTCTTGACTTTGGCCATTTTCTTTGTATATTCGCGTCTTTTCGTCCGAATAAGTGTCATTCCAGCATTTTGCCTTCAAGCTACCTAAAAAGTGAAAAGGAACGATATTAAGTAATAACGGATACAAAAGTGATCAAATAAGGGCTTAAGCGACCCCTCAAAAAGGTACATTTTAAAACCTTATCATATATGTAAAAGGGGTAAGTTACAATGAAGAAATGACTCACTATTTATAGAGGAAAATGTGCTACTGTTCCACGGATCCTACGGATCCCTTACTTGAGGGATCCGTCCAGTGTAAACTGGGAGAACCGTGGGACGCTCCTCTTTGCCCATGGGTTTTGGGTCATGGGTTATGGGTCATGGGTCCTAGACCTTGGATCATGGGTATCCAAGTAGATACAATGTATCTAGTAGATGCAATGCATCTAGTCCATGGGTCATGGATAATACCCACTCATGACTTATGCATGATGTCATGCAATGGGTTATTGGTTATGCTCCATGGTATGGGTCATGAACTTTGGGTTGTACCCAACTACATTCAATGTATTTGGTCAATGGGTCAAATACTTAAACTTCTACACATTATATTACCCATTATACTACGTACTAATTATGTATATATCTACCCAATATGTAAACACTTGTTGTTGTACATATGTATTACTAAATCATAAAAACACTATTACTTGTTTGGTGTTTTATGTGAAACCGTAAGTGTGTTAGTAAACTATTGGCTCAAACCATTTACGTAATTTATTTGTTTCGTTAAAATGATTTTACCTTTGTTATCGACAAAATATTAGAAGATCGTAAAATATAAATAAACGTTTTTACGGCTTATTTGTATTAACAATCTCCCCCTTTTTATTGATGACAAAACATAGAATTATTTTAAGGAAAAACTAAAATTCGTAAAAGTTTGAATTGAAGTTTTTTACTCTCTTCTCCCCCTTTTTGTCGAAACAAAAAGAGCGTCGAAAAGAAACTAACACATTGTTTTAAGAAAAACATGTGAAAGAAAAAATATGAAAAAGTAAGTGAGGAGAGGAATTCTCGACTTAGCTCCCCCTTGATGAGTCCATTCCTTTGTGAGGGCGTCAAGTAAGAAGAAATACTAAACTAATGCATTGCAACTATGTTTGCAAATGATTTCGTCTATGTGACGAATATGCTCCCCCTTGATGATTGCAACTTGCAAGGGGACGTTATGTAATGTAATCCTAATGTGAATTATATTGCAAATGATTTCTCAATGTATTGCTTTGACACGAAACTCCCCCTAGCTTAGTGTGTCAAAGTCTTCATGTGTATATTGAAAATCTACAAAACAAAGGTTAGAAAACAAGTATATAATGCATAATTTCATGCAAATAAGACGCAAGTTAGTAGTAAACAAGTCTTAAGCACACGGATCCCAGTTCCTCCTTGAGGGATCCGTGCAGACAAAATAGAGGGATCCGTCTGACTGTAAACAAAATACAGCAATGGTGATGTAACAAATGATGTTAACATCAAAATGAGATATGTATTAAGGTAACAAACATACTCTCAAGACAATATGGCACATAACATGTAATCTCATTCAATAAAACATACGAGAAATGATCTACAAATCTCTAAAAACTAAGAGAATGATTTAAACATGAAATGTGATTCCTAAACGATCTAAGTTAAGATTAAGACTAGATCACCACTTGAATCCTTAAACTCACAGTTGTTTAGGTTTGTTGACATCATCGAAACGTTCGAGGAGGTGATAGAACATGAAACGTTGATCTTCACGTACTTCATGTATCAAGCTTTCAACATGTTGACAATGATAACAATCTTTGTCATGGCTTGGAAATGGTGGTGGTAGAAAGGAAATGGCTTGATGTGGAGGATTAAGTGAAGAGGGTTGAGGATCCTCAAAAGAAGGAGGGATTGGCGGAGGCACATTCGATGATGGTTCAACCAAGGATGATGGTGGAGGTAGAGAGGTGTCAACTTCCATATGGTCGGGTGGTTGACTTTGATGATTCCTCATAATCCATAATGGACTATTTGAGGGTGACGGAGAAAAGGATGACGAGGCTAGTGTTGATTCAACACCTTGATTTTGTTGCGCTGTTCTTTCCAATGAGAATGTTGGCAATGCTGGAGGATGAGATGGCCTAGGAGGCAAGTCCTAGATTGTAGAGGTGTGGTGATGAGAGTGGAGTGGTGAATGTTATGGCTCTAGGCACTAAGGATGATGGTTTAGTGGAAATAGGAGTGTTTGGTTTAGGGGGTATAGTGGTGTTTGGCATTGGTAGTTTTGTGGGAACAATCCTTTTGGGGATTGGTTTGATAGGTGGAGGGGAGATCCTACCATTTGTAGATTTAACGGGAGATGATTCGGTTGAAGAAATTTCGTGAACAACAAGAGCAAGTTTCTTGGGTGGTCCTTTGGTGGATGAGTTACCACTAGGAGCTTTCCTCATGATGAGATGATAAAAGAGAATTAAGGTTATAAGGTTTCTAAATGCTGAGAATGAGGATGTAGATGATGACTTTAGGAGTCTTCACAAGATGGTTTATAAGAGGAAGGATTTGGCAAATGCATTCAAGACTTAAGCCACTAAGATCCTTTGGAATGTAATAATTTGCATGCACAAGAGTCATCTTAAGAGTTGTACTGATCTAGGAGTTTAGTTAAAGCAAGATGGAGTGTTCAAGTTAGCAAGAAGAGCTTGAAATGATTTTTTTAGCTTGAGTTTTAAATGAATCTGTCACCCGGATCCCACGGTTCCCTCCAATGAGGGATCCGTCTAGGCTAATCCTAGGGATCCGGCTCTCAGTAGCTAAGAAAGGAGAAAAATAATGTTTGTAAGGTCTAATACCTATACCTCTTGAGTGTTTCAGTCTTCCTAAGTGTCTTAAATGAAAGGTTACTTAAATGATCAAGGGCAATGAGTGATGTAGCCAATGATTGCCTTTTATGGAAGAAAATGGAACTTTATGAGTACCAATGAATGACCAAAGATGACACTAGATAATTTGAGAGTGTCAAGTGGAGCTAAAAGATCCTAGAGACCAGATAGTAACTTTAAGATAATTTTGGAAAATACCTTAAAGGTTATAAGAAATGGAAAAACTAGTATTTGATCCATTTTGAGGCAGGGATGACTAAAATCAATTTGCTAAAATTGAGAATTTTATAAAACTAGATGTGTTGACATGTGAGAGACGATGTGTGAGTATAGGAGCGGAAGAGTGATGAGTTTTGGTGAAATGATAAATCGAAAAGCACCTTGAGTACCAATAAATGACCAAAGATGACACTAGATAATTTGAGAGTGTCAAGTGGAGATAAATGATCCTAGAGACCAGATAGTAACTTTATGATAATTTTGGAAAATACCTTAAAAGTTATAAGAAATGGAAAAACTAGTATTTGATCCATTTTGAGGTAGGGATGACTAAAATCAATTTGCTAAAATTGAGAATTTTATAAAACTAGATGTGTTGACATGTGAGAGACGATGTGTGAGTATAGGAGCAGAAGAGTGATGAGTTTTGGTGAAATGATAAATTAAAAGCACCTTGAGTGTGATCCTAAATGAGCTATGTGTGAGTGTGAAACTTACTAAGTGTGAGAAAGACTTAAGTGGTCCTAAGGCATTATGTTTAGCTAGTGTGAAGTAGTCTAAGGACATGGTTTGAAGTAAAAAGACTGCAACTGCATTTCTATTTGCCCGGATCCCACGGTTCCCTAAGTGTAGGGATCCGTCTAGTACAAGGTGAGGGATCCGTCTAATGCAAAATAATACCTTCAAAAAAGGTATGCAAAAGTTTCACAAGGCATCGTATTTCAAAGCTAGTGTTTTCTAAGAAGTTTGAACAACAATATAATCGAGACATCAAACGTTAAATGTTTTATTTCATGAGAGAAATTACATTATAATGATAAAAGATGAAATCTAAGGATTGAGCCTATTTTGAAAAGAAACTAAGTTTCTTGAGCGTTTTCGCTAGATGGATCATCAAACAGTTGATGAGTATTTGATTGAGGATGAAGAAGACTTGATGAGGAGATGTGTTTAGAGGTTCCATCATCTTATTCACGATGCGCATACAAGCGGACTTTGAAATTGAGGGTGGAAGTACATGATGTGATGATAAAGGCGGTATCAAAGAACATTCCATAAGGGATTAGTTTGTTCTTGTTGCCTTTAAGGTTGCAATTCACCTTACTTGAAGAAATAGAGCGAGATTGTATGGTTGTTGTGTTAGCAAACAATAGATTATGTAGACACAACAAGCGGGAAGGATTTCTCGATTTCCCCTAAGACTCCATTTTCACGTAGGATGAGTGCGAGAGGTTTATACTCATCTCGGATATCCCGTCTATAGATATTGTTTGGATCAGTAATAGGGGTCGAGGTTTGCATAACATGCGAGTCAAGTCTTGGGGAAGGTATGTGTAGACAATATGGACTATTTTTCTTCCACGATGGTTGAAGAGAGAATCAAGAGACCAATCTTGATGAAGGCCGTTGTTGTCCATGATTTGGAATTGAGGAGATGTGAGCAAATTTCCCAAGGGGTTAAACAAACTTTTGGTTTTTGATCCAAAACCAAAGAGATAGAGATCGATCCTCGCATTCTAACGAGTTCAACTTGATGGAAGAATTCCAATACAAACCTTGGGCGATTTTCTAAATTAATTAGGTAAGGCCTTCTAGTCCTATGGTTGGGAAGAGGTATTGATGTCTTTTTCGTATTGTAGAGGAGTTATGGCAATCGTCCCTTCATGGAAGTGACGAAGTTTTAGATTATTGAACCCACATATATGATTGCCGGGTGTGTTTGGGTTCAAGAGAAATGTTAGGGATGTAGGCGTAAGTGAGTGAAAGTCAAACTCATACTCTGAGACATGGCCGAGACCTATGGATGAAAAGAATATGATGAGACTAGATTAAAGCAAAAGGATGATCACCTAACGTTTTTACTAGATTTCTATTAACAATTCAGATTAACTCACTTAGTATTTATCATTCTAGTGGGATATTTCTTTTATGATGAAATTGTCTTTATGTTTGCATGAGAATCTGCTTTCCAGAAACACGGTTCTCACGGTTCCCTTTCAAGAGGGATCCGTCTAGTTGAACTATAGGGATCCGTGGATCTGCAGTGACAAAAAAAGGATCTTGGCGAAAAATAGATTTTTGCATCTTATAGGTTTATACAAAGATATGTATTTTGTAATATTTACTTAGTTAAGCATGCATTGTAGGTTTCAAAGGTATCTCAAAACCGAAGTATGCGAGAAAGAAATAGAAGAGAGCCAATAGACACATTATGAAAATTAGATAAACTAAAACATTAGTAGTATTTCATTTCAATGCTAAGGACTGATACAAAGGATTGGGTATATAATACCAATGTAGATTAACAACACAAAGTACATGTCTCCATAAGAAACTTGATCAGGGGTACACGCAGGAGGCATAGAGTGTCAAGGCGATGATGCAAGGCATGTAAACCATGATGATAAAATTCTTTCTTGGTTTTTATTTGAGATGAGATGAGATAAGAAGGGAGATGAAGTTTGAATGAGAGGTAATTTTTGAAAGTGGAAGATTTGAAAATGAGGGTTTGGTGGAGTTTGACGATCGGAAGGGATAGTTATGGGGAAGGAGGAATTTTTGAGATTTGTGTTTTGTTTTATTATTAGCAGATTTGATTTTTGGATTAAGTGAAATAAGACACAAGTTTATAAACCTAGAATATATACGGAAGAGTAACACGTATGCAAGAAGAGTTTCCTACTTGAAGCTACGTGTAATATATGAGTATGTGAAAGATATAATCATATAAGTTCCTATATAAGCATACTTATTCTTAAGCTAATGTTCTTTAGAGATAAGTATGAAGTCATACCTCTAATGCACTTATGAGTGTCTTTCTTATGACAAACAAAATGTCAATAGACAACTCGGTTCGCCATTGATTAAAGATACCCCTTAGGGAAGGTAATATTGTTACCAAGCAATTCCTATGGCTTGATAAATATGAGCTTTAACTAAGAAAAATGACATGGAAGGTTAGTGCAATTTAGTAGGATAAATAAGAGAAAAAAAATATTGTTGTCATCTAATCAACATCCTACAAAAGTGTTTTTAAGACATGGTGTTTATTTTTTGTAAAAGACCTTCTTTGTAGTTTTCAATTAAACACGGATCGTATCAAGTTTTTAAAGTACAACATACTCTAAGAAACTTGGTAACAAAGCTCTGATGCCAATTGTGAAAAACTAGAAGGGGGGGGGGGGGGGTGAATAGTTTTACCGATTAAAACTTCGTTTTAAACTATTTAGATCGACTTATGTCAATCTATTTAAACGTGTGTGTTGGATGTTGATAGACAAGCGTATAGATAAATAAAAGCTAAGATAAAGAGTAAGAAGCACAAAACCACAACGCGAGTATTTATAGTGGTTCAGCTACAAGGACACCTTCCTGAGTATTCCATTCCAGTCACCTACCGAGAGTTCATAATCACTACACAACACCAACTTCTTGTATGAGGAAGCCTTCTAGCAACGCTTACACTTTATCGGTACAAGGCTAGATATCGGGTTCTTCCACGAGGGTAGAACCAAACCTATCCACGTCATACCACCTTTTATCGGTACAAGGCTAGATACCGAGTTCCATTACAAAGGAGGAACTACTACCCAACACTACACAAATCCTATCCATAAGGAGATCCACTCCTTGAACAACATCAACAAGGATATCAATATCCTTTGACCCAATACAAATCTATCTTGTACATCGATACACCATATCGAATGCACACCTTAGGCACCTTTCACTAATGCCTTTGACTCGACTTCTAGGCACCCTTCACTAATGCTTTGTGACATGACTTCTATGCACCCTTCACTAATGCTTTCAACACGGACGTTCAGCACCTTTCACTAATGCCTTTACTTTGATTCTTCGACACTTTTCACTAATGTCTTCGTCTTGACCATTTAGACATCTTTCACTAATGTCTTCGACACTACACTTATAATGAGAAATAAGAGAACTATCAACAAGATACTATTAGTCGTCTTGATGATGACGAAACATGGCAACTCATGGACTTGATCTTGCTCGACTTCAAGAGGTGGTGATCTCGCCTTTAAGAGGAACCTAGAGAATCACCCAAACACAAAACTACATACAAAGATCACTTTGGTCGTTAGAGAGTTTACAACTCAAAGAAAGATATGTGTAAAAGTGACAATGGAAATGACTGCTATTTTTACTAGAGGATCCTCTGGATCCTGCTCTTACTTGAGGATCCGTCAGGTGTAAACTAGGGGACAGTGGGGCGGCTCTCTTTGCCCATGGGTTTTGGGTCATGGGTCATGGGTCATGGGTTATGGGTCATGGGTCCTAGACCTTGGATCATGGGTATCCAAGTAGATACAAAGTATCTAGTAGATGCAATGCATCTAGTCCATGAGTCATGGGTTAAATCCATGGGTCATGGATAATACCCACTCATGACTTATGCATGATGTCATGCAATGAGTTATTGGTTATGCTCCATGGTATGGGTCATGAACTTTGGGTTGTACCCAACTACATTCAATGTATTTGGTCAATGGGTCAAATACTTAAACTTCTACACATTATATTACTCATTATAATACGTACTAATTATGTATATATCTACCCAATATGTAAACACTAGTTGTTGTACATATGTATTACTAAATCATAAAAACACTATTACTTGTTTGGTGTTTTATGTGAAACCGTAAGTGTGTTAGTAAACTATTGGCTCAAACCATTTACGTAATTTATTTGTTTCGTTAAAATGATTTTACCTTTGTTATCGACAAAACATTAGAAGATCGTAAAATATAAATAAACGTTTTTACGGCTTATTTGTATTAACAATGGTTGTTAAACAATTACGTTAACATGGTTATGAAAGCCTAAAAGCTAGACAAATTTTGGCATCTGTTTGCATTCTAATTCAAATCATACAAGATTACTTATGTTGACTTCCAATAGTCAAACTTGGTTATTGTATGTATTAGTTGTGTAACGCCCCGACCCGACAAGGGTAAAGGAATCACAAACAATGGTGTCATATCAAAGCAAACATAAATATCCAAAAGAAGTCTTAACATAAATGCGGAATAATTCAAGTCAACATGACTTTAATACATAGGTCCCAATTTGGAATAAACTCCAAATTTAAAATCTCAAATAATGAAGTCTTTTGAAATAGCATCATAAGATCAAAAGCTAAATATTCTAAGGTAAGTCCCTTTCATGCACTCATCCCAGCAAAACCTACCTTCAATTTTTAAAAAAGAATGCATACTTAAGCCAAAAGCTCAAATACCATATAAAAGCAAAGCTTAATAATGAAAACAATATCAATACTAAATATATGAACAAAGATAGCAAAATTCATAATCATTTTCAAAGTATAAATCAGAATAACGAATAAAGTTTATAGTTAACTACCAACAGCCCGTAAACAAATATCATATCATAATCATATTCACATAAGGCAACATTTGTAGGGGAGACCTACCGAGTTATGACGGTAATGCATCGCTAAAGATCAATCATCGATAATGACAAACATATAAGATAATGATAATGTATCTAGGATGCATCCATACCTACGCATGATATTGGTCATATAACATAATCCTTGAGCTCATAACAGATAATGTGATAGGGGAGTGGCGTAACATCACCTAGAGTCATGTCAGAGGGCATCAACACCGGATATGGAACCCCATGACTAGTGAAATATTGCCCTGTGTCAAACTATCTTAGGTCAAATCAATGTCAAAATCCCATACAGATCATACTTTATCATAAGATCATATTTTCAAAATCGAAGCTTTCTATATCATATAGTTCAAAAATCGATGTTTCACAATTCTAAATCAAAGTTCGATAAGCAAATGTTCCAAACAAATGTAATTGTGGTTCATAGCAAAGGCTTAGAAACCTTAATATAAAAGCTAAATCTAAAAGAAAACGTTATAAAGAAACCTTAACAAAAGTTCGAATATATGTACCTTATTCCAAAGCAAATGACCAAAAAGCAAAATACGGAAAGCAAAGGATTATTCCTTCTTCACGTAACCTATACACATTAATTGGCGTTACATGTTATTTATGATTCCATAATCGCTTTAAATTGATCTTTTAAATGTTTGGTGCTCATACTTAATGTATTCAAATGATCATATTACTTTAGGTTTTATAGTTAAATGAGACTTAAGTGTTTTATAACCGATATTATAGATTAAGGTTCATTATGTCATTTAAATGAAATGTTTTAGTTTAAAAGTCATAATTTACACATGAAATAACGAATTAATATAATCAAATTTCAAACCATAATCGACTCTCATTTATGTTCTAGGGTTTTTTTCAATCTTTTAATATCATATCAATGTGCATTTACTTTACATGCTACGTCATTTAATGACTCATTACTCTTGTTTATTTACTCAACACATTCATGTCTTAACCATACGTTACTTATACACATATTATACGTCAACTTTTATACCCATGCACGTCTATGATTTCATGTGACTACACAAGTTACTTGTTATCCGGATTAGATATACATCTACACACATATGCATAAGTTTACTAGATATGAGCATCGTACTATACATCATAAGCTACTTGACTCACAAATACACGCAGGTATGGTACACGGTTCACCAACCATTTACCGGTTCATATGCCATCACTTGTAGGTTTTGCATGACTTTTACTCATTTAATACATCACTAAACTCTTACATGTTTTGTTAATACATAGGTTTCAAGCATGTTTTACGCGAAACCCTAATTCTTTCTAATCACTTTACATATTCATCGCAATATGATTCACATAAGGTCCGATTTATTTATATATGTGGTTCTGTTCAAAGCTTTCACTTATTTAAGATCCGATTCATACAATACGTATTACATACATGCTCTTTAATATTATAAGGTTCAATTCATATTTGTTGCTCTCGGTTTCATATGGTTCGCCAAAAAGAACACAAGTCGACTAAACAAAACATGATACAATATATTATAATGTTAGGTGTTATAAAGGAAAACGAAAAACAGTTATACCTAGCTTGTTGGAAACAAAGTTCACACTGTTAAAGTTTAGGCTTCAAATAATGAAAAGAAAAGAAAAGAGGCAAAACTAGGGTTTCCAAATTGTGTTAATGTGTTGTATTTATGGTGGTACAAATTTGGTTGTAGCTTGAGGGTGGCCGCTTGGGTCCAACCAACACAAACAAACACGCCCATCTTGGTTCACCATTAAAGCCAAAACAAGGCCCAAAACGAATGGCCCAACTATTTACGCTGAGAATTTAACTCCTATACAAGGTCGATCACATACACATATTTGTTAAGTTTTAGTTATTATCGTAGTTAGGTTTTAATTTCATTGAATGAATATAAATGTCTTTTACATATTTTATTTAATTAGGGTATTTTAGTCTTTATTCATGTTTTAGATTTTCAGGTTTTACAAGTTGTTTCACGCGTTGTTTGGTTGCAATTGTTGTTTCACAGACGTTCACTAGTTTGATAAAGGGTCATCCAAGAACGTTTGTGTTGACTTACATATGTCAATAATGGTTAGACTTGGATACACATTGGTATGGACCAGTTAACCATATTTTTGGACTAACATTTGATATTTAAAAGTCAAAGATGATAATTTTAAGTATTTATGATTTCACAGGATGAATAGCTATTGATAATGGGGCATCCAAGATCAATTTTGTTGACTTATAAAAGTCAAAAATAGTAAAAGTTACAGAGTAACATAACCAATTGTTTTTAAAATTTTAGAGCTCATTGACTTTATATTTAAAAGTTCTTCAAATACAACCATTTAATACCAACAACATTTTCTCATGAACCCAAATCAAGCAAAAAAAACCAATGTAATGTTTGACATTGTTAATTTGCAAGAAAAATGACCAATATACGAATAACTAGTACAATAAAAGCATTAAGATATCTTCATTAACATAAAAAGGTAATCACAAAACATGGATTACCTAATTCCCTCGCAAACAAACCCAAAAAACTATGACCTTAACAACCACTGCTTCTACCCAATCTTAAAATACCTAAAGACAACGAAGACCAATATCCAAGCTATGAACATGTGCTTCATCAGCTTCTTCACCATCAACTCTTTCTCCCACAATAACAAACTCTGCTCTTCCATATCATCTTCAAGCTCATTCTTGGCCCTCAACAGGTCAGGAATGACATCCACATCTATATGGCACATTAGTGGGTCAACCCGCCTAATAACACCACAATTGGGTCCCTGAATCATACAAACAACACACAGTGAGTCACACATGAGTGTAGATAAAATAATCGTATGACCATAAAAATTTAAAAGGAGGTTTACCAACGTCGGACAACAATAGAACCTTCTCCTAGGTTTTCTATCGGTCCAAAAAGTTTTGATTTTTTCTTGCTTCCTACATTCACATATCATCATGTTTCTTCTTGGTAGAATGTTTCCTTAAGTGTGTTTGTGTGTTTTAATCGGAGTGTAGGTTGATAAAAATGAGTGGCATTTAATCTATCACACAAACTATTGTTGCAAATTTCGTCCCTGAACATAAGGGTTTCTTGAGAAGACAAATCCAAATGGTTAGTAGCGGGAACAGTGTAGTGACTAAAATACCCTCACAGACGTGAGGGTCACTAAAGGAAAAATCTAAGGAGTGTTAGCGAAAAGGGTGTAATTTTTAACAAAAGGTGAACACCAATTGCGTTTTTTTGTAACTAAAGTTTGGGGATGGCGGGGGGTGAAAATATGACAAACTACACGGACAAAATTTGTACTTTTTTTTAACTTACAAAATTTGTAATTTACCCTAATTATATTAAGGTGTTTTGCTATGATGTTGACTTAAATGTAATCTTTTACATATGAAATACTTGGTCCTATTTTTAGCAATTCTTGTAAATTTTGACATACAATACCACTAAAGTTAATTCTGAGTGATTAAGTCAGTACAAAGTTTGTAATTGCAATCTTTAAAATGTGATTTGTGTAAAAAAAAACTTTAAGCGGGCATGCCAATATTTTGTGACGTAAAGAGATTTACGTGACTTAAATGTATATAAATGTACTAGCCTATGGACCCGTGATAAATCACGGGTAGCTTATAAATCTTTTGAAATAAACACTTCAAATATAGCAAAAATATGTTAATCCTACACAATAAGCGAAAAATTTCACAACAATTTGCACATCAAATGTTCTATAGCATTTCATGATAAACAATATTCCAAACATGTATATGCATTGGTGATCCTTGCATACATCAGATGTTGCAAGAGTTATACAGAAGTAAATTTAACATTCCAAAATATGTATAAATTACAATAATAAATTCCATTTTAACCTTTAGAGTGTCAAATTACATGAATAGCTACAACATGCTCACATCGATACTAAACATATGTCCATGCTTTTGGAAAGTCGCAGAAGCTTTTCCTCATAAAACATAAAAAAAGATCCAATAAGATCCAATATGATGTTTCCTTTTGTTAAACTTTATGGCTTCCGCTAGTTGAAAAGTAAATGCAAGTAATTCAGTTGTATTTAGTATGCATAATTAACTTTGGCCAATTTGACCCGTAAGAATTAAAGAATAACTTTGGCCAATTTGACTTGTTTCCTTGTAAAGTTTTAGCCCATTTGACCAAAGAAGCATAAAGAATAACTTGTATTGACCCATTGAAAGTTAGAATGGCGGTAGCTTGTCCACCAGTAAAAACATGGTTACAAACCTTAAAAGTGAAGATCAAATGTACGCTAAGCATTTTTTTTCCTTCCACAAGAAATAAAGAATAACCAGAATTAACCCATTTATAGCTTTCACAATTAGCATAAAGTATGCCAAGCCTTAATAATATTGAACCATCTAGAGAAGATCGACGTAGTTTTAGGATCGTATGCTGTTGTTTGAATGTAAGTTGTTTTGAATAGCCAAGGAATTGTGATTTAGTAACAAGCACAACATGATAAATTTAAACATCTAATTATGACACTTTGGTATGATATCATAAATACCAACTTTATATATCGGAAACCAAGTAAATTTGCAAGATTAACTTATGAATGTAGAATCAGAGATGCCAAATTGATGGCAAGAACTATCGAACTTAGAAGTTAGAGGATACGTATTGAGTTCCAATCTGATAAAAATCATGGTTGTTTTAATATAGTTAATAATAATAAGCATATTACATACTAAACATTATCCTTACTTGAAAAAACATCTCCATGTATAATTCCAATTTCCCATTAGCAAGAGAATCATTATTAGCTCAATTGTGTTCTGTATGAAACAAAGATAAAAAAAAACATATGAACCATACAGTTAAGTTCGAGCTGAACGATAATAATTTTATACCATGTACATCCACTCAAAAAGATAAATGCTTAATATATATATATATATATATATATATATATATATATATATATATATATATATATATATATATATATATATATATATATATATATATATATATATATATATATATATATATATATATATATATATATATATATATATATATATATATATATATATATATATATATATATTTATATATATATATATGAACCAAAGTCACGAGATATGACCTAGCTAACCAAATTACGTATAATACATGTAATACGACTAAATGGTTAAATATCATTACATGTGTTACATCATACGCAACTTTTGGGCAAAACATACTTTATCGAATTAGTCACAACGTTTTGCTTAAAATTTACCATTTATATATCTTTGGCCCTTATAATCGAAGTTACGTATTTACCTTTGCATGCAAGAAGGAATTTACCTCACTTGCAAACCAAACATATACATTCTGGCAACAGCAAGAGAAATAGAGAAGAAACACCATAGATTTATATTAGATAACATAACATTGAGAATCTAAAATACTTGTGAAAGTTACCTCATTTGCATGACAATGATCTCAGACAATACATCGAACACTTGTAAGACATCTCTAAAATCACCTATCTTGTATTAAGTCAACATCCAAGGTACCAAGTTTCACCGATTCTTGTACACCAAATTAAATTTGTACAATATCATAACAAGCGTAGCCTCTTATTAATCTGAAATAGCCAGTAAAGTAATAAAGTAAGTAAAAATCCCTTAATTGCTTTCTTTTGCTTTTAAAACAGACGGCAAGTATTATTATATTTAATTAGTATTTATCTACACAATCAAATACGCAGTCCATTCAACCAACAATATTACAAAACCCATATTCGAATTTCAATTAGTAGTAGTTTCACCACATAACTCTAATGTCACAATGGAAAGATGATGGTAAAAGATTTACCTGACAGTACTTGCGCTTCTATGGAATTAGATTTTATTTTATTTTTTTATTTGGTATATAACGCTTGAATCTTGGATCTGGTTTTCAATTTCTTTGAGAACGGCTAATTGAATAGAGTTGTGAAACTTCAAACAGAGGAAGACGTGGCATTTATGAGCTGGCATTTGTGACGTGTCAGGTTGACAGGTGGATTAAATGACGTGGAGAATTTCAAAAAAACTTTCGTTTATTATATATATAGATATAGATGCTATAGAGGCTACATTTAATTTGTTAAGACATTCATAATTTTATTGTACTTAAAAACAAGACTAAAATACACCGTTGGTCCCTAAACTTGGCAGGGTGCATCGCGATCGACCGAAAGTGGCCATATTCATCGCCATAGGTCCAAAACATGGCCATTAAATGCCAGATTGGTCGTTTGACAAAGTCAAAGTCTGATTTTTGTTTTGTAGTCGAGGGTATTTTAGTCCATACACATTTATCCTTTTATAAAACATTTATATTTTACCCCTTCATCTTTCATCCTCTTCATCGTCTACCCAAATCATTCATCTCCCCAAATCATCATCTCCCCGAATCATTCATCAAACAATTTTTAATTCCCCACTGTCACATGTTAAAATAATATAGGTTGTTACTTGATGATTGTATGATGCAGTTGATGTCATGAATGCATGTGCATGACATCGAGTTAAGAAATACAATCATGCAGAAGCAACTGAACTTGGAGTTCATAAGTGTTTTAGAGGTTCATCAAAGATAAACTTGTTATGCTTTTATGTGAAGATTGACATTCATATGGTTTGACAGCCATCGGGCTTAGTTTTAAAGATAAACTTGATAAACTTGTTATTAATATCAAAGAATTTTTTTTATATCTGCAACACTTTTCATATGGTTAACACTTCAATGCTTCTACATTGCAAGGTTACGGGTTTGTGATATATGGATACGAACTCGTAATATAAAGATTTACAGTTTTGGAGTCCTGTATGTATATACAAGTTTAAAGCAAAAATGATTGTAGTAACTAGAAAGAACTCAATAAGTTGTGAAAGAAAAACATATATTGAGCTAACTAAATGTGTCCCCCTCTAGTTTATGTGTGTTTGATGACCATCGGACTTAGTTTTATATTATCATTTCATTGTTACCTTTAAGTTTTATTAACAGATAGCCATAGCGTAGAATTATAAATATTACAGGGTTGTAAATTTACTGCTAGTAGGCCTTCCCAAATTTCGGACATGTATGTT
Source organism: Chrysanthemum makinoi (assembly GCA_910596185.1). Taxonomy (NCBI): domain Eukaryota; kingdom Viridiplantae; phylum Streptophyta; class Magnoliopsida; order Asterales; family Asteraceae; genus Chrysanthemum; species Chrysanthemum makinoi. The sequence goes on along the minus strand of OU343218.1, from coordinate 192,574,294 downwards.
GTTTGATTTTCGAATTTATGTTCCCTATTTACAGTGACATTGTAGTTCAGAAGGGATACTCGTCAATGTTATCAAAGTTCAATAGCTTATTCATCTGATCATATCTTGTTGCATCAGCACTAGTGTCCCAAATTGCTTTTAGTTTTGATTTTTAATTTCTTCAATTTAAGTCCTTATTAGCTGAAATTTCGGATTCTGGCACTTTGATTGGTGGTTGTTTACTAGGTCATTTTAGTTTATTTTTGTGATTTTTTTAAGCTAGCTTAATTTAGGCTTAAAGTAGCTAGTTCAGGGCCGTTTGGAATTATCTTAATGAAACCTGTTATGTAGCCAAAATGCTTTTAGCTTGAGCTTTTAAGGTCTAATCAGTTGCAGTAGGTTTATTACAGATAGTTTACAGTTTTGGATTCCTTTTATGTATGTGTATATACAAGTTTAAAGCAAAACTGATTGTAGTAACTAGAAAGAACTCAATAAGTTGTGAAAGAAAAACATATACTGAGCTAACTAAATGTGACCCCCTAGTTTATGTGTTTGACAGCCATCGGACTTAGTTTTATATTATCATTTCATTGTTACCTTTAAGTTTTACAATGATAGCCATAGCGAGAATTATAAATATTACCGTGTTGCAAATTTACAAGCGGTGAGGCCTTCCCAAATTTCAGACATGTATGTTACGTGTTTGATTTCTGAATTTATGTTCCCTATTTACAGTGACATTGTAGTTCAGAAGGGATACTCGTCAATGTTATCAAAGTTCAATAGCCTTATTCATCTGATCATATCCTGTTGCAAAGACTAGAGTCCCAAATCACTTTTTAGTTTTGATTTTTAATTTCTTCAATTTAAGTCCTTATTAATGAAATTTCGGATTCGCACTTTGATTGGTGGTTGTTTATTAGGTCATTTTAGTTTATTTTGTGATTTTTAAGCTAGCTTAATTTAGGCTTAAAGTAGCTAGTTCGGTATCGCTTGGAATTAGCTTAATGAAACCTGTTATGTAGCCAAAATGCTTTTAGCTTGAGCCTTTAAGGTCTAACCGGCAAGTGAGGTTTATTACGATAGTTTAAGGTAGTTTTAGGTTGTGGTAGCTTGTGGTAGGTTATAGGAAGCTTTTAGCTTATTTTATGTGCTTATTCAGAATTGTATGCCCAAATCCATTTCGGCTCTCCAAAGTAGTTTCGTTATTTTTCCTGCATTTAAGTGCTTGGTGATGAACTCAGATTGCAAGAATGAACCAGCAGGGGAGATGATGATCTGATGAATGTTGGGGAGATGATGATTTGGGGAGATGAATTATTTGGGTAGATGATGAAGAGGATGAAGGATGAAGGGGTAAAATATAAATGTGTTATAAAAGGATAAATGTGTATGGACTAAAATACCCTCACTACAAAACAAAATCGACTTTGACTTCGCAAAGGACCAATGGCATTTAATGGCCATGTTGGACCTACAAGAATTGAATAGTTTCGGCCGATCGCTGCGATGACCGCTGTTTTTAGGACCAACGGTGTATTTTAGTCTAAAAACAACTACTCACTTTTACTGATAACTACCCCAAACAACTAATATACAACAAATAATACATTTGATTATGTTTATTTTTCAAATCTCTGAAAAATAAACATAATCAAATGTATTAAAAGCTTTAAGGTCATGGTGGCTCTTGTGCCATCCCATCAACCCATCCTATGGTGCCACAACCACACAAAGACGTTGTGCCATGACCTCTTGCGCAGTCAACACCGACCCACACAATTATTTTTTTTCCCTTTTTTGTTGGACTCATGACACCACTTTTACTCATTATATCACTTTTATTGAAAGGAAGAGTATTTGGTGTCAGAGTGATAAATTTTGATGTTATATAAAAAAGTGATGATGTAACAACACTTTTTAGCACAACACCGGCTCACGGTACCATATGGTATGTTCTATTCTGAAAAAGGATTCTTTCAAGTGGTTTTTACAATTTGAGTCAAGTTGGATGTGTTGAGCCATTGAATCAAATCGAATGGCTCAGAGCCTCTTAACTTGACTCAAGTTATAAAAATAACTGTTATTAAACCAGTTATATCATCAACCAGAGTGACCAGCTTGATTTAGAAATAACGGTAAACAAAAAGTCAAAAAATTTAAACGGCTCAAGTAAAAGGAGAGTAAAAAAGCAAAAAAATAGGAGTAAAAAAAGGAAAACACAAAAATTAAGGAGAACCCTTCACCCCCTTTAAATCCTCTTCCTTCCTTCTTCTTCCTTCCTTCTCATTCCTCATTTCCTTCTCCTCATACGTCATTTCTTTCTTTCACTCCTTATTCAACCACCCCAATTTTATTTTTATCACTTTTACCATTTTCAACCACCCCATTTTTATTTCTCATATAATTTAACCCTCACACTTTTTAATTTCACCTTTCAAATATTTTTTTACTTATTTCATCAATCATAGTTTAATATCATTAAAACTAATTTTTACTGCTTACATAGGTACGTGTTTTATAAGATTTTGAGGTTAAATTTTATAATCATCAATTTTGATGGATCTCAATTCTATGTTGGTATTAAATTGTATCATTTATGATACAAATTTAGGTTCTGATCATATTTTTAATCAGATTTTATTAGTAACTCGTAAATCATTTTTATCAATTTAGGGTTATATATATTTATTTATGAAATTTAAGTTAGTTGGTGTTATAATTTTGGGGCTGTTAGGGTTAGTTAAAACATGACAGATGTACAACAAGTGTTACAGAAACCTGAAAGTAATAATGATGGTGATGGGTGTTCCGATTTCGAAAGGGGGTTTGAGGAATTAATGAGGGGGCAGTTGGATGATTGTATGTCGTATGCTTCGTGTAGTTCTCCGCGTAATACGGAGGATGATGAGGAGGGTGAGGGGGGAGGTGTTGGTGGTGGTGATCAGGTTATGAGACGGCGGAGGAGGTCGGATTTGGAAGGGGAGGATTTGGCCGAGACGTCTGCGGCTAGGAGGCGTCATTCCAGGATTTTGAGTAGGTGGGCTGCGAGGCAAGCGCAGGAGATGATTACTACTATTGAGAGGAGGAATAGGGAGAGTGAGTTGATGGCTCTTGCGGGTTTGCATACTGTTTCCATGTTGGATTCTTCGTTTTTGAGGGAGACGAGTAGTCCGGAGAGGCAGGGTGGGGGTGGGAATGTTGAGAGGCCGAGTACTCGGGCTTCGTCTATTTTGCAGATGTGGAGGGAGTTGGAGGATGAGCATGTTTTGAATAGGGCGCGTGAGAGGGTGAGAGTCAGGTTAAGGCAGCAGAGGAGTGTGGATTCTAATACGAATGTTTCGACCACGACGGATGGGCGAGGGAGTGAGCGTCAGAGTAGTTTGGGGGATGTTACCGGGAGTGAGAATGATTATGGGAATTGGTCTCATGATCATGTAGAGCCACAGAATGAGGATCGAGATAATGATAGCTCTAGCCGTGAGCAAACTCCTGATATAGGTGAGGTCGAGCGGGAGAGGGTTAGGCATATTGTACAGGGATGGAGAGAGACCGGGGTTACTGATCCTTCACCCGGTGTTGCTCAGAGGAGTAGTAGTCCAAGAGCAGAGTGGCTTGGGGAAACCGAGCGGGAAAGAGTGAGGATTGTGAGGGAGTGGGTACAAATGACTAGTCAGCAAAGAGGGGCTCGGGGCAGTCGTAGGGAAGAACAAGGTGGTGCCACAGTTCGTGAACAAACTCGTGAAAGGACGGGTGGTCAGCATGATCAAGGGCAGCCAGAGCATATTAGAAGGGATATGCTTAGGTTGCGTGGTAGACAAGCTTTACTTGACCTTCTTATGAGGGTTGAGAGGGAGCGACAGAGGGAACTTCAGGGTTTGACTGAGTATCGTGCGGTTTCTGATTTTGCACATCGCAACCGCATTCAGGTTAGTTTCTTTCTAGTCTTCTCGAAAAGTAACCATCTTTGCATATGATCATAGGATTTTGATTTATCCTCTATTCGTGTAAATGCTATGATCTTAGGAGTGGGTGCAATTTTATAGGCGTTACATAATAAGCTTCATTACCGAACTAGGATAACCCAAGTGATTTGCCTTTTTTGAAATGTGTATTTGTATGTAAGGCATAGCTACTGTTTTAGCTATATAACTGATTTCCTATCAGATTCACTGTTAAGTATGTTGCATATATAGCTTTCATTTTGTAATCTTGGGTTTTTGGTTGACTCAATAAATATGTTCTAATAGGAGCTGCATGACCTACAAAAGATCCCCATATGTGTTATATGCCTAGTCATTGGCTTTGATAGAAGTTTATACCATTTCAAGACGTGTAAAGCGGTTTTTCCTGCGGCTTATAGAAGTTGCTAGTTAAGTAGTGAACATCTTTAGATAAATTGTTGCCCCTTTCAGCATGTACTTGTGCACACATGTTTACCAGTGTTGAGGTCTGGATATAACCTTCTTCTCAAAAAAAAATCTGGCAACAGTCTTTTTGTTATGTTTTCCAATATGGGTATGCGTATATAATTCTCTTGAAAAATAGTGTAGTTTTGTAGATGATTATGGATGAGTATTGTCTACTTAGTAAGTCTGAGTTCTCCGTGTTTGCCCAATGTCTAGCAAGTTTTGGGACTATACATGATTTTTGAAGGTTGTCTTCATTTTCGCAGTCGTTGCTGAGAGGTAGATTCTTACGAAATGAAAGGCCTGTGGAGGATGAAAGGCCTTCCTCAGTTGCAGCAAGTGAACTAGTCCAACTGAGACAGCGTCACACTGTCTCTGGTTTGAGGTATGCGCTATTGAAGCTTCTGTACTTCTCAGTTTCAGTTTCGTTTAAGAGATTTTTCTATGTTCGTCACATCTATGGCTCTAAAGCATCTTGAATAAAAGGTTAAATAGTAGTGTATGATTTTTTTTTTTTCTTTTCTTATTTCTTGTTTAATGGTGTGCTCCCTCTTGACCAGGGAAGGGTTCCGGTCCATATCAGAAAACATTGTTCATAGTCAGGTAAGGAACCATTCTGAGTACTAATGATTCTAACATAAATATTACTGATTCTACAAATGATGAGACTCACATAAACTGATAAACCCTTGACAGGAGACTGAACATGAAAACCAAGAGCAATCACAACTGTGGGTTGAGGAAAACGACATTCCTCAGGTTACAGATCGAACAGGAAGCTTGGAAAGCGTTGCAGCTGTTCAAAGCACAAATCAAGAAGCAAGTATTGATGAAGGAGTGTGGGAAGACCAGGTTGTTGAAGACGAGAGAGGAGAATGGCAGCAGGAAAGTTATAACGAGTTTAATGAGTGGAGAGATGGGACTCCAGAAGATGTTGGAAGGAATTGGCAGGAAAGTTCAGGTAATGATTGGCCCCAGGAAACTTCAGTTACAGCTGGAGAAGGTGCGCATGGAACCAATGAGGTTTGGCATGAAGATGGCTCAAGGGAAGCCGTTGAAAATTGGTCTGAAGGGCCTACTGATCCACCGAGAATGCTGCATTCTGTCCCTGTTAGAAGAGTCAACAGGTTTCACCCACCCGAGGATGATAATGTGTACAGCATGGAACTCAGGGAACTTCTTAGCAGGTAATATACCTTTCCTAAGCGGATGTTTGGCTTTGTGTTTTAGGCCCTATTATCTGATTGTTGCGATCTGAAGTAGCTGGGTAAACATATCAGTATCATGCTAGACAAAAGGTGTAGTTTATGGGGTGTGGTTGCTGCTCAAAAATTTTAAATTCATTTTATCTATTGATTTTATAAATAATCAGATTTGTCCAACGCTTAAACCTTTGATAAATTTATTACAATTTTAGACTAGTAGCACATCCAAACAAAATGTTTTACAGCTCATTTTACTACAGCTGTAACTGAACGGATCCATTGTTATTACTATTGCACGGACTGATTTATCTTGTTCTTTGCAGGAGAAGTGTTTCAAATCTTCTTCGAAGTGGTTTCCGTGAGAGTTTAGACCAGTTGATTCAATCATATGTCCACAGACAAGGTCGTGCTCCCGTGGATTGGGATCTTCACCGGAACTTGCCAACTCCTGCTTCAACAGAGGGTGACCAGGAGCACCGAAGGGATGAACAGGCTGGGAATCAGCATGATCCCATTGGTAGACCTTCATTGGTTCTACAATCTCCTCCAGTACCCCCACCACAACCAATTTGGCATCATTTGCCTTATTCAAGTTGGTCTCGTCACAGCATGCATCGTTCTGAACTCGTAAGTCTTTATGTCCTAGAATGATGGATAACTGAAAAATCACATTGTTTATGACATTAAGCTTGACGAACAAACATTAATGGAACAGGAGTGGGAGATGATTAATGATTTGAGGGCAGATATGGCGAGACTGCAACAAGGCATGAGCCACATGCAGAGGATGCTCGAGGCTTGCATGGACATGCAACTGGAGCTGCAAAGGTCTGTCAGACAGGAAGTTTCTGCTGCTTTGAATCGATCAGATGGTGGGCAAGGTATGTTCAATACCTAAGCTGTAATTACTGATGTTAAGATATGTCAAAATGGGTAAGTTTTGGTACGATACTTCTCCAAATTTGTTGATCCTTGTTTATAAATATTTATTGTGTCAAATAGGAGCACCAAAAGTTAGATTATTTCATTAATAATCTAATTGTTGGAAATAATGCATAAAAATTAAACTTTTGCCAACTTAATATCCGTTTGACCCATTTCTATTTCAAGCTATTGTTAGAGATTAACCTGAATTGACCCGTTTATAAGGAATGGTTTGATGTTTCCATCATTAAAACATAGAATGGTTCTCTGAAAGTCGACGCGACAAATTGACATACAGAACAGTGCTAATATAATGGAGTCTCTTGTAGGTATTGTTCCAGAAACTTCAAAAGATGGATCACAATGGGGTCAAGTGAGGAAAGGAACTTGTTGTGTTTGTTGTGATAGCCAAATTGATTCTTTGTTGTATAGGTATTCCCCCTCCATTCCATAAAACTTAATCGGACACTTTATTAAGAAAGTGTCTCTACTATTAGTAAATTGTTACGCAACAATTTTGACACATCACAAACCAGAAGCAAAAACAGAATGCTTAATGGATATTGGTCAATTAGATTATAAATTACCTTTAATTAGAGCTTTGATTTATTCTAAATTACTTCTAATAAGCATGGATATTTATATGAAACTAATCGGCGTCTACGTATCTGATACAGATGTGGGCACATGTGTACGTGTGCAAAATGTGCAAATGAGTTAATTCGTGGAGGAGGGAAATGTCCATTATGCCGGGCACCAATTGTTGAGGTCATCCGGGCTTACTCCATACTGTAAACAGATTACAAAACTGACCGAGAAAGAAGATTATGGGATCTAGTTGGATCTCAAGCTCTTCGTGTTCTCATCTGTAGAGTGCGTCATTTTTGCGTCGCTGTTTTTCTAATTATATGTTGAATGATTACCCATTGTATAATTGGATTAACAATTGGCTCCATTTCATTCCTTCATTGATGCATAATAATATTCCACAGCAAAATTCTCTATTTTACAATGCATTCTGAGACAAATTGGGATGGAGTTGGTGGTTGAGTGATTTAACTTAAAGTCAATGAATACTGATTATACCAGACTTACATAACTTAAAGTACAAGATAAACAATTACGTGTAACATATGGGATAAACTAAATTATTACACTTTTAGTTCTGAACTTCTGATGCAAATAACCATTGTGAATATTGGAAGTTGCTCTCTTTAGCATAGTTTAGTGCTTCTGTTACAGTATTATGTTATAGTTATTAACAAGTGCAAATGTTAAGATGGTAAAAAATCTAACTTATGCTTCTTATATTTACTTTACAAGCACCCAAAGATATTTTTAGAGTAATTTGCAAAGAATACGTCCTTGTGATTTGGCCAAATTGCAAGTGTCCTCACCTTTTCGAAAGTGCAATCACCGTCCTTGTGGGAAACTCATGAGTGCGTGGTCTCTAGCCAAAAAAAATGACTAAAATGCCCATCCTCTCTATTTTTATAAAGAGAGAGAAGAAAAGGGTAATTTAGTCATTACACTTTGCCTAGAGACAAAAATTGAACATTGCACTCGTAAGTTAGAAAATTTAGTGATTCTTTAACCTTTTAACAAACGACTCCTTAGTCATTTGGTTGCGAATAAAGTGAAGAAACAGGTTGAGAGAAAATCCTTTGTCGACTCTTTTACTTGTTATTAAACGTTAGAAGTACTGAATAGATATCTTAAATTGATGGTTAAGACATGGATTTCTTACACTTGACATGAATATAATGTAGAATGAAGAGATTGTATGTGACAACACAAGCAAATTTTCCATATATCTTCAATAATACTCAGAATGTACATGTAACACGAGTAATGTTTTTACATTATAGTTCCTAAATTAGGATGAGAGGGCATACATAACATGCCCATAAAAATAAAAACCTTATCATCTACCTCATCTTTTTTGTTTTCCCATTTACTTCATGCTATACGCTATCTGCTAAGTATAGTATCATATTTATGGTTTTCCTCAAATAGACACCATTCATGGATATTAACATTTAACGAATGAGAAATGTATAAATTTACCTGGGGGTGTAATGGACTTATGGGTCACCTTAAAGTTATTAAAACCAACTCTTTCCAGGCTTAACAGCCTTCAGCTTCGATACAAGATCTTCTCTTTGAGCTTCTACTTCTGCGTATTTGAGGCTCATGTGGAGATAACGTTCTTGAAGGTCTTTTAATTCAGTCTCAAGCATAGATATATTTTTATCATGTTCGCTGTTAACTGTTCTACTGTCAACCTCTACCTTCAAGGGAATCTCGTCAGACCTGAAACTGGAAATAAAAATTGGCAGGAGTAATAACATTAGTGACAGTGATTGTCCTCAACATTAGCCTTTCCCTTTGTAATCTGACATTTATGTGGTAAAATGTGGCAAAATGAGGGGGGCAGCTAGGCTTGGGTAACAGGTCAAAGCAAGTGCGGGTCATTAGTAGTTGATATACGCATCAACTCAATTTGGGTTGACCCAAAACACTTTCTGTTCAAAACTACTATTTGAAAGAAAGAATTTAGCGCGTCAATTAAGTGTACTTGACAAAAGAAAAAAATATGGACAAGCATTTTAAATAAAAACAGTTATTGACTAAAACGAGTTAGAAAGTTTTATGCAATATAAAGTACACCCTGGTTGACTTTTAACCTGTTTGACTTGTTGCCTTTTAAGCTATCATTTTTGCAATTTTCCGGTTTGATCCTTAAGGGGAAAAAAACCCAAGTTTACCCATTTATAAGAAAATGGGTCTTGTCGCGTCTAGAGTCAAATGAATTTTTTTGTTGGTACCTTTGTATTTGGGCTTTATACATGTCATTTTCCTCCAAGGCCTTTGCAAGTTCATTCTCAAGTGACTGGATTCTTGATGCTGCATCAGCGGCTGTCTCATCTACACTTGCTTCCACATCCTGTCACATGAAAATTAAACAAGGTAAGAAGTCGAATTATAGCATTTTTGGTCCATATTTAGTATAAAAGAAAAACTCATATGTACCTCTGAGAGCTTCATGTGCTCGTGAAGACTATTTGTACTATCTGATCTGAAAGATTTCACACTATTATTAGTAGAAATCTCAATTTCATCATGCTTTAAATCTTTAATCTTCTCTAATTTCTCTTCAAGAACTTGGGAATTCTTCATGCATTCATCTTTTTCTTCTTGAAGACGCTTTAATTTCCATTGTAATTGATTATTTGACCGTTTCAGACGCCCGAGCTCATTTTTCAACTCAGCATCCTGTGCACATAGTGCTTCTCTAGCAGTTAGATCACCTTGAAGCCGCATAATTTTTTCTTCCAATGCAACTTTACTGCGTTTATGATCCTCTAATTCAATCACTGCCTTCTCCATGCTTAATGTTCTTTGCAACAATGAAGTTTTCTCTTCCTTCATATCTTTATAATCGCCGTTTATCAACTGTAGTGAGGCTTGCAGTCTTTCATTCTCATATTTCACTTCATTGAATGAGTTCTTAAGAGCCACGATTTCATCTTGCAACGACGGAATCTTCAACAATTGACTGGTCAGACTCGAGATTTCTTCAGATAATTGTACTCTTTCGTATTCACATTGTTTCAGGTTACCATCAAGCTCACCAACTGTGATTCTTAGCTTTTCTTCATTAGATCTTGCATTCTCCAGCAACCCTTTATGTTTTTCAAGATTTGTCACTAGAACTCCATAATTCTGTTTGCAAGCAGCAAGCTCAACTGTCAGATCTTGAATTTTTTCTTCATATTCAACTTCAATGGTTTCAAGCTTCTTCTCGGATGATGCTAATTTATCCATGACATCTTCAATTACTTTTTCCAATTTATTCTTATCAGCACGTAAGACATGCATTTCATGTACTGCCTCTGAAGCCATACTTTCTCTTTCATCACGGCTTGCATGTATCTGTGTATTGAGATGTGCTACCTCTTGTTGAAGGTTCTCAATTTCAATCATCTTCTCTGAATACATCTGATTGAATAAGTTCTCAGCCATAACAAGCTTCACTGTATGCTCTTCATTTTGCAGATGTAAAGCCTCGAGTTCAGAATCAAATGCTTTCTCTTTTGTAGCAATCTCATTGATCATCAAGGAAAACTTATCTTCTAAATCTTCCAAATTTTCAGACAACTTGGAGTAATTATGTTGTGACGCCTTCAGTTTCGCTTCCAGATCCGAGCAGCGATTATATAAGTCGAGCCTTTGTTGTTTTAGATCTCGGTTTGACTTTTGAAGTTGGCTGCATTCTTCAATTAGATTTTCTGCAGTGGTCTGTAACTTTGGATTTGCTTTTCTGAGATACTCACACTCCTCTTGAGCTTCCAACCACCGTCTTTGCATGTCTTCAAATTTCTGTCTCATATCAACCTTGCTCGTTTCTGTTTCCTCTTTTAGCTTTTCGATTTCAGCCTGCAAATTCACCACGCATGTCTCTGCGTGTTGTATCTCCAAACGACTTGACTCTCGTTCATCGGTCATATATCTCAGCTGAGGTTCCAATCCAGATATGCGTTCTGACAAGTGCAGATTTTCTACTTCCAGTTCATTCAAGTGTAGCTCTAACTCCTTGTTACAACTCTCCACCTCAAGTAACTTCTTTTCAAGAATCTTGTTGGCTGCAATTTGAGAATCTTTTGCACCGTTAACCACCTCCATGTCACTTTTTACCTTATCTAGACATTCATAGATGATTGTGCATTCGGTTTGCATAGCTTTTAAACCACCCATTAACTGCTTCTTTAATATCTTCAGTTCAGACACTTGAGTCTCCAAACGCACAATCTTCTTGTTCTTCAGGGCACAATCTGATTTAAGCACTTCTATCTCCGACATTTTTGCCAATAATTCCTCACCCGGATCCTGTCCATTCATATTTAAGTCCATCGGCTTCTCTAGTGCGCCACAATCGTCCTTCATACTGAACTCAGTCAGCCCTTTTCTAGTTAATGAATCTGCACATGTCAAAATATTTCACCCATCAAAACTCTATATATGTCCAAATGTAAAAGGTTATAGGAGTTTCTTGGTTCATATTCTGCAACGAAAGGACATAATGTTCATAAAACGAGTGGAATGGTCCACAAAGTCATGAATTAATAATACCTAAATTGCATAAAGGGGTAACCGACCAACTTTATTTTCCCCTGGAAAACTTACAAAAATTGCAATCAAAGGTGATGTAAAAAACTAGCATCAGGTAGCGGGTTTCTCACATCAGAAAATATCAACATTATGTCGACTGCCACATCATCATTTGGCATCGCAGCCCTGTACTAGTTACCTTTAAACAAATTTTGTAAGTTTGAGGGTTTATATTAAAATTTCTGAAAGTTTGATGTTTGTTTATGGGAGCAAAGGTGGTTATAAGACATAGAAATTGGACCACAGTTGGTTGCCTTTTATGCAATTAGCCCAAAATATAACTGGAAGGTACTTACTTTCATGTTTTTCTTCTAGCTGGAATTTCAACAAGTCTTTCAATGCAGCAACCTCTTTTTGCTGCTCTTCTATGTTTGCACGGTATTTATTGAGTTCCCCATCAAGATAACAAGCTTTATCCTTGAAACCTTGGATGTTAGCCTCTAGTTCCACACACTTGTTTTCTAGATCATCACAACGAGTTTGCAGGTAACCAGCATCTATTCTATCGAGTTCTCTCTTCTTTGCCTCCTCTTTGAGCTGCTGTATCTGGTACTCTAGTTTGTTAACCTCAGAATCTTCGATAGAATTAACACAAGCTGAAAGATCTTTGCTTGATTCTTTAAGCTTGGATACAAGGTCGAGATTTTCATGAGTAAGCTCATTACAATCTCTCTCAAGCTCCGCAATCTTATCCTGCAAAGGTTTAAGGCTCTCTATCTCCAACCTCTGTTTCTCTATGGTCTCTTCTAGTTCCTGGAGAACAGAAACTAACTCAAGATTTGATTCTTGAGTTTTGTTAAACTGCAGAGATAGATTATCATTCAGATCTCTCTGAAATTTTATTTCTTCTTCCAGTTCGCTGTGTATACCGTCTTGCACTTGGAGTTTTAGAGTGTCAGCAGCCTTCTCTTTGCCTTCTGATTCATCAAGGAGAACTTTCAAGTAACTGATTTCATGTTTCAGTCCATCGCATTCTGTTTGCAATGCAAGAACCTCCATGGTTGCATTTTGCAGCTTTCTTGTTAGGTCTCTTGACTCCTTTTTTGAGAAATCCAGGTCAAGTTTTAACTTCCGTGCATGTCTTTCCCGCGTTATTGCTTCTGCTTTAAGTTCTTCCACTGTGGTCCCTTCAGCTTCCAGGATAAATTCAGCGGGGGAACCAAAAGTTCTTAATGGTGATGCGGGGATAGAATGTGAAAGTTTTCCAGAATCTTGTCTATGAGTTAACATATGCTTTCCAGAATCTTGCCTTTGACTAAATCTGGGAGAGTCATAGGCATTATATGAGCTATATTGTGCACTATTTGTAGAGCTAAGAGAATCCTGTCTTGTAATTATATCGTTTGCAACTTCACTTCGACTCCTACTAGGGGAATAACTTTCTCTGCCAAAAGAATCATCCATCGAATCAATGCTACTACGTGACCCCCCTGCAGAAAAGGTTCTATCCTGTGCAACAAAGGCATTCTATAAGTTAGTAATTAGACTTATTTACCTGTAAATCAGGTGATTTGGTTGTGTTTTATCTCAGAGGGATCAAATAAGATTAGCTAAAAGGTAATGGGTGAGTCAAACAGGTTGAAACTTGAAAGTCTTCTAAAGTCTTTTTTTCTTAAATTTATAATAACCTCCTAAAGTGTTTTATTCAAAAAAGTACATTATTATAGAAAAATAATGTTTTAATAATCATTATAGAAGCACTTTGTTAAATATAAGAGGTTATAATACAGGAGAAAAAAGTTTTTGTGGGTCAACCCAAGCCGAGATGGACCATTTTTATTAGAGCACGCTTTAAACCACTATCTAACCAGGGCCCCACCCATCTTGCCCACCTCTAGTTCAAATGACATTTTCTGTTTGATTGTGAGGTTGAAATTGTGAAAGAAATGGTTAATTATGCACGGATTTATTCAATTACAACTAATGATTCATAAGTAACTAAACATTAAATTTTGGAGTTCAGTGAAAAGTACCTTGTTAATGGGTCCACCTGCTTGAGATGTATACATGAAGTTACTGCTCATGGATGATTCTACACTATTGATGATTCTACCATCAGACACATCTGATGTGGTATCCTGGTCATCAGAAGCATTAGCATCTTCCGTAAGAGAATCAGTATCTGTCCATCTGTCATTTCTGAAAGAAGTATTATGTCAAAACCTATGCGGAATTTAAAAGAAAAAATATCAAATCTCCTTTTGTTCTGAAACAAACCTCATATTTGCTCGAGGTGTTAGGCACTGTATTTCCAACTGCAAGGAGAAAAAAACCCAAAGTTTTATCCAACTTGAATTCTTAAGAATATATTTTATCAAAAACTACACAAGTGAAGACATTTTCCCCATAAATAGATTATTATCTAACAGAAGCATAGGAAATAGTGCATTTATGGTTTATTTTTTTAGGATAGAAAAACGGTGGTATATTCTAAGTTTCTAACACATGATAAGATCCATTTCCCTCAAAATCAATTTTGGCTTCTAAAAATAGACGAAGCATATCCTTCTATATTAACTGTGAATGCTAAATTTTAAGTACAAATATACATGAAAAGACATCAGAGAATTGAACGTACTAACAATGATTATTAATAATAATAACAGTCATGGTTAAGAAAAATCCGGAAGAATAACTATTGCTGTCTAAAAGGAAATTGAAAGCATCTAATGATGAGTAACCTGTAAGATTGTCCCGTAACTGCAGTTTTTTAGTGGTTGCGCAATGGAAATAGATCTTTCAGAACTCCAGTGACCTGACAAATTTACTGTAACTTCTCCAAGGGTACCAGATCTACCTGAGCCCTGTCAATTATTGTCAATTATTAGAGGAACAATTATTAACCATGTCAAGCACATTGGCAAAACACAAGTAAAGTCAAACTGAAACATAATTAGAAACATGAGATGGAACAGACCATTGAAATAAGAAGCTTATAGAGACATCGCTCAAGCCCTTTTGAAGAGTCATCATGGGGAACCCAAATGTATTCTGACAAATCCTCTGTCCATTGACAACTTCCATTCTGTGTCAATGCTCTACCTGTTTTGGCAATAATTTGCCCGGTTTCTACAGAGATGAGAGATAGTGAAAGTTTATCCCATCCCTTGGGGACCTGAAATTGCAATATACAGTGAGAAAATCTGTAACAAGTGTACTTAACAAATAACGAATCTTTGTGATAACTGAAAATTAACATAGGCCAGCCTGTTACATAAACTATGAAACAGATTCCAATTCTTAGAATCATATAGGCGACCATCGGCTAAAGACAGACATACGAAATACAACAAATTCCAGCTGTCACCAGAACTTGCAAAAGGTTTACATTAACTATGAAATAGATTCCACCGTTATTGAACAATTATGTAGGCACAAGTTTGTCCCCTTCAAGGTGCAATGCTTCCTTTGGTCAAAGATGTTATTCTAGTAAGGGAGATTTATATTACAAGAAACGTCCTTACACAACTTGTCACCACCTACCCTAGCCATGAAGAAAGCAATGAAACAGGATGCATCCTCTTTGCATTGCAGGTTGGCAGACACTATTATATGGTAAACCTTATTCTATATTCTTTAGGTTCTTGCTATTTTATTCTTTACTTATGGACTATAAGGCCATTTAGCACAATACACATTATTCATACATGAATTCCACCCGCTAACAAACTTCACCTGAAACACTAAACCTCTTCACACCTTCACAATACCAAACACAACATCATCCTAGTCAAACTAACATCATCCTTGTCAAACCAACTTATGGACTATAAGGCCAGTGTCACAGTTAAGCAACATCATCCTAGTCAAACCAAACACAACTTATGGAGTATAAGGCCAGTGTTCACAGTTAACGCAACATAAAAACCTGAAAACTATTTCTAACTACATCACTCAAATCAACAAAACATCCTTACTAAGTTTTTTGCCTCAACAATCGATCACTAGTTCTTATCTACATCGTGTACGATCAATCTATCTCAAACACACTATAACATAATCTGCACTGCTTACACCATCACTCCACACATTTTACTAAAAAAAATTCCATAGGCTTATTATCAAACACCTAATCACAAACACATTTATACTCATCAATAAACACTAATTACAGAATATAACTGTTGTGCACAGTCCAGCTGGCACTTCATCGCATACGTGTGTATGCATATAATCAAACACCGCATAATCACAGATACATCACGAACACAATTATATCAATAGACACAAATTATAAAAAAACAGTTCCATGCAGTCCAGCTAGCACTTCATTGTGTATATGTGTAAAGTTTATGATTACATACCTCGTCACAACATATCTATACACAATCCACACAATAATCCAGATGTCACTTGTCTTAAGTTTATGATTAAACACGGCATCATACATACATCACAAACATACACATCAAATTTACATACATGATGAAGAAAATAATGCAACAGGACCAAATCTTTTTTGCATTGGAGATAGGCAGACGCTATATGAACAAACTTATCCCCGAAATGTAAGAATTTGTCTTATATTTTCGTTTCCGTCCAATAAAATAATTCCTTGTTTCTATCACTTTCTACTTTATCGACTACAAGGCCAGTTAACACAATGCACATTACTCATACAGGACTTCACCTCACTAATAACACAACCTGAAACTCTAAAACTCACACGGACCTACATTTTCGGCTCGAAAACCGTATGGCCTTAACGCAACATCATCCTAATTAAGCTCATATACTCCTGAAGAATAATTCTAAATACATCAGGAAGATCAACACAACATCCTTCCTTACATCCTTACAAAACTGCTCGCCTCAACATCAATCACTACTTATAATCTACATAAATTATAATCATTCTAATTCAAACACCTCATCACGAACACAATCAATTAACAAAAATTACTAACAAAACAGTTGCTTAAAATACTTCATCGCGTATGTGTGTTTATATGTTAAGCTAATAATTAAACACCTAATCATATCCACATCATAATCATATATACAAATCAACAAACACAAATTACACAATATAACATTCACACATCAAGTAAACGCATAATAACGGTTCCGTAGAATGAATCCAGCTGGCATTTCTATATTTAGTAAGTAAGTACCTGAAGAGCTTGAAGAGCGGAGAATCTAAACTGTAAGCGTTCGCCGGAGTCAACGGAGGAGACGGTGGTTGACGTTGAAGAAGCGGAGGAGTTACGACGGTGTAATCTGTTGACCATTTTTTGCTTAATGTTTTCCTTCATTCACACCCCCAATTTGCAGTTTATATATTAATGAATGAAAATGAATGTAGTTTGTTATTAGTTTGTTATTTAGAGAGAGAGAGAGAGAATGAGAGGGTTAGATGATGAGCTGGACAGGTTGAAATTGATTTGTTGTTCAGTTGAAGTAGGAGTGCTGCTCCAATTAACCACCCCCACTTTTATTTAAAAAAATTTGGTGTAACTGAATCTATAATCAACTTTTTATTTATTTTCTTAACTACATTCATTGTTGCTCAATTTTTCCGCAAACCAGCGTCACAATTGAAAAAAAAAAAAAAAAAAATAGAAAAACGGTTGCGTTTTGGAGTATTATTTAGCAAAAAAGAAGTGTGAGTTAATTGATTTTCAAGTAAAATGTTTTCTCTTAAAATTGGATGCTGTTTTGAGTATTATTAGTCAAGAGTATGGAAATAAAAGTAAAATAAAAAGAATGAGAAGTAACCGTAGCCGCACATTTCAGATGCATCTACAATAAAAGATGCATCTTTCATGAATTTTTCTTTCTTCATTTAAAATGTGTGGCTACAAATATTTCTCATCATTCTTATTTTCTTTTCTTTTCTCACTGGATCCTTTTCCGATTGATCAAAACAGATGTTGTTTTCTAGCAGAATTTAAGTTTATTATAATTTTATAAAGAAATATATATTTTGTGGGTAAACCCAGTGACCCATCTAAAAAGTAAAAAAAAAAAAGTACAAAATATGTTTTGTTGTCCTCCGTTTACAGTATAACATAATTTTTATCAGTTTTTGCTTCGTATTTTTTGACAATTTAATACTTTTAACTTGTTAAACTTTATATTTTGTTTCATACTTTTAAGTTTATAGTTTTATAATATAAACAAAATTATAAAAATAAAAAAAATAAAAAAACCAGAAAAATTAAAGAGGGTGTAACTTGTAAAAAAAGATGATTTGTATATCATGCCCCATATTTTGTTTACTTTTTTTATGAGTAAGTCAACTGTTTTTCAGCCAACCATAAAGTCGTACGACATTTGAATCGGTCGACTTTGTGTTTAACGATTTAATATTATTGTTAGAAAAGTCATCAAATTTCTAAGTAATTAGATAGAAGTTTCTTGTCTAAACAATTACAACTCTCTGTGTAAAGTCTAAAGTCTAAAAAACTTAGTATTTAATTATTCTTAATGTTGGCATGTGAAGATTCGGACATATTTTTTTATAGTTACGAGGAATCATATTTTGCTTCTTTAATAACAAATTTAATGTGATTAAAAGTTAAAAATAAGTACTTAGCTCTTTTTAACTAGCCATATTTTCGACGAGCTTAGCGAGAAGGTCCAACAACTTACAATTGTAGCAAACAATATTTGTTTTTTTAGGGACTTTGCGTGCTTCTTCTCATACCCGTCGATGATGCCATAATACTCATTGTTACTATGTCACGATCGAAATAGCTTTCAACTCGGAATTATAAAGTTTGGCAAATATGGGACAAACAAGTAAATGACATTAGACTATTTGTAATAAGGCATGAATACTCGGTCGTTCTCACCCTCATATAGTAGTCTTACGATTCGGCATTATTTTATTTATTTATTTATTTTTTTTTAGAAAGGCAACATGCATTAGAGAAACCAAAAACAAGGTACAAAAGAAATGGCCGCCCACCTTCTTAACAAGATAGTTAAAATGGATGAGCCCCAAAAAGAAACAACAACAACAAAAGCCAACTTACAAGCAAAAGCAAAACGGATTCGGCATTATTACACTATGTCGGTCCCATGATCATCTCGGTCGGTCTCACCAAAATGGAGAAGAGGGTCGGTTATCCGACCAATTCGTGTGCTTGTTTGTGTGTGTGATGTTTGTTTAAATGGATTTTTGTGAGGTATGTTTTTTGTGATGTCGGTCTTCTTGTTACATTAAATTGTTCACAAAGTACGAAAAAACCAAAATGACAAGGGACATGTAGGTCATTTAAGGGCCCATATTACAACTAGGGTATGTTTGGCAAAACTAGTATGTATCTTTGTATGTAGAAAGTATGGTAGTTGTAAAGCTAAAAGCTGTTAACATGAATTCTACAAGTTACGTATCTTTTTAATAAAAGTGTTTGGTAAATTAGCTGTCAAATGTAATTATAAGATGTAAAATGACATAAAAGGACAAATCTATAATTGTAAATAAATGTTTGGAGGGTATATTAGTAATTTAAAGTTTTAACAGCTCATAGACATTTAAAAAGCTTCATGAATCAGCTTTTCATTTTGGAGCTATTTGTTTGAAATAAAAGCTTGTAGCTAATGCATGCAAACGAAGCTACTTAGTTTATAGGAGATTATTTTGTAACAAAAAGCTAATAGCTCCTCCAAAAAGCTCCTGCAAAACAGGCCCCTAGTCTTACTTGTTGTGGAACATTAATTATCCTACACAAAGAAAGATAAATGCAAAACATATGATCCTGCAAATCTGCAATAATATCATTTGAAGAGAATTTTCTTTTAGCTACAAGTATTTGACATGTTAGGAGATATTTTCATATAAACTCATTTGGGTAATATTCCAAATAGTTAAATACATTCAACCGAAAATAGGCGTAAAAAATCATTACTGATGATAGGAACGAATAAAATATAGTAATCCAGCTATAGGTAAGAGACAAAAAATTCAATTTTGGCGCGTGGCTTTTTCCATAAAAAAAGAAAATATCGTCTGTCTTGCACATGGCATTGGCAAAGTGTAGATAGTGAGTTACTGATTTTGTCACCTTATCCTCCATTTTAGCACACCTGTTCCAACTTCATTTGGATTTATATACATATGTGATTAAGCATGAAACAATTTGAATTACTTTTTCTTGTTTATTTGATTGTGAACTTAAGTATCTACGATTTGAATTGGATGAGAATAATAGTCGTTCATGTCTTTCCGTAATGTGGACATATTTTGACGTAACAATGTTAAATGCTCCTCGAATAGGGTAGTCGTTCTAGCTTTAGTTTATTGCTTATACATATCAAAGATTTTTTGGCATCGCGGTAAGTGACTAAGCTAAAGCAGTCACATATATCGTTCCGGTCATATGTTTATTTTTAAGGAGTCATACTCAGTATTGAATAGAGCTATAGAAATGTATGTTTGGCAATTATGGTAGTATGTGTTAAGTGTATGCTACTTACATTAGTTGGTGACATATACTCAAATTTTAATCCTCATGCGCCTGTTCCACTCAAATTTTAAGTATAAATTTTGTTTTGGGTCAACAGACTCAAATTTTAATCCTCATGCGCCTGTTCCAGCCCACTTATGTTGGATTAAAAATAAGCTCAATGTGTTGGGCCCAAGGGTTTTCTAGGATACAATTACGTATCTTACATAGAGCAAAACAATATAAACTATGATCCATAACTTCAAACCTTTTTATTTGCTCATTGAATTATTGAAAAAACATGAAGCTAAAAGCTAGAGCAAGTGAAAGTTACTATAATAGGTTAAGTTCATTACCAGATGCTCTTATAATATCCATACTCTCTTATATTGACACTAAATTAGCAGTTCAATGTTCAGTCTTATCGAAACGATGGGTAGATCTTTGGACTGTAATTCCTTCTCTTAATTTCAATTATGTATCGCTGAGATTCATCGATGAGGTTTTTGCTGGTCGTAATCAGTTAATAAAGATTGATAGTGTGAACTGAATACTAAAGTTGATAGTATTTTTACAATGATTAGGGTTTATCACTATGCTTTGTTGAATGGTGTCCGTAATTTGAGCATTGACACTTCCAAAAACTTACATAGATACTTGATGACGTATAGTCTATATCCGGGTCACGGACCCGACTAAAGTCCAATAACTAACTTGGCCCGGTACGAACTGGGCTAAGCGGACTAAACATTTGGGCTCATGAAGGCCCAAGCCCGAATCTATTGATGGAATAGATATCCGATATCTTCTAAATAGGAAGATAATCATTCCCAACCGATTAAGGTGGGATACGCCGAAGGTTGAGGAACACGGAACCAACAAGGATTCCGTGCGTATATAAAGGGAACCACATCCCTCGTTTAAGGTACGATCTTAGAACCCTAATTCTCCTTAAAACCTAAACCGATTACTTACTCTCACGCCGGAGGATAATCGTGGGAAACAATCCCACGGTAAGCCTAACGGTGTCTTTTGTCTTTTAGTGCGCAGGTCTCGAGCAACAATTCTCAATTGGTACGAGAGTCAGAGCTCCAAACAAGGAACGCACAACTTTTGTATCAACAAGTGGCGCCATCCGTGGGACCCTACACTAAGAACCAAAGACTAGAATGACAAAGCATGTAAATAGCGATCGCAATCGGACCTTATGGGAAAGAAGTCAAAGCGGACTAACTCCTAAGCGGACCTCTGGGACAACCAGTACGCTAAAAATAAAGGATCAGGCCAAGACTTGATATTCCCTCCGGTGGAACCGCGCTCGGGAACAACCCAAGCCACTGCAACCACTACGAGTGGAATAGACCCACTGCGCACCATCCTTACTACTCCCTTTCAATCGGTGCTAGAAACTGACGACAAAGGTACGGACCAAAATAAGGGTGTAGTAATAGAAACAAACACACTCGCTCTTGAGGGGTCGCACGAGCGGCACCGAGAAGATTTCGTATCCCAAAACTACTGAAACATTAACGCCCTCATGCAAGAGGAAAGAAGAAGAGATCGGTCGGAACTTGAAAGCCCGACTCAATTTCGATTCGAATCACGAGACTTCCCCACGCGCCATCGAGAAGAGAAGCGGCGGGAGAGACCGCCGACCCCGTATTCAACAGAATCGGGAGGAGAATCGAGGATGATGAGACATCTCACTCGCACCATCCGAATGAGTGATGAAGATGAAAAGCGTACCAATGTCCACACCCGGGTAGTCGCAGAATCCAAGACAGGGGACGACGCTATTCCCCAAGTGAAAGTCCCCGAGTACAAACTTAGAGGACAATGGTATAGCGCCAAGAGGAGAAAATTCGTCCTCACGAAAATTCCTCGGACAACGGGGATGGCTGGACCTGGAAGTCCAAAACGGATATAATGACGAGGAGGACGAAGATATATCCCTCCCTTGGCGCCGTCATAAGGTGGATCGCGTTTACTCGGCATCGGTGACTTATCGAAGCAAAAGAAGGCATTCCCGCCAACGTAAAGACCTATGATGGAACAGTGACCACGATGATCACCTCAAAATTTTTGAATCAACAGCGACAATTGAAAATTGGCCACAACCTGTGTGGTGCCACATGTTCAACTCCACACTAGTGGGAAACGCGCTGAATTGGTTCAAGAAGCTTCCACGCAGAAGCATCAATGGCTTTGAGGAATTGAGAAAGGCGTTTCGCCTAAACTTTACTCAGAGAAAGAAGTGCGCTAAAAATCTGCCGAGCTCGCCAGGTAAAGCGGCGCCAAGGAGAATCTACAAGCACATTCATGGAACGCTTCAAAGATGAATGCATGCGAGTCAAAGCATGTCCCGGTGTTGAAGATCTCGGTTTCATGAACGGGATTAATAATCCGTAACTCATCAAGAGGTTGAATGACAAGATTCCCGAAACCTTTGATGAACTCATGAAACGTTCTCGGTCCTTCGTCAGGGAGAAGCGCCGCGGCGGATAGCAAAAGGAACCATTCGAACTACGGTCACAGAACAACACGGGAGACAATCCAATGACCGAGTAGTAACCGTAATAGAGCTATCGCGGCCGGGGAGCGGGAGGGATAATGATAGATATACCCCGCTGATCAAGACCCCAAAGGAAATACTCGCCACAGAAGGTGCGAATTTTCCAAGACCGCCGCAGATCGCACCCCGAAGGATCGGCGTCTGGCAATGGATATTGTGATTACCACGCGAGAATGGCCACACCACTAACGAATGTGTCAATGCGCCAACTCATTGACAGGATGGTCAAAGAGGCGATTGGACCATTTAGTCAAGAATATCAAGAAAGGAAAGGACAAACAGAATAGTGTCAATAAGAAAGAGACACCTAAAGACAAGCCCGACACCATTTACATGATACAATCATGGCGGGTCACAAGGCGTAAGGTCGGCCGGGATTTTTCACGTGGAAAGGAGATCTCTTTCCCCACCTTAACCGCGAACAACGCAGTAGTGGAACCACTCACTATAGAGATAAGCGCGGGGGGTCACGACATCCACCGCATGTATGTTGATGGTGGAGCTTTTGCTGACATCATGTATGAGCCTGTTTCAAACGATTGCGTCCGAAATACGCAATCGGTTAATCCCGGTCGAACGGCGTTGGCTGGTTTTACAGTGAGAAGATATGGCCTATGGGGCAAATACGATTACACTGTCACATTGGAAACAAAGAACACTCCGCGGCACGGATGGAATTCATGGTGATTAAATCTCCTCGCCATACAATGGCATTATTGGAAGACACGGAATATCACTATGCGGCGAGTGCCATCAACGGCGCATGGGATGCTTAAATTCCCAGTGGAAGGTGGTATTGTTACTCTTTACAACGCCACTGTACCACATAGAGAATGCAACACGATTGCATGCGAGACAGTACCAACCCCAGCACAGCAGACAACCAGAATCCCAAATCTGAAAGTAGCAATTCACCCCGAATACCCGGAACAGGAAATATCCATCGGAGGTTCAATGTCGGACAACGGCAAAGCAACTGTATGTGCACTCCTGCAGAAGAATTTATATATTTTCGCATGGGAGCCTAAACACATGACAGGAGTACCACGCTCTATCACAGAGCATAAACTGAAAATCCGACAGGGATACTCACCCATACGCCGAAGAAGCGGCCAAGCCCCGCAGCAAGCAATCTTGGCGGTACATAAAGCGGTAGAGCGGGGATCATGCGGGAAGTTTACTACCACGATTGGCTTTCAAATCGAGTCATGGTAAAGCGGCGGCGGTGGCGAATGTGCGTAGACTTCACCGACCTTAACAAAGCATGTCCACAAGATCGCTATCCTTTACCAGAGATAGACCGGAAAATAGAGTCTCGTGCGGTTACCCATTAAAGTGCTTCCTCGACGCGTACAAGGGATATCATCAAATCCAAATGGCTAAGGAGGACGAGGAAAAACGGCCTTTCACACAAGCCAAGGCGTCTACTGTTACACAAAAATGCCCTTTGGCTTGAAAAATGCAGGCGCCACCTACCAGAGGTTAGTAGATAATGCTTTCAAAAAACATGTGGGCCGCAACCTAGAGGTCTATGTTGATGATCTGGTCATAAAGAGCCATACTGAAGATGAGCTAGTGCCCGACATGGAAGAAACGTTTAAGACTCTACGAGAAATTAACATGAAGCTAAATCCGAAGAAGTGCACCTTCGGCGCCTTGAAGGTATGTTCCTAGGATACCTAATCGAGCCGGCGGTATAAAACCTTGTCCAGAAAAACAAAGGCGGTCATCGAACTTTCTTCACACGCTGAAGGAAGTACAATCTCTCAATGGAAAGCTGGCCGGCTTAAACAGGTTCTTATCCAATCGCAGAAAAATCACTACCTCTTTTCAAAACACTCAAGAAGTGTATCAAGAAGGGTGATTTCGGATGGACTACTGAGGCGAAGAGGCCTTCACTCGGCTTAAACAACATCCGGCAACGCTCCCAACACCGGTCGCACCCACCGTGGGAAGAGTCGATCATGTATTTGTCCGCAACTGGCGAAGCGCAGTAAGTGCAAGTGCTACTAACAGATAGGGACTCAGTACAAACCCCTATCTACTTCGTAAGCAAGGCACTCAAGAAGACGGAGATGAACTATAGCACCATGGAAAAATTAGTTCGGCATTGGTATTTCTTTGCTAAACGGTGCGCAGTACTTCCAAGCACACCCAATCGCGGTAATCACGGACCAACCAATCAAGCGGATCATCTCCAAACTGACGCATCAGGCGGGCTGCGAAGTGGAGTGTATTGCTAGGTGAGCACAACATCTCTTACAGACCACGTCGCAATCAAGGGCGATTCGCGGACTTCATCACGAAAAGCCGGACACCGCGAGGTACACACACCAAGTAAGAATGAACTACAAGATCCATGGATCTTGTTTACAGATGGATCCTCATGCATCGATGGCTCAGGAGCAGGCCTCATTCTCACAAATCCGGAGGAATGGAATTCACTTACGCTGCGCTTTGAATTCACAGCGACAAACAATGAGGAGAATACGAAGCCCCGCCACTGGACTACGCATTGCAACTCGAATGGGTGTACGTAACCTAGAGGCAAATGTGGATTCCCGACTAGTGGCCAACCACGTGTTAGGCGAATACGTGGCCAAAGAAGATAATATGATCCAGTACCTTGATAAAACCAAGACACTGATAAAAAGCTTTGATAGGTTCACTATCAAGCAAGTTCCTAGAGGGGAAAATCGCAAGGCGGATGCACTAAGCAAGATTGCCTCGACAAGATTTGCACACTGTCAAAGCAAGTCTTTGGTGGAAACACTAAAAAGTAAGTCAATTTCGGATATGGAAATCTCCACGATAATAGAGGAGGAAGGTCCTACATGGATGACACCGATAACGGACTTCCTAAGCAAGGGAACGTTACCCCAAGAGCGGAAGGAAGCTCGGGATAAGGCGCCAGCGCAAAGATTCGAGCTGCGAGAGAAAATATTGTACCGACGCTCCTTCCGCAACCTTGGCTCCGCTGTGTCGGCCCCTTACAAGCAAATTACGTGCTGCGAGAAATCCATGAAGGTTCATGCAAGTATGCACTCGGGACCACGGTCCGTTGTGGCAGCGCCATGAGGTCGAGGATATTCTTGGCCGACCATGCACCGTGGACGCGGGACTTGATAAGGAAATGCAACGAGTGCCAAGTTCATAGACCCGCCCCGCGCCAACCACAACACAAGCTAACACCAATAACATCACCATGGCCATTCTACAAGTGGGGTATTGACATCGCAAGCCCTTTTCCTATCGCAGCGGGTGGACTAAAATTTCTCATAGTCGCCATAGACTACTTCACTAAATGGATCGAAGCGAAGGCGTGGTCACAATCACGGCAACCGGTGAAACGCCAGTATGGGAAAATATCGTATGCCGATTCGGTCTCCCCGGGAAATCATCTCGGACAACGGAAACAATTACGTGATAACCCTTTCGGTGGTGCGAGAAGCTTAACATTACACAACACTTCGCGTCGGTTAAACATCCATAAACCAACGGCTAGTGGAGCGAGCGAATCGAAGCTTAGGCGAAGGAATTAAGGCACGCCTAGAAAAGCACAAAGGACGATGGATAGAAGAACTATCACATGTCTTGTGGGCGCACAGCACCTCCATTAAGACCAGCACGGGCGACACTCCCTTGTCTTTAGTCTATGGGACAGAAGCCGTCATACCGGCTGAGATCGGCATGCCAACTATCCGCCTTCTTTGAAATCAATGTGGCAACCAATGATGACGAGCGACGTATCGACTTAGATCTGCTAGAAGAAAGGCGTGAACGTGCAGCTATACGGGAAGCAAAATCAAAGTCACGAATGAAAGGATAATATGATGCGAGAGTACGCAATGTTTCATTCAGACCAGGTGATTTTGTATACCGCGCCAATGACGCGAGCCACGCAGAAGACACAGGTAAGCTTGGACCAAAGTGGGAAGGACCCTATGAGGTTACCGAAGCAATTGGAACAAGCGCGTACAAGCTCAGAGGCACGGACGGTCGTGAACGCCACGCACATGGAACATCTGCAACCTCAAGAGGTGCTACCTATAGGAATGGCTACGGCCTAGCGCACAAACGCTCTCGCACTTTCGCTCGAGAAACATCTATGCATTTACTCTTTCTTTTACTTAGAATAATTGTCTTATTTACTTATTATAAAAACTTGCAAGTATCAATAAAACGCCGCGGTTTCTAGCTAACTCCGCGACATATTCCAATTTGTTATTTCCACATACTCTATGTCTTAATAACTTTTTATTTCTAGCCCACGATGGCGTGCATGCACCGTAATAAACCCATGATGGTAAAAGGATAAGTTAACATACTAAACAACTTGTTGAATAAGAGGGTTGCAAACCCATCAACACTGGATCACGTATCCTTGTTAAACACCTTATTTCCAAGACGTTGGAATAAGTTTTGTACACATCCCACGACGGATGCGCAACAACGCACACGCACGCGTTTAACAACCTGTGGAACCAAAACACTGGATTCCTTAATTCGGTATGTACAATATGTTGCATATCATTACACATACACGATTATGATAATACTTGGAAGTTATTTTTTAAAGTATCTCAGGATCTTCATACATGATTATGGATTCCCTATATTCTCACACTTGCATATACATGTAACGACGAATACGTGTTTTATGCAACGACAATCATATACGCTTGCACCTCACGAATTGCAAAATATATTCACAAACACTTAACAAAAGAGGATTTGTTTCATAACTACGAGTTATTTCCCAAAGATAGTTACAGCACATGATACAATCTACAAACTATGACTACGCTTCAAGGAGGAACTACCCACGCTGCTAGCAGCATTACCAACCTTCTCCAGCTCCTCCAACAAATCCGGCGTCCGACGCGGCCACAGTGGCAACACTCACGGGCACCCCATCGGACCGAGGTAGGTCGCGCGCGCCGATACCACACATCACATCCTTGCCCTTAATACCTTTCTTCCGAGCAAGCCTTGTCTCATGCGCTTCTAACACTTGCTTTAAGGGGACCTCCCTCTCCAGGACAAAAGGATTCAAGATATCCCCGGGCGCGAATATAGGCACGTGCGGTTGGGATGCATCGGGTTTAAGATAGTAGTGCGGCTGCAAGCGGCTTCTCCACCGTGATGACGTGCTAGAGTCGACCGCAAAAATAACATCTATCGGATAATCCCGATCACGCTCGGTTCAGCAATCTTGGGGAGTTCCAAGTCCCTCATCTTCTTCATAGCAGCGACCATATTATCATAAGCCTTCGCGTCATAATTAGGTACCTGCTCAACGGGTACCTTTAGAAGCTCACCTCATGCAGCTTCTCAATGGCTTCTGCTTTCCACGCCCAGTAGCGCAAGACTTAACTACATCCCCAAAGGAGTCAACGACCTCTTTCGACTCTAGGGTACTTAAGCGCAAGGCGAAGCCCATGGCTTATGAGCCATCTGCGCTCCGCAATGGTCGGCGAAGTTGAGGATATAATTCCTCGTGATATTCCGGACTTAACTTGCGCAACTTCATCTCCCGAGTTTCAAGGCGTTTTCCACAGGCGCCAAAACTTTCAAGCCGGGAGGTCAGTCGCGTCTTTACCATTCTCCAAATATTTCATGGCCCAATGACAGGAAGACTTATATCCCGCGGCCTCCGCATGCTCTTGATTTATTTGGCACATCAGGGCCATTTTCTCTTCAATGAGCTTTGTAGCGTCGACCCCATAGTCTCCGCTTCACCCCTAGCACTAGCCAATTGCGCCTCTAGCAGCGCAATTCGTTGGTCTTTTTCAGTACCTTGGTTAGACTCTCCCGAATACTTTGCCTTTAGCCGCGAAGCAAGAAAGACCGGATCCTCGACCGGTTGCCCCATGGGCATCCCGAAGGACCGGGCTCGGCGCCGGCTCCTCGGCCGGATGATTCAGACGAATTGGACTTGATTGGGGCGACCTGCGGTTGTTCAAACCTACAAACATGACGAGCAATTCACTATTATTCAAGAATATAATACGGTATTTCGGTACATAATCTTA
This sequence comes from Chrysanthemum makinoi, assembly GCA_910596185.1. Taxonomy (NCBI): domain Eukaryota; kingdom Viridiplantae; phylum Streptophyta; class Magnoliopsida; order Asterales; family Asteraceae; genus Chrysanthemum; species Chrysanthemum makinoi. The sequence continues at coordinate 192,545,602 of OU343218.1, read as the reverse complement.
TCCGGACACTTACGCAGGAATAGATGTGTCGGGTGAGGGTGGGCGCGACGCAACATCACTAGAGGATGACTCCACACTAACCACAACCGGGCTTCTTCCAGAAGTGGCGGCACTATCGCCACTGCGCTTCCTTTTGCGCTCCAATCCTTGACTTTCTTCCTCCTCTTCCACTTCCTCCACATGCTCCACCGCTACGGGCGCAGGTTGCACTGGAGGGGTAGGGATTGTAGAACTAGGCACACTCGTAGCGGTGTTGCTTGAAGCGCAACGGATGAACTTTCTCCCCGCCTAGGTCCAACACTAGGTGCATACGGCCGCAACAAGCACGGGCTCTTCTCCCTCTTTCAGTGGTCGTGTTCCCACCTCTACATTGATAGGCTTCGTCAGTGCACAACGAACAGGTCCATCTCTACGCAACAACAAAGAAATACAAACAGTTCACGATAGGTACGAAGCACAAATAGTGAACAACTTACATTAATATAACTCAACGGGGTACAAAAGGATGAGCACCCACCACGACCATCGGCCCTACGAAGATAGGAACTTCTTCGAAGCGCCAAAATAATTGCGACTCAGGCCAATATGCACCAAGAACTCCTCGGGGTAGGAGCTAATAGGGATGCGGTTCGCATTTATTGTTTCCGCATCCTCGCATTGTATGACCCGGGGGGCTCATCCTGGCGGTGTCCCCAGAGTAAAAATCAAAACGAGACGGAAAGCATGCGTCGTCAACCAAGAAAAAGGTTTCTCTCCAATTTCGGCGTCTAACTTTTCCGTATAAAATTGGAGTGGCCTGGCGCCGAAGAAACCCACCCGTTTGACCACGTGGTGTGGTAAAACGCGCGGAATAGGTGGATTGTGGGGTCAATGGCCAATAAATGGCAGTTCACCTCGAAATTAATTAGTTTTGCCGCACCTATACAGTGCAGCTGGGACAAGTGTATGCGGTAATAATTCAATACATCACTTAAGAATAACGATAGGGGTATGCGCTGATTTGCGAATTCAAAGAATCGCGTGTATACCCCAATCTTCCCATCGTGGAAATCCGCTATCGACGCATTCGCAGCCGGAACTTCCGGATGTACTGCTGGAATATAATACTCGACGCAAAGCTGTTGCGGCTCATCCTCCGTTATGTGCGGCGTAAAATCCGATAATTCCTTAACCATGGTACTACAAAACAAAGGCGCAAGCCAGATTACCTAGGGATATTTCGTATCAAGGCTCGGAAGTATTTGCGGCTATGAAAATGGCGGATGGCGTTTTTACTGTGTGTAGACACGGTGAAAATGAAGTGAAGGGATTATATAACCTTCCTCCTCCACACGATGATCGACACGTGGACTGTACCAACCCTAAATATGTGGTTGAGATTGTTTGATGGGACACGGGTACAGTAACCTTTCCCCCGATTTTCGAGGTGCCTGTTTCTGTTTTGTGGACGGATACAATGTCTCATGAGGATTTAATTTAGCTTCTTTGCTACGCTTTGTCTTTAATCGACTACGATAATTAGTCTAGCATCCGTAGTTACGCACTGCGCATACTATATATCCGGGTCACGGACCCGACTAAAGTCCAATAACTAACTTGGCCCGGTACGAACTGGGCTAAGCGGACTAAACATTTGGGCTCATGAAGGCCCAAGCCCGAATCTATTGATGGAATAGATATCCGATATCTTCTAAATAGGAAGATAATCATTCCCAACCGATTAAGGTGGGATACGCCGAAGGTTGAGGAACACGGAACCAACAAGGATTCCGTGCGTATATAAAGGGAACCACATCCCTCGTTTAAGGTACGATCTTAGAACCCTAATTCTCCTTAAACCCTAAACCGATTACTTACTCTCACGCCGGAGGATAATCGTGGGAAACAATCCCACGGTAAGCCTAACGGTGTCTTTTGTCTTTTAGTGCGCAGGTCTCAAGCAACAATTCTCAATTGGTACGAGATCCGGAGCTCCAAATAAGGAACGCCCAACTTTTGTATCAACAATACTATAAGATTCCATGTGATAACTCGAGTGCTTTGCCGATTAGTCTTTCCTTAGAAAGAGTATCTGATAAGTTTTTGAATTATAATGGGTTGGTTAGTTTGAGACTTGAAGGGATTAGGATAATTAACTATGAACCCTTTTCAAGTTTTCCCAATTTGGAAGAGTTGGTTTTGGTGAATTGTCGGTCTAATTTAGATGGTCTCGAAGTGATTGGTACTCAGTTGTCTAGATTGACAATATCATTGTGTTCTGGTAAACTGATTCCTAAACTGGTTCTTTTCCAAAACTAGTGTTGTTTGAGCTTAAAGGTCTTTTGCCAATGTCAATCAAGGCTTTTGAGTTTCCTGTTCTGGACACTGCACATATTGACTCTTTCGCTAGGCATTTGGTTCTTAATCAGCAGAAGCTCAGTCTCATCACTGTGCTTCGGGGCCCAAGACATGCTATTAACATTCGTCTGTACCCATCGACTGTTGAGGTACTGATGTATATGCATCCACTTTAATATGTTATTGCAAAGTTTACATGTTATTATTTATTTATTTATTACTATGATAAAAGATCATTTGAGGACAAAAGATTATTTACATACCAAGGGATCAATCTCCACCTTTTATTTTTATTTGATCTAATGGATGAGATTAATCCCAACAATTTAAAAAACCCACTTTCATCATTTTTTTTCAAATATTAATATCTTTCAAACCGTTAATCGTTAAGCGAAAAAAAATATATCATTGCGACGAGCATTTAATTATTTTTCTATAGATAGGCACTTTGATATACTTTCGACAAAAATTTTTTTTCGTATTTTTCACGTTTTTTTAAGTAAGTTTTTCGTTTTTTTACGTTACTGAAATTTTCATTGAAAAATCATATATGATAAAACACTAATTTGAATATCATATGTGATATTAGTGTAATATCATATATGATATGTAATATCACATGTGATATTAGTGTAATATCATATATGATATTGTAATATCATATATGATATTACATATAATATCACATGTGATATTACATATCATATATGATATTACACTAATATCACATATGATATTCAAATTAGTGTTTTATCATATATGATTTTTCAATGAAAATTTCAGTAACGTAAAAAAACGAAAAAATAACGAAAAAACGTGAAAAAAACGAGTTTTTTTTCTTTTTTCGAAAGTATATCAAAGTTCCCGTCTATAGAAAGATAATTAAATGCTCGTCGCGATGGTGTAAATATTTTTACTTAACGATTAACGGTTTAAGAGATATTTAAATTATAAAAAATAGGTGAAATAATAAAATGCTTTTAATCTCAGCCATTGATTTCTTTTTAAATGGAAGGTGAAGATGAGTCCCTTGGTATGTGAGAAAAGTTTGGTATGTAAAATAACTCTCCTCTTATTACTATTTTTTTGTATAATTTCTTATTTTGAATCTTAAGGTCAGTTTATGTTTTTGGCTTGAAGCTACTTCTATATGTTTATATTGTTCATATGCAAGTTACGATAAAACTAATCAATATTCTCATACTATATATTGCTTTTTGAGTTTTTTTTTAAAGACACTGATTTCTTATGTCCCGTTTTTTTAATCTCTTTTTTACTTGAAGCTTCTCTCCCGATCCCATGACATGCTTGTTGAAAAACATTTCCAGTTTGATAATCTGAAAGTACTGAACCTCATCCCACCAACGAACAAACAGACTGCAACTGACGTTTATTCTTCTGTGGCTGCCGACTTGCTCAAGGACTGTCCCCAAGCTGTTGTTAAGTCATTGCTGAGGTATGTTAGGCTGTTCTGCATTTATTCATGTTTGTGTATCAACATGAGAGTTATGTCCACTTATTTTTTCTAATCTATGCAGGTGATAAAGGATGCAAGCATATATGCTTGATATACGTTGCTGTGTATGGTTTGCAGTTAGATATCTAAGACAAAAGTAGATATATATGGTTTCATGTGTAATGAAATATAGCTTTCATATTTGTGCTCTTATTTATATGTGAATGTATTGAATTACGGAATAGATCAATCCAAATCACTAGCCTTTCTCCATTTTAATACAAATATTAGAGGTCTTCTCTTTCTTCTTGCTTTTATCTATGGTTTTCAGAGATTTTGGCTTCTTGATTAGTTTTGTCATTGTTAGAACATAAAACTTCCTATAGATGTCGGATCCTTGAGTTGGTTGATATTCGTATTATCTGCAATATGCATACCCTCTTATGTCAAACCAAATTAGGAGCCCAATCACCAATCTCAACGAACCATGGGTAATCAAGTATCTGTACGTTGAATCGGTCTCAATTTCAATACTTCGCTTTTATCCATAAAAGCTGTTTTGGGTTCATCTTCTTTGTTATACGCATGTTTGGTTTTACAAATTTAGACGTGAACGACAAATTGTGTAACATTAATCAGCCAACTATACATCCTGAGCTTGAAATAGAACGTTAAGCAGATCACTGCACTACGAAGAAATATACTACTGGTAATATATTTGATGATTGAATAACAAATGCTATTCCGTTCTCCATATGTTGTAAGAGTTTGTTATCAGTATGGTTATGATAAGATCATGTGGTTGACATAAAAATGTATGCTCTTAAAACCTATAGTAACTGGTTGTTTCAAGAGAAGAATACTTAGAATGTTTGCGCTGAGAATACTTAAGTGGAGATCTTGGCACACGGTCATCTTCTTTATCACTGGATCTTCTATCCCTGCCTCTCTTTTTCTTATCATCCTTGATCTCATTCTTCTTGAACCTTTTCTCTGAATCTCGCTCCTTCAGTTTCTCTTTGGAGTCCATACCAGTCATATCAGGCACTTTACCATCATCCTCATCGGATGCATAGCAACCAAGCCCTAGGAGATCTCCATGTGAGCTACCTTCTTTATCCTCATCCTCATCGGATGCATAGCTACCAAGCCCTAGGACATCTCCATGTGAGCTGGAACTAGACTTTCCATTTGCACAAGTTCCTTCAGTTTTGGCCGGAATTGAGACCTTTGCGGAAGACTGGGGAATAATAGCTGCTGATGAAGATAATGATATCTTATCCGTTGAAGCAACAACCTTTGGGCCCAACTACATAGCGACAAAAAAGAAAAAGATGAGAGACATATCAAACATCATTACTTACTAAAATTATACTACAGGTCATATTTTAACATAAAAGCTTGTCACAAAAATGAAGAAGAGTCGTTAGTGACAACCTTCCAAAGTATAATGCATTGGGATTGCATCCCAGTTTGTTGAATCGATCACTATGAGTAGGTCTTCAGAACCAAGGATTTGTAGGATATCATTCATATTTCCTGTCTTAATGGCCTTATCCGTGGCTTTAAACGCACGTCCAATACGTTTGACGTCTTTGATGGAACGAGCGATGTTTTCTGGCTCGCCAAAAGGCTCTTCAATCTAAAACATTATAAAACCCATAAATAGTTAATCGCCATGACATATCAGTTTTTATAGAGTAACAAAGCACTTGTTGAGCTTTTGCAAAAAATCAGGCTGAACCAATTTGCAGTTTTGTCCAATTTAAAACACTTGATTATAAGCGATAAATAATATTTAAAGAAGACAAAAGAAACAATTAACACACAACAGAAAATACAATCTACTCACCCACAATGGCTGCTGCATCAGTCCCGGCGTCGCTGCAACCCATTCTCTCCTTGCAACCCATTCTCCTCTTTTGACACTCATGTAGGAATGCTTGGCTTTTTGTCTAATATATTTGAACTGATAAATAATAAAATAAAATACGAAACTTACTTTTCATTCATCATTAATTTTACTAATTATGTAATGCATCATAGTATCATTCAATAAAGTCTGTTATTAGGTAACCTTTTAAGCCTAAGTGTTATTTTATTTATTTAGTCACAGAAAATGAAACAATAAAAGAAATAGATAGAAACATATTTGTTTACCTTTTTTATAAAGTCATAAAACACTTTATAAATGTCCCACCAATTCTTCTCATCCAAGCCTCTTGATTCCTTAAATCTAGACACATTGCTGGCAAAATCTTTTTTCCAATTTTCATCATCACCTGTAATTATCTTAATGTTGGTTATTTTTATTAAACAAAAGTTTTTAAGTTTATTAAACTTCTTCACAAAAAAAATTACTCGTACGTTTTAATTTTAGCATCACGTCACATGTACAAAGTTCATTGAGTGGGGGAAGTATAGGTGGCGTGGTAGTCTGCATAAAAAAACGAACATTAATGATTAGTAAAAAATAAACAAGTACAATTATAAAAAAATGACAAAATTGCCATTATTATATTCATATAAGCACAATTGCCGAAATAAATAAATAAATATATACATAAATAAATAAATAAATAATTATCGGTTACTACTTTTTCGGTCTCAAATTATAGTCTACATTTCCTTTTTGTGATGTCTCAACAAAATTGTTCACTTCCCATTTTAAGTAATAAAAAGAGAAATTAGTGGGAGAATATTCTATTTGATTGGTTGAAAATTGCAGTGGTCCCACTTTTATTAAACTGTGTGATTTTTGTCTCCTAAGAATGTTAAAGTATCTAAGATTGTTTGTTTAATTAGTATTATGTTCAGAAGATATTTTGTAATCTTAGTCATGAAGGATACTTCACTAGTAAGGATCCTTACTTCCTAAGGAATCTTAAACATTAAGTATCCTTATCTATTAAGGATATTAGATATTTAGTATTCTTAGCTAGGAAGTATTCTTACTTGTTAAGGATACTTAAATATCTACCAAGTCTTAGCTATTAAGTACTTGCTTACTAAGAATACCTAGAAGCAAAGAAAAGTTTATGTATTAAGTTTTGTAATCCTATAAATAGATGTAAAGGCTAAAGATGAAACATATCACTCTAGCCTTTCCAATTCTACTTTTACTTATCAATTCTCCTTTCAATTCAAACTTGTGTGTTTCCGTCAATTTACATCAGTAGCAAGTCGCAAGTCTGACTTGCTACTTATTTCTTACCTAACTGCAGAATTTGTCAAACATTTACAGTGGTATCAAAGCCTCTTTTCTGAATGGGTTGTGCTATTACTCGAGAGAAACACGTGAGGGAGTGAAACACTTCCGAGATTCAACAAAAAATCAGCCTAGACATGGCATCTAGTGCAGCTACTGCTCCTGCAATTCCTGCAATTCCAAGTATTTTCTGGAGTGCATTATCACATTTGGGCAGTAAAAATGAAGACATACTTGAAATCTCAAGGTTTATGGAAGGTTGTAGAGACTGATGAAAGTCCTCTGGCACTCGGAGAAAACCCAACAGTTGCTCAGTTAAGAACCTTCGAGACTGAGTCGTTAAAGAAGAGCAAGGCACTAACCTTTTTGCATTCAGGTATCGCCGATCAAATTTTCACCTCCATAATGGACTTGGAGACACCAAAAGCTGTGTGGGATAAACTCCAAGAATCTTTTGAAGGTACTGATAGAGTAAAAGCTGTCAGATTATTGACTCTCAAAAGAGAGTTTGAATCATTAGAAATGAAAGATGATGAATTGGTGAAAGATTACTCTGCAAGGATGATGGATGTGGTTAATCAAATGAGGCTTCATGGAGAAGTTGTGAAAGACCAGAAAGTAGTGGAGAAGATGATGATTAGCGTTCCTCCGAAGTTTGAAGCGAAAATTTCCGCCATAGAAGAGTCTTGTGATCTGAATACGCTTACGGTTTCTGAACTAACTAGTAAACTCCAAGCACAAGAGCAAAGAGTTTCTATTAGATCACATGAAAAAGTTGAAGGTTCTTTTAGAGTATCTTCTAAAAATAACAAGGTAGGAAATTCAAAACGAAGAGGAAATTTCAACAAAGGAAACAGTAGAGGCTCTACCTCACAAAACTCTTCTTCTAACATCAAAGAAAGGTACTTTTCCTCCATGTAATATTTGTCAAAACACAAATCATCAAGAAGCTGATTGTTGGTTCAAAGATAAACCAAACTTCAAGTGCAATTTTTGCAACAAATTTGGACATGTTGAGAAGTATTGTAGAGCAAAGAAAACTCGTGGCAACACACAAAGAATTCACCAAGCAAATGTTTCCAAGGAGGATCAGGTTGATGATGAGCATTTGTTCATGGCGTGGCATCTTGATAAACATCCGGACAGCCTTATGTGGCTTTTGGATAGTGGATGCACAAGTCATATGATTCCAGAAAGGTCTTTCTTTATTAGTCTCGACACCACAGACAACCCAAGAGTGAAGTTTGGAGATGGATATTATGCTCGAGCAAAAGGAAGGGGTACTATAGCTATCAACACAAAAAAAAGGTACCAAATACATTTTTAGAGTCTTATATGTGCATGAACTTGATCAAAATATGTTAAGTGTGCCACAAATGTTAAAGAATGGTTATGGTGTTAATTTTAAGGACTCGCGTTGTGTTATCACTAATTCTCGTGATTCTGAAATAGCTAGCCTTGATATGGTAAACAATAGTTATTACTTGAAGCTTGATGTTGCAAATGCTAGTGCTTTTAGTGTTACTGAAGATGATAGTATGAAATGGCACAAGAGATTTGGCCACTTCAATTACAGAACACTTAAGCATATGTATAATACGAAGCTAGTGAAAGATATGCCCCCCATTAGTGAAGTTGATTCTAAGTGTGAAGGTTGTGAATTGGGGAAAAGTCGCAGGTTGCCTTTCTCAAAAGCTGGTGTGACGAGAGCCACAAACAAGTTAGAAATCGTGCATTCTCATATATGCGGTCCTATGTCTACACCATCTTGGAGCGGTAATAAATATTTTGTTCTTTTCATTGACGATTATACAAGAATGTGCTGGGTTTATTTCCTGAGCAGAAAAGCTTCAGTATTTTCAATCTTTAAAAGTTTCAAGAAACTTGTTGAAGTACAAAGCGGTACTACTTTGCGTATTCTGAGAACCGATAATGGTGGAAAATACACGTTAAACGAGTTTGACGACTTCCTTTAACAACAAGGAGTAATTCACCAAGTTACAGTTCCATACTCACCTCAACAAAACAGTGTTTCTGAAAGAAAGAACAGAACGGTTATGGAGATGGCAAGATCAATGTTGTTTGAAAAGAAACTACCGAAGACATTTTGGGCCGAGGCAGTAGCTACATCGGTATATTTGCTAAACAGATTAGCAACAAAAGCCGTGAATGGTAAGACTCCAATTGAAGCTTGGTCGGGAATCAAACCATCAATTCAACACTTAAAAGTCTTCGGGTCTATCTCTTATTATCATATTCCAGAAATCAAAAGATCAAAGCTTGATGCAAAAGCCAGAAAAGGCATCTTTGTCGACTATGCAACCGAGTCAAAAGGATATAGAATCTATGATATAGAATCTATGATCTGATCGATAGTAAAATTGCAATCAGCAGATATGTGACTTTTGATGAAGGAGCCTACTGGGACTGGAATGCCGAAGAAGTTAAAAGGCATGTAGATACGTTTTCAGATGAAACACATCATGATGAAGTTGATACTCCCGAATTTGATATTGAAGATACAACTGACAATGATGTGCTAAGAACAAGACCGCTTGTTGATGTTTACGAGTCTTGTAATTCTGTTATAGAACCTAAAAGCTATATGGATGCCTCCAAACATTCTGAATGGATTGATGCAATGAGATCTGAACTTGAAATGATCAAGAAAAACAACACATGGAAGCTTGTTGACTTGCCAGAAGGGAAAAATGCAATAGGTGTGCAATGGGTCTACAAAACCAAATTTCAGCCCGACGGATCAATTTACAAGCATAAAGCTAGATAGGTCGCGAAAGGCTATTCTCAGGTTGCCGGTATAGACTTCGGAGACACTTTTGCTCCTGTTGCTCGTCATGACATAATCAAGTTATTATTAGCTATAGCTGCTCAACGAAATTGGAAAATTCACCATCTTGATGTCAAATCTGCATTTCTTAATGGTGAACTTGAGGAGGAGATTTATGTAAGACAACCTGAAGGTTTTGAAGTAGTTGGCCAGGAAGAAAAAGTTTATCGACTCTACAAGGCACTTTATGGACTCAAGCAAGCGCCAGGGGCTTGGTAGTTGGTATGCTAAGATCGATGCTCATTTGCTGAATCATAACTTCAGGAGGAGTTCAAGTGAATCAACACTTTATGTGTTAGGATCAGGGGAGAATAGTCGAGAATAATCAGTAGCAAAACAAAAGGAGATCAGACAAAAGTTTCTTGTATTACAAATCAAAGGATACAAGATGAGTGTAGTGTATACAAATGAAAAGGATTAGCCCTTATTTATACTAATGGCTAATATGATTCTAGAAGCTTCTAACCTAAATATCCTAGATATTTCATAATATAATTTCTACTAATCTCTAGATAATTCTTCTTAAGTATTTCCTTTTCTAGATTCTTCCAAAATACCCTTTAGACCAAAATTACTAAACTACCCTTAGGAGGTGAAGTCACAATATCTAACAATCTCCACCTTGAGTTCAACTCCTAAGTAACACCATATCTAATTCCAAGTTCCAAAGGCTAGAGATACTAGCCAATTTCAAATCAAACGATCGATTCCCAAAAGCTATCCGAAACAAAATCGATCCAAAACAAATGCCGATAACTTCACAACGAACAATCAAATGTTAGCCGAAAAATTCAAAACGGCTAACCGAACAAACCAATCGGCTCAAACGATCTTCACCAGCGACAATCAAATTCAGGCAACAAACTTCAAAAGCCTGACAAACGAAGATCCAAATTTCCAGGCTGACAAATTCCAAACGATTGAACAAAATTCAAACGACCTGATTATAACCAAGTCTTCAAACACCAAATCAATCTTCAAATTCAAATTCTAATGACCCACTTATATAATAAGGATTACGGTCAAACATTCAAAGTACCTCACAATCTGAACCCGAGTCGTCTTTAGCAACAACCGCTACCTGACCTTTTTCCTTAAGTTTAGGACAATTGTACTTCCAATGGCCTTCCTCTTTGCAATAATTACACATATCTCGAGGATTGGGACCTCGAGAACGTGATGATGCTCCACCTTTATCTTTACCCTTTTCAAATCGATATTGACCCCAATCACGACTTGTAGTTGATAAGCCGACAGGTTGATCTTCCAAAGTTCCCGATGCTTGATGACGAAGCTCTTGGGAATGCAAACTAGATCGAACATCTTCTAATGTGATGGTTTCTTTACCAACAACAAATGAGTTTACAAAGTTCTCATACGAGGGAGGTAACGAAACAAGCAGAATAAGAGCAGCATCTTCATCATCAATCTTGACATCAACATTCTTCAAATCCATCAAGATCGAGTTCAATGCATCAAGATGATCTTTTAATGATGAACCTTCTCTCATTCGAAGCGAAAACAAACGTTGCTTCAATAACAACTTGTTCGTCAACGACTTTGTCATATAAAGCTTTTCTAACTTCTTCCACACACCGGAAGCCGTTTCTTCATCCGCAACCTCGCAAAGAACCTCATCCGATAAAGATAGCAAAATAGTGGAATGGGCCTTTTCATCTTGTGAGGCATATTTTGCATCCGTCATATCAGCCGGTTTGGGGCCGGCTAGAGGTGCCCAAATACCTTGTTGTTTCAATAAGGCTCGAATTTTAATTCGCCATAAACTAAAGTTACTTTTGCCATTAAACTTCTCAATACTAACTAACGACGATGATATTTGAGAAGACATAATATTCAAACGGGTTTACTAGTGATGTTCTGTAACAAAACCTCTCACAAGACAAATTCTGATCTTGCACAACACAAATTCTGATCTTGATTTCTCCTACCTTCAAACCCGATCGAACAGCAAACACCAAATACCAAAACGAAGAACAGATCCAAAATGATATCAAGATATTGAATCTTGAAAATCAACCAGAAGCTTGCTTCAAACACGATCGGTTAGCTCTGATACCAATTTGTCAGGATCAGGGGAGAATAGTCGAGAATAATCAGTAGCAAAACAAAAGGAGATCAGATAAAAGTTTCTTGTATTACAAATCAAAGGATACAAGATGAGTGTAGTGTATACAAATGAAAAGGATTAGCCCTTATTTATACTAATGGCTAATATGATTCTAGAAGCTTCTAACCTAAATATCCTAGATATTTCATAATATAATTTCTACTAATCTCTAGATAATTCTTCTTAAGTATTTCCTTTTCTAGATTCTTCCAAAATACCCTTTAGACCAAAATTACTAAACTACCCTTAGGAGGTGAAGTCACAATATCTAACATTATGTGAAGCAATTTAATTCTCAAGAGAAATTGATTATTTCTCTTTATGTCGACGACTTACTTGTGATTGGAAGCAACGATGATCTTGTTAAGGAATTTAAGAAGCAAATGGAATCTGAATTTGATATGTCACATTTGGGACTAGTATCCTATTTTCTTGGCATTGAAATCAAGCAACTACCCAACGGTGTTCATATTTCTCAAAGAAAGTATGCTAGTGATATGCTTAAGAAATTCAAAATGTTCTTATGCAAACCGGTTACTTCGCCACTAGTCTACAAGTGCAAGTTGTCAAAAGATGATGGAAAGAAGCTTGTCAATCCAACTCGATATAGAAGCATTGTTGGAAGCTTACTATATTTAACAATCTCAAGAACAGATTTAGCCTTTGCGGCCAGTTTTCTATCAAGGTTTATGAGTGAGCCGTCTAGTTCTCATTTGGGGGCTGCAAAGAGAGTTCTAAGATATGTGAAAGGTTCTCTTGATCTTGGAAGTATGTTCGAAAGAAACAAAGATGTGAAACTTGAAGGATATGCTCATAGTGACTGGGCCGGAAGCATTGATGATTCAAAAAGTACTTCTGGTTATATTTTTTCAGAGAATACATAATTTGTAATGAAAATTTACGATTTTTCCTTTCCCATGTTTTCATAGATTTTAATTGTGATTTTTTCACTTATATTTTATTTTAATAAAACCTATCGCCATCATGCATTTTTTATTGCATCCATTTAAAACCAGTTCAAATAACTGTAAACATAATCTTGGGATTAAACAAATCCAGCCCAAAAATGTGTAACTGGATCTACTTAGTGAACTCATGTAAATTGTATTGGCCCATTTAGTTGGCCCCGTATAAATAAAAAAAAAAGGTTGTAACAGAGACCGTTAGATTCTTTGCAAATTTAACAAAGCCGGTTTGTTTTAAATAATTCAGAAACCATGAGTGCCAGTTCAGCTATGAAATTAGGAAAAACCGGTAACCATATACTTTTATAGTCATTATGTTGAAAAAAAAATATCTTTACTATATTAAATGGAAAAAAGGTCAAATGTGAAAATTGAAAGTTGAGAGTTGAAAATTAAAAGTCAAAGTTGAAAGTATATTTGAGAACCAAATATTTTGTAAATTATATTACACCCACGAAGATATTAATAACTAATGAATCTATAATCATGGTCATTTAGTTACATAACATTTAACTTACTTGAAGAGTCATGTTTTTCTTCTCTTACATAATCGGCAATCAATAGAAATCATCATCCTTTATAAAGTGATACAATAATTAAAAATTTGATGAAAACTAATACATTTCGTGGTCATCGTAATGTTTTTCTATTGTTTTTTTTTCCTTGAAAGGCCTTTATAGCTAGAGTGTCATAAAAGCCAACCCGACTAGAACCTTACCCGAACCCGAATATGACATTTTGGGTCAGGTTAGTTGGGTCAAAAATTATATTTGGGTCAACTGAGTCAACCCGAATTGACCCGAGTTCTAAACAAGGTCTGATTCGGGTATAATATTTGTCTCTTACTCGGGTTCGGGTCAACCCGAGTAACCCGACTTTCATTTTTTTTCTTTCTAATCTGTATGTAAGAAAGGATAATCATCATTAATTCATCCTGAACGTCCTCAACAACATACCAATCATCCCGGTCATCACACTAATCTATATCTATATCTAAATCTATATCTATACTATCTATCTAAACTACATATAAAAGAAAAATGATCAATGTGAAAACGTGAAAAGTCAAGCAATGTGAAATGTTGAAAACTTATTCTTAACTACATATAATACATTTAGCACCTAATCTTGAAAATCTTGAAACCTTAAAAACTTAAACTATTTAAAGAAATATTGAAAAACTTAAACTATTAATTGCTGTTAACATTGAATCGCATGGCATCTTTGCATCATACGAATTTGCATATACTACATATGCATGGCAACTTTCTTAAACTACTTAAAGAATTAGCATGGAATGTCAATGACAATAGTAAACATTGAATCACACAAAATAGCATGACAACTTGCATGACACGAATAAGCATGTAAAGTTAATGACAATAGTAAATGAATGAATTAAATAAGGAAATTCAGTGAAGTTTTGTAGCAAACAACCAAAATATTTAAATATTAATCTTACATAAGAAGCTTCTCTCATAAATTTTAAACATTTATATAACACTCACGGTTTTTTATTGGCTAATATGTTCTCTTCATACGACTAATTGTTTTCTATCATTTTTTTTCTACAAACGGTCTTCATTCCAATTGCAGGGCAATATGAAGGTATGTTTTAATTTCGTTATTATGTTGTCATACATACTGTTTCATTATTGGTAAATTACTTTGCTCATGCACTTATACTTCGTAAATGTATTAGGATGGTCATGTAGATGATTGATCTCATGAGGATGTAAAATGATCAACAAGAGGTGTATTTTTAAGGTTTTTGTTGAAGCTATGTGATGATGCTGAAATAATACGATTAATGATCCGAGAGTTTTAGGTTCATGATGTGTGATATACCTAAACTCAAAAGTCGAAATCTTTCGAAGCACTTCGCAACATCATTTTTATTACTTAACTTTTAATATGTCACTATTCTTTGTAGGATGTTCAAAATAAAGTAGAATTTCAATCAATGAAGAAAGATGGCTTTGTTTATAGTTGCTTTGATTCCAAGGTGATTGAAAATTTTCGTGTTTGCATCATGATGGTTTGAGATTAATATAAGAATTTTCGCTCAAGGTTGTAATGCCAGAAGGGGTCATAATATATATTTGATGAGGGATTGTCTCTATAGATTGATCTTTTTATTTACAACATGCTTTGCTGAGAGATAAAAGAACAAGTCACTTATCTTAAATCGATTGAATCTATATTTTATTGCACAACCATACTTTATTGAAAATGATGCCCCGTCACTATGCGTGAATACTCCGCTATTAAATATCGTTGCTATGTAACATTCTTATTTGAAAAACTACTCATCGGAAAGAATTTCATAACGCTAAAACTATAGTTTTTCAAAGAAGATTATTCGTCATGGAAACTATGTCAAAACCTAGACACCGCTGCCGCTAGGCGCGGGTAATCGTCTAGTGTATATATATATATAAAAGTTAGCGAGGTGTGTTACCTGGAAGTGAAAGATCACCATCACGTATAGGACATAAGAAGAAAATCCGCCACCAGATGCCCCGTGAATGTTATGGCATGTTGCCCAGCCCTTCGCCTGATGCATATTCAAGGTTAAAAATCAAGGAATCAATTAAAACAAAATGCCACCCAAAAACAAAAAACTAAAAACATGTAATCAAACTAGCCATTATTGTCTCAAAAAGTGTCATTGCGATTTCTGATATGGGTAATACTTTTGAGACACTCAGTATTCACATTAAGTGATCACTCACTAAAAACATAAAAACTTGAAATTTTATACGCTTTAAGGCGATTTTTTAAAATAAGGATGTCACTAAAAGTGTTATAAGAATGTCATTAAAACAAATCGCAAAGTTTATTTTCTTAAAACAATCACAAAAAAATGACTAATATAGTAAAATCGTTTTTCTTCTATTTCATTTTATAATTTTGTTAACTAAAACGTTTTGAAAATTAAGTTCACTACTTTCATATAATCAATAAAATAAAGGTATAACGAATACTTACCAATAAGACTACTTCTCTAAAACATATATCCATGTCCTTTAGGCGGGAAAATAACAAAGCGCTAATCTTCCCTGACTCGGTATGAACACTAATGTCAAACAGTACATCCTCGTACTTGAAATTCAGTACAGGCACTCTCGCATCCTTACGATAAGTAATGGACGAATAATCCCCTGTACATTTAAATTTCAAGATGGGATTTATCTAAAATATTAGAGGACACTAAATTAAATGAATGATCCTTGTTTACGTTGACTTTGTTTTTTTACAAATACTATCTATTTACCAAGGGAGTGAGTTTTAAAACACTCGAGCAATTGCACATTTTCAGTGTTCTACAACCTGACCCTTCCTTAATTTACTTTCATCCACATGGCTTAAAGCATGTCAATTTCTTAAAAAGAACTAACCTGATTGCTTTATACACATTTGAAGTAAGGATAAAATATCCTTGTGATCATCATGTCTGACCGAGAGGTCCACATCACCATATTTGGTGTAAAGCTCACTCGCGTACGACCCATATGACTCAAATATGCAGCCTGTTTAAATTAAACTCCGAGTGTCAATAGGCTTTTATTCATATAAATATAAATAATAAAAAATAATTTTGTAGCACAAAATAGGAAGGGTTAATTCCATATTTCCCCAACTAAAACTCATTAATGTCATATTTGTCCAACCAAAACTCATAATGCCAAATATACCCAATTTAATCACAAAATTTGTCGTATTTCCCCATTTTACTAATTTATTTATTTTTAAATTCTTAAAAATCCTAATATAAATCAATTTGTAATGTATAGACTATTTTACCCTGAGAGGCAAATATTCCCGCCTTTTTGAAGCCTCATTTAGGTTTAGTAGAAAATAAACATATGTGGTAGTTGCATGGGTGAATGATCGATCAAAACTTGCATGAACACAACTGGACGAGCAATATTGGTCATAGGCTCTCTGATTAGTTCTGGTTCAGAAAATCCCCAAGGTTAGTTTTTCTAGGTTTTGAAAGTTATTAATTATTGTCTTGTGATCTTTCATGTATTGTTCAGTGAAGCAACTTGGGATGTTACTTCATAAGGGTAGAATTTTATCATGAGGGAGTACTGAAGCAACTTTTAAAAGCATATGTTGGTAGTCAAAGGGCAGCTAACTAAGAATAATAAATCATATGGTAAAATTGTTTTTTTGTGAGTTTCAGAATAATATTTGGGACAGGGTCTACTAGAGTTTTAGCCGAGGGAAAGAAGACAAAGGCCCACAAAAGTAGTGCAGTGATGGAGTCAAACCGATATGTACCTTATGTTTGGTTTGAGCTGATCTCCATATGTATTGGTAACTTTATTGATTTGTTATCTGGGCCAAAAAGTGATTTAGATATGATAAGATATTAAACAGCTATGTTGGAGCTCTTGGAGATCAGTAAGTGTTATTTAATCATTTGTTTTGGAAAATATAGGATATTGATTGGACCCATTTGCTCTTTGGGTGTTTCGGTTATTTGTTGGACTACATTATAAGTTCCGTTGCCAATGTGTTTGTAATTGCAGTAGGGATAGTCTCAAAGTAGCAAATACACACGAAAGTTCAGTAGGAGCTTGCAAAATCCAAATCTACCCATCTATAAGTCAGCGGGTCAAATTTCCACCTAGTTTTAAAAGATCGGAAGATACATTGAGGGGGTAGTTTATACTTGCATTTTAAACTTAAATCACATTAGAAGAAAAGAATTTGGTTTGGTAAAAGTGATCATCTATTACTGTGAATCTATGATTCTTTAAGTCACAATAATCACTTTCGAATCACATATCCAAACACCCCTGAAGACACTCATGAAATGACGTGATCGAATGATCATACGTTTAGCAATGTATGCAGTCGACAATACCGGAAATATAAGGAGGTTATCTTGAGTCTTGACTAAAAATTATCCAGTGAAAACTTTGAAATCCAAAATGTAAAACATTTAAACAAAAATAAAAAATGCTCATATTGCATAATTGTAGAAGTAATAATCAAATTTCAAAGTTAGTAACATATACTTCATCAGGTCTACATCCATTACCATAATACAGTAGAAGCACTAGTAAAGCATCAACTCATTAGCAGTTTGAGACTAGCGATAAAGTAGTAGTAATGCATCAGACTAGTTAGAGTGTAGTTCAAATTTAGGCCTACTGTTTTGAAATCAGAAGAATCCCATGTATTTTGGTGTTATATTAAGGCCTCTTGAACACGACAAGTTTCTATTTACTTTCATTCCTAACGTGCTAGATATAAGAAGATAAGCACGTTGCTATCAGTCTTATAAACAAATGTATTTATATGAAGGGCACAATGGGTATTTAATAATGTTAATGTTGTTTAATTGATATTTAATTGATTTAATAATAGAATGGGTAAATATGACAAATTTTGTAATTAAATTGAGTATATATGGCATTATGAGTTTTGGTCGGACAAATATGACATTAATGAGTTTTAGTTGGGGAAATATGGAATTAACCCAAATAGGAATATGTACCTTTGAGTTCTCGAAAACGCTGGATAAACCTCTTGAAATTGCTTATA
Source organism: Chrysanthemum makinoi (assembly GCA_910596185.1). NCBI lineage: Eukaryota > Viridiplantae > Streptophyta > Magnoliopsida > Asterales > Asteraceae > Chrysanthemum > Chrysanthemum makinoi. Next base: position 192,527,098 of record OU343218.1, on the reverse strand, counting down.
AGCCTCTTACGTTTAGCATCGTCATCCTTGGTAGGCGAAAGAGAATAGAGCACGATCTGAGCAGCCCAGTTGAAAGTCTTTAAGTCCAAATTCTGTATAACAAAAGATTAAATGTGAAGATGAAACTATTAGAATAATAGCATTACTGATTAACATTAACAAAAAAAAAACCCCAAATGCAGAATTCAAATATGAGTGAAATTTGAAATCTTCACAACACAAACATGAGAATAAAACTTAAATCATCAAAATCATTATAACACAAACATTTGTAATTCACTATAACACAAAGATCTGCAATTCGACAACCCCATTTAACTATTAAATCCAATCACAAACAACTAAAAGTTAAACATTAAAATCTTCAATATACTAGTAAAAACATCTCCTTTCAGAAATACAAAGATGCAATTACACTAATTCTTACCTAGGAATAAAACATGAGATACAGCAGTAATGATTTGTAAATCAAGCAACCCGAATGAATGAATGAATTGGGGAGTAGGTTTTTTTTATTTATTATTATTATTATTATTATTATTATTATTATTATTTAGGTTTGTTTTTATTAAATAAAAACCACCCTCCTTTAAACCACAATGTATGTATGTTGTATTAGTCAACCGAACTAGTCAAAAACTTAAACCCAAGAGGCCCAGTTTCTTAAAAAATAGTATCCCATCTTGAAATTTAAATGTACAGGGAATATTCCATCTTGAAATTTAATTTAGTGTAAAATTTGCATTATATCTCCTCTTCTCTACTACTTATAAAAAATGCATATGCATTCTTGAAATCTTAATTCTTTAATCTTAAAACTTGTATTAATGTAGTTTGTCTAAATTACCTCTTAATACTTATTAAACTTGATCAATTCTAAAAATCATAACTTTTCAAAAACACATGCATTGTATTTCAAAAAAACACATGTTTCACATCAAACTAAAATTACCATTTCGTAAGTATAATTTTACAGCTATACACTGTCGTTTTACATGAGTATTCATCTAGTCATAGTTAAAACTTGCAGTACCATTCACAAGTCAAAACCCAAAAGTTATTTGGCAATATATGTGTCATAGTTGTTGATCATTTGTAAACACATTCATATACCCAATGACTTCTTTTCAACAAATTGTGATCTAGCCTGATGGCAATTTTCAATTCTTGCCAATTACTCAACGGCCCATTTACCCAATTACCTACATTACATCGTATTTTTCTCCCATTGTTGTTTGTTTTTTTTAAATGTACGCAACATATAATAATTGCATCCATGGTTATGTTTTAAACCCTAATCCAAAATAAGAAAGTGGATAAATTGAAGAACTTGTGAAAAATAAAATCTAGTAAACGTTACTTCTATAAAAGAAATCAAAATAACATTAAAAATCAAGAAAACATATAATAATTGCATCCATGGTTATGTTTTAAACCCTAATCCAAAATAAGAAAGTGGATAAATTGAAGAACTTGTGAAGAATAAAATCTAGTAAACGTTACTTCTATAAAAGAAATCAAAATAACATTAAAAATCAAGAAACTGATGAATTTAATACATGCGGTGAATGATCACGACTTGATGGTGAAGATGAAGATGATGATGATGGTGGTGGTGTCGTAAGTACGCGTTGACGAGGTCCAAACCGAGGGCCACGAACCCGAGGACGAAGCCGACATCTTTTATTTCTTGCGAAGTCCATTTGTGTAGTATTGTGAGTAACTTAACTTTAACTTGATGATGATGATTTGTGGGTTTGGATGCGTGCAACTGAGTTGATGGGGAAAATAGGGTTTTATTTGCATGGAAGTTTTGTATTAATAAATGAGACTAATATTACATTATATAATTCTCATGTAAAGTCATAATTTATAATTTCTCTAAAATGCATCTCGTTTCAAAAAAATTGTGCTTACTGAGTGTGTTTTAATTTTAAATGCTTGATGAAATGTCTGGTAGTGTGATCTTTGTGTGGTGATGTGGTATATATTTTTTCTTAAAAATATATGCTTATGGTTTTTAAATGAGCAAATAAGCGCCTACGATAAAATTCGAAACGGTTAATTTCACTCTTGAATTACCATATGCTTATGGTTACGACTAGGGGTGTTAATCGGGTCGGGTTGGTCGGGTTCGGGTCAATTCGGGTCGGGTCAAATTCGGGTTGAGGATAGAAATAACATACCCGAACCCGACCCTATTTCAACTCGGGTTAACCGGGTTCGGGTCAAATCGGGTCGGGTTCGGGTATGTACCATTTATAAAATCACATAATTTAATTACTTGTATTTATTAGTTAAAATCTTAAACAACTAAAAAACATGTGTATAAATCATATGTTTATTTGTTGCATTTGTTCTTGTTTGCAAATTTGCAATAGCTAAATGTATAAATATTAAATAACCACAATTATAATGCAACATGTAGCTATGCAAATGCATGCAAGATGCAACTGTGCATGCTAACAACGAAATGAAGTGTATAAGTAGTTACCAAATAGATAATTATGTTGAAATGGTTTGTTAGAGACTTGCATGCAGTAGTCTTATTGCAGACATGTATATTTGCAAAATTGCAAATTGCAACTTGCATTAGTAGACAAATACTAAAAACATAGAATAATAAGAAATTAGAAAAACAAGATTCTCATAACTTGACAATAGTTGCAGCTTACAACCTGTATCAATCAAGTAACAACAATAGGCAAATAACAGTTGCCCAGACAAGACATTAGATCTTTTAGTCACAACAAAATTAGCAACAAAATAATAATGAAATAGTAGTATCTTCAATGTAGAAATGCTAATTCTTAAAAAAAAAAAAAAAAAACTCGGGTTAGTCGGGTTGACCCGAACCCGAATAGGCAAATTATTTTGAACCCGATACCCGACCCTATTTAAACTCCGGTTAATCGGGTTTGACCCGATTGACCCGAGTTAGATTTTGAACCCGATTAACCCGACCCGAATATCTTTATTCGGGTTCGGGTTCGGGTCGGGTAGGGATTTTTGACACCCCTAGTTACGACATCCTTATTTAATTTTTTTAATTGTGCTAGCTCCTTGCTAGTTTCTAATAAAGTTGCCATTCAAAAAAAAAAAAAAAAAACAGTTTGGATAAGCATTCCCAAACATTTGCAAAAGACTGCATATATTGTTCATGATCTTTGTATTGTTTAAGGTGACTCTTTAATGTTGACGAAATATATATATTTGCTAACCGAAATGCACGAATAATTAACACTTAAATTCGTTAAGAGTGCTCTTAAATCTCATGAGTAACACTTACGTGAATTGTGTTCTGATTAAATTGTTAAACAACCATATATACATTTAAGAACCGACGATCAATATTCACATATATACATATACTAGCCGAGTACCCGCGGCTAGTTTCGACAATGTTTGGCGGTAAATAATTTTCTTTCGACAAATTGTATTTGCAACGTCAGGTAATCCTTTATGAAGAACTATATATATTTCTACTGACATGGTTGTATATCGGTGACTATGCCTAGTTTTCAACAAAATTTGGTTGCCTCGATTTGCATGTGTGATCGTGTGAGCTTCTTTCCAATGTCATGTTCGTAATAGTATTAGTTGGTAACGTTGGCAACTTTATGTTGGTTAAGTAACGTTGCAAGTTACGTCGATCTATGTGGGTTTTTTTGTTATATTAGTTCATCCTTGAATTTAACTCTTTGTAAAACTTTATTAATTTATGCTTGTTAAAAGCACTTTATCTATATTGAGTTATTAGTTACTTACATTTTGTTACAATAGAACCTACCAAGGAGAAAAGTTAGCACTTCGCATATTTTGTTTTAAAAAATTTGTTTTTCAAAAGAAGCAAGTCAAGCAACAAATAGAAAAAAGTAACTCCCAATACCGTTTTCCACGGATTATGGGTCTCAATGCCGTCTTCCACGGATTATGGGGAGGTTGAGACGTAGACAGCCTTACCCTTACCTAAGGTAGAGAGGCTGCTTCCGGTTCTACCAAAGCAAGTCAAGCAACAAATGATTTTGTCAATATATATAAAGGTAACAAAAGGAGTGGATTGCATATATATCCCCTCAAAGACTAAAAATTGCATATATATCCAAATCAAACTCAAAATTACATATATATTTTTCCTTAACCTTAAAAGTGTCATATATATATATATATATATATATATATATATATATATATATCCAAATAATTGTAGAAATACATGATAACCGTGATTTTAGTCTAAAATATCTATTATACCCTTATTATTACCTTACATAACTCATCATTATCCCACATAAACACAAACGACCTTTTTTTTCCAACATTCATCGTCTTCTAGGACTCTAAATCGAAAACCCATGTAGTCACAGTTGATGTTTTTAATTGATAAGTTGATTCCCACTAGTTGATTCTAATAGTTTATAACCCACTAAATCTTATGCAAGACTTGATTCTAAGGCTAGTCCCAGTCGCAACCTGGGACGACCTGGGACAACCTGCGCCACGTCAGCTTTCTCTCTCCAGCGACCTGGGACAACCCGGATGCCCCAGTCGACGACCCGAGGAATATTTTTTTTTTTTTTTTTAATTCAAACATTTTTAACATTAAATTTAAATTTCATTCAAATTAAAAAAAACATTACATTACGAAATTAAAAAAAAAAACATTACACTACGAATTTAAAAAAAAATGCAATACGAAATTCAAATAAACACTAGAATACTTAAACTAATAATCTAAATTGTAACGTTTTTTTATTGCTGTCTTAACTTTCTCCAACTCTTCTAGTTGGCGGCCGGTCAAATTTGGGTCGATTGGGGTGTTGTAGAAGATGATGTCGGACTCCCGTTTTGATGTCCTCATGAGCTCAAGTTTTGCCTGTTTTATCTCGAGCTCTTTTTCCCTTAACCGTAACCAAGTATCTTCTAAACCCTGCTTATTCTTATCTTTATCCTCTTTTGACGGCTTCTTGGTCCTTAAGAAATTTTTGGCCAACGATTGCATAAATGAGTCTGATGGAACATCACCATCACGAGAGGAGGAGGATGCTTTCTTTCTTCCTTTGTCACGACCAACCGGTCGTGATTCTCTAGTCGCTTCCTCAGCAGAATCATCAACGTCATAGAAATCGAAAGGATCACGAGCGCCGTTGAACCAGGTAGTGCTAGAACCCTTTGTTTTCTTCCGACTATTTGTTGATATAGCCGGCAAATCAACCTCCTTCCAAGCAAAGATGACCCTTTAACACATCGTAGCACTCCTCTAAAGTGAAATCATGACCGTACGTCATACGGTATTCTTTAAGAGCTTTTGAGGTGTCGTCGATATCATTCTCACCGCTTCCATGGGTGTTCTTGATATTCTCCATGATAGCATAATAATTTCCAACCCTTACGAATCCGCTCTTCCATTTGGTAGTGATGGAGTCATAGGTTCGGTCTTTGCCTGTTTCTTTCTTAAAGTACTCGATCACTTGCTCCCAAAACTTGAAGCGGTTTTGGGCGTTTCCTTTCACCGCATTTTCCGACACATAGACCCAAGCTTTACAAAGCACCACCTCTTCCTCCTTTGTCCATGGATCTGCTGGCTTCTTGTTTTTCCCCTTGCTTGTTTCCGGCATCTTGCCTTTGTCCTTGGCCTTTGAAGCACGCCTAGATGGTCGCCTTGGTTTGATGGGGACATCTCTTCGGAAGCGGTTTTCTCATCATCGAATCATCAAGGGAATGGAACCATGGAACGAACCGTGGTGCGAACCGTGACCCGAACCTTGTCCCATCGAAGCATCTTGACTTGGGTAGTTTTGACTTGGGTAGTTTTGTGTCGGATACTCCGGCATCCAATCTTCCAAATTCATGTCTAGATTAGTGCTTCGAATCGGTGAATAAGGTTGATACGGTTGAGAAGGATAAATGAAGTTCATGTTTGGATGGTAACCAGACCCACTAGGTTCTTGCCAGTAATCTTGGTAAGAACGTTGCGGTGGGACAAAAGGACGGTTAAGATAAAACGCGTTTTGGTTTTGATTTGGTTGGGGTAGTTGTGATTGATAATCAAAACTTTGTGGACGAAAGCGAATAGGAGGCCGGTTTTGTTGTGGTGATATGCCGGTTAACTCGAAGTTGTTTTCCGGAGAGAAATTTAGATCCGGGGCATTTTGGGGTAGTCGTGATCGTCGGGTTTTTGATTGTGGGGTATTTTTCTTTGACATTTTGAATTTGGAAAAGAATTAGATTGAGTTGAATATAGATGAAAATGGTAAGTTGTGAATTGTGTTTGAGGTAATGTGGGTATTTATAGAGTGGTAAAATGGGTTTGATTTTTTTTTTTTTTTTTTTATTTGAATGACCAAACGGTCGAAATTTAGTTTTGTATTAATTCAATGCGTTGGGAAGGGATATACATGCTCCAATATCGAGCGTAAACACAACCGATGTCCACAAAATTGTTTGCCGCCCGATCTCCCAACCGATGTGCCACATTGGTATCCAACCGATGTTAGATCGGTCGTGGGTCGATATTTTTGTTGGCCAACCGATCTCAACCGAGACCACTGCGACAAGCCTAATAGTTTATAACCCACTAAATCTTATGCAAGACACATCCATTGATATTTTTTTTACCAATAAAATATGGGGTAAGTTATTAATACGGTGCCTATAATTTTATTGAAACGAGGTCTACCCTCCCTAGTGGGTCCCCCTCTGTCCTCCTCTCTCTCCTTTGTCCCCTTTGTCCTCTCTCTCACACATTTGGCAGCTCTGTCCAATTTAATTTATTTATTTATTTTTTTTTTATTTTTTTTATTTTTTTTAATTTAATTGTGTAGTGTTTAAGTATATGTATAGTGTATTTATTTGTATAGTTTTTTTATATGTATAGTGTTTTTAATTGTGTAGTGTTTTTTATATGTTATTTATTTTACGTTACTTTTTATAAACTTTTTTTATAAATACTTTATAAACTTTTTTTATAAACTTTTTTTATAAATATTTTATAAACTTTTTTTATAAAAAATTTATAAAAAAGGTTTATAAAAAATGTTTATAAAAAGTTTATAAAAAAAGTTTATAAAAAATTTATAAAAAAAAATTTATAAAAAAAGTTTATAAAAAATTTATAAAAAAAGTTTATAAAAAGTTTATAAAAAAAGTTTATAAAAAATTTATAAAAAAAGTTTACAAAAATTTTATAAAAAAAGTTTATAAAAAAAGTTTATAAAAAAAAGTTTAAAAAAAAGTTTATAAAAAATTTATAAAAAAAGTTTATAAAAAAAGTTTAAATATACCACACAAATAAAAACACTATACATATAAAAACACTACACAAATTAAATATACCACACAAAATAAACTATACACAATTAATTTAAAAAAAAAAAAAAAAAAAAAAAAGGACGAAAGTGGAGAGAGAGGGAGGGGCTGTCAGCCTGAGTTGTTTGTCAGCCTAAAGGGTAGACCCCGTATATATAGTAGGACCCATAAAATATATGATCTCTTGGTAGTTTACATCAAAAGAAATGAAGACAATGCGACTGCGTCACGTGTCACGTGGTCTTTTGATGTATTTTGTATGTTTAAATGCTAAAACATTTGATTATAAGGGTGGTGGCAACCATGCGTAAGTCATTTTTTCATGCCTAATCACCTACCAATAATATTCTTTTATCTCATCTCATACCTATCTCATACTTAATAATAGATTTTTAGTGACAATAATGCCTAACCCGGCCATACCTCATTTTTTTTTAATAATTATATTAAACAATTTTTTTAATATGAGTGTGGATTATTCATGTCATTTCCTAAAAGGTTAAGCCAAAAATAGTAACTTGAACAATACACCACGACCAACCACGAAAACAAGTGCAATACCCGTGCGTTGCACGGGTACACATGTTTATTGACGACGTTTGTAAAAGTAAAGAGTGTTTAAACATATAAGGTTTGGTATCATGAATAATTGACATCGAATTGTCTTGAATAATGTATATATAATACCATGCTATATTAAACTGATGGACATGAAATATGACAGATATTTCTCAATCTTATATGCACATGAAATACATTAAACTGAGGCACTAACGAAGAGAAGAAAGCATGGCATGATGGATAATATTCGGTAACAACGTACTCCCACAATGACATGGCGAAAACATAAAAGTATCCCTCGTTCTACTTCCACAATGACACGGCAAAAACAAAAAGCCTATCCCTCGTTCTACTTCCACATGACATGGCGAAAACAGAAAAGCGTATCCCTCGTTCTACTTCCACAATGACATGGCGAAAACAGAAAAGCGTATCCCTCGTTTTGTCATCTCATAGATGTAGAGCGGATTGGTTAACATGTAACAATCATTGTTTTAACACCTGAAACTTTTGTTGTAAAGAGTTCTTAATAATGAATTAAGAAGGAAGGATGTGGTCGACTAATGAGGCAAAAACTAAACGCGGTACGCTTTTCGAACTCAAAAGACACGAATATTTTAGAACCATATTCTATTTTGATATAATCAAGTTGACTGACAAATTAGTTTGTGTGAAACCATAGCCAAACCTACAAATAATGAGGGGATACACTATTCATACGGGGTCTATCCCCATAGACCCCTGCCAAAACAGTTTTTTGTCCCCCCACTTTTTTCAGTACAACACAGTTTTTTGTCAGTTTATGTTCTGTATTTCTGACAGTTTTAAGCGTTTGGCTTATTAAACTTTATATTTACAGTTCCGCATTTTCAGGTTTATAGCGTTTTGATATAAACAAAATTATAAAAAAAAAAAAATAAAAAAAAAAAAAACAAAAAAAATAGCCACCGTATGAATAAAAACATAGCCACCGTATGAATAAGTCATGCCATAATGAGATACAAAATGGATTCGGATCTTTTGTCATGAGACATGACATAAATTAATGCGTGGCTCATTCTTTATATAGTCCTCAAAGATAGAATGTGAGTTTTATATTAACAAACTAGCTAAAAGACCCGTGAAATTCACGGGTATTTAAAAAAAATGGTAAAAAATTATAGATAATTACTTATATATTATGTAATAATCCATTAGAATATCAGATGCAAAACAAATTAGTAGAAATGAAATATATGTGTAATCAAAAAAATAATAATATATAATCATATTGCATAACCACATATTATAGTTTTTTGTGTTGATGAACTTGAGTTTGTTTATTATCTATGGTAAAATTCATTACCAAAAAAATAAAAAAATAAAAAAATAAAAAAATAAAAAATAAAATAAAATAAAATTTTATTTGTTGCGAAAATGCAAGGACATGTTAATTTACTTATTAATAACTTGAGAAAATGCAAAAAAATGTTAATTCACTTGTTGACAACTTGAGCTGTAACCACATTTACATGACATTTTTGTGAAATACATATTGAATTCAATAAAACCAATAAATAAATGCGTTTGCTTATAAATTAGTAGCTTGTTTGTAAAAAAGTTGGGTAAAATTGATTATCTTTTACTCCGTATCACATTTTTTTTTTCATTTTGTGAATACAACTTTTATTGTTGTATTCACGAGGTTATTCTTTTTGTCGCAAATAACTATTTTTAATTTTTTTTTCTTACATGACAGATGAAAACTTTTGTTATGGTAATCCGATGCACCTATAAAAAAATTTAGACTTCAAATTAGCCATTTCTTATTTCGGTGATTTTATGTATATATCCATGATAGATGATTAAAGTGGGCTTCTTTTTCTTCTTTATTCGGTCATTCATATAAGAGTATAGTGTAAATATTAAACTTGGTTAATTTGAACATCTAAGCATATACATTAATAACACGAAAACATAAAGAGAGGATAAAAGTTTATAGTTTAACTCAGAGCAACTCCCTTTTACATAAATCAAAGAACCCTAACCCCCAAATCCACTATTTTCCTCAAATCCATTGTTGTCTACATCGTTGCATTTTCTTTTGAGAGATAATTTGCACACTCTCATAAATGATTGAGACACTAAAATTTTGAGTGTTTGGACATTTATACTCTCATATTATTTTTAATTATATTTATCCTGTAAAGATATAAATATCCAAACACTCAAAATTTGAGTGTCTCAATCATTTATTAAAGTGTGCAAATCACATCCGTTTTCTTTTTTTTGCCATATGCTTGCATTTCATCAACATATCTACCCCACACATGAAAACTGATCCGATTTTTATTTGTTAGGCATCTCTTTAATTTCATCAAAAATATCTCAATTTATTAGGTCTTTGTTCATGAAAAACGCACTAAGTGTTATCATTATTCTTTTTTTAGAGTGTGTTATGTAATTAGCGGTATAAGATTTTGAATTGTCTTAGGCATGATTTTGTATCTCAATAACTTGATTCAAATTCTTAATTGGGGTTCACATACCCTTTTCTTTGGTAAATCGATGTTTTTTTTCATATAGATACGGATTACTTGTAACCGAAACAAATTGAGGGTACCTTTCGTAATTGAAATTTATTTTGATGTCTTTCTTGTTCTTAGCAAGCAAAAAAAACATTTATTTTTTCAAAGTTTTATTTGATTAATTTCTTTGTTGTTACCAAACACCGGAAAACTTAAATTTCTCAACCAATTTAATTTTTCTAGATTTCTATTCTCTATCTACCAAACGTGCCCTTAGTACCGTCACTTAGTCCATCAATTCATCTTTTACAACATGCACTGGTAATGTATAAAAGTTAGAGCATATGAAAGAGCTATAGCCCTAGCTCTGGCATTTTCTTATTAGTATCACAGACCTTTTAATCGTCACCCAATCCGACAATCATTCATCTCTTGCAACATGTGTGACTGTGTTGCCAAACCCGTGGCCCGCTATATCCCGTAGTCTCAATTTATCTGTTTAACACGGATGCCTTTTAACCAATTTTTTCAACTCTTCACGTGTGTTGGTCAGTTCTTTCAACATAAAAGCGGGTAAAATCTCTCGTACATTACATAGCGACAACCTATTTTCTACATAATCATATTATGCACAATTGACTTATTGAGTAGCATTGTAACCATGTGGTTCATCGTGTATAAAAGATGTTGAGAGCATAACATATTTTACATGCAATTTCTTTGAATATAACATCATTACACGACTTTAGAAACCATTAAAAAAAAGTAATCCCAATCCCAGGTTCACAACTATATTTCAAACACTACACTAATATAAGTGAATTAAAGAATAAAAGTATCCCTCGTTCTACTTCCACAATGACACGGCAAAAACAAAAAGCCTATCCCTCGTTCTACTTCCACATGACATGGCGAAAACAGAAAAGCGTATCCCTCGTTCTACTTCCACAATGACATGGCGAAAACAGAAAAGCGTATCCCTCATTTTGTCATCTCATAGATGTAGAGCGGATTGGTTAACATGTAACAATCATTGTTTTAACACCTGAAACTTTTGTTGTAAAGAGTTCTTAATAATGAATTAAGAAGGAAGGATGTGGTCGACTAATGAGGCAAAAACTAAACGCGGTACGCTTTTCAAACTCAAAAGACACGAATATTTTAGAACCATATTCTATTTTGATATAATCAAGTTGACTGACAAATTAGTTTGTGTGAAACCATAGCCAAACCTACAAATAATGAGATACAAAATGGATTCGGATCTTTTGTCATGAGACATGACATAAATTAATGCGTGGCTCGCTCATTCTTTATATAGTCCTCAAAGATAGAATGTGAGTTTTATAGTAACAAACTAGCTTAGAGACCCGTTGACACCGGGTTAGTTTTTAAAGAAATAGATAAATGAGATGATAATAAAAGTAATAACGTAAATTTGTTAAATTTAAAATATGTTTGAGTGACAATCGATTTACAACCATCGTGTTGCTAAAATAAGAATAGATTGAGTCGAACATAAAATGATGTGTGATTTCAATGAAAATTTAAGTTGCTAACAAACCTTGTAACATTAAAAATAATGAATCATAGTATAATATAACGTGATTACACCAATGATACATACATGATATAACATGAACCTTGTTCAAAGACCTTCAAGTACTTCTTTATACACAACATTTGTTGTGGTTTTGGAGAGATTACCATCCTGATCACAAACAACAACCTTCAAACCCCGCTTGCTCTTTACTCTTGATACGGCAACGTACAGTTGTCCATGTGTGAACACAGGACGGGGCAAGTACAAACCAACTTTAGAAAGCGATTGCCCTTGGCTTTTGTTGATTGTCATGGCAAAAGATACTGATATCGAATATTGATTCCTGACAATCTTAAGAGGCAAACGCTTATCTGAAGGAGTAATCCTCAACCTTGGAATAATCACCTTTTTCCGAAGTTGGTTCCGTTAATGATCTGCGCCTGAATAGAGGTTCTTGTTAATTTAAGTACTTGAAGTCTTGTACCATTACATAAACCATTTGATTGGTCTATGTTTCTTAACAACATAATCGGCACTCCGACTTTTAAAGCAAGCCTGTGGTTTGGAACACCTGAGAACTTCAATCCATTAATGAATTCAGGCGAGAAAATAGACTGATCTATGACAACACCGCGTAAGTAGACCATTTCTTCTCCTGGAAATTTGGCCAGCAAATGTTCATTTATAGTGTCGACTAACTCATTTGTGGGTGCCAAAATCGCCTTTTCTTGGAAGTAGGCCGGATCATGTATGTTATCCAACATGTTTGGACAAGTAAAGTCAATAATAGATGCTATGGGGTCATCAGCAGTATCTATTAGAATATCTTTCATTATAATTAAATATCTTACGCTTATATTCAAAGTCACTTAAGCACTCATACAACCTGTTTCATTGCAGTTAAATATCTTGCGCTTATATTCAAAATCATTTAATCAATCCTACAACCCGTTTCATTTTAGGTGTTTGCCATCTCCTACAACCCGTTTCATTTTAAGTGTTTACCATGTATTGATGCATGCAGATAAAAGAGACATGGCATACTTTCTAAATCACTTTTCATCAAGGTATTGCAGTTGAATATCTTACGTTTATATTCAAAATCACTTAATCGCTCCTACAACCCGTTTCATTATAGTTAAATATCTTATGCTTATATTCAAAATCACTTAAGTACTCCTACAACATGTTTCATTGCAGTTAAATATCTTACTCTTAAAAATCATTTAATCACTCCTACAACCCGTTTCATTTTAGGTGTTTACCATGTATTGATGCATGAAGATAAAAGAGACATGCCATACCTTGTAAATTACTTTCCATCAAGCTATTATAGTTAGAATATCTTGCACTTATATTCAAAATCACTTAATCACTCCTACAACTCGTTTCATAATAATTAAATGTCATGTCGCTTATATTCAAAGTCACTTAAGCACTCCTACAATCTTTTTCATTGCAGTTAAATATATTGCGCTTATATTCAAAATCACTTAATCACTCCTACAACCCGTTTCATTTTAGGTGGTTACCATCTCCTACAACTCGTTTCATTTTAGGTGTTTACCATGTATTGATGCATGAAGATAAAAGAGAAATGGCACACCTTCTTAATCACTTTCCATCAAGCTATTGCAGTTGAATATCTTACGCTTATATTCAAAATCACTTAATCACTCCTACAACCCATTTTATTACAATTTACAGTTAAATATGCTATGCTTATATTCAAAATAAGATAATCACTTTTACAACCCGTTTCATTACAGTTAAATATCTTACGCTTATATCGTAAGTCATTTAATCTCTCTGCACATGTACACATCCCTAAATACGACGGTTGATCTTATTATTTGATTCTTGGTCTTTATAGTTGTTCTGATTCTTGACCCTTATAACAAAACAGATCTGCAATAAAATTATAACTAAACATAAAGTATTAAAATATATTTAGATAAATTATATCTAAATCATTTAATCACTCTGCTCATATACACACCCCTAAATATGATGGTAGATCTTAAAAGAGACATGGAATACCTTCTAAATCACTTTCCATCAAGCTATTGCAGTTGAAAATCTTACGCTTATATTCTAAATCACTTAATTTTTCATTGCAGTTAAATATCTTATGCTTATATTCAAAATCACTTAATCACTCCTACAACCCGTTTCATTTTAGGTGTTTACCATCTCCTACAACTCATTTCATTTTAGGTGTTTACCATGTATTGATGCATGAAGATAAAAGAGACATGACATACCTTCTAAATCACTTTCCATCAAGCTATTGCAGTTGAATAAGCTTGTATTCAAAATCACTTAATCACTCCTACAACCCGTTTCATTACAGTTAAATATCTTGTACTTATATTCAAAATCACTTTATCACTCCTACAACCCGTTTCATTACATTTAAATGTCTTATGCTTATATTGTAAATCATTTAATTACTCTACACATGTACACACCCCTAAATACGACGGTAGATCTTATTATTTAATCTCTCTGCACATGTACACATCCCTAAATACGACGGTTGATCTTATTATTTGATTCTTGGTCTTTATAGTTGTTCTGATTCTTGACCCTTATAACAAAACAGATCTGCAATAAAATTATAACTAAACATAAAGTATTAAAATATAGAGTGAATTACATAATTGGTCCTTGTGGTTTGTTGAAAATTGCAGAAAATGTCCCTGTGCTTTTTTTTCAGTGCGTTTCGTCCCTGTGGTTTACAAATCTTACTGATTTTGTCCCTCGTCCAAAAATGTCCGTTAAGTGTCTTGCGCTGTTAGTCCTTCGTTAGTGCAGTCCGTTAAGTGTTTTGCACTGTTAGTCCTTCGTTAATAAATTTTGCACCGTTAGTCCTTATTTTTTAAAATATAGTTTTCCCCAATTAGTCCCTCCGTTAATAATAGTTTTCACCCGTTTTTGTCCGTTGTTATCCGTTTTCGTTCGTTTTTTATCCGTTTCCCCCCGTTTTTTTACGTTTTCGTCCGTTTTCTTCGTTTATATAGTTTTGTCCATTTTTCTTACGTTTTATCGGTTTTCATCCGCTTTTCTCCGTTTGTCCGCTTTTCTTATGTTTTGTCTGTTTCTTTCGCTTTCTCCGTTGTTCTTACGTTGTGTCCGTTTTTCGTACATTTTTATCGGTTCTTCTTACGTTTTTGTCCGTTTAAAAAAAAATTGAATAAAAAATTTCAAAAAAAAATTTGAATAAAAAAAATATTTTTCAAAAAATATATATATTTTTTTAAATATGTCCGTTTTTTTTCAATATTTTTCGGAAATTTTTTAAAATTTTCTAAAAAAAAATATTTGAAAAAAAATATTTTTCGGAAATTTTTTTTCAATGTCCGTTTTTTTTTAAAAAATTATTTTTGTTCAAAATTTTTTTTTTAAATTTTTTATTAATTTTTTTTTAATTTGATATTTTTTTTTTCAAAAACGGAAAAAAACGGACAAAAACTTAAAAAAAAACTGACGAAAACGAATGAAAATGTAAAAAAACGGTCGAAAACGGATAAAAAACAGACAAAAACGGACAAAAGCGTAAAAAACAGACGAAAGCATATAAAAACAGACGAAAAAGGATAAAAACGTAAAAAACGGACGAAAAACGTAAAAAAACGGGGGGAAACGGATAAAAAACAAACGAAAACGGATAAAAACGGACAAAAACGGGTGAAAACTATTATTAACGGAGGGACTAATTGGGGAAAACTATATTTTAAAAAATAAGGACTAACGGTGCAAAATTTATTAACGAAGGACTAACAGTGCAAAACACTTAACGGACTGCACTAACGAAGGACTAATAGCGCAAGACACTTAACGGACATTTTTGGACGAGGGACAAAATCCGTAAAATTTGTAAACCACAGGGACGAAACGCACTGAAAAAAAAGCACAGGGACATTTTCTGCAATTTTCAACAAACCACAAGGACCAATTATGTAATTCACTCTAAAATATATTTAGATAAATTATATCTAAATCATTTAATCACTCTGCTCATATACACACCCCTAAATATGATGGTAGATCTTAAAAGAGACTTGGAATACCTTCTAAATCACTTTCCATCAAGCTATTGCAGTTGAAAATCTTACGTTTATATTCAAAATCACTTAATTTTTCATTGAAGTTAAATATCTTATGCTTATATTCAAAATCACTTAATCACTCATACAACCCATTTCATGTTAGGTGTTTACCATCTCCTACAACTCATTTTATTTTAGGTGTTTACCATGTATTGATGCATGAAGATAAAAGAGACATGGCATACCTTCTAAATCACTTTCCCTCAAGCTATTGCAGTTGAATATCTTACGCTTATATTCAAAATCACTTAATCACTCCTACAACCCGTTTCATTACAGTTAAATATCTTATACTTATATTCAAAATCAGTTAATCACTCCTACAACCCGTTTCATTACATTTAAATATCTTATGCTTATATTGTAAATCATTTAATCACTCTACACATGTACACACCCCTAAATACGACGGTAGATCTTATTATTTGATTCTTGGTCTTTATAGTTGTTCTGATTCTTGACCCTTATAACAAAACAGATTTGCAATAAAATTATAACTAAACATAAAGTATTCAAATACATTTAGGTAAATTATATCCAAATCATTTAATCAATCTGCACATATACCACAGCCTGTTTCATTGCAATTATATTCAAAAGTATAACTAAACTTCTTTGACCTAAAATTCCAAATTCTATTTTTTTTATAATTTTTTTTAGCTGTTTGGAACGTTGGATAGGTACTAAAAACGATGTTTAATTTGCAAGTTTATTTGTGTTACTAATGTATATTGGGTTTATAATGTAAATAAAATAATAATCATAGTAGAATCTCACCTTTAAATCCCATAAAAGAATGTTGGACTTTGATATGAACTTTTTGTTAAATACAAATAATGCACACAAACTTTACATGTAAGACTTAAATCTTTCTCATTTTCTCAACTATCTCAAACAAATGATTAATGAGTCATAATGGCGATGGGACAAAGTATCTTCAACTTATATCACAAACAAAGATAGACATATTAGAGAAAAAACAGTTAGTAAAAGTCACTTAGCATCACTCCAAACACATAATCCCTCAGACCCTAACTCTTGTGAGAACTACTTATAATTCTTCATTTTAAGAAGGTGAAAATTACACTATCTTTCTCGGCAAGTTCTCTAACAAAACATACTTCGTTTTGTCAACTTATTTTCTTATGTTCTTCAAAATTTGTTTTAGTCCAAAATTCTTAACGCAACATTTCATTAGTATTTTACACACCAATTTAACCATTTGTAAGCATAATAAAAGTGTAATTAGTGAATAATAATAAGAATCGCTTCATTTTTTATTATACGATTCGAGTTTCGTCGACCAATATTTTAAACATTTTCCTCTGGTAATCCATTGTAATAACATATTAAGTTTTGGATAAACATTATACATGAAAGGATTGATTTATTGATCAAAGTCAACAAATATATATTCTACCGTTCAGTCATTCATATGTAAAAGTGCGACAATGTATATGCATCTTCAAACCCAACTGACATCAAGGAAAATGTAGAATTACTTCTAAACAAAAGTCATGACAACTTTGCACAGTTAACAAAAGCATGGGTATTTTTCAAACCATGGCCTTTTAAGTTTCGAACCGTCTCTAATGTTTCTAGGGCTGAGCTCTGCTGCGGTGCAAGTTGTTAACACACAACAGTAATCTTTGACTTATGCTTAGAATGTCAACTCTTCTTTGATTACAACCTGTGAGAATCAAATTAGAGACCCATAAGTAGACTATGAAAAATTGTGCAGGGTAAAAATTAAATAAGCCTATCTAATCCAACAAATAAAAAATGACAATCAACTTTTTTTTATCACTGAGCAACAATCACTGAGTAACAATCAGCAAAAAAAGATGTAAAATGACTTTTTAGCTATTAGTGAGACGGGCAAACGGGATCAATGGTGCTTTAAGCTGGTACAAGTAAAGCACAGGACCAAACTCAAATACCTGTTGATATTGACCAAACATTGATAGTACGAAGTAAATTTTTCGGGCAATGTCCACCTGACTTTCTTATGCCATGCTTCTAACTGTTGGCGCATAACCTAGTGACTCTTTTACACACATTTGTTTATGGCTTTGGTCATACCTATTCAAATTCATCATAGACTCTATAGTCAAATATTGAGTTCTTAGCGACACAACACCGTTCACATGCAATGCAGAGTCACTGACAACATAACGATGCAACTAATACACTAACGGATGACATCAAAGCGTTTGTTGTTTGCAAATACGTAGGTAATAATACCCGCATTCACACAGCACGTTCATACACAAAAATAATCATATAGTTTCTAAATCGCCACCAACACAATCACGAATATATTTTCGAGTCTGTGGTAGCATTTATGAGATAAAGGAGTATTTTGGCTTTTGGAGTGTAGATTTAGAGAATGTATTGGTATATGTTATTAACGCAAAATTCATACGAAATTGGATCTAAAAATGTTTTGCGGGTGAAGCGTACCTGTACCAACACGCTTTTATCGTTACAATAGCCTAGTCCATCCTATTGATCTCTGAATATCAGTGACACAACGTTGACAAAAAACCCGAGGAAAATGCCACTCTAATGCCTCCGTTTACAAATGGCAATCTAGATCCTCTACAAATCACGTGAACACACCCTCTAAACACGTCTTGTGAACACACCCACTCAACCATGGTCACCTGTACCATAACGTCACTGATCAAGGTACCAACAAAGGCACTTCTTACTAAGCTCGAGTTCATCTATGCGATTTTGTAGGTATTCGAGATGTTATTTGCTTTGACTTCTACCAATAAGCTCACCAACCTAACATAATAAGCCAATATGGGTCAAACTTCAGTGAAACGGGTAGACCGTGTAAAAATAAAATAGTTTATCTAAAGGAGGGAATGAGTCAAATAAGTGAAGTGTTTGTACTTTGTAGCTTTCTAACTGTATTTGTTATAAATATATTAAAGAAACATAATACCCGTAAGTTGATGTTCAATGTGAAACATTTCTAAGGCCTATCTTTGTTCTATAGCACATCCCTGTAAATGCCCCCGTAATGATGTGCCTATATATAAGGCTAAAATCCTATATTTGTCACTACTGAAGTGTATTTAACACGTTTGTGCATACCTGGCCTCATTGAGAATGGCAGAACTCGCCTCTGTAGAGCAAAGACTTTTGTCACTGCTTTCTTCCGAGCTACCGTCTGCACAAACATTCAAGACTGACAAATTAGTTGTGTGAAACCATAGCCAAACCTACAAATAATGAGATACAAAATGGATTCGGATCTTTTGTCATGAGACATGACATAAATTAATGCGTGGCTCGCTCATTCTTTATATAGTCCTCAAAGATAGAATGTGAGTTTTATATTAACAAATTTCCGGATATTTAGAGATAAGCCACCAAACTAAAATTTGCTGACTTTTTCAAACCTACACTTGATATTAGAAAACGCGTGTTAATTAAAAGAGTACCTAACTGAAAATTAGGGAATATGTTGCAGATAAGGATAAACTTTATTTTAAATGGTCAAGATTTATTGTTGCTTCAATCCGACGGTATGAAGGTAATGCCATGTCATCATTAATTATCTTAGCTCCGTCGGCAATAAAAAGGGAAATTACTCTAGAAAAACAAAACTTAAATTTTTTTATTAGTTCAATAAAACATTGTTTACAAACAAGTCTCTTTCCTTCACATACACATAAACAAAAAAACACACACGCATACACACCTCTTTCGTCTCCTTCTTCCTCCCTTCTGAACCAAAAAACAAAGCATTACCCTCTTCCTCTATCTTCACCATATTCACACGTTTAATGCCCAACGTATATTTTTTAAATGTCCAACGGATACATTTTGACCATGCCAAATCGGTGAAGTATACCGATTTACCTATCATCACCCCGATACTGATCCATGCCGATTTAGTGGCAATGCTAAGCCCGCTCGGTATGGTTCATGCCTACTTCATGCCGAGAGGCGTTGCCACCACCCTAAGAGTTGAGATCCATATAGAACTCATATTTTTCATAAAACCAATGAACCAATCATAGCCATTCATATTCTATCTAAATTAATAAAAAATTATTTTCCACCTTTTTTTAAAACAACATATCTTGCAAACGATAAATATTCAAGCTACAAAAAATATACCATCGTGACGAGAATTAAATTATCTTTATATAGATATGCATTGTTATATACTATCGACGAAGTTTTTTTTTTTTTTTTTTTTTAAATTTCGCCCAGAAAAATCACATGTGATTTGTAAAAATCACATGTGATTCGTAAAAGTCAAATCACATATGATTTTAACAAATCACATGTGCTTTTTACAAATCACATGTGATTTTTCTGGACGAATTTTTTTAAAAAAAAAGTTCGTCGAAAGTATACAACAATGCATATCTATAGAAAGATAATTTAATTCTCGTCGAGATAGTATAATTTTTTTGCGTAACGATTAACGGTTTGTGAGATATTTAATTTTCAAAAAAAGGGCGAATATATTTATAAAAAAACAAAAAATGAGTGAGTAAGATTGGTTTATTGGTTTTATGACAAATATGAGTTCTATAATGAACTTTTCTCTTGATTCTAATGCCAAACTATCTTTTCATTCTATTAGTTTAAATGCTAAACTCTTGTTACTTTGACGTATTTACAATCAGTTTCTAATTTTTTATACACTTTTCTTTTATTTGTTGTTGATGTGATTATGTGTAGCCTAGTCTTTGGCCTTTTTATATGGGTAAGTACTTAACATTATTACTATCATGCTCGCTACTATAACAAGTGAATATTTAGGCATCAACTTCATGTGCTAGGTGTTGAAATGGGTAAGTACTATGGTATGTATTGTGTTTGGTTGTAAGGTTTATAAGTTTATAAATGAGGATATAAATGAAATTATATAGACATTTTAGATTAAGATTACAATTATTATGTAATTTTGTGGTTTTATTATATAAAACAAGAATTTATTTGAATATATATGACATTTTTAAGGTTTATAAAGGATATATATGCAATTTTATGTTTTAGTTGGATATATATATATATATATATATATATATATATATATATATATATATATATATATTTTATATATATATATATATATATATATATATATATATATATATATATATATATATATATATATATATATATATATAATTTTTAGCTTTAGAAGGATATATATGCAATTTTCAAAATAAAGTATCACAATAAGTATAGCAAACCCATGAAAATTTTGAATTTTCTCTATTAGAGTTTTGGATAGATAAATGAAGGGTCCAACATATCACCTTAAAATTTTGATTTTTCAAAGTCTATTAACATAACGAAAGAAAATTGTATATTTCAAACGTTTAAACTTAAAAAATATTAAAATTTCAATTTACTTCATAAGTTATACATTTTAACAATATAATCACACATTACCAATTATTTTAGCAATGAATGGCTAATAATTAATTAACAATCGGTTTAACAAAACATACTATATCTCTATATCCCAAACAAATTTGTCAATAACCAACTTTATGAAAATACAGTCTACCAACAAAATTTGTATTCACAATTTACACAATCAAATGTCACTTATGAATTTTACGTAACAAATTTACATAATATATACTATCAATTTACATAACAAATAATGGTCCAAAATTTATGTCACTTGTGATAACTTCATATTTCAGCAACGACCACACACCTACAAATAAAACACATTTATTAGAATACAAAAATAACATATTTAAAAATAGACTCAGATTAAAAGATCTTAAAACGAAGAAAAATCATATTTATAGAAAAACAAAAAAAAAATCACGTTTGTAGAACAAAACTCAATAATAATATTTTTATTTGAAAAGAAAAATATTCGAAAATTTCAGATTTATTAGAACTTTAAGAAAGTCAAACTTATATATAAAAGTAAAATAAATAAATAATAGATTCATGAAAAGTAAGTTCGAAAATGTAGGATCGTATATTTTATGTTATTTAGATGATTCGGGTGGTATAGGATTGTGATGATACAAGAAAGCCATTTTAGAGATATGAAGAGAGGATAGGGTGTTTTCTAGAGCGATAAACAAACAAATGTAAGGTTAGATTATGAGAAAAGCACCACCCCTTCCAAGGATGGAATGGGTATTTATAGTTACAAATACGCCGCCCTCCTTCGGCTGTGGATCCAGATACAACAGAAAGTACTGCCCGTCTTCTCCACGGTGTTACACTAAACTAATCTACGCTACTAATTAACTACTGAATAACGTAAATAACGACACGTCTACGAGCTAACATATGTGTGGAAAACTAGAAGGGGGGGGGGGGGGGTGAATAGTTTTATCAATTAAAACTTCGTTTTAAAACATTTAGATCAACTTTTGTTAATTCATTTGATTGTTTATGTTGGACGTTAATAGATAGATATATAAACGTGTAATGAAAGATAAAGAGTAAGAAGCACATAACCACGACACAAGTATTTATAGTGGTTCGGCTACAAGGACACCTTCCTTGCCCTACTCCACTCCCCGAGTCACCTACTCGAGAGTTCGTAAACACTACATGACACCAACTCCTTATGGCGGAGAAGCCTTCACAACGTCGCCTACCCTTTTTCCGGTACTAGGCTAACCACCGAGTTCTTTCACTCCAAGGTGAACCACACCTATCACAACGTCGCCTACCCTTTATACGGTGCTAGGCTAACCACCGGGTTCTTTCACTCCAAGGTGAACCACACCTATCACAACGACGCCTACCCTTTATACGGTGCTAGGCTAACCAACGGGTTCTTTCACCCAAGTGGAACCACACCTATCACAACGTCCGCCACCCTTTATTAGGTACTAGGCTAAGCACATAGTTCCATTACTATGGAGGAACTACTACCCAACATTTCACAACACCTAAACCCAAAGGAGATCTACTCCTTATTACAATACCATCAAGGATATCACCATCCTTGAAAACACCTATCACTATATGTCTAACGATGCACCTCATCGATATACGACCTGGCATTCTTCACTAATGCCTTCGATAACGCTGGCACCTTCACCATGCCTTCCTTGACACCTTTAGCATTCTTCACCAATGCTCTAGACACGAACGTTAAGCATCTTTCACTAATGCTTACATCTTGAATCCTTCGGCATCCTTCACTAATTCCTTCAACACAACACATCTACGGAGGAAGAAAGAACTATAAACAAGAGAACCTCAGTAGTCTTGATGATGACAAAGCATGGCAACTCATGGACTTGAGCTTGCTCGACTTCAAGAGGTGGTGATCTCGCCTTTAAGAGGAACCTAGAGAATCAAACAAAAACAAAAGAAAAACTACATAGAAAGATCCCTTTGGATCAGTGGTTAGAGAGTAACACTACTTGGGGAAAGTATGTGTAAGATTGGCAAGTTGAAAGAAAGAAATGGCTCTCTATTTATAGAGGAAAATGTTCACTGTTCCCCGGATCCCACGGATCCCTCCCACAAGGGATCCGTCTAGCGTATTGCTAGGGATCCGTGGTGTTAATACAAATAAGCCGTAAAAACGTTTATTTATATTTTACTATCTTCTAATGTTTTGTCGATAACAAACGTAAAATCATTTTAACGAAACAAATAAAATACGTAAACTGTTTGAGCCAATAGTTTTCTAACACACTTACGTTTTCACATAAAGCACTAAAACAAGTATAAGTGATTTTATGATTTAGATATACATATGTACAACAACTAGTGTTTACATACTTAACTAAGTATATACTAAAATGGGTAAAAACAAGTATATACTAAAATGGGTAAAAACAAGTATATACTAAAATGGGTAAAAACTAACAAATGGTATTGACCCATAATCCATGGTTTTGTCCAAACCACTTAACTAGGTTCATTGTATTCTAGAGATACATTGAATCTAGAAAGAAACCCATGGATCAACCCATAACCCATGACCCATGACCCATAACCAAAATTCCCATGGGCAAAGAGGGCCCCACGGATCCCTAGTTTTACGCTAGCCGATCCTTGTGGGAGGGATCCGCGGGATCCGGGACGTGAACTTTCTCCTCTATAAATAGTGAGCCATTTCTTCCTTTTGGCTCACAACTTTCACACATACTTTCTCCAAGTATTGTACCTCTCTAACCACTGATCCTAAGGGATCTTTCTATGTAGTTTATCTTTTGTTTTTGTGTGATTCTCTAGGTTCCTCTTAAAGGCGAGATCACCACTTCTTGAAGTCGAGCAACCTCAAGTCCATGAGTTGCCATGCTTTGTCATCATCAAGACAACTGAGGTTCTCTTGTTGATAGTTATTTCTTCCTCCGTAGATGTTGTGTTAAAGGCATTAGTGAATGATGCCGAAAGAGTCAAGACGAAAGCATTAGTGAAAGGTGCTTAACGTCCGTGTCAAAAGCATTAGTGAAGAATGCTAAAGGTGTCAAGAAGAAGGCATTAGTGAAAGATGCCTAGGAATCAAATCAAGTGGCATTAGGGAAGAATGCCTAGGTCATATAATCGATGAGGTGCATCGTTATACATATAAGTATTTGTTTATTTCCAAGGATGGTGATATCCTTGATGGTGTTGTAACAAGGAGTGGATCTCCTTGAGATTAGGTGTTGTGTTGTGATGCGTAGTAGTTCCTCCATAGTAATGGAACTAGGTGCTTAGCCTAGTACCTAATAAAGGGTAGGCGACGTTGTGATAGGATTAGTTCTCTTTGGAGTGAAAGAACTCGGTGGTTAGCCTAGCATCCGATAAAGGGTGGTGGCTAATGTTGTGTTGTGTTGGTGTGAAAGAACTCGGTATTTAGCTTTGTACCTAAAAGGTGCGACGCAAGGCTTCTCCGCCATAAGGAGATTGGTGTAGTGTTTACGAACTCTCGAGTAGGTGACTCGGGGAGTGGAGTAGGGCAAGGAAGGTGTCCTTGTAGCCGAACCACTATAAATACTTTTGTTGTGGTGATGTGCTTCTTACTCTTTATCTTTCATTACACGTTTATATATCTATCTATCAACGTCCAACATAAACAACAAAATAGATTGACATAAGTCGATCTAAATATCTAAAAAGGAAGTTTTAAATTGGTAAAACTATTCAACCCCCCCTTCTAGTTTTCATCAGAGCGTTACCAAGTTTTTTAGAGTATGTTGTACTTTAAAAACTTGATACGATCCGTGTATGTTTGAAAAGTACAAAGAAGGATTTTTTTACAAGTCATGTTTTAAAAAATCATTATAATGTTTATTGTTGGACAATGATAGAATGTTCTAACATTTTCCTTGTTAAGTATTCTCCATACTTGGATTTGAGGTTACCAAGAAGATCATGAAGAATCTATCTAAATATTTCTTTTCGCAAAAAGAATGTTTAGTATTGTCCTTCTCACAACATGAATCTGGAGATTCTAAGAAGATCACAAAGCATTTCATCTAAATACTTCTTTTCTTAAAAAGAATATTTAGCAAATGTATGATCGCTAATAATTTACTTTTGATTTTATTATTGTTAAAATCTTAGTTGCATGATTTATATCTATTAGTAATTACTTAAGTAGTTATCTATATTAAAGTCATTATCAAGAATGGTATTCTTCGACTAATTTGTATAGACTACGCTACCAAATCATAATAATGATATCTTGACTATTCGATAGCCGCAATCATTATTCATCACAAAGGGCTTATTGACACTTCATCTATGTCAATAAATATCCATGTGAAACTTCTTATATTATGATAAAATGGGATTTTATTATAATGTTTGAAAAACTTCCCGAGAATTATGACTAATTCTTAAAAAGGGAACCACATCTAATAGGAATAGTATTAAATCTTCAAAACCTCAAATCACAAGTTTTAGAGCCTTAACATCAAAACATTAGGCGTTTTAGAACTCCAAACCAAAGTTATCAAGGAATGTTTGAGTTTATTTTGCTGCCATGCCGATCCCCTGCGTTTACACTAGCCGGATCCCAAATGAGAGGGATCCGCGGGATCCGTGCAACAGAAGACAACATAAGTTAAAGAATGATCACTGTGGATGTTCGACAATTATATTCACCTCAAAGACTCACGAACAAGAACTCAGCTACTGTTCAAAGGAGCAATTTAATCATTCCTCTCAAGCTTAACAATCACTTGTGTAAGTATAATCTTCACTACATTGTTAATTTAATTCCTTGATTTCTAGGATTACAATTTCTTCATCTTTAAGAGTTGGATTCAAATGGGTTTATCATAATTTGTCACCACATTGTTTTCTAAGATAATCTAAATCAAAGAATTAACATTGTTAATACAAATTAAACACATTTCTTGAATTCAACAAAGATGATGAGAGCAAAATTGTGATCAAACCCTCTAGATTACTGTTAGTCCAAATAATTGAGTAAATCTTGATATATTAAAGAACAACTTCATTAATAATGAATAACAATACATACAAGATTTCTCAATACCCACTAGACTACATGATAACATCCTCAACTTTTTACGGGGATAATTTCGGTATATTATCCCCATTGAATGCCAAATAAACTCATTGATCCAAGCTATGCTTGTGTTTCAATGAGAGGATGATCCTATCAACTAATACTAAGTATTATTTGTTTGTTTAGGATACATACCTAGGTTTAGGGTTTAGGGTTTAGGGTTTAGGGTTTAGGGTTTAGGGTTTAGGGTTTAGGGTTTAGGGTTTAGGGTATCTATTACAATTACAGACATTATATATGAAAAGAATAGAGACATGTGATGATGGTGACATGTGGTTCATCTTCATTATACAGGAAACAAAGACTTGTATTGGTCGTTCATGTGATCCATCTTTTGTGTCATAGAATATTCTCACTTCTTTTGATAAAGTCTTGTACTTGTTTGACTTCTTCTCTTGGAAGTTCCACCCATATTTTCAGTCTGTATGTAGAGATAGGTCTTCAGGATCACTGAGACATTTGTCAAAATCTCAGTGTCACTGGTATTGTTTGTAGCTCATATATTTTACTCACCGACACCGACGTAAGTAAAGAGCACAAACAACACTCAATGATTTTATCGTGAAGTCACTCACTATATTATTTAGTGAGTTAGGCTATTTTATTTTCAAATCTTGTTCAGGGTGATTGGGTCAATTTATTGGACCCAACAGTCTCCCCCTATTTGAATATACAAATAGCCTAAGGTGATTGGTAAAAGGTGTAAGACTGAAGGTTCAGTCTGAGGGTTCATGTTGTTCAGTGACTGGGTTCAGTGACCATGGGTTCACTTTGATGCTAAGAGGGACCTGGTTCATTTTAGATACATCAGTGTCCACTCTTCCCCTTTTTGACTTCTTACATGCTGATACATGTTTTGACACACTGATACAACATTCACAGACAAAACTAATTATGGACCTGGTTCAATTTGATACATCAGTGTCCACACTATTGTCATTACACCCTCATATGAAACACACACTGATTTTCGACTCTTGGGTTTGAGAGTCATACATTCAGGGACTCCACGAGTTTATCTCTAGCTCAGTCTCAAGAAAAAAAACTCTTCATGTAAAGGGAGTCGGGTTTCAGGGACATGAACAATATTCAGTCACATTGGTTCAGGTTTAGAGTGATCACTTTGCAATTTAGTGACCTGCGTATGCACAGTGGTTTTCCAGCGACTCGATTCAGTCACCATGAGTTTAGAGACTCGGTTTCCAGGTGCTCCTCAAGACCAGGTTCATTGCCTGGTTTCACAAATTTTCAGTGACTCAGGTTTCAATCACCAAGAGCTCAGTGGCTCGGGTTTCAGGGACATGGGTGTTCAGTGAGACCATGGTTTAGGGTCCTGTTACTACTCTTTCAACGACTTCTAAGGGAGTTCACATTCAAGTTTCTTGTTCAGGCTAAGTCTGAATTCAAATACACTCCCTGATTCATAAACAAGAGCTGATCTGAAAATCCAATAACTTTCATGCTCAGCCCGAAATACACCTTAGCATCCTGATGTTGAAAAAAAACTTACTCCGAAAACCTCAGGTTTGGAGTCTGTTCGTTTAACCACTAATAAACACCCACACTTATCAGTTCCATGACCATATCCAGTCTCCCTCGTGTTTAGTGAGGCCAAGTTTCAAAGACCCTCGGTTTATGGATTCAGTGACCATGTTTAAGACTCAGTATCAATTGTCCACTACCTGATGTGTTTGTCAGCATCCTGATACTTGTCAAACCCCTATCATCCATCTCGTGTTTTAACCCGAAAACCCATTTCATACTCAACCTTCATTCATCCTGACTCAATCATCATACTCCCTGATGCACTCCTCGTTTACCCGGATGATTCAACACGCCCTGACACAAATTTCATGCCCAAGACTCCAATCTTTCCTGATGTTGCAACACCAGGACTCAGTGACCAAGTTGGGGTTTCAGTGACCCATTTTACTCTTCACCTGATCACACCCTCAGTAAACTATTAACCGACCCCAATCATCATACCCACCCTCTAGTTCAGTGATTAACCAGGTTTTCACACCACTTTAACCTATTCAGGCTTTGCCTAAAAACATTATAACACGCCTTGATAATCCTATCACCCCATTTTTCATTTCAACTCCATCTCCCAAACTTACAAAACACGCTGAAATACAACTTCAGATGTAAACCCATTACTTATAATCCAAACTCAAACCCTTTATTCTACCTTGCTCACCTAATAACACTCCATCATTTTGACCGACCGTCATCTTTCTTTCTATCACGGGCTGCCTGAATCAAGGAGAATACAAGTAACGGTTTCCGCTAGGTGTAATATGGTGATGGTTTGGTTTATGGTTTTTATTCTTTTGGCTTGTCTTATCGAAGTTAAAAGCCTGCTGATTTGAAGTATTCATCCGGCTTTATGATTCTTTGGTATTCTTGGTGTTGGAGATGTGAGACCAGATTGTGAAAGATCTGATATAGATCGATTTTGAGGTGAGTGTTAGGTCACTAGTTTTACAAACACAAGTTATATAAAAAGGAGATGAGGCGATTGAACAAGTATCAAACACACACACACACAATATAGTATACGGTAGGCTAGGCATAGAAAGAAAAGAATTGAACAACCAACCTTCAAATGAAGGTTATTACATAGTTTATATAGGCAAGGAGCTAGGGCAACACTCCCTCTCTTTCCCTATTCCTTATTCGGGCTCTCTACATAAGCTTGACCTTTAACAAACATAAAGGCCATAATAAAGCTACCTATTACATATGAAATATAAATACTTGAAATAATGTTTAGGAGTGATTCCAACAATCTCCTCAAGTATATATGAATGTAAACGGTGAAGGCGTTGATGTAATAGTAGTTGACGCCTTCCGACATTCTTCTTTCTTGTGAGAAGAATTGCCTTGATTCAACAATCTCCCCTGTAGAGATAGTTATCTTTGAACAGTTATGCTTTGACGCCATCTTTAACTTTGTTCTTTGATCATTGTTCTTTGTGGTGAAATTGATAGTATGTTGTTTCCGCATCAGTCAGCTTCGCCCCGCTTGGCCGTTGTCTCCACGCCATTCTTCAACATGCTCACACGCTTTGACGCGGAATCAATACGATGAAGTTCTTTAAGTCTTTAACTTTGTAGATTTTTGGTTTGAAGAATCATTCTGATTGTGTGTTGCATTGAGATAGAACTTCCATTAGTGATGATGTTGGCGTGAGCATGAGAAGAATCAGCACGATCATCCCGCTCCGAGCTTCCATAAGAAGAAAACATTTCAAACGGTTAGTAATAAGCGGTTTCCGTCACTTACAAGTTTGAACTTCGAGTGTTAACAAAGATAGTGAGGACACAACTCTAATTTTACAAAGGCCGCTCCTGAACGGAGTCCCACAAGTGAGATAACGCGATGTATCGGGTACATCTACAGATTCGGATGAGTCAGCGAGGTACACCAAGCATCACCTCCTCACGAGACCGCTTGAGACACACCCGCGTAATCCACGGGAGTTACCGGGCGACCTCGTCGTGGTTTGATGTTGACCGGCAGAGTTTCCATTCAATCACTGAGGATCACATGTGAACCTCTCATAAATGTTCTCGACAGATTGCTAAGATCTGTGAAGGACTCGATATGAACCACTCATGATCTTATTAGTTGATCATCAAGTGATTAAATGTCAAGTGTTCCTAAGAGATCTTTTGATGAATCTCGTGGCTCTAGACTCAATTTTGCGTTTTGGTTTTCCCTGGCGGAGACTGGGAGAGGGTCTCCTTCTTCAATACCAGGAATCTCTAAGAGAAAGCCGATAGTTTACGTAGGGTTCCCTGTGAGAATGAAACAAGCTTTTGCTGAGAGAAACTTGAGTGGATAAGAAGGTTTAGCATGCGCCACCGGGTCCATGACTACTTTTAATCTTCAATACGGCGTCACTAAGTGACAACCAAGAGTATATGAATTGAACCCGGTTCCGCCCTAAGTTGAATAATCTGAGGGCTATTTCTTTTCACCCTTTTCTTTGCATTTCTTTTTAATTCTTCAACTCCTTCTTTCTCCCATTCTCATTTTCTCCTTTTTACAATCATACCTAAGGACTTCTAAATACTAACTATTGGTAGTGTCCTTGGGTAGATCCCTCCGGCTCGGCGGATCATAGGACGGTTATTCCTAACCTTAGTCACCTTATAACTCCATGACTAACCTATATTGCCATTAAAACCATCGATGATAAAAATATCTCTCAAAGGGTTTGTTAATGGAAAACATGTTTGAACCATTGTGAGAGATGATGTTTTGCATAAATACTCCCCTTCCACATGTGCTTAATAGTTTTAATGGTTAAATGCATAGTGAGGAAAGAGCGCCGACTTTTGAATTGATCCACTCAAGATAGACAATCCCCCGCGAGACACGGTTACGCTGCATAGTTAAAGAGTTACATTGTCAGCTTTTAGGTGACAACTAGCTCTAATAACTACCTTGAAGTTGTAGACAAACCTTGGTTGTCAAACCGAGTTCATGTCTATCAAAAGTTTCTCGAATGGTACATTCTACTCAGACAAGTCCTTTATAGACACGCTACATCACTAGCTAACTAGCTTGAAATTATTACCCGGCCCAGACAAGTCTTTTCGAAGTTACTAAAGCTTAGTACCACAATTCGTTGGTTAAGTCTGAGGTACACAGATTCATTTGCATTTTGTACAACATATTTCTTATCACACAATTTTCTCCCCCTCAAAAATGGCATATTAAAGTGTTATTTTTTGAAACGCTTGAGAATAAATATGACCATTTCGAAAAGTTGCGGGAAGAATGACCATCGAGAACAATTTTGAACAAAGTTTTGAATCAAGTACCCCCTCAACGAAGTGATATAAACGGTTGAGGTTTTGAAAATCATAAAGGGAAGTACTTGTTCTTTTGAGCAAAACCTTGAAAATGAAAGGTTTGATAGGTTTTACTCAAAAGTAAGAAGCTTTCGCTCATTTGATAAGGATTGTGGCAATCAAGCCGCACTACGTGGTCCTTTCTTGACAATTACGGGTTGTACACCTGTATGTGCACGCCATGACATATTTAATCATACATCCAAAATTATGAAGGAAACAATTCAAGGGGTACCGTAGTGCGTGATATTCCTGTGAGTGCGCGTAGGCGTTGAAAGCCGGTGATGTTTCCCCGGGTCAACCACCAACATAGCTCTCCAATCGCTCTGAATCATCCTTCAACAACCGCTTCATCAATCATGGTGATGATCCTTCTCACATCCCTCCTTTCCCAGAATTCCAGCGCTTTGAGACCCAACCTCAAGCGTATATCCTTCAACTCGCGCTAATCCATCCCTAACCAGCTTCAAAGTATGATCCCCTTTACTGAAGATCACTACACGCCATTAAGCAGCTTTGAAGTTCACCGCTAAACAACCCGAAAGGTTTGCCGATGGCGTATATTGAGGTAGCCGATTGAGATCGGGAAGAGTAAGCGTTGGAGGAGTGAGGTTGACACGCGTCTGATAAGATTCAACAGCCATCCGGATATCTTCAACACGCTCTTTGATCAATGACGCGCCTAATGAAGATGAGAACGACTTGATAAATTCACGTTGAACTTCACGAGAATTGTCTCATATGCACTCGCACTTTGGCAAGGTACATGTCTTCGATGTCGCTGAGGGACAAGTTCTCAAAGTCAGCCTCGGAGAATCCATAGTCCCGCTTCATCTTGTCGCTTGACTATGATATTCTTTAAGAATGTGTAGTCCCACTTAGACTTGAGATCAATGTGTTTGATGGCCACGATTTCCTTAGAACTATACATCGCATGTTGAGACCGAACCAAAGTACGTAGTAGATTCTTCGGCGCTCGTGCCAATGATGAATCCCATACAATGCATCTTGGTCGTGCTTGCACGCTGTCGAAAACAAGTGATTTGCATCGCCTCGATAGCTATGCTGAGTAAATAGTCACTGGGAATGGAAGAGTCAACGATGTAGCGTATTTTCGCGAACCATCGCAACCGTGTAAGAGAAAATCCGTGTCTCGTTAAAGAAGTATCGGAAGGGAATCCCGGGTTCGCCTCTGTTTGGCCAATGGTCGGTAGGGTTTGGTCCAATCGGTGTAGTATGGAGGGTTGTCCCTTTGTGTGAAGTCAATGTTTGCTTCCGGATTGAGCCAATCCATGTTGTTAGACATAGCTCGAGCGATATTCTCAAGATGATATTCGACCTCGCGGGCGCTTTCAGAGCTGTCTTTAAGAAGTTGGAATGCTTCATTCTTGATTCGCTTCAACTCGATTTCGCCATTTTTTCACATGGAACTTTTCTTGCAAAGTTTTTGCGGCTCCAATGTAGAACCGTCTACCAATTCTTGACCTTCATCCAGGTAGAGTTTGATTGACAAGTGTGGAGAACCATTCAAATTCTTCGGTTTTATCGTCATCTAGCCATGCGACGCACTCCGTGGCCGAGTCGCCTTCTTCTTCTTTGGAAGGCCTGATGATGATAATCGCTCTCGTGACTTGTTTGGGTGAGGTGGGTTGTTGTCGGGGCTCAAGGACCTCTTCATCGCCACCACCCGTATACTCAAAGTAATCACCGCTTTATGAGTCGTGGGTGGTAACTCGGAATCGCCCGAGGTTTATCAAGAGAAGACCGAGGTGGAGGAGACTTTGTTGAGAAGAAGTTCGTGAGAGGAGGTGGCATAGAGGTAGATTTACCGCATCGCTTCGACGCTTAGGTGCGTAATCCTTATCCTTATCATCGCCATCTCTTGGTCGCTTAGTTGATCGGCGACTCCTTGCATGATGATCTGAGTTGAAAATCAAGTAGATTTTCGAAAAATTTAGCTTCATCCGAAGTAAACGCTCCAGATCGCTTTGACATTTGTATCACAAGTTGAGCGATTAACTCAGATTCGAGAGATCGCCTTCTTTGGCCATTGTATTTTTAACCAATGCTACGATGTTAGGGGTGAGTTGTCTGAAAATATTTCTAGTCACACGGGACAAAGTGTCGAAGAAGAAACTTGTGAGTATGATCTCTTGCTGCCTTTTCAGCTCCTTTGGACTTTAGGAACGATATCCCTAAGGTACTTGTTAGTGTAACCTTCGATCATTTCGCTCAGCCTCTTTACGATGACTCTTCATGAACTTCTGAACAAATTCCCTTTCTTTCTCCATCTTGTCATGTTCGTCATACATATGTCTGATGTGATCAAAGAAAGAAATTTAGCTTTTGTAGAGCACGCTTTTCTTTCTCAACTTGTTTGACGGCTTTGTGAATCCGTTTATGAGCTTGAGAAATCCAAGATCGAGGTGGTTTCTTCACTGATTTGGATGATGATTTTGTTGATCTTTTTGATGGTGGTGGTGATGAGTGAGATGAAGAATCTGATGAGGAGGTGACATGAGGAGATTCGGGGTCCTTTGGAGGTGCGTAGTATCCTCCTTGGAACGAGTTGGATCTTGAGAAGAAAGTCATCATAATCTTCTTCGCCATCATGTCCGATTTAGCCTTTTCTTCGCTCCTTAGCTTCTTCATCAGCTTTTCTTCTCGCCTTATTCTTTTCTCGTTCCTCATGTTAAGATCGAGACCTTCACAAGCGCTTGTTGTTGCACAAGAGTGGTGGCATCTGCATCCCCATCGTTGATTAACCGCATCAGACTGTGAAGAGTGGACAACACCACTCTCGATCCTCCGGGCCACCCATTTGATCTTTTGCAAATTCTTTCGCCTTTTGAATTTGTCTAACTAATTTAAACTTCTTCCTCAGGATTGATCCAGCTTGCTCTTCTTCTTCTTCAGAGCTTTCATCATGAGACTCAAGTACAGGAGTCTTTCCTTTTCCATGTTCGGCTATTGGACTTGTAGGTTTAGGCCGGGAGGAGGGATATGGGCTGGCAGCATTCGTAGAAGGTAATCTCTTCATCTGCGGTCAGCACCTTGAGCTGGCCCACAAGCTTTTGCGGTTTGGTTTGGGAATTGGGATGGGAGCGGCTTCCTTAGATGGAACAATCCTCTTTGAAGGAGGGTTCCTCTTGGGGAACTTCCTTGACTCACAAGATTTTGCCGCATCGACTTCCTCTTGGTTCTCCTTTTTACAGGTGTTCCGTAAGATTTTTCGCCGAGATGACCAACTTTGCCTTGTCCTGACCGCTTCCGCATACCTTTTGTAACGCTTCGAAGCTTCATCTCGCTAAGGAAATCAGCAAAGACAAGACCTTGTTTCTTTGTAGACGCTTCCTTGATTCTGACAGATAGAATGGGTTCCGTCAACATGTCGTGATTGTTGGGGTCATTGAGCCTCTTGGGAATGTCAAGATGAAGTCCAAGTGCTCGATCAACAATTTATATCCGATGTAGGGAATCTTTGAGCCAAGTTTGTTGAGAAATGACATCATGTCATCCCAAATCAGAGCTTCGATAGCGATGTGTTTTATGTTGACCAATGCCCGTAATATTTGCGTCCATGAGCTTAGGGTGCTCATAGTCACTGCCACTAATCGTAAAATGACTTGGTGATGATCATGTAGAGAGTTCTCCGTGGTTGAGGAATACTCTTAAGCTCTACGTGAGAATGCTTGGTGATTACCCCGTAGCCTCGCCATAACCGATATTGATTAAGAATTGGAGAGTGAGCTCTTCAGCCGGTGTGGCATATAGTTTGGTTGGATCGACTACCGAATTAGGAGAATGTTCTTAAGTCTTAGGTGTAATGGTGACTTGTTTGTGATTCAGAGTCACCCGCCAATGTTAGTCATTCCTTCACCCTTCCATAGTGTTCCTAACCGTTGGATGTAGATCTCGTGAACAGCTTGCAGAGTGTGAAAGCATGTTCGATACGGATGAGTCCTCGTAATATCAATAAGAATTAAAAACATGAAGATCCAGAGTGCTGAGGCTGTCAAAGTCAAC
>OU343218.1:191864721-191879601 GCA_910596185.1 Chrysanthemum makinoi | reverse complement strand
TTTCAACATTTTGACTTTTTAACAAAACTGAAAAGTTGACTATTATGAGATTTGATCTTGATTTTAGGACTGATTAGGAACTTAATAGATAAAATAACACTAATGCAAGCTAGACCTATGAATTTTGAACACAAAACAAGACTTGAATTTTCAAAAGTCTCAACAGATGCACAGTTAAGACAGATGGCATACAATTTTGACTATAGAGCTTAGCAGGTGCAATAACAAGGCGATATGGGCTCAAATGAGCTAAACAAACATGAAACAATAGGCACCAAGAATTGAGCTATCCTCTAATGCAGTTAATTCAATAGTTCCAAACAACCTTTAAAACATTGAATTGCAAATTTAAAAGGCTAGCTACCTTGATCTATCTATATCATTGATCCAAGCGAGTTAGAATGACCTCAATACAACTAGGTAAACAAGTTTAAATCATTGGTGACTACAGATACTCATACAAGCACAAAATGCAAAATGACTTGAAATTGAAAAATGAGAAATGAACTCACATAAGTCCAACTGCTATGCAGGCTAAAACCAGACCCAAACTTGTGCTAACCTATTCTATATCAACCCAATTTCGCCACTGGATCAACCCATATCATCACCAAATTGCTTGAACCAAAGTATCACTGCACAGTTGACTTTCATTGACCATGGACCCAAATTGCTTGAAACTATAAAGCAAGCTTATCAAAAGCTATATAGAGCTTAAATGAGCTGAATTGAATGATAAAATAAGCTCTTGGCAGCTTAAGTATGAGAACATTAGTTTGAAATTCACAACAGTAAACCTTAAAACACGAAACTTTAACACCACTGGAATTAACATTTGAAAATGGTCTTAATACACTATAATAACTTACTTTAAGACAATTTAACTTGAAACTACAACATTTTTCTTAAACTAAAACATTTTATTAAAAAACGACATTAAAAAAAAAAAAAAAAACTAGCTACTTTTTTTTTCCTTCTCCTCCTTCCTTTTATAGCTCAAAATCTTCTCTCACATCTTCTGAGGGAATCCCACATCTCTTAAGGAGCCTTGGATCATTTAAGTGAATCTTGGCCTTTGATTCAGTTTTGGCGGGAATTTGGGATTTGACCTGTGGGGTTGAAAACTAGCAACTAGGGGGGGGTGGAGGTAGGTCTGATGATGAGGAGGGGGGATAAGGTATGTTGAGTGTTGGGGATTTTGATGATGGAGATGTGACAATGAAAAGGAGGGAACCCGAGTGAGTTGCTTTCTATTATTTAAAATGGGGGGTTTTGTTTATGAAACCGGGTCAAAGGGAGACCAGAATTATTGGATTTGGATTGGTGGGCTGGGATATTAAATATGGGCTTGGGTAATTTAGGCTTGAAGCTTAGGATGTAAAATGGATCCAATGAGTAGTTAAAGGATCAAAGTTGTAAAATCCGAAACTCCGTGGGACTAAACATGTACTTTCTGAATTTATGATCCAAGGGCCTATCTTGCCATCTCAAATAATCCAAGGATCACAATTGCCAATTTTTGAAACTTTAAGGGTATTTTCTGACAATTCTGAAACTTGGGGGACTGAACTTGTAATTTCTCAAAACTTTCGATATTTTTCACCAAAGGACTAATTTTGACAAGTTATGATATTAAAAGGACCTTTGGTGATTTATCTTTTGAAGTTTTGACTCAGGGACTATTTCTGACAATTTTAGAAACTTGGGGACCAAAGCGCCAATTATGCAAACTTTGCTCATTTTTCATCTGATTTTAAACATTTTGCATCTAAAACATATAAAATGCAATTTTGGAATATTTTCAGTGTTTTGATGCATTTCTCGAGCATTTTTAAAGTTTTGCAGCTCGTGATTGACCCAAAAATGATGAGTATTTACACTCATCAATACGTCCCACTTAACTGCTAGTCCCTAGCAATCTTTTGAGAAAACATAATGGATTCGAGTCTCTTTACCAAAAGCCATTACTACGAGTAGCCAAATGTTTCGAGCTTCAAGTAAGAACCATGGTACACCGATAACCATGTGATTTGAGCAAACAAAGCACACCAACAGATTTGATTTGTCTTACCGAAGCCGTTTGTTCGACTAGCCAACTCTTAGATAAATTATCAATATTATCTTTGGTGAGCTGATTACCAATTATGGTTTTTCACTGCCTTTACCACAAAGCCATAAACTTGCGGGCTAGCCAACTCTTCACTTTTTAGGATATGGTGAGTGGAATACCATACAATTTTGGGCAAATTGCAAGCCGTCCAACGGATTTGAGATATCTTTACCAAGAGCCGTTTGCTCCTGGATTAGCCAATCCTGTAGTTTATTAGACAACGAATTTGATAACCAATTGAGTAAGTAGTCTGAAAACACTTACCAAAAAATTTTGGCCAAAAAGGGAATTAGAAGCGGGGATAATTATATGATAAAATTAGGAGAGAATTCCCCACACTTAGAAATGAATATTGCCCTCAATATTCAAAGTACGGCCGTTATGCCTAAAGCTGAAGAAGTAAAAGGAAATACACATTATTTAGAAAGAAGATTTTTTTTTTTTTTTGAAACTTGCATATATACCTACACACAACATGTGGGGCAACCCAGCAGGGTGTAGAAAATAGAAAGAAGTCGAGAAATGGGTGAAAACCATATGGTGTGTCTTCTTGTTTTTGATTCCAGAATTAGCTAACTTTCGACCCGCGATTAATTGGTTCATGGGGAAGTAAGTGGAAGAGACAATCTCCATCAGACTTTCATTCAAGATGTTTGTATAACATTGAAATCTGTGAAAGTTCCACCGCGAGCGAGATATCTGAGAGGAGACCCGGCTTACAAATGATAAGCGAAAATGCGGGGTCAAAGATAGTGTCCTCACTCCCGAGCGAGGAAGAAGAAGTCACAAGGTAGGTGAAGAAAAGAAGGAAAATCATGATGACGATCATGATAAGATCTTCTTCCTCAAGATCAAGTGCAATTGCACTCGTTTGGATTTTGTTGGTTGAGCTCTTTGGCTTGGAAAGCATCTCGGGAGGGAGGGTTGAAAAATTTGTCATAGAAATACAAACTCTCATGATTGAGAACTTTTCCCCCTGATCATGATTTTTGCCATCCAAGCAATCATACTCCGTGAGGTGTGATATGATGAGTTCATGGCCGAACTCCCTCAGAAGAAGAATCATTCACATGATGTGAATTTGTGAACTCTTGTTCCAGTGTGGGCTCATCACTATCCTCGATAGAGGTATCAAAGAGTGGATTCTCGAGGAATTAAAAGTGAATAGAGGTCAATTCAAATAGAGGATTGGTGAAAGTTGTTTTGAACGCAAGAACAAAGTGATCAACATTCTCTATTGGTACATTGGGTGAGAATTGAGTGAGCGATCATTATAAAGGAGACTTTCAATCTCTCCTAGATGACTTGAAATCAAAGAGATCATCGTCACTTTTCGATGAAAGTGGGTGATGTAATAGAGTTCATCGATTGAAGCTCGAAGAGGATCGGGCATGTGGGAGTGATGCCTAAACATACTGATGTCTCCATATGATGCACAATCTTCGCTACAATTGGAGAAAGTCTCAAAATGATCTTTTGAACACTCACGAGGGGAAGAAGAATCACACATATGATCGAAATTGTGACTCTCTCGGGATTGGGACAAGGTTCTCAACACTAGACTTTATGAATTAGCCCGATTCCTTTTTCGAGAACAATGTCAAGATGCTCGTCCCCGTGTTGGAGAGTGAGTGGGAATATCGGGTGATAGCAGTTGTTTGAGATGGAATCTCAAGCTACGCTGGGATATCAAAGCCCGGCTGGGGTTGAAAATAATATTCTTAAAAGGATAAAACCCCTCGCATCATCATCATATAGATTTACTTAGCAAAAGTGGGAACGCCTTAGAGCCGCATGCTGGGGCTAATAATTCTTCCATAGATTTGTGAGCCTCGTTCTTGACTAGCAATTCTCCATAGTTTTCTTCACTTGATTCTGGGTTTTGAATTATATCATCAAGTTTTTTCATTGTGGTTTCAAAATCTTGGGAGATTTCTTGACAACGGCTCGTGGAGTTTGAACCATTATAGTCTTTGGGAGGTTGGAAATTGTCAAACACTGTAAGAGTCATGATTGTTATAAGGAAATGGGTTCCCTATGACATCGAAATTTGAAATGGGGACCTCCGGTACTACAACATGAAACGCTGATGCGGGTAGTGAATCATATGGATTTTGGTTATAACCAAAGTTACGAGCATCATAGGAAAAGCGTTCATAGACAAGCGTGTTTCGGATTGACACTCAAATCCTTGGTAGAGGACCTCCACAAAATTCACTGATAATGTTTGTTACCGTATGAAGATAAGTCCGAACGTGGTGGGTAATTGGAAAAGTTTGAGAAGTCGTTAAATGAGTTCCGATTGGGATCATAATCAAATGAATTCCTCAAACCACAAAACAAACAACTCCCGTTATGGATATCATTACCACATTGTACAGTACACCAACGGCGAGGTGTGAACCAAAAAGAGGCTCCCACAACCGACACAGGAATAAGCGATTGCATTTTGAGGTTATGAGAGGAATCGGTTTATTCAAAGAATCAACAAAACCAACATGGTGATCCGGATGATTATCAAATCTCGAAGAACATTTTGAAAAATGGGAGGTGGGACAGTAATTGTGCTTTCGGTAGCAATTTCCACCACTTCCGTTATGGTCTCGGTTCTTGAAACGGGTTCATTGGGTTGTGGCGGATGGTGGAAAACTTGGAGAATCATCGAGAGGTTATGGATAATTGGCACCAATAACAATATTTGCTTGCACCCATCCTTCCACATCGCTGCATAAACAATCCGATTCACAATGAGTGATCCTCTTCCATACGGCTTTGGCAAAGGAGACAACGAGGATAATCTAATGTTGCCATGAGAATTAAACATGTAGAGGGTCAAAGAAATAGAATTAAACGGTTTTGAGGTTAAAGAAGATAGAATCAAACGGCAAGAGGGTAAGAGAAATAGAATCATACGGATAAGAGGAATGAGAAGAGTATTTTTGTAAGAAAATATAAATATATGTAGATGGATGGTATGAACAAATAGTGAATATCCAAATTACTAATCGCTAAACGTGAAGATAATCAAAGACAAATCAAGGCCGGCGCCAAAAATTTGATGCGTGCAAAAAAATAAGCTAAATCACTCAAGCCGCCACTTGTGAATGGTAGACCGTAATAAGCTTAAAACGCCTAAGCACGAATGCAATGAAGACTGAGTATAGGGTTTCCGGTCGTTATGTCCCAAAGCTATGCAATGGATTATCAAACGAAAGTGATCGAGAAATTTGAACGAAAAAGGATTTGATTATTATGATTATAACTACAGGAAAAGCCAACAAATTACAACGGCTTAAATGCAAATTAAAGAAACTTAAAAAGATAAAAAATATTAAATAAACGCTATCACTATATTTAAAATGATGTTTTTGTTTTATGTTTTATAAAACCGAATAAAAACTACGTGAACGCACAAGCAAAAACGTGAAACTTACACAATATTAATCCTAAAAATATGAAAATGATATTTTACAAACCTAATGATAAAAGAAAATTTATAGAAAAAGAAAATTATTTTTATAACTAATTATCTAATTATTATTAATTAAAACTATTTTTAACTATTTAATATAAGCCTAAAATACAAGAAATTAGGAAATAAAGCTAGAAAAATAAAATTAAGACTTAGAAAAATCTAAAATATCAAAAGAGAATTTTCAAAACTATTTTTGTATTTTTCTGAATATTTTTGTATTTTCTAGGAATTTTAAACTATTAAAAACTAATTAAATTACTTAAAAATACAAATTTAACTAAGAAAAATCTAGAAAAATATTTTTTTCTCTTTTATATTTATCTAAACTTAAGAAAATTGAAAAATTATTTTTTTGAAACTTTTCTTAATTTTTTGTATTTAAAGCTAATTAAAAATGCTTAAAAACTAATTTAAATCAAGAAAAATAGCAAACCAACTTAGAAAAATCTGAAAATTTCAGAAAAGTCTAAAATATATTAGGAAGCTAGAAAAATGGAAAAACAAGTGTTTGTGTGTAGAAAAATGGAACTGATGTGGAATGTGCTTATGAAATAAGCACTTTGATAAGCTAAAAGGGACAAAAACAAGTACCACACTCATACAAGCTACTATAAGCTAAAATTGACCAAATTCAACAATTTTTCACAAGCCTTGATCTCTGATTTGCAAGATACCAAGATTTGATGAAATGAGCAAATGAGCTTAAAAAGCTTGAGAGGGTGTCTACTTGTACCTACTAATAAGCTAAAGATAAGCTGGAAACCTACAAACCAATTGCTGGAAACTAAGCTGACTGGCCGACCATCTAAACCCCAAAGCTCAGGACCTAGATAAGCTCAAATGAGCTTTGCACAAGCTCTGCAAAACCTGGACAAGTCCTGTGCAGACTTGATGCCCCGCAGGGCATCTAATTCCATTTTGACAAGCTGCTTTGATGGTTATAAAAAATCACAAAAATCTATAAAATGACCATGAGAAATTAGACCAAAGAGGGACTTTAAAACAACAAGTTTCACTTATATTGGCTTAAAGATGAAGCTAAGAAAAATCCCTCTAGTTTGGCCAAAACTGAGGATTTCAACATTTTGACTTTTTAACAAAACTGAAAAGTTGACTATTATGAGATTTGATCTTGATTTTAGGACTGATTAGGAACTTAATAGATAAAATAACACTAATGCAAGCTAGACCTATGAATTTTGAACACAAAACAAGACTTGAATTTTCAAAAGTCTCAACAGATGCACAGTTAAGACAGATGGCATACAATTTGACTATAGAGCTTAGCAAAAGTAAATAACAAGACTATATGGGCTCAAATGAGCTAAACAAACATGAAACAATAGGCACCAAGAATTGAGCTATCCTCTAATGCAGTTAATTCAGTAGTTCCAAACAACCTTTAAAACATTGAATTGCAAATTTAAAAAGGCTAGCTACTGATCTATCCTATATCATTGATCCAACTGAAGTTAGAATGACCTTCAATACAACTAGGTAAACAAGTTTAAACATTGGTGACTACGATACTCATACAAGCACAAAATGCAAAATGAATTGAAATTGAAAAATGAGAAATAAACTCACATAAGTCCAACTCTTATGCAGCAAAAACTGCACTCCAAACTTGTGCTAACCTATTCTATATCAACCCATTTCACCACTGATCAACCCATATCATCACCAAATTGCTTGAACCAAAGTACAACAGACAGCTTGACTTTCATTGACCATGGACCCAAATTGCTTGAAACTATAAAGCAAGCTTATCAAAAGCTATATAGAGCTTAAATGAGCTGAATTGAATGATAAAAATAAGCTCTTGCTTTTAAGTATGAGAACATTAGTTTGAAATTCACAACAGTAAACCTTAAAACACGAAACTTTAACACCACTGGAATTAACACTTGAAAATGGTCTTAATACACTATAATAACTTACTTTAAGACAATTTAACTTGAAACTACAACATTTTTCTTAAACTAAAACATTTTATTAAAAAACGACATTAAAAAAAAAATAAAACTAGCTACTTTTTTTTTTCCTTCTCCTCCTTCCTTTTATAGCTCAAAATCTTCTCTCACATCTTCTGAGGGAATCCCACATCTCTTAAGGAGCCTTGGATCATTTAAGTGAATCTTGGCCTTTGATTCAGTTTTGGCGGGAATTTGGGATTTGACCTGTGGGGTTGAAAACTAGCAACTAGGGGGGGGTGGAGGTAGGTATGATGATGAGGAGGGGGATAAGGTATGTTGAGCGTTGCAGGGATTTTGATGATGGAGATGACAGTGAAAAGGAGGGAACCCGTGAGTTGCTTTCTATTATTTTTAAAATGGGCGGTTTTGTTTATTATGAAACCTGTCAAAGGGACAGACCGTATTGATTGGATTGGTGGCTGGGGATATTAAATATGGGCTTGGGTAATTTAGGCTTAGGCTTAGGATGTAAAATGGATCCAATGAGTAGTTAAAGGATCAAAGTTGTAAAATCCAAAACCTGTGGGACTAAACATGTACTTTCAATTTATGATCCAAGGCCTATCTTGCCATCTCAAATAATCCAAGGATCACAATTGCCAATTGTTGAAACTTTAAGGGTATTTTCTCGGACAATTGAAACTTGGGGGACTGAACTTGTAATTTCTCAAAACTGATTTATTCTTTTCACCAAAGGACTAATTTTGACAAGTTATGATTTAAAAAGGACCTTTGGTGATTTATCTTGAAGTTTTGACTCAGTGGACTATTTCTCGACAATTTTAGAAACTTAGGGACCCAACTGCCAATTATGCAAACTTAGCTCATTTTTCATCTGATTTTAAACATTTTGCATCTCAAACATATAAAATGCAATTTTGGAATATTTTCAGTATTTTGATGCATTTCTCGAAAGCATTTTTAAACGCTTTTGCGCTCATTGATCTGAAAATGATGAGTATTTACACACTCATCAATAGTGTTATCTCTAGAGTATACTATGTGGAAGGTCTTGGTCATAATCTGTTCTCTGTCGGTCAATTCTGTGACTCTGATCTAGAAGTAGCCTTCCGAAAACATACTTGTTTTGTTAGAGAACTTGATGGTAAGGAACTTTTAAGAGGAACTCGTGGTTCAAATCTTTACACCATCTCTATAGAAGATATGATGAAGTATTCTCCAATTTGCTTTGTTGAGGCTTCAAAACAAAGTCATGGTTATGGCATCGACGTCTCAATCACTTGAACTTCGGCACCATCAATGATCTCTCCACAAAGGACTTAGTTGTAGGTTTACCTCGACTAAAGTATGAAAAGGATCATCTTTGTTCAGGATGTCAATTGGGAAAAAGCAAGAAGTATGCCCATAAACCCAAACCTACTAACTCGTCACGAAGTTCTTCATACAATTCATATGGATTTATGTGGACCAATGAGAGTGCATAATATCTTTGGGAAGAAATATGTGTTAGTTATAGTTGACGATTACTCTAGATTCACTGGTCAAGTTCTAAGGACAAAGGATGAAACTCCGATATCATCATCAAACTCATCAAACAACCGCAGGTTCGACTTAACAAAACCGCCGTAATTATCCGGACATATTACAATGGAACCAGTTTGTTAACAAACAACTTAGTGAATTTATGAAAGCATGGAATCACCATCAAAGAAGTGTTCCACTAACTCCTC
Organism: Chrysanthemum makinoi; assembly: GCA_910596185.1. Classification (NCBI taxonomy): domain Eukaryota; kingdom Viridiplantae; phylum Streptophyta; class Magnoliopsida; order Asterales; family Asteraceae; genus Chrysanthemum; species Chrysanthemum makinoi. Next base: position 191,870,349 of record OU343218.1, on the reverse strand, counting down.
AACGTAACCGTGTAGTTGAAAGACTAAATCGAACTCTTTGAAGCCGCTAGAACAATGCCGATTTACTCAAAAGTTCCAATGTTTCTCGTGGGGTTATTGCCACCGCATGCTACACACAAAATCGCTCCTCGATTCACACTGCTCATGGAAAGACACCATATGAACTTGTCCACAAATGTAAAACCTAATCTCTCTTTCCTTCGTGGTGTTTGCATTGTGTTATCCAACTAATGAGGGTCAAGACTTAGGGTAGGGCTAAAGCCGACATTGGAGTATTTGTAGGATATGCACCAAACAAAAAGGGATACCGAATCTATAACAAAAGAACCCAACATATCATGGAAACCATTCACGCTACGCTTGATGAGCCGACCGTCAAATGGCTCCCGGACACTCCACCAGACCCGAGACTTCAAACAAACCCATTGGTTCATCTCTTGTTCCAAACTCTTCTCAAGAAACTCCATATGTACCTCCATCTCAAGATGATTTAAAGAAATTGTTTGATCCTATGTTTGATGAACTTTATGATTCAATTACTAATGAGGTGTTGATCCCTACAACAGAGGATGCTCATATTCCTGTGAATGAAGTCAATCCCTCAGTCTCAATATCGTTAAGTCAAGAAGCACCACGATCCTTCGCCTCATCAACAAATCATCATTCTTCAAATGTACATCATGGAAATGTTTCTCGCATCAATGATGAAGTTAATCCCTTTGCTACTCCTGAAGATGCTTCATTTGAAAACATATTTGCTCCTCGAATCATCATCGAACCATCTTCTTCGAGACATCGACTCGCTACTTCGTCCCTCAACAACTACCACATGAACACCTCATAAAATGGACTCACGATCATCCATTAGACAACATCATTGGAAATCCCTCTCGCCCTGTATCAACACGGAAACAACTTGCAACCGATGCCTTATGGTGCTTCTTCAACTCCGCACTATCTAAGATCGAACCAAAAGATGTTAAAACCGCCATGAATGAAGATAGCCGGTTCAATGCCATGCAAGATGAAATTCATGAGTTTGATCGACTTGATGTATGGGAGTTAGTACCGCTCCGACTGCTATGATTATTGCTCTTAAATGGATCTTCAAAGTGAAACTTGATGAGCATGGTGATGTGTTGAAGAACAAGGCTCGATTAGTTGCTAAAGGATACCGCCAAGAGGAGGGTATAGACTTTGAAGAATCTTTTGCTCGCTGTTCGAATCGAGGCAATCGAATCTTTTGGCTAATGCCGCTAGTAAGAACATGGTAGTCTATCAGATGGATGTGAAAACGGCATTTCTCAACGGAGATCTTAAAGAAGTCGCTCACGCCACCAACCCAAGGATTTGTGAATCAAGAGCATCCTACTCACGCTTATCGCCTAAAGAAGGCTCTTTACTGGTTTAAAGCAAGCTCCAAGGGAATGGTATGATATGTTGTCAAAGTTTCTTCTATCAACCGGATTCAAAGAAAGGAGCATTGATCCTACATTGTTCACCGTGAAGTCGTGCAAACATTTAACTCATGTTCAAATTTATGTTGATGATATTATTTTTGCCTATTGCACCCAATGGAATGTGATCGTTTTCAAATGAAATGAGTTCAAAGTTTCAAATGTCAATGATGGGACAAATGTCATTTTTCTTGGGATTACAAATTTCACAAAGTCCCTGAGGCATTTTCATAAATCAATCTAAATATGCAAATGAGATTTTAAAGAAATTTGGTTTTGATTCAAGTGACCGCTGACACCCCATGATTGATCGAACCAAACTAGATGAGGACCACTCAGGGATCATGATTGACCAAACGAAATATCTTAGTATGATTGGATCCTCGATGTACCTCACGCTAGTAGACCGTACATCTTGTTCGCCGTTTGCATGTGTGCTAGATACCAGGCTAAGCCTACTAAAAAGCACCTTGAAGCGCTTAAACGTGTCTTTCGGTATCTCCAAGGAACCATCAATATGGGACTTTGGTACCGGCGACACCGGTATGTCACTAACGCCTGCGCATGCTCATCATGCAGTTGTCAAGATACTCGCCGGCACATCCGAGGTGCTCAGTTTTGGGTGATAAGCTTGTGAGCTGGTCTTCAAAGAAGCAAATGAGTACTTCTATTTCCTCTACAGAGGTTGAATACATAGCCATGTCATCTTGTTGTGCTCAAATCTTATGGATGAGATCTCAATTATCCGACTATGGCTTTGTATTCAACAAAATCCCTCCTGCATTGTGATAATAAAAGTGCTATTGCTCTCTCATGCAACAACGTTCAACACTCAAGAGCAAAGCATATCGACATTCGACATCATTTCATCATGGAACAAGTGGAAAGAGGTGTGGTGGAACTCTATTTTGTGAGGTCTCAATATCAATTAGCGACATCTTCACCAAAGCTCTTCCAAGAGAACGCTTTGAGTTTATTCTTCCACGACTTGGCTTGAAAAGCCTTCAACCAGAAACACTCAAACGCCTTCGTGAGAAGACGAGGAGTAAAGGTCTATCTTCATCTATCTCTTGTAAATACTTATTCGAAAAACAAAATACAAAATTATAAAACCTTCAAAATCAAATAGAAAATTATAAAACTTTCAAAATCCATAAAAATCAAAAATTCAAAAATCTTCAAAAATTGTCAATTGTCATTTTTTCTGGTTCGATAATATCTAAGGTCTTTGTGTTGTCATTCAAAGAATGACACGGGACTTTAGATGTTGTCAATTTAAAAAATCAATAAATAAAAAAATAAAAATTTAAAAATGAGAAAATAAATCAAAAATATTTTGGGAGAAGAGAAACAATGGTTTATTGTCATTTTCGTGCAATAACCCGTTTTTAAAAGAAAGAACAGAGCCATGTTTTACCATGTTTTCAAATTCCATGCTCCGATTCTATAAACATTTATCTGCTGAAAACTAAATGCTTTGAAAAATAACTCGGTCTCTATTTTTGATAATCATCCGGACTTATTTGTCAAAATATCTATCTCTCAATCAACAACCTATGTCATTGATTGAGGGGAGAATGATTTCAATTAAATTAAAAAGTTATTTGGCATTAAATTGTTTTCAAAAGATGTACATGCATGTTTATCAATGGAGTTTAAAGTCTTAAAATCCGATCCTTATCGCTTAAAACGCTTTCATAATCAAGTCACAATTCTCCTTAAAAGCTTTCAAAATCAATTTAAATCTATAAGAGATCACAAATCTCAAATGATTTGATAATTGTGATCGGGAGAATTTGTGATTTAAATTGGATTTAAACCGATGGTTTTATAAGGATGCATGCCGCCCTTCCCACATGTGACAAACGATTTCAAATTTTCCATGCACATGTTGAGGGGAGCATCTATCTTAAACCTATGATTTGAAACGTGATCATTTATCTCAATGTGCATGTTCCCTCTAGTATGTGCAAAACTCTTTTCAAATCTCGAGGCACATATTGAGGGGAGCAAAATCATGAAAACCTCATCCTTCCCCAAAATGCTTTATCTACTTGATTCGATTAGGGAAGTGATGTTGATATTTTTTTGAAAATGGTAATCAAAGAAGTTAATTCTTTCTCTTGCCTCCGTGTGCAAAACGATTTCAAACATTTGATGCACATGTTGAGGGGAGCTCTTATTCTAAAAATATCAAAAACAATTCAAGTACAAAATGCTTTGATAATATATCACAAGTATCCGGATTGATTTTCAAATGGTTTTCAATTGGTTCCAATGGTAGATGAACAATACCAAATAGACCGACCAACTTTACTTTATGTATGATGATATAAGGATGATAAGGTTAGGTATTTTGTTCCCATGATCCGCAGAATCGAGGGATCTACCAGTGGACTATCCACTAGTTAGTGTAGAGTCCTTAGGTATGATGATAAAAGGAGAAAAGTGAGATATGGGAAGAGTGCGGACGAGACCGAGCTAGTAATCGAATAAACCCAACAAGGTTCTAGTATGAAGTCTCGTGTAGCATCAAGGGGTTGAAGAATGAAAAAGAATTGAATGAGAAAAGGGTGAAAACAAATAGCCCTCCAATTATTCAACCTTAGGCGTAAACCGGTTCAATTCATATGCTACTGATGGTAACATCGGTATTGAAGACAAGACGCCATGGACCCAAAGGGGACGCACTTCAACTTTCCAAACCACTCAAGTTCCTCTTAAAAGGACTTGTTTCATTCTCACGGGAACCGACATTATCTATCGACTCTTTCTTAGAGATTGTTGATATTGAAGAAGGAGACCCTCTCCCTAGTCTCCGGCATAGGATCCAAATATGCACAAATTGAGTCTAGAGCCACGAGATCATCAATAAATCTCATTAGGACACTTTCAATGAAGACTCTCTGCTTCACACAATGTGGAAAGAGAGATTATACCTTGAGTCCTACGCATTATCCTTGTGGTATTGCCGTAACATCCGAAAGTGATGTGTTTACATATTCACAATGAAGATGGAAAGCCTCTCGAGCCAACATCAACAAGCTCCTCGTAGGTGGCATGTGAGATCTATTATATAGATCAACCATGTGACAACCGAATGTAAACAATGGGCTTATTCAATCTTTGAATCAATCCGTTCAAAGTTATGGATTGACGGATACCTTTGAAAAACCGGTCTCTGTGCTTTAAAACTCTTTTCATTAGCACGTCGAATCGTGTAATTTTTCAAATCAAAAGGTGTTTTATGATTGATAATTGATTTTCATTAAAACCTTCGTTATATTGCAAAACAATTTCTATTGAGCAATACACGATTGTTTTTCAAATCTCTTTTCATCAATCGGACTTAAATTGCCGTTCACTCACCGTGTTGTCTTCTTTGAGACGTTCCGTTTGAGAACAACTAGAGCTACCGCTAAACCCTCGCCAAGGAAATTCTTCGAATTATACCCGATCACAGTAAAGACTTGTACCGATCAACGGGGAACCGTGGGCCGTGTACCTCAATTCATCGAAAGTGATCAAAGACACTTTTGTGCGCTTTTATTGCTAACCGCCTTATGCGTGTACCCCGACGCTTGTAAATGATCGTAATGAAGCGTCAATCCATAGCCGCATGCTCACACAACACATTCATATCAAAAGAAATCATGATTGGCATCAATGACTCGATATTCTAACTCCATGCTTCTCGCTACGCCGCCAATATCATGAATCAACTAATGCTTCCGCTACTGATGAGAAGATATCATGATCCGTAATGAGCATGTCGGTCCTAAAGTCACAACATCACATAATACCAACACCACAATGGATGTATCGTAGATTTTCTATAGCCGATGATCTCAAAAGTCGGCTCACATTATTATCACGCTGATCAAGAAAAGACCTCCACTTGATTAACCAAACATGCAATGAAAGAATCAATGACTACGAAGCCGAGCAAAGTACTACATCAAGAATGCAAGGACAATTGTTAATGTCATATCTGTTTGTATTCAATGTAATTTTAGTATATGATTGAGGTGACCTCCCTGTGGGAGATTGTTAGGAATTAGAAATTCCGGTATTAAAGAGTCGGTCACCTCAAGTATATGTAATCGTTAGAAAGCTCTCGTAGTCGAGTTCTTTATGTTAAGTAGTATTTAGTTAGTAACACCGCGGAGGA
>OU343218.1:191801065-191864621 GCA_910596185.1 Chrysanthemum makinoi | reverse complement strand
TCATAAGTTTTAAGCTCTATCGCATTTTGTTTAACTGTGTTTTCCATAGCTTTAAACACATCTTTCATTTCTTTGACTTCAATTTCTAGAGCCTTTTGAATTCTCTCAAAATGTTCTTTGACTAGTTAAAAGAATGGGATAACCTCACTTAGATAACACCGATTTAGTTTGCTCAAAACCGCCACTTACATTAATAGGTGAATTGTAATTCTCTTGTTACATGTTTTATTGAAATCAACAAATAGTTGATAGATTACATAAATGCTAATTAACATTTTACATTATGTAGGAAGATTTATGGGAACTAATCAACTAAATGCATGGGTGTATTAGGTGGGTACACCGTTGCAGCCGGTAATCTCATTAGGGGAGGATTTTTTATTACAAGTTCTTTGGCCTTTTTATTTTCAATGTCTAACTTCCAAAATACTTGTTTGGGGTTCAACTGTTTTTAAGATTTGAAAGTAGCTAAGAAGTTCTCATTAAAATAATTGGGAGGTTTATGATTGACCCGATTTTTGACACTCACAGGGTCATTCATTTTCTTAGTCATTTTATCTCTAGATAAATATTCTAACTCTCTATCCTCTTATGATAGTAGTGCACTAGCAGGGACATGACCATGTTTAATGGTTTCACTTCCATTATATAAGGCAATTTGGGCCACTTTAGCTTTAGCTTTTCTAAGGTAAGCTGGATTTGGGTCATCTATGGATTTCTTACTATGTTCATCACCCAATTTATTATAATTTAACATCATGTGAGAAGTTTGTATGGATTGTTCTTGTGCGTACAACTTGTTTTCAATTTTATTCTTTAATGTTATAAGTCTGGAAAAATCATTCAAGAGTTTTGTTTCCTTTTCTTTGAAATTCTGTTTAAGCATTGTTACATTTTCTTGTATTTTTTGTTTTTGCTTACAGTTTGATTAAGTTTTACTTGTAAAGAATGTAACTCCCTTTTCAATGTTTCTTCCCTTGAATTACGTTCAGTAATCAGTATACGCATTTGACTATCCATTTTCTGTTCACGTTCAGTCAGTTCAAATTTTGCACGATGTTCATATATGGCCACTTGTTCCTTATATATATATATTAAGTGTAGAGGTCAATGAGTCATCAGGGATGAATGTAGTGTACTCATGCACATGCAATCATCATTTAGAACAGAAGATGCACTACTAGGTACAACCTGACCTTCATTGTGTTTCACATACTGCTCATATGGGATAACATTGCTATTTCCCATATTCGCAGTATCTGACTCAACAACTTTTGTCTGTTGTAATTTGTTGGGAATCTTTTGTTCATCAGCTGTTCGAATCACTCCTAAACCTAAATCAAGTGTTAGTGATTCATATGTAATAGTTAGCTTAATATGGCCTTTATGTTAGTAATTAGCCTTAGGCTTATGTAGAAGGCCCATAAGCCTAGGCCTAGTCCAATAAGGAAAAGGATGGGAACTAGGAGTGTTGCCCTAGCTTCCCTCATATAAATACTATGTAATATCCCTCACTTGAGGGTTGGTTGTTCAATTCATTTCTCTTTCACTATAGCCACGCATAACCTTTCCTTATTATCATACGCATAGTGTTTGGGTTTGTGTTTTTGTTCAACCGATCTTCCTCTCTCTCTTTCTATTGATGCTTGTGTTGTAAAACTAGTGACCTAACAGTGGTATCAATCGCCAAATAGTTGGGTGAACGTATTGTTCTTGAAGTGGGTTTTTGGTCCTACGCGTAGAACATACGGTTCGTGGTTAATACTTTGGTTTGCTTAAAGACGCATTTTTTTACTTTTTAATCCAAGATTCTTGTACTTTCAATGTTTTAAGGTGTTAAAATACTTGTTTTTGGCAAAAAGTTTCAAACTTTAGCGTGGATCATAGTTTTAAGCTTGTTTTTTAAGGGTTTTCGTTCTCACATAACTATTTTTGACGCTTTGGATCATCAAGTTTCACACTTTTGTGTTATTTTGGTGATATTGAAGCTATTTCATCACAAAAATCTGGTTTAGAAACATCTTTGGGCAAAAGTCACTTTTACGAGTAGAACTACGGCGTATCAAAACCCTAGTTCTCAGTAACTCACTCCTTGGTTTGATCTTCGTTTTTGTGGTTTACTCCGTGTTTTCTTGCTTGGATAAGCTTGAAAATACGTCGAATTTGGATATCTTTTGCCTTTGTGATAGTGTAAAATATCATTGGCAAAAACCTAAACTTACGCATAAGAACTTCTTACGCATTAGATTTATCTTACGCGCTAAGCTTTGTCTTACGCATAAGTAATCCTACACCTAAGTTTTCTCGCTAACTTCTTGTTTACATAACTTTAGTGTTTTCACCCTACTTACAGCGTAAGCTAAACCTCGCGTAACTCTTTACATTCAGCGTAACTTTGGTGTTTTTACGCATAAGTGCTACTTGGTTTATTGTGATTTCTACGCCTAAGGATACTTCATCAACAAAGGTTCATTCGACTACAAAGATCCATTTTATAACACAAGTTTTCAACATGTCACAACCACCATACTCTAACTATTTCCCTTCCACTTATACTCAACGTCAACAACAATTAAGTCCACAACATCAACAATGGAATCAACAACAACAATTTAATCAACAACATACTCCACAACTTGCGGCAATTCCACAACCTCAAATGGTTCAACCACCACCAAGTCTTCAAGTTCAACCCTACACAAATGATTTCAATCAACATCCATCAAGGAACACTATGAAGGAACCCACTTGGTTTGCAAAGATGTGTGAAGCTTTAAGCAACCAACAATCAATTCATGAGGCTGGATCACTTGATAGACCTCCAATGCTCACTCCAGGAAACTACGATCAATGGGTGATTAGGTTCTTTAGGTTTTGTGATCTGAAGAAGCCACATGCAAAGTTCTTAAAGAAGGTTATCTTGGAAGGTCCATTTCAGATGCCTACTGTCATTGAACCCGGAGATCCAAATGCTAATCCACCAAGAGATGAACAATCAAACATTGCTACGGTTGCAGACCTGAATGCAGAAGAACTTCTACACTATGAAGTTGATGAACTTGCAATGCAATATATCCTTTTAGGATTACCAAACCCAATTCTTCGAAGTGTTGATGCTCAAAAAGACGCGGCGATGTGGGAACATATTCATCTTCTTATGGAAGGATCTGCACTCAATCAGGAGGATATGGAATCCAAAATTTACTTGGCTTATGAACACTTCATGATTGAACCTGGAGAGACACCAGAGTCTTATCATCATATATTCTCGGACATCATAAATGATTTGGATAAACACAACATCATCATGCCAAGAATTGAAGTTAATACTAAGTTCTGAGTAGTCTTGGTCCTGAATGGGAGAAGTATGTCATTTTCTCCGTCAAGCGAAGAACATGCATCATTCTACATACGGATTGTTGTACGATTACTTGAAGCCTCATGAAAAGGAAGTTGATAGATAAAGGATTCTCTGTGCTCAAATTGCTTCACCATCACATCGAAAAATCAACAACTTGCTTTGTATGCTCAAAGCAGTTATTCTCCTCAACCAGCAACTCAACCAACTGCTACAATCACACCAAATGATCCTTCACAGCAAAAATCTCAACAAACTCAATTGGTTCCATACAACAACAACAATGCTCAAGCATTTGTCAGTTAAGCTAATGAGGAATCGATCCGTTGAAGCATTGCAACAAGGATTTGTTATGATTGCTAATGCTTTTGGCAGTTATACAAACAAATCCAACAATCGTTCGTTCCTCATCTAACGGAATCAAGGTACATTGTGAACAATGGGCGAGTTGAAGTTGAGAATCGTGGTTATGGTCGTCAGATGGGCGGTGGTCAAGGGTTTAATGTTGTGGGTAGGAATAACAATCGAGTTCCAGTGGTGGAACAGGAAATGCTCGAATGGGTTGAATGGTCTTGATGCTACAATTGTGAGAAGGGACACTGGCTAATGCATGCCCAAAGCGAGGACTAGGGGCGTGCTTATCACAAGAAGGCTTTCTTTTGGCTCTTAAGGATGAAGGCTGGTGGAACTCTCACAGAGACAAAGAACAGTTTTATGGCAGTCTGCCGGATGAGATGATATGGAGGACTTGCTGAGGCCAATGCAGTGTTATGTTGATGGCTAATATGCATGAGTTACACATGAGTGACCACAGGCCAGTGTATGACAATGGCTTGTCTCGGTACCGAACAAACCATATTTATCTCGATCTAATATCTCCCAACATCTGAATCCGGCAAGGCTCCGAATGTTCAAAATGAGTCGTCCACATCTCATTCCGACGATTTTCAACTAGACCCGTAGTTATATTTGACGATCAAGATGATTATGGTTTCCCGATAATCAAATTGACTCCGTGGTTATACTTGAGGATCTAAATAATGATCATGTTGTGACTCACGTTGAACACACCGAACTTTTGCCATCCAGATTTGATCGTTTAACAAACCAACAATCCATAGTGGAAGAATGTCGTGCATTAAATCGGGACTTGAAAAGTAAAAATGCGCTGTTAACCAAGGATTTTGAATGTTTACAAAAGCAACTCAACTTTTTCAAAACTCAAGAAAATCGTGAAAAAGGGTTTGAAGCGGCTTTGCTAAATCTCATCAAAACGAAAAATATTTAGAGGCAGTCGTGATCTAGCGCGAAGAATGCTTTGTTGTTCGAAATAGAACAACTGAAACATGAACATAAAAAGCAAATTAACGCTCTCACCTTGGAAAATCAAAAAGCTAAGGCTGAGTTGTTAACTTGTCAAAAGCAGTTCTGCATACAAAAAGCATTCAACGAAACGAATAGATGATCATCTTGAAGAAATTATCGGCTTGCAAAACAAACTTAAAGATTTTAAAAATTTTGTTTACAAACATGGTGAGTCGGTCACAGCTATTGAAAAGTTTACTTTAAAACCCAATCCAAATGGATATGGACCGAATCTTGCTGATTACAAACCTAAGCTTTCAACCAAATTATTCAAACCAAATCCACGAAGTTTCGGTCACGAGAATATAAAATTGATAATTCTGTTATGAGTGTTGTTGAATATCATCGTCAAGAGGAATTAGATGGAGAAGACGAGAGTCGATCAAAATTAGAAAAAGTTGTTTACAACAAACCTTTTAACTATTCAAAGCGGTCACTTTCGTCACACCAACGGATTCTTCTAACACACCAAGGATTATCATAAAACGTCTGAGTCTTCTAATGTTAATCCCAAACCAGGTTATGCACAAACTTATGGTCCTTTACCTTCCATCAGTGAAGTAAACTCAAAACATGAAAATCGCAAAATTCTTAGATATTTTGACCTTTTCATAGGTGACCTCAAAACTTTACAACATGAGATAGAATATCATTCTGAAATCAAAGTTCAACATTTTCAATCGCCTCTGGCATGAGAACAAAGAGACATTTTTCAGAAAAATCTTTTACCAAATGTTAAAAATTTAAAAAATTGTGCATTGTCTTGGGAAAGGGACTTTCATAAGGAACTTGGATTGATGAAGGTCGTTTTTGAGAAAACATAAACATCTATTTCTAATACTAAGCGTAAAAAGAAAATGTTGAGAAAAGATGTTGATCGACTCTTGGAAGATGTCATCTGTGCTGATGTCCATAATTCTGTGTTATTGAATTCTTTGTCATATGCATTTGATTATATCTCTGCGATCTTTATTGATTCGTGGGTGCTGTTGAGAACGATAATGTGCTTCAGTTCGAGTCTTTAAAAGTTGAAAATGAACGATTGTCAAACGAACTTTCAAATGCAATACGTCGTCTTAATTGGTGTCAAAAAGATATTCACGATCAACAACTTGTTTATCAACACAAAATCGCCATTCGCGTGAAAAATCTTCGATCCAAAATTGAGCAACTGGATGATCAAAGCGTGTCTTTTAAGTGTCAAATCTCAAAATATGAACAAGAACTTGCAAAATTTAAAAAGAATATGGTGTCATATTTGATTTACTCAAACAGACTCGTGATGAAGCATCTAACGAACTTGATCATTATCTTGCACACACTAAAGAAGTTCTGCATTTTGCTGGAAAATATTGGTCTGAAAATCAAGATCCGATTCACACTATCTTCAAGTTAAGAGAAATGTTAGGAAAGTATGAACAACTTCCGCCTTCTGTGATTAAGAGAATAGCACCAGTAACACTTAGTAATCGTGAACCTAGAATCCTCTTGCCAAATCACAAGTTGCTAACGTGCTTCCTTCTACTGAAACATGAATAGTTGCCTCTTTTCCAAACGTCCGCACTTCACGGCCTAGGAGCAATACAAGGAAGAATAGGAAGTTGCGACCTAAGAAAAGATCAATAAAGAATGCTGAAGTAGAAGAACACCCTAGGACTATGAATAAGACTCACGTTGCTTCCACTATATAAATTGATGGCAAATGTAATAGAAATAGTGTATAACGAATGCTAAACCTTTAAGTACTTTTGATATTCATCGATGCACCTGTGTTATTTGTCGTAAAAGTATGAATTCTGATTGTCATGACAAATGTGTTGCTAAAGCTATCATCTCTCGTTTAAAGAATCCTAAGAATCGGAATACCTCTAGGCCCACTAATCTTTCTAAGTCTGTGCTTGGTAGACCGCCTTCGTTAGATTCTAAGCGCATTGCTTGTCCTGTAGCTCCAGTTCACCTCCTAGGAATGTAGTACCACCTAGTGCATTCACTAAGACTAAAGCAAATACTAGTTGGAGATGGCGGAAATGGATATATAACACACTAGGATTTAAATGGATGCCTAAATTATTGATGTGTGTATATGTCTACTATAAGCGCTCAGGAACCCTCTAACATTTCGGGTTCCACATCTACTTCTATTCCATCTGTGTCGTGCATTGTTATGCAGGTGTCTGAGATCATTCTGGATTGTTGATAGCGGATGTTCCCGCACATGACGAGGCAACCTTAAGCTGTTATCAAACTTTATTGCAAAGTTCATTGGCATCGGTCGGGAATGATCACTTCGCGACTATCATGGGCTACGAGAGACTATATCAATGGAAACATCGAAATTAGCAGGGTTTATTATGTGGAAGGCCTCGGTCACAATCTGTTTTTAGTAGGTCGGTTCTGTGATGGAGATTTGGAGGTTGCTTTCGGGGAGAAATCTTGTTTCATTAAGTGATCTACAAGGAAACGACCTTATGTGCGGCTCGCGTAATTCTAGTCTTTACACTATCTCTATGCAAGACATGGTTGCTTCATCTCCCATATGCTTACTTTCAAAGGCAACATCAACAAAATCTTGGCTATGGCACCGTCGTCTCTCACATTTAAACTTTCAAACTATAACCAACCTTGCTCGACACAAACTAGTTGAAGGACTCCCACGATTCCGATATTCTAAAGATCACCTTTGCTCGGCTTGTGAACAAGGGAAAAGCACTCGTGCTCACTTTCCTTCAAAGGTGGAACCGACTCTCGGCATGTGCTTCATCTTCTTCACATGGATTTGTGTGGCCGATCTTGGCGTGCAAGCGATTAATGGCAAACGCTACATCTTAGTAATTGTTGATGACTATTCACGATGGACTTGGGTCTATTTTCTTCGAAGCAAAGACCAAGCTCCACAGATGATCATCACCATTCTCACGAAAATACAGTTCACTCCGAAACACCGTCGGACAAATAGAACAGAGACAAAGGCTGAATTTGTTAACAAACTCTTCGTGAATTTTATGAGAAAGTGGAATTGAGCAGACATCTATTGCACGAACACTGAACAAAGCGGAGTTGTTGAAAGACGAAACCAAACGTTAGTGGAAGCTGCAAGAACAATGTTAATTAATGCTAAACTCCCAGATTACTACTTGGGCGGAACGTATCTCTGCATGCTATACTCAAAAGTTCTATGATTACAAAGCGCCACAACAAAACGCCTTTCGAGCTTGTACAGAAACCGAATCTCAAACACTTTCATGTATTTGGATCTCTTTGCTATTCGAATAATGATCGTGATGACTTTGGAAAGCTCAAAGCCAAAGTTGACATTGGAGTCTTTATTGGATATTGTGATAATTCTAAAGGTTTCGAATCGGAATCGTCGAACAAAGGAGGTTATGGAAATGATTCATGCTCATTTTGATGAACTTACGGACATGGCTTCGGTATAACACTTGGAACCGGTCACAACCGCTTAAACTTCCCCAAACCCCATCATCGGTGACACAAGCCCTCGGCTTACTCGTCAACAAATGGAAAGACTATTTGCTCCTCTGTTCAGTGACGATATTGATGAACGTGCTCCTGGTGTATCCGCTGTTTCCGCTGCTCAACACGATAATACTCATATACGATACAGCTACAACAACTACTTTGAAGAAGCACCACCAATTGACTCCAACACAACAGTTGAACAAACCGCTTCCAACAATGATGAACCGGCTGATGATGTTCTGTATGAAGTACCCCCACACCATGATTTGGATCCAAATCGTTCTTTAACCCGTTTGCTAATGAGGCTGCGGCACGGATGTCGCGGAATCTTCAACAAGCCATTTGAATCCTCAAAATCTGCACAATGTATACCAACATCAACCCTCTACACATCGATGGACAAAATACCATCCTCTTGAAAATATTATTGGCAACCCGAATCAACCAGTCGTTACGAGACAACGTCTTCACACGGATGGTGAACATTGCATTTATGCACTCACTGTCTGCCAATCTGAGCCTAAAAACATTAAAGGCGCAATGACAAAAGACAACTGGATTGAATCCATGCAACAAGAACTCAACCAATTCAAACGTCTTGAAGTATGGGAGCTGGTTGAAAGACCATCAGGGGTCTACGTCATTGGTCTAAAATGGATTTGGAAAAACAAATTGGATCTTTGAAGGAATGTAATCGAGAAACAAGTCACGTCTGGTGGCTAAGGGTTATCGACGGGAAGAGGTATTGACTTTGAAGAATCATTTGCTCCGGTTTCTGCGTCTTGAGGCATTGGATATTTCTTGTGTTCGCGCTCACATGAATATGCGGTCTTTCGATGGACGTCAAAACTGCTTTCGAATGGTCAACTAAAAGAAACGTTTATGTCATCGGCCAGAAGGATTCGTTGATCCCGCTGAACCATGTAACACTGCGAACAAAGCTCTGTATGGTCTCAAACAAGCTCATCGGGCATGGTGATACTTATCATCTTTCCTCATTGCCAATAATTTCACCAAAGGTTCGGTCGACCCTACTCTTTTTATACAATATCACGGGGCACATATCTTAATTGTTCAAATTTACGTGGATGACATCATTTTTGGGTCTACACATAAAAAGTTTTCAATCGCTTTTGCAAAACTAATGAAGAAAAATTTTGAAATGTCCATGATGGTTGAACTCACGTTCTTTCTAGGACTACAAGTTCATCAATCACCCCGTGGTATTTTCTTGAGTCAGTCCAAATATGCCCTTGAATTGTTACACAGATTTGGAATGCAAAACACTATGCCACACCAATGGCTCATACCAAGAAGCTAGGCGATTTATGGGAAATAATTGGACCCTACAAAATAGAAGTATTATTGGGTCTCTCATGTATCTAACAGACTAGCGACGACATTGTTTTGCCGTATATCTTTGCTCCGATATCGAGTCGAGACCAATGAAACTCACCTCTCGAGGCTAAAAGAATCCTCCGATACATCAAGGGAACCATTAATTTGGGAATCTTGGTATCCGAAGGATTCTGGTTTTGAACTAATAGCTTTTTAGGGCGACCCGCAGCAGGATGCTTAGATTCTCGTAAAAGTACTTCAGGAGCTTTACAATTTCTTGGTGATAAACTAGTGTCATGGCAATCGAAAGGCGGATTGTACATTGATGTCCTCAACTGAAGCAGAATATGTAGCCATGTCGACGTGTTGTGCTCAAGTCATTTGGATGAGAACACAACTCAAAAACTATGGTTACGTATTTGTGAGAATCCGATATGCTGCGCGACAATCAGTGCTATTGCGATCTCGTGCAACTTCATTCAGCATTAATCAAAGCACATCGATCTTCGATATCATTTCATCAAGGACCCGCGTGGAACAAAGTACAGTTGAATTATACTTCGTGGGTACAGAATACCAATTGGCGGATCTTCTCACCAAAGCCTTGCCTCCCGCTAGGTTTAATGAGTTGGTCCACCGATTGGTATGAGGTGTTTGACTCAAGAGGAACTGGATGAACTTTAAAACATCTTAAAACAGTCAAACACCAAAATCTCTTTTGTAAATATTTTTTCCCAAAACAAAATACAAAAATATAAAATCAGATAAAACAACAAAAATATTCTTCTATCTATTTTTCTCTTAACATGGCAAGTACATTTCTTCCTTCAACACTCTAATCTTTCAAAATTCAGTATTTTTTCGATCAAGTGTTGAGGGAGAAAAATTTAATACTTAACTGTTTCAAAATAACCGTGTACTTGCATGTTATCTTATCCTGGTTGTTTCTTTAAAATGATGGTTACATTTCGGTTCTGACACTCCTCGGACTAAAATTTATAACCTTTCATTATTTTTTAAGTCGAGGGGAGTGTCGTCAAAGTATTTATTCAATTAAAATGGAAGTTAAATGTGAAAATGGAAAAGGTGGAGGGACTAAAACTGTCAAAATCTTAAAGTATTTTCTAATATACTCTCCACCTAACTTTCAGTTCACATTTATTATACACAACTAACTAATCCTACGCCTAAAATTGAACCGGCTAATCCGAAGTTTCGATCATCAATCATAAGTGTTTCGTGTTTATAACAAGTTTTTAAACAATGGTTTTGAATTTTCATAAATCCAACGGTTAAATCTTGAGATATTGTGATTTTTGTGGTCTACGCGTAAGTGTTAGAACACATGATCAAGATTGTGTGTTTATGGTTAAAAAGATAGTGTCAAAACGTTTTTATAACATCAATGATATCATTTTTTTCCTCAAAATGCACCCGATACGAATTGATGGACTTTGGAAATTAGGGTTTATGCGTGGGTTTGGGCGTTTTCATTTGTAAACGTTTTTGGTGATAAGATTGTTGTATAATAGGTTGTTTTCAAGTTGAATTAATCATAACTAAACCCGAAACTACCGAAACTCTAATGATTCATTAATTGGAATTTAGGGTTTATATTCATACGGTTTGGGTATTTTGTTGATTCATGACTTGTTTGATGTTAAAAATTGGACAAAACAACTCTATAGGCTTCTAAGACTTCCTAGAATAACTTTGGTGCAAATCCTATGGCTAGGTTTCATACGCGTAATTCTTGAACTTTAGGGTTTAGTCTTACGCGTAATACTTTTACTACGTAAAATGTTTGATAAGTTTTCATGCCATGGTCATTTTAGAAATGAATGAATGTGTAAATATTGATGTTATGATAATCTTATTTCAGGTTTGCTACTCGTAAAAATCAGAATCAAGGTTGTTAACCATCTACGTATAAGGATCACCTTACGTAGCATGTTATCGTAAGAGAAATCTTCGCGTAGCGTTTGGCGTAAGGTTCTACAAAGGGACTCTGCATATCCTATGAAGGATATGCGTAAATGATGACCTCTACGCATAAGGTCTACTCTTACGAGTAAGCCTTACGCGTAAGGTTTTATATACGCCTACGCGTAAGCTTTACGCATAAGGTCCCCTGTTCCTACGCGTAATATTTCTTACGCGTAAGTCAGGATCCTACGCATAAGCTTGTGTTTACGCGTATAACTCTTGTTTACGTATAAGCTACCATTTCTATGCCTAAGCCTTGATCAAACCTTCATTATGAATTGTTACGCGTGCAAACTTGTAAATAAATAAATCATAACGTCACGAAACCAACAATGTCACTAATAAGCTTAAACGTTTAATGTGTTGTGAAAAAATATGTGATAACATAAACTTTAAAACTTAAAGTTAACTAACTCATGAAACTTTTCTCGACATCATTGGACTATTGAACAAACAAGTGACTTTGGACTCGTAACAATCATTAACATATCTCATTCAATAATTAGACAATAAAACCATCTGTTGACTAACATTATGTCTTTCGATATGTTGGTTCTTTTAGCTAAATGTGTTTCAGATCACGACATGGAAGCTCAAATGAATGTGGATGCACCAAATGTTCTCACCATTGCTGATATCTTCCCTCATGGCTATCCAATGAAGATTGGAAAGAACCATCTTAGAGTTGACTTTCAGACTCTCACCTGCTCGGAATCTTCTTGTCTCATTGCAGTGGATATTCTAAAGAACCATCCTTATCAGAACATGCTCACCAACTCTGCCACTGTTCCGGAGATCTACAAACAGCAATTCGGAATACAATCACGAGATGGTCAAAGGTCAAAATGTTTGTGGTGGTGCTCAATCACAAGCAAATCACCATCACTCCTCTGATTTAGGGATGTTCTCCTCATTCGACATCATACCAATTGAATCTCTGCTGCACCAACTGAAGAGATTGTTCGCAATTCTTGATTGATATTGGGTGTGAAGCTTCAGGGGTAATCAATAAGCATTCACACGTGGATCTAAAGAACATTCCTCAGCCTTGGAGAACCCTTTATATCATCATCACAAAATCTGTTTCTGGTCGTGACAACGGCTATGAGCATCCCAAGCTCATGGAACTGCAAATCTTTTGGGCTCTCATCAACATGAAGCACATCGAAATTGAAGCTCTGATATGGGATGCCATTCCTCAAAAAGCTTGGCTCAAAGATTCCTTATATCAGATATACAAAATGTTGATCCAGAGCACTTGGATATAACCGGATATCCCCAAAAGAATCAATGACCCGAAAATCTTGACATGTTGTCGAACCCACTCTAACAGTTAGATTTAAGGTCAACTACCAAGAAACAAGGTGCCGTGTTGCGGATCACCTCTCCAGATGAACTCAAACTGCTCAACTCTTACAAAAGGTATCGAAAGCGGAAGAGAACAAAGTTGGTTTTCTAGATGATAAATCTTCTGGTCCACCTACCAGGAAAACCAGAAGAGGAAGTGGAGGAAGTGCTGCAAGCACTGAGAGTCAGAGGAAATTCCCCAAGAGGAATCCTCCAAGTAAGAGGAAAGTTACCGCCAAGGAAGCTATTCCTATTCCTATTCCCAAGATTGAACCGCAAAAAGCTAACGAGCGAGGACTCTGAGGGCGATACGATGAAGAGATCTTTTACTCTGAAACTGCTAAAGATGAAACCCCAACGGTACCTAAACCTCCTAGTCCACGGAAGATAAAGGAAAGGAAAGACTCCATAATGAGCAACAAGAAGAAGAAGATTCAGATGACGAGCCTCTGGACACTAAGAAATGGAAGAGTTCAAATTCATTAGACTCCAACACGTTGCAAAAGAATTTGCTAAGGATCAAATGGGTGGCCTCGGAGGATCGAGTGGTGGAGTTCAACCTTCACCAGTCCGATGCGGTTAATCAACCCGATAAGGTTCGGTGCCACCACTTTGGAGCAACAACAAAAGTGCGTGGAAGATTCTATTGATTACAATATTGAAGAACCAGAAAGAAAAGTCAAGAAAGATAAAGCTGATGAAAAAGCTTAGTTGGAAATGAAGAAGATGTTGAGTATGATAAGTTTCTTCTAGATAGTCCTGCACGTTCAAAGGAGGAAACTTCTGAGCCACCAAAGGACCCGGAGTCTCCTCATATCTCATCATCATCTGATTCATCCTCTCACTCTTCACCACCACCATCAAAAAGATCAACCAAATCCACATCCAGATCAGTGAAGAAGCCAACAGACTCTTGGTTATCCCGGGCTAAAACAAGGATTGTTAAAGCTGTCAAGCAAGTACAGAAGAAGGATGTAACCAACAAAAAGCTGAATCAACTCACTGACAGAATCAACTTTCTTCAAGACAGGATAAACGAGTTGTTGACTGAGAAAAGGGAACAAATCCAACATTTATCAAAGGAGGTTTCAAAGGGTGGAAAAGACGGCAAGAGAATATACTCACAAGTTTCTTCTCGTCTGTCCCTGTGTGACTAGAAATTCTCGAACAACTTACTCCAAACACCATCGCATTGGTTAAAAATATAATGAGCAAAGAATCTGCCTTTAAACTGGTTAATCGCTAAATTGGTGATGCAAATGTCAAAAAGAGTTGGATCCTTTACTTCGGATGAAGCTAAGTTTTTGAACTCTATTAGACTATCAATTCGGACGTCATGCAAAAGAATCAGCAAGTCAACCAAAGCGACCAAGAGATGACGATGATAAGGACAAAGACTCTGCACCTAAACGTTCAAAGAAGTCTGATGAATCTTCCTCAATGCCACCTCCACCCCGAAGGACCTCACCACCAAGACGATCTCCTCCTCGCTCTTCATCTGAAGAACCTCAAGATTCTGAGACACCACGCCAGACTCAAAAAACCGGTGATCACTTTGAGTATACGGGTGGTGACGATGAGGAAATCCCTGAGCCCCAACAACAACCCATCTCTCCTGACACAACTAAGAAACCAGAATCTTCAACCAGGCCAAAGAAAAAGAAGAAAAAGGCGCTATGGACGGCGTCTTATCATGGGCTGGACGAGGATGATACTGAATTTGAATGGTTTTTGAAGCTTGTTGATTTCACTCCCTACCCATCGAAGTGTCAAGAGGTTCAGAATGTAGTACATTGGAGCATGCAAAACTACTGCAAGAAAAATTCCGTGTGAAAAGATGACGAAATCCGAGTTGAAGCGAATCAAGAATGAAGCATTTCAACTGCTAAAAGACAGCTCGGAAAGTGCTATTGAAGTCGAGTATCACCTTGATAATATAGCACGAGCCATGTCTAACAATATGGATTGGCTCAACCCAGAAGCAAACATCGACTTCACCAAACGGGACAACCCTCTATATTACATCGACTGGTCTAAACCTCTACCTAGAATTGGCCAACCATCAGCCTAGGATTCCATTCCGATATTTCTTCAACAAAGACTTGGAATTTCTTCTATACGGTGGCGATGGTTCAAGGAAATACGCTACATCCCTGACACTTCCGTTCCCGGCAATATACTCTAACTGTATAGCCATCGAGGAAAGAGCTAACCACATGTTCTCCAACTATGTGGAAGAGTATGACCGTGATGCACTGTATGGGATTCACCATTGGCCGGAACGCCAAAGAATCTACTACCGAAGCTGCCAGGTTCAGAAGTCTCAACATGAAGTGTTCAGTACTAAGAGTATCGTTGCCATCATACATGTTGATGTTTCGTCCAAATGGGACTACACTTTTCTCAAGAATATTGTGGTCAAAAGGCAAGACGAAAGGGATTATGCATTCTCTGAAGCGGACTTTAAGAATTTGTCTCTCAACGACATTGAAGACATGTACCTTGCCAAAGTACAGGGTCGCATGAGACAATTTTTGAAGTTACAACGTGAATTCATCAAGTACTTGCTTATCTTCATCAGACGCATAGTCATCAAAGAACGTGTAGAAGATCTCCAGCTCACAGTTGAATCATATCAGACCCGTGTCAACTTCACTCCACCTCGGCTAGATCTTCCCGACATCACAACTTTCACAATATACACTCATCAGCCAACCATTGGTGGTTTACCTTAGTGAAACACTACAAAGCTTGATGGCGTGTAGAGATCTTCACAAGTTTGGGGATCACACATTGAAGAAAGTTAGGGACGGATTGGCTTATAGGTTGAAGGATATTCATGAAGGAATTGGGTCTAATAAGCGATGGAATTCTAAGGAAAAGCGGGATGTGAAGCGAGATCATCACCATGATTGATGAAAGGTTGTATCGACGGGATCGGTTGAGCACTGGAGAGCTTTGTAGGTGGTCGTCCCGGATTGCTCTCGCCTATCAACGCCAGTTCGCATTCTGGAAACATTGATGGACTTCCTGGTACCCCTTGAACTGCTTCTATTTCATAATATTTTGGGTGTGTGATTATATATATGGTGGCTTGTGCACATAACATTGTACAACCCGTTCTTGTCAAGAAAGGACCACGTGGTACGCCGATTGCCACAATCCTTATAAAAGGGGCGAAAGCTTCTTACTTTTGAGTAAAACCTATCAAACCTTTCACTTTTCAAGGTTTTGCTCAAAAGAACAATACTTTCCTTATGATTTTCAAAACCTCAACCGTTTATATCACTAGTTGAGGGTATTTGACAAAAACTTTGTTCACAAATTGTTCACAGTGGTCATCTTCCCACAAAACTCAAAATGGTCATATTTATTCTCAACATTTTTTCAAAAATAACATTTATATGCCATTTTTGAGGGGGAGAAAAAATTTATGTGATAAGAAATATGTTGTGTAACTGCAAATGACTCTTTGTGCTATAGACTTAACCAACGAATAGACGAGTTCTTAACTGTTAGTAACTCGAAAAGACTTGTCCGGGACGGGTAATAATTTCAAGCTAGTTCGCTAGTGATGTAAACGTGTCTCGCAAAGGACTTGTCCGAGTAGAATGTACCATTCGAGAAACTCTTGGTAGACATGATCTTTGACGGGTTTGACAACCTTTCGAGGTTTGTCCACACCTTCAAGATAGTTATTAGAGCTAGTTGTCACCTAAAAGCTGACAATGTAACTCTTTAACTATTCAACGTAACCGTGTCTCGCGGGGGATTGTCTATCTTGAGTCGATCAATTCAAAAGTGCGCGCTCTTCTCTCACCGTGCAGATTTTTGTCTTAACACTTAAGCATGTGTGGAGGGGTATTTTCTGCTAAAAGATAAAACTCTCACAGTGGTACAAAATGTTTTCATTCACAAACACTACGAGAGATTTTCTTGAAAATGGTTTTATGGCAATGGAGTTATAAGGAGATTAAGGTTGGGAATAACCGTCCTATGATCCGCCAGAGGGATCTACCCAAGGACACTACCAATAGTTAGAATTAGAAGTCCTTAGGTATGATTGTAAAAGGAGAAAATGAGAATCGGAGAAAGAAGGAGTTGAAGAATTAAAAGAAATGCAAAGAAAAGGGTGAAAAGAAATAGCCCTCCAGATTATTCAACTTAGGAGACCAGGGTTCAATTCATATGCTACTGGTAGTCACTTGATGACGCCGGTATTGAAGATTAAAAGTCGTCATGGACCCAGTGACGCATGCACTAAACCTTCTTAGCCACTCAAGTTTCTCTCAACATAAGCTTGTTTCATTCTCACAGGGAACCCTACGTAAACTATCGGCCTTCTCTTAGAGATTGCTGGTATTGAAGAAGGAGACCCTCTCCCTAGTCTCCGCTCAGGAAAACCAAAACGCACTAATGAGTCTAGAGCCATGAGATTCATCAAAAGATCTATTAGGTACACTTGAAATTTCATCACTTGATGTTCAACAATAAGAACATCAGTGGTACGTTATCGAGTCCTTCACAGATCTTAGCAATCTGTCGAGAACATTTATGAGAGGTTCACAATTGTGATCCTCAGTGATTAAATGGAAACTACTTCCAGGGTCAACATCTAACAACCCTGACAGCAGGTCACTTCGGTAACTCCCCGTGGATTACGCTTAGTGTGTCTCAAACGGTCTACAGTCGTGAGGTGATGCTTCGGTGTACCTCAACGACTCATCTGAACCATAGATGTACTTCGGTACATCGTGTTATCTCACTTGTGGGACTCCGGTTCAGGAACGGCCTTTGTGAGAATTAGAGTTGTGTTTTCACACTATGCTATTAACACTCTCGAAGTTCAAACTTGTAAGTGCCGGAATCCGCTTATTACTAACCTTTCTTATGTTTTCTTCTTATGGAAGTTATGGAGCGGACTGATCGTCGCGATTCTTCACATGCTCATGCCAACATCATCATTAATGGAAGTTCTCTCAAAAAGCAACACAAAAGTCAGAGTGATTCTACGTCAAATCAAAGAACCTACAAAGTTTAAAGACTTAAAGAACTTCATCAATTGATTGAAATCCAACGTCAAATAGCGTGTGAGCATGTTGAAGAATGACGTGGAGACACGGGAATGAAGGTCGACTCGAGCCGGCGATTTGATGCAGAACAACAACAACATACTATCACTATCATCACAAAGAACAAAGATCAAAGAACAAAGATTAAGATGACGTGAAAGCAGAACTGTTTAAAGAAAACAATTTCTCTGCACTGGGGAGATTGTTCAAATCAAGGCAATTTTTCTCACAAGAAAGAAGAATGTCAGAAGACGTCAAAGCTACTATTACATCAGTACCTTAAACGTTCATATTCATTCATCACCAAAACTTAGAGGGAGATTGTTGGAATCACTCCTAAACCTAAATCAAGTGTTAGTGATTCATATGTAATAGTTAGCTTAATATGGCCTTTATGTTAGTAATTAGCCTTAGGCTTATGTAGAAGGCCCATAAGCCTAGGCCTAGTCCAATAAGGAAAAGGATGGGAACTAGGAGTGTTGCCCTAGCTTCCCTCCTATAAATACCTTGTAATAACCCTCACTTGAGGGTTGGTTGTTCAATTCATTTCTCTTTCACTATAGCCACGCATAACCTTTCCTTATTATCATACGCATAGTGTTTGGTTTGTGTTTTGTTCAACCGATCTTCCTCTCTACTCTTTCTATTGATGCTTGTGTTGTAAAACTAGTGACCTAACATCAGCCATATCGTACAGTTTGAGTACCTCAGAGGTAACTGATGCATTGGAGGGACCAACTTGTTGAGGTGAGGAGACCATTGGAGATATGTTTGCCACGAATATGGTTTGAGCTTGATGGGTTCATCATCAACATCTGAATTGAAGGCATCACAGTCATTGACTTGAAAGATATTGGGATCATGCTGGGCCATATCATAGACTGGTTGGTCATCGACATCAGCATCAAAAGTGTTTGTTCCTTGTCCAGCTAAAAACAATAGCTCTTATTCATCCAACGCAACACCATTCTCTTGAGCTTGCATCAACAACATCACATCCTTGAAGTAATCTGAATTATGTGGACGCTTTAGCTGAGTGCAATTTCTTGCAATGTGTCCTACACCAGCACAGTTGTAGCACTTGATTTGCTTTACTTGTCCTGACATAGCATTCCCACCTCTGTTTTGTGCACCACCAGCACCAGCCGCACCATTTCCCCTAGCAACATTTCTTTGGTTCATGTTATGTCGCCCTTGAACATTTTGAACCACAGCCCTTCCATCATCCATAGTTGCTTGATTGTGTGGATTTGATGAAGATCGAAGTTGGTTGTTGGTTTGAGGTAGGGTTGCTTTAAATTGTTGAGCAAGTAAGGCAACTTGGTTGGAGAGATTTTCAATCATCTTATCAGTTGGAGTGTATCCTAAATTAGGCAGAAGTGTCAGACTGTGAAGAGGATGGGTACTGATAAACTTAAGTTTGTGATGATTGGGTGACAGGCTGAACATTCGAAACAAGTGCAAGTGGATCATTTATTGTTGTTGGATTGAACCTTTCCATAATCAGACGATCATAGGCAACATGCTTTTGATGTTGTTGTAGGTATGCAAACAGTTGTTCATAGTTTGTGTTTCTCAAACCTTTGTTAACCTTCATTGCTGTTACAAACCTATTCCACTCGGGTGTCATTTTATTCACAAACTTGAAGTTGAGTTGAATGTTTGGCATTGTCATATTGATGATTCTCATGTCATTGACAAGCTTGTGAAATCTAACATAGTATTCAGTGATATTCTCACCTGGTTTCATCTAGAAGTGTTCAAACTCATCATACAATTGTGATTGTCGATCTTCTTTAGTCAATTCAGATCCAACAAGAAGCATTTTAACATTATCCCACACTGCTTTGGCTCCAGTGTTGTGGTTAATAGGTTTGTAGATGTCCTTGGGAAGACCTTGAAGCACAATGTTGGAAGCTCTTATATATGCATCATAACGCTTCTTTTCCTTCTCATTGAGATCATTGTAAGTACGTGGTCTGTCCATTCCAAAAGTGGCAGTTCCATCATTAGTAGTAGAGATTGTGTTTCTGGTAGTGCCCAACTGAAACGGTCCTTCATCAATAAATCGAAGAATGTTGATGCCATTTTCCTTACCCAAGCAATCAATCCGAATTCGTTGTGCCCATGATTCATAATCCGTCCTATCAAGCATAGGAGGGCGGGTATCGGACCCGGCAGCTTGAATGTCATCAGAAATGGTAGACATGATGTAAA
This sequence comes from Chrysanthemum makinoi, assembly GCA_910596185.1. Classification (NCBI taxonomy): domain Eukaryota; kingdom Viridiplantae; phylum Streptophyta; class Magnoliopsida; order Asterales; family Asteraceae; genus Chrysanthemum; species Chrysanthemum makinoi. Next base: position 191,844,458 of record OU343218.1, on the reverse strand, counting down.
CTTTACACGGGATTTTACAAATCTATGATTTAAACCGAGAAATAGAATCTTTCACGGGATTTTTCAAAATCAAAGATAAACCGTGAGACAGAATTTTGGCAGCACAACGTTTAGTTAAACTTGAGAAATGGTCTTCAGATGGCAAAACACAACCCCAAATCGCAGTGTCATACCGCAGTCTCTTGAAGCAAACCGCAGCAACAAAACGCAGTGGCAAAACTCAGAACTCAAAACGCAGTCTTGAGCAAATCGCATTACCAAAACGCAAGGACCACAAAATGCAGATAAGACCAAAACGCAGTGATGACAAATCGTAGACTTGAGCAAATCGCAATGTCTTCAAAACGCAAATCTCAAATCGCAGCCTTGAGCAAAACACATGAGGGGCAAAACGCAAAGTCTTCAAACTGCAGGACTAGGCAAATCGCAGAAGTCACAAAGCGCAGAAAGAACAAAAAGCAATGCTCAAATCGTAGAACTAAAGGACAAAAGGCAAGGTCACTTTCGTGCAAGTACAAACGTCACTTTCACTCAGTTTTGTCTTTATACCCCTTTTTAGCTAAAAACCAAACCGCAACTTAGACTTAGGATCAAATCGCAACCACTTTTAACACATTCAACTACAAATTGCAGGCAAGAATACTTCAAGTAGCAAACAAGAGATGTCAAACCGCAACCTAGAAATAACTTCAAAAACACTCGAATACAACCAAAACTTCCATTAAACTTATGAAATACACCAACTAATCACTAAAGTAAGCACATCTAACAATTCTAAACACAAAAGTACAAGCATATAGCAAATTTACCCATAAAACAAGCTCGAACTAAGGTGTTTCTACAATAACTAGTCGAACCACAATAAAAACCACAAAACCAATCTAAAAATCTGAGCACCCACAATCTAAATGATCAAACCATGGCTCTTGATGCCAATTGTAAGTTACTCATAAATCAAACACGTATGGTTGTTGTGGTTTTGGCCGTGTGATGTAGAGAGAGGAAGAGAGAAGTGGGAGACTTTTCTAGAGAGATAAAGTGATGATATTAGATTAAGTGAAATCTCCAACCCTTTCCCTTGGTGGGAAGAGGGTATTTATAGTCATACAATAAACTCCCCTACGGGCTGTGGAGCGGGCTGACAGTGGGTAAAGACCCGACCCGACTCCACGGTGATACTTTAACTAAACATTTACTAATAAGACTACGACCTAACTAGTGCTAGATGATACTCGGGGTGACCGAGACTTTAATATTGATTTTTGTAATCCTAACATTCTTTTTCCATGTTTAATGGCGTGAGACTTGTTGAGGAAGGTGCTTCGTTGGTGGGATTTAAATTGCCCAGAGTTATGTTATTATGATGAGTAGCTTCTGTGGTTCAACAACATCCACATGGCTAAGCAAGCAATTAAAGACTATTTTGGAAGGTGTTTTCTACGCAATGTGGTGGCTTTTACGGAGATTCAGAAATCAAGTGATATTTAACATAATTTATCCGAGAAGGGGCGGTCTTATTTGATCATATAGTCCAATTAAGGTATAATTGGTGTTTTAACCGTTGTAAAGTTAAGTTCAATTGGGATTCTTGGATGCAAAATCCTAGTTTTATCATTTTGTAATTTTCTTTTTAACTTTTTCCTAGAGATTTCTAATAAATTTGCCGTTAAAAGAAATACTTTTATTGAGTTACTCATATTATTCTTACTTGATGTTATTATTACAAATTTCAATAATGTTAATAGTTAATTAAAGGTAAATCATTCATACTTTTAGAAATGGTCAATGAATATTTGAATAAACTCTAGTAATGTTTGCTTATGAAAAATGATTTATACGTCACAAAATTACTTTGCACGCCACCCATCTTAATATATTACAACATCCATTGGTTTATCAGATTGAGTTATGCTATTTAGACTTACAACACAAGCCTAAATATATATTTAATGCATAAATTATTTGTAAAATCACATTAAATACTTTATTTTTTTTAATTTTCATTAATCAATTTTTTAAATCAACAAATCAAATTATTAGGTTCATTTGTAAACATGATTAGTAAGTCCAACAATAATTTTTTTATGAGATTATGTGTGCAAAATGATGTTGGTAGTTTAAGAATCATGGCTTTCTTTTTTACTTTTTCACTTTTGTTAAGTAGTTCATTAGGACATCAATAATCTTTGTAAAAAGAAATAACTATATTATATACTAAAAGACAGAAACGCACTCTAGCAGCTACAGTGCTTCCTACAGTACTCACTACAGTGGCAAAAAAAAATTACGAGAATAGTCCCTGCAATTATCTAATAGTTTCAAAATTAGTCTATAAAGACTAACTTTGCAACAGTCTGAGAATTTTAGACTTTTTTCTTAAAAAGACATTATTTTCAGATGAATAACTTTCGGTCTTTTTCACATTTAGTCTTTAATGACTAATTTTTAAAGAAAATTTAACACGATATTCTCGAAGCAACGCACGAGTTCTTCCATTCGTTACTACTATTTCTATTTGGTGACATATTTCATGATTGTGGATGGACCTGGATAGAGTGACAATAGAGAACCCGTTTATTTTATACTATACGAGAGAAGATTCTAGTTAAAGTCAAATTGTTGGGGCAAACACAAAGAAAGTGTGAGTTTTGTATTTTTGGCATAGATAAGATATAAGAAACATATAACTAACCATATTTCGACGCAATTGAGACAATAAATATTGAACATATGTAGCTACCACGTGGTCAATAAGTTGCATACTTGCACTCGAAGCAATTATGTTTAAAAAGAGCTAACCAGTAATGCACTTTACGACTCTCAAAGTCTCAAAGTAATGCACTTAACGAATATACTATTGGCTTTTAATTATAACCATCTTTAAATCTTGTGTAATGATATGGACCACACTAAAAAAGGTTAAAAATAATATTCAGTAATTACCTATAAATATACAAGTGTGCTACACCAATACACCGATCACCAATTTATTAAACATGGTCACATGACACTTTAGTTGCAATAATATAATACTAACTATCACCATTTTCCTTTTTCATGAATAGCAACCTTTACTATAACAAACAAAATAAATATCACATTTAATTATTTTGAACCTAATTCGAAAAATTTGATATGTAAAGATGTATTTAACATAGACCCCACAATTTAAATTTATTTGAAAGCTAGTAATTTGTTGACTATTAATTTACACTTCAATGCTCCTCGTGATTCGTGACAAACAATATGAAAGTGGTATATTCAGGGGCCGGTCATGAGATTTTTTACGCCCTGAACGAGATGATCGAAAAATAACCCTTGCAAATGTTGTAATAAAAACATATTTCTTTTTGAGGGTTTAATGTTCAAACGAAAACCACATACCTTTAACTATAAAGTATGGATAACTATTTATTTGATTTTACTTTATGAATCATCACAAACACTTTATTAGTCATCTACACGTTTGTCTGATTACAAAACTTGCTTGTCATCATAATTTGAAGGTGAAAAAAAACACATATACACATTAATATTTAGTAATTTGACTACAAATGGAACATATGCATTCACATATAAAAAAAAAAACACTTATTTTTAATGATGGGATGATGCAACTGTCGAAGAGATAAGAAAAATGAGCAAATGGGAGAATGATAACTATATTTGTAAAGGTTTAATACTAAAATGTTGAATTTGCTAAAGAACTATGAGATTCTTTGGAGGCTAAAATGATTGAGGATGCCTCTAGTAAAAAGTTACTCCCTCCGTCTCATTTTTATTGTCCCTTTTGACTTTGACCAGTCTTTCTTGTTCAACTTTGATCATTAATATATTTATTTGTGTTATATAATACTTGATGAAAATTATACCAAATGAAAATACATTTAAAACCTAATATATTCATATATTTTTCATCAAGTATTATATAACACAAACAAAAATAATTATGGTCAAAGTTGAAGAAGAAAGACTAAAAAAATCAATATAGGACAATTACAAAATCATCGACTCTAGCCCTGTCATGGAACAATACAATGAACTTCTTGATATACTTGGTCGGTTCACACAACACAAAATAATCATGTATGAGGCTATTTCAGTCTCATGTGTTATTTATAAACTTCCCCTTTCTTGAAAAGATTTCAAACATACCTTGAAACATAAGAAGGAGGAATTAACTTTTATTGAGTTCGGCACTCATATGCATCTTGACGAATCACTCAGGGTTCAAAATAATGACAAGCCAAAGAGCAACAATGTTGTTGGCTCATTAGTTGTCAATATGGTGGAGCATAACAACTCCACCGGGTACAATGACAACAAAGAAAAACGTGAACATCAAGATACCAAAGTTGTCCTAACATAAAGTCTAAGTTGACCTATTGGAAGTGTAGGAAACCTTGACACTTGAAAAAGGATTGTAAGTGTAAGACCTAAGATATATCAACCTTATCACTTTACCAAGCAAACCCAACACACGTAACCCAAGTTACGCGTATAAAACGTGAAACACAAACACAAACAAAGCTTAGAAATAAGATGAGAAAGATGGTGACTTGAATATGAATTCGTGTATGTGAGAGTATAAGATAAACACAATATGTTGTATTACTTCAAAGGAAAACACACACACACACTTTCAAGCACACCCCTCAAATGACCATTTGAGGGGTATTTATAGTACAAGTAACTTAAAACCCTAAGAGGCTTTGCTATGGGCTTCGTTGGACTTGGATTGGGCTTGGGATATATGAGCATACAAATGGCTATCATACCCTAACGTTTAACCAATTAGCTTAGCCCAATCCACGAGCCCGTTGACTATTCTATCACGATATCTAACACACGTTACAAAGTTCCTAAACGTGAATGACCATCACTTCTAATAAAACTATTAAGGCTAACAATCTCCCCCTAAGGGGTGGTCATTCAAATGATGCTCCACTTGATTAGGTCTTTACTTTTCTCGAGCTTGAACTTTGCGTGTAGATATAGAATAGTCTTGATTCTTTGTTCCTTCATGCTTTGTGATTAGTTAATGTGGTATACGCGTTGTCAACCGTTGGTTAGGTGTCTCCACGTCTTTCTCCACCATGCTCACACTTCTATTTGACTTTTGGTTACCAATGATGTAGTTCTCGAGTCTTTAAACTTTGTGTTGCCTTTGATTGTGATGAGAACTTTCATGTGTCGTTGGTATGAGCATGTGGCGAGTCTGCACGATCCATCCGCTCCGGAGCTTCCATAAGAAGAAAACATAAAAAGCAGTTAGTAATAAGCGGATTCCGGCACTTACAAGTTTGAATTTCGAGGGTGTTAACGGCATAGTGTGAAAACACGTCTCTAATTCTGACAAGGGCCGTTCTGAACTGGAGTCCCACAAGTGAGATAACGCGATATACCGAAGTACATCTACATTCGGATGAGTCGTTGAGGTACACGAAGCATCACCCCCGTAGAGCCGTTTGAGACACACTAAGCGTAATCCACGGAGAATTACCAAGTGACCCTGCTGTCGGGCTGCTTGATGTTGACCCTGGCAGGAGTTTCCATTCAATCATTGAAGATCACAGATGTGAAACTTCTCATAAATGTTCCGGCAGATTGCTAAGATCTGCGTAGGACTCTAGAATATATCACTTGTGCCCTTAATGATGAGCAACAAGCGATGTCATGTCATGTGTTCCTATGAGATCTTTTGATGAATCTCGTGGCTCTAGACTCAATAAGTGCATTTTGGTTTTCTGGCGGAGACTAGGGAGAGGGTCTCCTTCTTCAATATCAACGATCTCTAAGAGAAAGCCGATAGATTATGTAGGGTTCCCAGTGAGAATGAAACAAATCCTTTTAAGAGGAATTGAGTGGCTAGGAGGTTTAGGTGCAGTGCGTCCTTTGGGTCCATGACGTCTTTGTCTTCAATACCGGTGTCATCTAGTGACAACCAAGTAGCATATGTATATTGAACCCGGTTTCTGGCCTAAGGTTGAATATGGAGGGCTATTTCTTTTCACCCTTTCTTCACATTTCTTTTTAATTCTTCAACCCCTTCTTTCTCCTTTCTCACATTACTCCTTTTTCAATCATTCCTAAGGACTTCTAATACTAACTATTTGTGATGTCCTTGGGTAGATCCCTCCGACTCTGGCGGATCATAGGACGAATTTCCTATCCTTAGTCACCTTATAACTCCATGACTATCCTATTGTTGCCATAAAACCATTTTTCTTGAAAATCTCTCAAAGTGTTTATGATAGAAAACATGTTTGGAACACTTCGAGAGTTTTATATTTTCGAAACACTCCCCTTCACATGTGCTTATGAGTTTTAACAAAAATATGCACATCGAGGGTAGAGTTTGCACTTTTGAATTGATCGGCTCATGATAGACAATTCCCACGAGACACGGTTACGTTGCCTAGTTAAAGAGTTCCATTGTGAGTTTTTAGGTGACAACTAGCTCTAATAACTAACTTGAAGTTGTAAACACTCCTTGAAAAGAAGGTTAGACCCATGTAAGTTCATGTCTATCACAAGTTTCTCGAAATGGTACATTTATGACTTTAGATTCCGTCAATTCATTGGTTCCGTCTGAGTCGAGCTCATTTTGAGATTCAAACAACGATCATTAAAACTTTTTTTGATCACATTTTAATCACGTCTCCTCCCCCTCAAAATAGCATATTCGTGATATTTTTGATATCAACGGATTAAACAACATTTTAGAATCTTTTTGGGGAGACAAACGGATTTGATTTAAGCATGAATATGGAACATTTTAGTTTTATACTCTCCCTTTAATAAAGCATAATCAATTAAAGGGTTTGAGAGGGAGTTATCTTGAGCATAAAGTATTTTGAAAGATTTTGAAAATCTTTTGAACAATCTTGAAAAGGTGCTCAAGATGATGATGATTTCTCACCATTTTAAATGCTTAGTGAAGCGTACACTTGATTTTTCTATAAAAGCACGAGTTTTGATTTGAAAAATAATCAAAAGTCATCATTTTTAGTCCGGGTTTTAAATCTTGAAGTATACGAAAGCCATTATTTGAAGAAATTTTGAGAAACGACATGTTTTAGAAAACAAATTAAAGAACTCTCGCTCAAGCATCTGTACATACCCGTATCATTGTTGAATGACATTTCTAGAAATGTACTGAATATCGATTATCACGAGACATGTCGTGAGAAGAATATTTTTGGATTTTTGATTTTATATTGTTTTGTATTTTTGAAAAATTTTATATTTTTATATTTTGCTTTTGTTGGTTTTCAAATTTTGTATTTTGTTTTTCAAAAATATTTACAGCGAAGCTTTTGGAAAATCATTTTCAAGAAGATTCGAGAAGACGTTCTAACTCCTCAGGGGTTAGGCTTCGCATTTCAATTCGTCGAACTAAATACTCAAACCTTTCTTTTGGAAGGGCTTTAGTTAATAGATCGGCGAGTTGGTAATCTGTCTTCACGAAGAATAATTCAACAGTACCATTTTCGTCGTACTCTTTGATGAAGTGATAGCGGACTCTGATATGCTTAGTCTTTGAGTGATGAACCGGATTGCATGATATGGCTATGGCACTTTTCGAGTCACAATACATAGGTATTTTATCGAAAGTAAAGACATAATCTGTGAGTTGTGTTCTCATCCATAGAACTTGAGCACAACACGCAGAAAGAGACACATACTCACTTGGTTGAAAGTGCAGTGCAATCTTGTTTCTTTGAAGACCAGCTTACTAACTTTTCACCCAAAAATTGTGCTCCTCGGGATGTACTTTTGTAACTTGATCACTGCGTGGTGCGCATCGAAAAAGCAATTAGATCAAATACGGATTCCTTCGGATACCAAAGTCCCATGTGAATGGATGTCTTCAGTTACCGAAAGATCCGTTTAACCTCTTTGAGGTGCAGTTCGGTAGGCTTTGCACGAAACCGTGCTAATAAGCAAACAGCAAAATGAATATCCGGTCGACTAGCAGTAAGATACATGAGAGAACCAATCATGCTCCGATATTTCTTTGGATCAATAGGTTTCCCAAACAAATCGGCTCCAATTTTTGGTGAAGTTACCATTGGTGTTCCGACCGAATCACAATTATCCATACCATGATTTTTCAAAATCTAAGTCGTATATTTAGCTTGATTTATAAAAATTCCACGAGGGGATTGATGTATTTGTAAACCAAGAAAGAATTTTAGTTCCCCATCATGGACATTTCAAATTTACTTTTCATGAGATTTTCAAAATGTTTTGAAAGATTCGGATTAGTGGACCCAAAGATGATGTCGTCCACATAAATCTGAACAATCAAAATGTCGTTGTTACATTTTTGTGTAAACAAGGTAGGATCAACTGTGCCTTTGGTGAAATTGTTTTGGATAAGGAAAGAGGACAGTTCGTCATACCACGCTCTCGAGCTTGTTTCAATCCATAGATTGCCTTTTTGAGTTTGTAGACGTAGTGTGGATGATTCATGTCTATGAAGCCTTCGGGCGACTCACGTATACTTCTTCTTCGAGTTCCATTCAAGAACGCGGTCTTAATGTCCATCGATAAACCGTGATGTTTTTGTGGCGGCATAGGCTAAGAAGATCTGGCGCCTCAAGTCTAGCTACCAGCGCGAATGACTCTTCAAAGTCTATCCCTTCCTCTTGTATGTATCCTTTGGCCACAAGACGAGCTTTGTTGCGAATGACAGTCATTTCTTCATCCCGTTTGTTTTTCCATAACCATTTAAGATCGATGACGCGAACGTCAATTGGTCTTGGAACCATTTCCCAAGAGTCATGTAGACGGTATTGGAGAAGTTCCTTCTGCATCGCTTCTATCCATGCGGGTTCTGCCATTGCCTCCCGAATGTTTTTCGGTTCAATATTGCTAATTGAGCAAAGATAAATGCACAAGGCAATCGGTGGCAAGTTGGCGTCTCGTCTGAATTGGCCTTGAAGGTTCACCAATAACTTGTTCAATAGAATGGTCTTTAGTCCACAGAGTAGAAGGATACCGTTGGTTATACGTATGCGAGTTAGATGGTTCTCGTAAGCTTGAAGATGATTCAGCTAATTCGTAGCAAAGCGGTTTTCAAATAAGTCTTCATCTAACGTTGCATCGTTTTGGTTTTGATTTTGCTCATCAACTGCTGGTAGAACGGGTGCAATAGCTGTAGTAGATGTAGATGATGTAGATGGAGTTGGTGCATTGGTTTCGACCGTTGTAGATGCATCTTTTGTTGGTGGTGGAGGATGATATTGAGCGGGTGCAGCGGAATGATGGTTTGATACATTTGTCGAAGTTCCACCATAGTATTCATCGAACATTAACTCAAAGAAATTCTCCCATTCTTGTTCTTTAGGATTGTCAAACGAAGTTGATTGAGCTCTTTGAGGTACGAGTCCTGAACTGATGTGTCGAGAAGTTCTGGTTTGGTTTAGTCGGGTTCTAGCGAGTCTCTCGAAGCCATATGTGAAAGTTCGTCAAACTTCACATTCATCGTCTCCATGATCCTCCTAGTTCTCTGTTATACACCACAATGCCCTCGAGTTATCTGAGTATCCAATGAAGATTCCAATATCACCTTTTGCTTTCAGTTTTCCAAGATCTTCTCTGTCATTCGTAGGATAGCACAAAGCGCCAAATACGTGAAAGTAAGAGATATTCGGTTTTCTGTTGTTCACAAGCTCATATGGGGTTTTATTGAATCTAGGATGGATTAGGGATCGGTTCTGAGTGAAACAAGCAGTGGCAACAACATCAGCCCATAGAAATAACGGTGCACTAGAATAGATTAGCATTGTGCGTGCAGCTTCCACAAGAGTTCTATTTCTTCTTTCAACTACCCCATTCTGCCGTGGAGTTCTAACAACTGATGTCTGATGTGTGATTCCAACATCTTCAAAATAAGCTCTTAACTCCTGATTAGTGAATTCTGTGCGTTGTCTGTTCTTACAACCCTACGGAGTTTGAAGAAGTACTTGAATACGCTTAGAAGGTGATGATGATGCCCGGTGCTTCGTCTTTTGATCTCAGAAACTTAACCCATGTATATCTTGAATAATCATCGACGATAACAAGAATATACTTTTTCCCATTAATGCTTTCAACTCTCATTGGGCCACATAAGTCCATGTGCAACATATGCAACTTTGCTTTCGAACTAGGTACGGATTTGGGTTTATATGATGCTCTTTTGCTTTTTCCTTGTTCGCATGATGGACATAAGTGATCCTTGGTGTATTTGAACTTTGGAAGTCCGTTGGCGATGTTGTCTTTGGCAATTTTGTTGATGGTGTCGAAATTGAGATGGGATAACGTCATTGCGTACACAACCGGACTTTGTGTTCCGGATGCTCGTGTCATAAGACATATTGGTGATGAAGAGGCCATTTGATTGATGTCGATAGCATACAAGTTTGTATCACGATTCCCAGTTAAGAGATCCGTGCCATCCAAGTTTCTAACGAAGCAAGCATTTTTCCTAAAAGCAACCTCTAAATCGCATCACGTACCGCCTGAAAACAAATTGTGTCCCAACCCTTCGACATAGTAAACCCGAGTGATCAAATAATTTCCAAATGGTAGATCTCCATAACCCATGATAGCTGCTACATGATCATTTCGAAAGCGTCACGGTTCCCATGAATTTCAGACGAAATTGATCAGCAGCTTGATTCGGTCATGTGCTTGGAGCAACCGAGTCGGCGATCCAAAGACATATTTCGATAACTTTGCCAATAACGAGAAGAAGAAGATTTTGGAAACCGTTTTGATTTTGGTTCCGTTGGGTTAGAGGTAAAATCCGGATCACATTCAAAGAAGTTTTCAACGGGTATTCGGTTGGTCACTCATTGTACCATTCTGGAGTGTGAAAGTTCTACATGTGGGTTTCCAAATGTCATCCCTAAAGTAAACATTATGCTCCCTATCATTAGTGTAAAGCCTAAGTCTCGCAACTAGTCTTCCTATTCGTTTAGCATAAGTTCTTTTGGAAACATTCTTCTTAACTGCTTAATAATCTCATTCTTAGAAACACAATCATCATGAACATTAGATAAAGATTTCTTGCAAGTTAAACAAACAGATTCAACAGATTCATTAAACTTAGCAGATTTCATAGGTTCATTACATTCAGATGAAATGTCTTTCTTATTCAAAAGCGGTAAATTCCTAGGGTGTTCTTCTACTTTCTTCTCTTTATTCAAGCTACTACTCCTAGAGGCATGCGAGACTCTATTGTTCCTTGTATTGCTCTTAGGCTTTAGTCTGCTGCTCTTAGAGGTGCTTCCTAGTCCTGTAGAAGGTAAGGCACACTCATTAGGATTCACTATGTTATCAGAGAAGTGGTTTCAGCTTTCCTAGTCTCTTTAGAGTGCTTTTCTAAACTTATGTCGCTTGTTCCATATGGTTTAGATGTGGAGGCAGACGCATTAGTTGTACTCATCTTAAAAGGCCAGTGCTAAAACTTTTGGTTTCTCGATAACCGCTTTTCCCTTATCAACATTTTGTTTAGGTAGTGGAGTGACCTGGTTTTGATGAAACATTTTTCTCATTGACTTTTGGAGGAGGCATAGAAAGCGGACATTTTGGTTTGGAAACCGGTTTGGGAACATTTGCTTTCTCCTCGATCAATGGTTTTAATCACAGTATCCACCTTTGCCTTTCCTTTTGACTTTCGGTGAGCCCTCAAAAGATCATTTTTCGCTTTCATGTCATTGTAGGCACGCTCATACGACAATTTGTCATATTTGCATTCCTCAGTTTTTTGATCAAGTTGTTTAAAATATGACACATTTTCTTTTTCAAGTTTTTCAAGGGTTTTTTCATATTTTGAAACAATTTCGAGGTCTCAGATGGAGTCTTTCATGATCTTCAACAGAATATGTTTGCAAAATAATGGACATAATATCATAGTCGAACATCTTCGAGAGAGTCATTTAAAGTTTCCAAAACTTTGATTTGTTCAACACATCATCGGTAGCTTGCTTTACCAGGGATTTATGGTCCTTGACAAAGTCAGTTGTTTCTTTCAAAAACGCTTGTTCAAAATGAATTACCCTTGATGGCATTGGTGAGGGCAATTTGAGTTTCAAAAACTTTCTTTGTTCGATGTCAAAACTAGAGAACCAGTTATTAGGTGTAATAGTGGTTTTAGTTTTAACGGTGTCTTGAAGATCCACAATTCTAGTTTTTACATTTTCTAAAATACTTCTCGCATCACTTGTGTTAAAAGGATTGTTTGAAGACATTTGTTCAATGTTCGAATGAGAATTGGAGACAACAACTGGTTTTGAAACGATTTTGAAACAGTGTTGACTCTTTGTTTGAAACACTTGGTGTGATGGAGAACTTTGACTTTTCTTTTTGATTAACAAAAGTAATTCCGTTAATTTTGTTCCAATTGTTATAATCAATTGGTTTGATTTCCGGATTCTTTTGTTTCATTTTTGATCTACTCTCCTCAGATAGTTCTAACGTTTCAAGAGAATCACGAACAATAATGGGTTCATGCAACACATTTCCATTGTTTAACACATTCTGAGATTTCTGAGCTTTCTTGAGGAACGAAGAAGGGTCGTTACCAAGTGCCATTCTATTGTTAGTATGAAAACGCGGATTTACTTGATTAGAAAGCATCTTGATTGTTTGAGCAGAATGACCCGTTGTAAGAAGCAAATTTTCCAAAGTTTTTATCTTTTCATTCTTATCAAGAATTTCATCAAGAAGAGAATCTTCTCGTTTTGAAAAATCCATAATCAATTGCTTCTTCTCTTTTTCAAGATTAGAAAACATGTCTTTTTGTTTGGAAAGTTGGTTATTTAAATCAGAAATTTCCTTGTTTAAAGATTTAATTTTCAAGTTCGAATTCACATCAAGTGTGTTATACTTGATTTGCAATTCTTTTTCTTTAGAAACCAAATTTCGATAACCAATTTCTAATTCCGATTCTTTGTTTTTCTGAAATTCAAAAGCTTTTGCGTTCTCCTTGTAACTCTCAAGCTCAGCGGTCAATTTGGCATTCGCGGCCTTCGCGATTGACCTTTTAACTTTTCAATTTCAATGCCACGCTGTTGATTAATGATTCAAAATAGCGAAGTTTCCTCATCGTCTCAGGTATTTTGTGCCACACGCCTCCACTAGGATCCACATTTGGAGTTTCAGAGTTAGTATTGCTACAACTCGGATTGTCCAGGAATGTATCATAAGTAGGTGCCTGATGTCAGAATGCAACTGTTCGTCATGAGTAAACACATCACATATGACATTGTTATAGCATTGATCAATGATTGGTACCTCGAATCACTGCGTTGGCGTCATAGACAGAGGTCGTCAATCGTCAATGTCGTACTTAGTCTCATGAAGATTTGCCATGAAGATGCAGTTTGCATTGAGTTCCTCGAGGTCTTCCAAATCATCCATAGTAGCCATAAAGTCATGTTCCTCAATTACTCAATTGAAGTCGATTTTCCTTTTGTGCCAACAGAATAACTTCTCGAAGATACGCAAGATCCTTCTTTTTCGGCTTAGTTGGACAATTCCTTGCCATGTGACCCAATCCTTGACATTTATAACACTTAACCGATTACCACGATTCACATTTCCATAATTCCCAACTACGGGCGCAACATTCCCATTCTAATTACCCACTACTCTATTTCCAACATTCGACCCATCCATTACCCGATTCGGAACCGCCTGATTACCCATGCGAAATCTAGTAGCATATCCTGCTGATTCCCAATAACTCCAACCATTTGACCTTGATTGCCCATGTTCACACCCGGCGCCGCAATTTGCCATTGTGAGTGTTTGATGAAATCCTTTGGTTGTTGTTAGTTGGTGTGGAATAGCGACCTCTGACTGCTTTACCCAAGAATACAAATGCTTGTGACAAAGCTTCTTCTGGTTCCATTTCAAGATCGTGATTCCTTGTTCTGGTAATGTTGTTGTTCGTGGATAGTTTTGTTGTTGAGGGATGTATGCGCAAGTTGTTGTTAGTGGAAGATGATGAAGCTTGTTGTTGTGTATTCACCGGAGTTTGAGTCTTTGCAATGAGTGCCAATGGATCATGATTCTTTGCTAATCTTTCTTGCCTGACTTCATTCACTTCATTTTGGTTTTGTTTTAGAAAATCGTTGAGTTGATCAAAGTTCACTTGATGTAAGTATTTTGTTTGGTTGACAATAGTGACATATCGCCCCATTCTTCCGGTAGATTGTTCAAGAACTTGATGTTGCTCACGATAGTTCTGGGTGTCAACTTGTTTCCGATCAGCTCATTCATTAAAGTACAAAACCTTCCATAGTAGGATTCAATGGATTCTCCTCGAGTAGATGTAAACTTCTCCCATGCAGTTAGCAACTTGTTCTCTGTGTCTTGTTGACCAATTTTTGTTCCATGACAAAGTCGTCTAACACGCGTTCCCACATGTCGGCGGTTTCACAAGCTTGTCTCTGCAGCAAAGATGTCTCTTGGTAAACCCGGTTGTATAATATGAATTGCCATGTCAGATTCGATTTGTTTGATCCTCTTGCGAGTATTCATGTCTTTTGAAGACGAAAAATGGTGGGGCGGGAGGTGTTGCATCAGGATTTCCAGGGTCTTGGACTTGTCGAGGTATGAAGGGTCCATCCGGAATGGATTTGATCATCAATTTTCCATTAGGTTTTGTCTTGATGTAACGAAGCATTTGACTTGTCCATTGAAGATAACCACCTTTTTCCAACATAGGAGGACGGTTTTTGGCACCGGCTGCATGAATATCTTGTTGAGTTGCCATTGATGAAGGTATGATCTGATAAAGTTGATGTAGGATCGATTCAACGATAAAGGAGTTGAGGTTGATGAAGATTAAGCCCGGTTGAGGTGTTTCGAAAGTCGTTTTCGTAACCTTGGTTCTAAAAATTTTAAGCAAAATTTGAAATTCACTATAAAAATCAATTCTAAGGTCGTATGAAAAATTTGAGTTATGACAATTTTGACGCCAAATTTGACCGAAAAAATTTGAATTTAGGCCCAAAATTGATTTTTTGACCAAAATTTTCACAGTTAAACCAAAATTTGAATTGTTGTAAAATTGAACGTTTAATCTCCTCAAAATTTAAATTTTACTCAAGTTTTCCCGCCAAAATTTAATTTTTTTTTTTAAACCTTTATGCGTAGAAAGAGTTTAAGCGTAGAAACGAGAGTTACAGTAGGGATATGGTTAGGAAGTAGGATGTTATGCGTGTAGGAAGCTTAGGCTTGAGGATTCCTTAGCGAGGTAGGATCTTATCGTAGGATCTTAGGCAAGGATTCCTTAAAAACGTGAAAGTATCTTCTGTAACCTTAGGGCTTATCGCGTGAACAAAAAACTTAGTCGTGAAAACCTTTAAGTGTGATCTTATGCGTAGTTCTACTCAGTAAAAGTTTATGCTTATGCGTAAACTTAGGTTAAAACCAAAAATCCTTTACACTGTCACAGGTAAGGGATATCCAAAGTCGAAGTGTTCCACACACTTATCCAAGTGAGGGAAGCACTGAGTAACCTTTGAAGCTCGAAGAATCTGCACCAAAAAGTTATGAGTAGAAAACTAGGGTTTTGACTCTTTGACTTCTACTCGTAAGAAATTTTCAATGATTCAAAGCGATGTCTCTTACGGATGTATATCCTTAAAACACTCAATAACCCAAAATGTTGACCTTTTTCACCCAAAGTGCTTAGAAAAGTTACGAGTAGAAATGACCACCTTAAAAACACGAAGTTCAAACTTGAAGAAAAACACGTAAAGCTTCGAACTTTTGCAAAACTGAAACTTTAGCACCAAATAAACCTTAAACCACAAGAATCTTGAATTTTAAGTGCAAAAATTAAAGCTTTAAGCGTGACAACGTTTATAACAAAGCTACACGTATAGTACCAACCTTCAAAACAAACACAAACACTCCTAAACCATTGTTAGGCGATAGATACCAATTGTAAGACCTAATATATATCAACCTTATCACTTTACCAAGCAAACCCAACACACGTAACCCAATTCGCAGCATAAACGTGAAACACAAACACAAACAAAGCTTAGAAATAAGATGAGAATGATGGTGACTTGAATATGCCGAATTCGCTGTATGTGAGAGTATAAGATAAACACAATATGTTGTATTACTTCAAAGGAAAAATACACACACACACACATCTTTACACCCTCAAATGACCATTTGAGGGGTATTTATAGTACAAGTAACTTAAAACCTAAGAGCTTTGCTATGGGCTTCGTTGGACTTGGATTGGGCTTGGGATATATGAGCATACAAGCGGCTATATCATACCCTAACGTTTAACCAATTAGCTTAGCCCAATCCACGAGCCCGCTGACTATTCTATCACGATATCTAACACACGTTACAAAGTTCCTAAACGTGAATGACCATCACTTCTAATAAAACTATTAAGGCTAACAGTAAGGGTGTTAAAGTTGGTAATAAAACCAATGGTTGAGGCACAAGTGGTTCAGGGAGTGGTTCATCCACCCCTCTGAGAGGTCAGATTATTTTTAATAAGTCTTTTCAGATTTATTATGACATGTATATCTGAAGCATACTTTGTGCAGGATGATGATGTTGCGTGGTGGATTGACTCTGGTGCTACTATACATGTGTGTGAAGATAGATGTTGGTTCATGACTTATGAGTCGTTGAATGATGGATCTATTCTTCATATGGGAAATGAGTCAACATCCCTGGTGCTTGAAAGAGAATGTGTGGATTTAGGATTTAGTTCTGGAAAGACTGTTTCTTTGTTTAATGTTTTGCATGTACCACAAATTAAAAAGAATTTGGTTTCAAGTAGTGTATTGAATAACTGTGGTCATAAATAAGTTATTGAATAAAGTTTATTTTATCTAAACATAAAATGTTTATTGGTTTTGGTTATTTGTACAATCAAATGTTGAGGCTTAATATTGATCATAATATTGTTAATTCAGCCCTTATGTCAACCTCTAAATTGAATGATTCAACCCTTTTGCATGCTTGACTTGGCCAAGTTCACTTTAAAGGATGCCAAATGTGTCTAAAGATAGTTTAATATCTGCCTTTAAAATAAACAATGAAAAATGCAAAACTTGCATGATAACTAAAATCGCTAAAGATGAAGCATTCCAAGGCTTATAGGTTCTATTTTTTGGGTAAAAAGGTTTCTACCCCGGTAAATATATTAACCAAAAAAACGTTTACGTACATGAATGTGGATGAGTACCACATTAAGAACGCACTACAATGCGTAATCAGATACCACATGCTACGACAAACCGTATACGTGAGAACTCTAAACTAAACATAGACATTTACAAGATAACGAGTGTTGCACTAAGCCTATGTCACTACAATCAGTTACGTTGCATTATCTCCACTTCCATAACACATCACTTTAATCTTCCAAGGCTCCAACACCTTAGCTACGTTTTGCTTCTTTTTAAAACGAAGAGTAAGAAGCTTAAGCCGCAGATTATATAAACTATGGTATTCTTTACTTACGCCGGAGATCGAAATTGATTCTTGAATAAGCGAATTTTCTTTCCTGCGAAATGTAATAGGCTGTAGCTGCTACCACAAGCCGAGCAATTATGCTTACAACAGTTCACTTGGATGCCAAAGGTTTCATCCACAAAATAATGTCCTCCCAAATTAGACCAATACTATCCATCGCAGCCATATTGCGAACCATACTCCATACCTGACCCGGGAATGAGCACACAAAGAAAATATGGTCATGAGTTTCCGAAATTAACGTGCAAAAAGGACACAAAAACAAGTTTAAGTTTGAAGCAGCTCCAATGTAACACCCCAACCCGACAAGGGTAAAGATATCACAATACGGTTTCATATCAGAACTTTAAATAATATACAATAGCGGAAGCCTTTAGAAAATAATCAAAAGAAAACATAAATAACTTAATAATCAAAATAAATCTATATCTCTATAGTCAAAACTTGCTCTCAGTTCTACTCTTAACCCAGATCAGCTATCCCAAAAGCTCATCTTGAAATACCTAAAAACCTGCCGCAGGAAAGAAAATGCGGCTGAGCTTACAAAGCCAGTGAAACGAATATATAAGAACAAAAACTAAACAAAACATAAATCTGAATTGAACAAAGAAGCGAATAACAAAATGCTGGTGAGCGAGAATAATGAATCATTGAGGATTACGAACACAAATATCTGAAATGGAAGAAACAAATAACAGAAGGACAACATATAGCACAATAATGGCACATACCAAACACATCAAAATAACCAGACATTCAATACATCCAGATAGTAGAGTTCATATAAGCCAAACGGAATGTCTAAAGGCTAACGGGAACAATTTCTAAAAAGTAAACATGGCATTCACACAGTTCAAATAATTAGATTTAATAACTTACTCGATGATCGTCATAGCGGAAATAATGGCAGATCAACACATAGCGAGTTCACATACAAGCGAAAACATAGTAGGAAAACTATAACAAAATAAACAAAAGACATAGCATAGCAATTAGCAAGTCATCAAACCAGATATCATGAGTTAAACCATTTCCAGATCAAACCTTAACATAAGAGTTTAAACATGGCGAGATCACATGAAGACAGAACACTAACGGATAGGCAAAGTTTACAAAATTAACTAAACAAATTATACCTACTAAACTCTCAGAACAATTGATTATCACTAACATAGTCATCACTCAGATCAAAAGTTCACATAACAATAAGTTAACATACAATCAGATGACAACATGCGAATCACATATAAACATATTAATCATATCCTAGCATAGTAGACGTAGTCACATAAACATACAAAAGCATAAACACATATAATAACATATAATAAGCCTAGCACATAATCATAAACACTTGAACATACAATCATAATCGTAATACTTAACATAGAAATAACAGATAAAGATTTAGTTAACTACCACGAGCTTAGAACATATCATATCGGTAATTATCTTATTGAGGAGGGTGACCTCGGAATACCTTATATAATATGAGGGAAGACCTCAATAACAAATGGAGTAGCTAGCTCCCAGAATTTGTGAAGACGGCGTATTACACGACATCATTCACCGAACAAATCATATCGGATAACGAGATCGGATCTAGGATGCATCCATCGCCCCTTCCTACATATACAAAATATGCTCCACCATCGAGGGCGTGGCGAACATCACTCTCGCCCTAGAGTCATATCGAGGTGCATCCTTTGTCGGGACATGGAACCCCATGACTAGTGAAATATTGGCTCTGGTGTCAAACTAACTTAGGTCAAACAGATTGTCATAAATGACACAGATCATAATTCTTCATAAAAGTCAACGGATATATATATCGGAGGTTTCATATCATAAAGTCCAAATCGGATATTTCATGGTTCACTAAACGAGATTTCGATAAAGCGGATCAAACAAATCGAAAGGGGTTCATATCAAATGTTCGAAATCAAAGGTTCATATCACGCACACATATCATACGTTCATAATCGAGGTTCATAATCGGATGTTCATAATCGAAGTTCATAATCGAAATTCATACTCAAACATAGCAAGGTTCAACAAAGCGAAGTTCGACAAACATAGATTCACATAAACAGAAGGGAATCATAGCAATGGCATAGGGAATCCTAATAAGCATAAGGAAATGACAAGACAAGGAGATCATGAGAAAACCTTTACTAAAAGGTCGAATATCGTACCTTAACGCAAATGAGAGAAAAGCAAATGAATGAACGAACACGAAGATATACGCACGTCTTCTTCAATAAATCTACACGGATTACGATTATTCGTTATAATACTTATTAGCTCCTTTTAAGTCATAACGGATTATTCGTATCAATATTTTTAGAGTTATAAGCGTATTCTCATTTTTAGTAATGGACGGAATTAAAATACTTTAGGGTAATAATCATTAATTAGCCATACTTAAGGGTTACAAATGATAAATGGAAAAATTAAATGTTTTATATGACAAATATCCTATTGTAAGGCTTTATTAAATAATACTTCAAAATATAGGGTTCGCATGGTAATTATCTCAAAGTTTAGGGTTTACATGGTCATTACCTCAAAGCATAGGGTTTATTATTTTTTTAACTTATCTCAAAGTGTTTGTAATGTAATTAAAGTAATGATTTCATTCAAGTGATATTCTTACACGTCAATTATGAAAGAAAGTAGTACACTTCATTTTACTATTTTTTTAAGGACATATTCGAGTATATTCAAGCACGCTCGCGGTCCAAAATATTTACTTTTACAACTAAACAAACATGCCAAGGACTAACCCACGACTCACCTTCCCGACACACCTTCAAACATACAAAACTGTCTAGCCATGAATCCCGTAATTACCTCGAACTTACCCATAAGACGTTACATACTTAAACCATAGTCTCCTGTTTTAATCCCATTTATTCTTGATGTAAACAAAGGAGCCAAACATGTCAAGAGGGTCCAAAAATCAGATTCACAAACCATACGAGCAATATACATTATACAACCTACACATTAATATATATCATGGTTTTATGTGGCAAATTGGTTATCACTTTGTGCTTCATTAGGCGTATACAAAAAGTACATATATATACTTGTAAGTTAATATCATGTCAAAAGTATGGAGCCATATTCCTTTATCCTTATTATTTTATGTGACAACCATGTCATGAAGTGCTATTTGATTTTTATCATGCGTATGAATAAACAATTACATGACCGAGTTAGTTTAGTAAAAACAGATTATGTATATAAGGCTTACTAGTCGACACATATCGAATGTTATCCCAAGATTTATGTAACCACATACCGGTTTTGTTAATCATTTAAGTGACATGTTTAAAGTGAGCAAATCATGTGCGGGGCAGCCTATTCCTCGACCAGAAACCAAGACACAAACCAGATTTTAAGGACCTCAAAAGCAGATTTATCAAGGTGTATAAGTCGCGACATATTTATAGCTCGTACCATGGTTTTAGTGTGGCCTTATTTCCAAGTTATTAGTTTTAGGTTTTTCACACATGTCTAGCATGGCTTTTAAAAAAAAACAACTTCGTTACATGGCCGGAAGGCTGACCGAAAACATGGAAAAGCATGAAGAATAAGCGAGCATGATGGTTACCTTAAGACGTGAAACAAAGGAAGAAATCAATGGACGGAAAAATCAAACCCTCTACTTGGGTCCTTGAGCTTAGAATCGTGAGGAAAAAATAATAATGAGGAGATGGAGAAGCTGTTTGCCGTCACTTTTTATTGTTAGGGTTTGTGTGATGATTATTTGTGTGAAACGTAGGGTAGAGTAAAAATAAATAAATGGAGAGGTTATATGGGGGGTTCGGTTTAGCCAAGTCAAAAGGAAAAAAAGAAAAGGTCAAGCCCGATTTAGATGGGCCATAATTAAGTGTAGTATTTGACTTGTAACTTATGAGATTTTCGGCCCAATACAAAATATACAAACGTGTGGTTTAATCTTTAGACGTAAGCGTAAATTGATATCGTATATTAGGTTGGTTAACCATTTACAAGTTAGATTGGAATTTCATTTAATGAGCATTGACATATTTTACGTATTTTAAGATTTTGACTATTTTAAGGGTAAAATAGTCTTTTGACATGTTTTATATTTTTAGGGTTTTACAACTCTCCCCTTCTAAAAAGAAAATTTCGTCCTCGAAATTGAACAAGACGGAACAGAATAGAAACAAATCGGATTTCCGAATTTCAAGGAACATAGCGAACGCGAAACTTATCCTAGAACAAACGGATTCTTATCAGAATATTCAAACTCATACTTTTCAGAAATCAATTCAACAGTCAAATACTTATAACAGATAATCATATACTTATCAAAGTAATGGCAGATAACAGATGAGATGCCGAAAATCAAACAACACGCTCTAACTTATTCAGACATCTAATGAGGAGAACAAACATATACATAGACAAAACGTAATCTAACTGTCTCACTAGTGTGAGATAATCAAACTAAAAGGATCTAATGTTCCTCAAACACTTCACGAAATATCCAATAATCACAATAAGGGTACGAGGCGTACATTTAGAGCAAACCTAGCAATCCATAGTTCACACAAATCATAACAATTTGGTCCAACGCACAATTACAAATACTTGAATATAAGCGAAATCTCACAAATAGGTACAAAATTTCAAACGAACATGAGGAGTGCCAAATAACGGATACAAGTCATATTCTTTTTACGTATCAACCAGGGCATTTCCCAGACGTCATATGATTTCAATAAGTTCAAATTATATGATCTCAGTATTATCACGTTGATCAAGCGTCATAATACTTGCATCACATAACAAGTCCTTATTATCATCATATTCGTCTCGGTCATGACAAACCACATAACTAATATCGAGAACAAAGCGGATAACATATAGATAACAAGTAACATACCAAAACAGACCAGATACACATTCATGCAGGATATAACACATCAGACAACTTACCATACCACAAAAGAAAGAAGGCCACCAATGCACAAAACGGTTCCTCATGACTCATTACTAACGATCCAGAAAGAAAAGCTGAGATATATCAGAATGCTAAATGATAAAACTTCACGATTCAAACCGAGTTCTGAACGAATCAAAGAAAAGCAATACGGATCAGAATCACTTAACAGAATATCAAACCGTCTCAAAACGCATGACAAACAAATCAGAGTGACATAAGTCGCACTCAAATCATATGAAGTAGATGAACCTTCTCGACCACGGTCGAATCTTGTCTCCGTCTCTTGGCCTTTGGTTGGTCCGTCCAACTTCCTCCGGAAGCATCTCGATGTCTCCGGCGAGAAAGGCGTCAGGTGTGGCTTCGCCACGAGCCTCTCAAGCCGCAGAAGCTGGCAGCAACGGTCGACACCATCTTCTTCGTCTGCGGGTAGTCTCCATCTAACGATCGACAAAGCGGACGGCGAAAACAAAATAACAAAATTTGATGTGAAAAGAGGAGGGCCAATTCAGTAAAGGCAAAAGAATATCGACGTCAAATTTGAACGACCATCAAAAGGAATTGAAAGATATCTGAACAGACGGAAACCTAATGTCTACCCGATCATCACAGGTCATAGCCTAAGCTCTAAGGGTCCTAAATAAATTGTAACACCCCAAATTGTAACACCCCAACCCGACAAGGGTAAAGATATCACAATACGGTTTCATATCAGAACTTTAAATAATATACAATAGCGGAAGCCTTTACAAAATAATCAAAAGAAAACATAAATAACTTAATAATCAAAATAAATCTATATCTCTATAGTCAAAACTTGCTCTCAGTTCTACTCTCAACCCAGATCAGCTATCCCAAAAGCTCATCTTGAAATACCTAAAAACCTGCCGTAGGAAAGAAAATGCGGCTGAGCTTACAAAGCCCAGTGAACAGATATAACGAAACAAAACTAAACAAAACATAAATACGAATTGAACAAAGAAACGAATAACAAAATCGTAGCGGAACGAGAATAATGAATCATTGAGGATTCTGCAGAACACAAATATACAGAAATCCGGAAGAAACAAATAACAGAGAAGGACAACATATAGCACAATAATGGCACATACTCAAACACATCAAAATAACCAGACATTCAATACATCCAGATAGTAGAGTTCATATAAGCCAAACGGAATGTCTAAAGGCTAACGGGAACAATTTCTAAAAAGTAAACATGGCATTCACACAGTTCAAATAATTAGATTTAATAACTTACTCAGTATCGTCATAGCGGAAATAACAGCAGTCAACACATAGCAGTTCACGCATACAAACAGAAAACATAGTAGGAAAACTATAACAAAATAAACAAAAGACATAGCATAGCAATTAGCAAGTCATCAAACCAGATATCATGAGTTAAACCATTTCCAGATCAAACCTTAACATAAGCAGAGTTTAAACATGGCAGATCACATAGACAGACAGGTACACTAACGGATAGGCAAAGTTTACAAAATTAACTAAACAAATTATACCTACTAAACTCTCAGAACAATTGATTATCACTAACATAGTCATCACTCAGATCAAAAGTTCACATAACAATAAGTTAACATACAATCAGATGACAACATGCGAATCACATATAAACATATTAATCATATCCTAGCATAGTAGACGTAGTCACATAAACATACAAAAGCATAAACACATATAATAACATATAATAAGCCTAGCACATAATTATAAACACTTGAACATACCGAATCATAATCAGAATACTTAACATAGAAATAACAGATAAAGATTTAGTTAACTACCACGAGCCCAGAACATATCATATCAGAAGTAATTATCTTATTCGGAGGGGTGACCTCGAAATACCTTATATAATATGAGGGGAGACCTCAATAACAAATGGAGTAGCTAGCTCCCGAATTTGTGAAGGCAGCAGTACTACGACATCATTCACCGGACAAATCATATCGATAATGGTCAGATCTAGGATGCATCCATACGTCCCTTCCTACATATACAAAATATGCTCCACCATCCAGGGACGTGTGAACATCACTCTCTTCCTAGAGTCATATCAGAGGTGCATCAACGTCTGACGGACATGGAACCCCCATGACTAGTGAAATATTGGCTCGGGTGTCAAACTAACTTAGGTCAAACAGATTGTCATAAATGACACAGATCATAATTCTTCATAAAAGTCAACATATATATATATCAGAGGTTTCATATCATAAAGTCCAAATCAGATATTTCATGGTTCACTAAACAGAGATTTCAGATAAGCAACGGATCAAACAAATCAGAAATGGTTCATATCAAATGTTCGTGGAAATCAAAGGTTCATATCACATCACATATCATAATGTTCATAATCGAGAGGTTCATAATCGGATGTTCATAATCGAAGTTCATAATCGGAAATTCATACCCAAACATAGCAAGGTTCAACAAACGAAGTTCAGACAAACAGAGATTCACATAAACAGAAGGGAATCATAGCAATGGCATAAGGAATCCTAATAAGCATAAGGAAATGACAAGAAAAGGAGATCATGAGAAAACCTTTACTAAAAGGTGAATATCTCGTACTTACCTTAACGAAATGAGAGAAAAGCAAATGAATGAACGAACACGAAGATACGACGCCATGTCTTCTTCAATAAATCTACACGGATTACGATTCGTATAATACTTATTAGCTCCTTTTAAGTCATAACGGATTATTCGTATCAATACAAAATTGATATCGTATATTAGGTTGGTTAACCATTTACAAGTTAGATTGGAATTTCATTTAATGAGCATTGACATATTTTACGTATTTTAAGATTTTGACTATTTTAAGGGTAAAATAGTCTTTTGACATGTTTTATATTTTTAGGGTTTTACAACTCTCCCCTTCTAAAAAGAAAATTTCGTCCTCGAAATTGAACAAGACGGAACATAATAGAAACAAATCGGATTTTAGAATTTCAAGGAACATAGCGAACGCGAAACTTATCCTAGAACAAACGGATTCTTATCAAAATATTCAAACTCATACTTTTCAGAAATCAATTCAACAGGTCAAATACTTATACAGGATAATCATATACTTATCAAAGTAATGGCAGATACCGATGAGATGCCGAAAAATCAAACAACACGCTTCTAACTTATTCGGGATATCTAATGAGGAGAACAAACATATACATAGACAAAACGAATCCTAACGGTCTCACTAGTCGCAGATAATCAAACTAAAAGGATCTAATGTTCCTCAAACACTTCTAAATATCCAATGATCACAATAAGGGTACACGGAGACGTACACATTTAGAGCAAACCTAGCAATCCATAGTTCACACAAATCATAACAATTTCGGTCCAACGCTTTCAAAACTTACACGTATGATATCGAAATCTCACAAATAGGTACAAAATTTCAAACGAACATGAGGAGTGCCAAATAACGGATACAAGTCATATTCTTTTTACGATCAACCACGGGGCATTTCCCGGACGTCATATAATTTCAATAAGTTCAAATTATATGATCTCGTATTATCCGCGTTGATCGGCGTCATAATACTTGCATCACATAACAAGTCCTCATTATCATCATATTACGTCTCGGTCATGACAAACCACATAACTAATATCGAACAAAAGCGGATAACATATAGATAACAAGTAACATACCAAAATGCGGACCGGATACACATTCATGCGAGGATATAACACATCGGACAACTTACCATACCACAAAAGAAAAGAAGGCCACCAATGCACAAAACGGTTCCTCATGACTCATTATGACGATCCGAAAGAAAAGCGAGATATATCGGGAATGCTAAATGATAAAACTTCACGATTCAAATCGAGTTACGAAGCGAATCAAAAAGCAATCACGGATCGGAATCACTTAACGAGAATATCAAACCGTCTCAAAACGCGCGACAAACAAATCGAGTGACATAAGTCGCACTCAAATCATATGAAGTAGATGAACCTTCTGCCATGGTCGAATCTTGTCTCCGTCTCTTGCGCTTTGGTTGGTCCGTCCAACTTCCTCGTGACATCGATGTCTCCAAAGCACGGGATCGGGTGTGGCTTCGCTTCCACGAGCCTCTCCGACACGACTGTTGCGAACGCAGTCGACACCATCTTCTTCGGCTCTGCGGGTAGTCTCCATCTAACGATCGACAAACGGACGAGCGAAAACAAAATAACAAAATTCTATGTGAGACGCGTCGTCACCGCGACTCTATGATAAGTCCACATGCATGCCATGAAGTGAATGCCTTATATACCTGAGATAAAACATGCTAAAAGTGTCAACACAATGTTTGAGCGAGTTCATAGAGTTTTTTTAACATGTAAAGCTTTTAAAGAATGTTCACACAGCAAAGGCATTGTAAATCCACTCAGTTCCATGTTCCGACCATACAAAACTTGCAACCTGTGTGTTTACAACCCACTGCTAAAAGTAGTATGTCTAGTAGTCAAGTATACGTTGTCATAATAGTTCACAATATAGCACCACGTATATAATAATTCAAGAATGCTCTGAACATGGGAGACTTTAACTTGTAATGCTCCAACAAGGGAGACTCCTTTGTCACTCGACCACCTAGGCGAGATTTATTGAGAACACTTCACCAATACGGTGAGACTTTAGAGCAGCTCCACCCATATGGTGAGACTTTAGATTGAGAACGCCTCAGCATACATAGTGAGACGTTCGCTCCATAACATGGGGAGACTTTAAGTCGATAATGCTCGTAACATGGGGAGGACGTAATATAAAGTGAGTACGATTCATTAATACAAATCATAAGTTCATAATTAAGTTCAAGTGTTCCATTCTAAAGTTCGTAATTAAGTTCAAGAGTTTAAGTCGAGTTCAAAAGTTCAAAACAGTCAAAGAGCTCAAATATATATGTCGAAGGGTTCAAAATCAAGGAAAGTGGTTCAAATAATAGTGTTCATAACATAGTAATCAATTTAGTTCGGGCATAATCTACTTACGAGCATAAAGAGTGAAAGAAAAGATTAACAAGTTCATGATAGTTCAAACACTATAGTTTAAGTTTAGATTCAACATATAGTTTGCAAATAATCGAAATTGAAATTAAAATAGTTGAGCATGTATCTCCCCCAAAGAGTTTGTAAAATGATTAAACAAGTAAAAGTGGGGCTCACGAACTCACGATGCAATGATTATGATGACAAAAGTAGATACACTAAAATGAGGTGCGATCTCTATCTGCAACCTAATATGAATGATATGTTCTAATGTAAGTCATGAAACAATGTCGTGCATGCAAACTCATATGATATCCATACCACTTGTGCATTTGAAAATAAAGCTTATCATCGAAAAAATAATATACTTGACAACTCATGAAAATGACTAAGTAACCTCGCGAAGCTTAGTCGCAAAATGGTGAATGTTGAGTGTTAGTGTTGAAGAAAATAGTTGTGCTCGTCGTATTTCAAACGCGAGTATCTTGGTCGTTATAGGTCCGTTTTCTACGATCTATATATCCTTGATTTCGTGTTAATGTATACTAATATATTTTTGATAAGTCGACTTATTTAGATTATGTTTAAAACTCGGTTTTTCCCCTTGAAAATCCCTTGACAGCTTGTATTATTTCAGAAAATAGTTTTCGCAAGCTAAACTTGAAACTAAGCGTAACTTCTTCGTTATAAACCCGTTTAACCCGTTCCAGCTGACCCACGGTTTCGCTTTTTAAGTATATTTTCTGAATATCAAGACCAAAATAATCCCCAGCCTACTGAAATTTCCAGATTTTACAAAATAGGACAGCCGTTAATTATATGTTGTCGAAAATGATTTTTCTAGTGTAGAACTTGTTCTAACCCTTTCCAATCAACACCAAAACTATTCTAAACCTACCATACACCTTCTTAGGGTGTCATGGGTTCCTAAACTTCACCAAAAATGATAAGGTTCATAAGGATATTAATAAGATAATTAAAACTCGTTATAAGTAGTAAAATCAAGTGTAAGTGGTATGGATCATAGTATTCTTGCATGTTTTTCTTACTAGATCATAAAAATACATAAAGTAAGAGTTTATAACAGTAGGAAAAATTAGTTGTAGCTTACTTGAGTGATTGAAGAGTTTTTGAGCTAGAAAACTTAATTAATCTATAGGTTTTTATTTCAAAACCTTAACATAGATTACTAATAGAACTTGATAAACACTTGATCTTGCAAAAATGATGGATTCCTCTTCTTGATCTTAACTTGGACTGTTAGGAATTAGAAAATTCCATGTTAAAGTGTCGGTCACCCCAATTAAGGTCTAGCATATGTTAGCTCGTAGACGTGTCGGTAGTTACGATATTTAGTAGTTTATTTATTAGTTTGTAGCGTAGTATAGCTTAGTGCAACATCGTGGAGGAAGGACGGGTCTTTACCCATCAGTATCCCGATCCAGGCCGATAGGAGGTCGTGTATTTGTAAGTATAAATACCCCTTCCATCCATGGAAGGGGTGGTGCTTTTCAATCTAACATTCCATACTTTTGAGAACCAAGTCTCTAGCAAGAACACCCTCTCTCTCTACTAACTCTCTAACTATGGCAAACATGTATTTTGATCATCCAAGACCACCCGAATCATCAACACAATAAAATAACGATCCTACAATTGGTATCAAGAGCCAAGGTTATTGTGTTATCTTTGATTTGTGTGGTTCCTACCATGGTTGTTTGTGTTTATTGATTTATTGTGGTTCGAATCTCATGGTTAAAACTGTTTTTTATCACTTTTTATGGTTGGAAATATCTTTCTTGGTCCTAATCTTGTTTCAAACAGTTTTGGTATTTCTTGATGGTCAGAAATCTGTGGTGAAATATTTTTCTTCTATAACTGTGGTAAAAATATCAGTTTTGGTCATTATGTTTTGTTTTGGTGGCTGCTTTTACAAGTGGTCTGTCATGGTCATAAAGGTTAAAAGGTTGCAACTTTATGCGGTTTTTTAACATATGAATATGCTTGACATGAATATGGTCGGGTTCTTCTTAGCGAGTTGTGTCAGTTTTTGTCCATGTACAATGTATCCGGTCTTAGCGAGTTGTAATGATGCTAGCGACTTGCTATTTAGCAGGTTAGCGATTTGTTTTGTAAAACTTTAAAGACCTAGCGACTTGTTATTTAACAAGTCGTAGCGAGTTAGCTTAGCGACTTGGCTAGCGACTTTGCTAGCGACTTGGCTAGCGACTTGGCTAGCGACTTGGCTAGCGACTTGGCTAGTGACTTGGCTAGCGACTTGGCTAGCGAGTTGGCTAGCGAGTTGGCTCAAGACCATTGTAGCTAGCGACTTGACTCAGACTTGACTTAGCAACTTGACAGAAAGGATGAAGAATGAGAAGACTTGACATCAAAAACCAAATACCAATACCAAAAACCATCATCTCAAGCGGTTTACGTATGAAACATCATCATCCAAAGTGAATCGATACTTAAACATCAATTCCAACTCCAAAATCTAACTAATATCTATCCAAACTCTTGCTCCATCTCAACCAAGACAAAAACATCAATTACTTTCATGATCTCAGTTGTCCTTCTTTTGTGGGTATCAAAGAAAAATACAAGACTATTAAAGTCAAGTATACAAAAGAAATAATACATCACTGATCACTATGAAGTTAACCTTCTTTCTTTCTTCGAATATCAAAAAGAAAAATTTGACAAGAATGTATTTGTTTCAATTCTTTGACCAAAATCTGAAGCGAATACATCTTATCAAATGGACTCAACTTATTATGGATCTCAGAAACGTTCCTTGGTCTTAATTGTTTCAAAGACTGGCTTTCGTGAACGTATGTCATCATTAATCCATTTAACTGTTAATATTCGACTTTAAGAAACGAGTTTAACAATTATGTTAACTCAATCTCTTGGCTCGTTTATGACTTAATAACAACAAATAGGTGCGTACTTACATGAAATTCCAAATCTTGTTGAAAAGAGTCCTTTCGAGAAGGATTTAAGCCATCCCTGTGGCAACCTTAAACTGAGGTACTAAGTCATTGATGGTGTCTTCCTGTAAGTGTTGTGTTCGTGATGGCGATTCCGAGATTAGGGTTTGAATGGGTTTGTTTGTTTGATGAGTTCTGATTCGTGATTGTGTAAAGGTGATGTTGTTTTTGGTGTGAAAGCATTTTTGAGATGGAGGTGAGACAAACGGGTTGAGAGATTATAGGGTTTGATGGAATCGATTACTTAGTGTGAAAAGAGCGACGATTTAAGATAAAGGGTTTGTGTAAAGTAGGGTTTGTGAGTGATGTGTGGTGTTAAATACAACCGATGGATTAGGGTTGCTCACGATTATTTGATCCGGATTGGATTTGGGCCCTCAAATGTTTGTTTTGTTGATTGTTGGACATGGGCCAATACATGCATTCTTTTTGAGATTTTGTTCTTTTGGGCCCTCACATGTTTTAATCGGATGGGATTGTGTTCGTTGAAATTTTTTGGGTCGCATTATGGACTGGGTAAATGGGACGTATAATAATGCGTGATATCAGACCTTAAATCGCATGTGTGAAGTAAACGTGATTTAAAAGTGAGTTTGATAATTATGGGATTTGATATACTCATGGGATGGTAAGATAGTATGGATTGGGTTGACATTACGGAGATGGGTCGTACAGATTTTAAGTCACTGGCCTATGACTTTGGTGCTAATTCGAGTATTTGTCATGAATATTATTGTTAATCGTCGGTTCAATTCTAGGAGGATTATGGCAAATATTTTGGCCGAGTAGCTTGGTTGTTTATGGGATATGAACACAACGACTTGGGCCAAAAATATCCCTACTTGTGATTTGATATGAGCTAATGTTTGATACTTGGTACTTTTGGTATAATGCATACATAAGTATTGATATCTCAGGAATCGAATTTTATCTCATGATATGGATTGATAATTCTTGTAAATGTGTGGTATGACAATGATTATAATCGGATATGGGCTTGAATTAAAATTTCTCAAGGGATTCTTGTGTGGACAACATGATGGGCTTTTCTAATTTGGATCGATTGTATAAGAGTTGGATAATGTGAGATATGTTAAGAGATTTGATGATGATTTGTGATATGCTTGATAAGATTCGTTGAGATTTGGTATGATATTAATTGTGGTTGTGGTATGCAGTTTGGCACTTTGGTGTATCTATTGTCATGAAGAATATTATGTCACGGCTTTAACTGTTATTGGAACAAGGTTGACTACTTTGTTGATTGGGTTCGATATTCTTATCGGGATTTGCAAAGTGAGTTTTGCCGGGCGTTTACTTATTTTCGTCTTCTTTCTTTCTACCCTTCCGCGAAGATGACTTGTTTGGGCTTTTACAGAATGTGATAAAGAATTGGCCTACTATCACTTCGGTGTCTCACTCAGTTGAGAAGGTCAAGAGGTTTTGTACATTGGGTACACCGTTTCTTCTTCACAAGGACTAGTACAAGTTTAAGTAACAAATCTGGAGAATTTTACTTCATGATCAAGGTTGACATATCGGGTTTACTTCACCAAGTGGTCACAGCAACAGCCGACAGAATGCGTGTATGATGTGTTTACCAGAGTATTTATTGGATGGTTGATGATAATGTTGATTTCGGATAATGAATTGTTGATGAGCCACTGCATGTTCTCCTAAAACAGATATTCACTTAAACCAAAGTTGTCATTACACGTTCAAACTGACATTGTTTACGGTTTTGTATTGATTTTGTAAAATCCCGCGAAAGAACCTATTTCTCGGTTTAAATCATAGACTTGTAAAATCCCGTGACTATGGAAACATTCTGCTAAATTGTAAAGTGCATTTCCGGAGCTATCTTACGGTTTATTCCTAGTTTTGTAAAATCCCGCGAAAGAATCTATTTCTCGGTTTAAACCATGGAATTGTAAAATCCCGTATTGATGGAACCATCTTGGAGAAAGGAAAGTGTATTTCGATATCTCTTATTTGATGCTGATGCTACGTTTTCCGTTTTGAAGAAGGGATAAAAGAGTGTACTTCATGAATTGGATGTGTGTTTGGATATTCGTCATGGCAGTTTGGTTATTACTTGGTTTTACGGGGTTCTGTGCTTGTAACCATGGTCGGGATGAAACCATTATCATAGTTCACTTATAATGTCGAAGGAGGCTAGATTTGAACTTTTAACCAAGAAGATGTGACAACGGCGTTAATTCAGTATTATTTATTTGAGGTTGAAGTGAAATATCACGGGCGAGTGTACTTAGTATCTGAAGGTATCGGGGATGGTTGGATGAAGATTCTTCATGATCCTTGTTCAAGCTTATTATCATAAACGAAGACTTGGAAATCTAGTTATTGTTAGGTGTCTTTTACCTTTTCTTTTACCACTTGGGGGAATTGGGCTCATACCACCACAAAATAACTATCACTTTAAGGAGTTACGTTGTAGTGCTCAGTGTCACATTCAATTGTGGATTTTCAAGAGGTAATGTACGTCTATTACTTGATGGTTGGTTGGTTGAAGAGTGTAGAGTACATAGAGATTCAATGGAGCATGAATTCTCGGCACCGCTCTTTGTTACATATGTGCAAGTTTAAGTCACGAGTTCGGGTTAGTTTACTTCAGGGTCAAATTCATCATATTGGGTTTTCTCCATCAGTTGTCACTACAAAGAGCCTACTGAATGATAATGGGGTTGATTACATGTTTTCCCAAGAGAGCAGAAAAGAGAGAGATTTATGACGTCTGTTCACATCAGTTCAGGCCTCGTACTCCAAAGAAAAGAAATGTGTACGTTTCAGTGCGCATTATCTTCAAAAGAAGAGAAATCTTCTTATGACGTCTGTTCACATCAGTTCAGGCCTCGTACTCTAAAGAAAAGAAAAGTGTACATTTCAGTGCGCTTTATCTTTGAAAGAAGAGAAATCTTCTTATGACGTATGAACACATCAGTTCATGCCTCGTTCTCTAAAGAAAAGAAATGTGTACGTTTCAGTGCGCATTGTCTTTGAAAGAAGAGAAATCTTCTTATGACGTATGAACACATTAGTTCATGCCTCGTTCCTAAAGAAAAGAAAAGTGTACGCTTCAGTGCGCTTTATCTTCTGAAGAAGAGAAATCTTCTAAATTATGACCATTCTCATCAACATGCTTCATACTTTTTCCATGTGCTTCAATCATCATGTGAACCGAGCTACCATTGATTGTTTTCTTATTCCACTTGCTCAACTATAATGAAGAGGGTGACATCATGTGCTAATATTGCTGGGGAGAAGTGTGAATAGACTACATTTGGTTAAGATATTCACTTATTCAATCAAGAATGGCATCTCCGTATGCAATTCTTGAGGGGGAGAAAAAGTGTGAATTTTTTGCATTGTTGATTGATATTTGAGAATATAAATGGCCATCGGCTCTAAACTCATGTAAGAACCGAGCTTCTTCTTATCGGGTCATCTTCACATGTAGTTTCTTCTAAGAGCTATTGGTTGACATCTTCACAGTTTGATATGATTAAATGACAAAGTGCTTCTAGTTCTTTGATTTCTTTGATGAACATCTTTCTGTTCTTGTTTGATTGGAAGGGATTTTAATTAAGGGATTTGCTATTTACAAGTTAACGGGAATGCCTTTGGTGTAAAGAAGATGTTAACTATCTATTCCCCAACTGGACAATCTAGAAGAAGGTCGAGTCTACAGTCGGTTCTACATTTTCTGCTGTATGTTAGAAGACTAAAAGACGAGTTGCATGTGATTATCAAAAGACTTCTTCTTATTCTGGGCATTTATCAAACAGATTGTCAGTTTAGGGGAGAGCACTAATTGGGGGAGATTGAAATGCCAAATATAATCTCTAATTAGACTTGCTCACGTTACTATTCAGCATGTTGATTCTCACAAAGACTTCAAGCGATCTTCTCAACAAATTTCTAGTATATGGACTTACAATGAGTTGCTTTGATTAAAGTGTCTAAACCGCAAAGGGAAAGGAGACTCACATCTAAAAACAAAGCGAGTAAACTTGATGAACTTAATTCTTCTAAGAGATTGAAGATATCCTGGGAAGACAAATGTTATTACCGCAGAGAAACTCAAGGTTTGACTCATGACGAGTAAACTTGATGAACTTAACTCTTCTAATTGATTGAAGATATCTCGGGAAAACAAATGTCATGACTGCAGAGAAACTCAAGGTTTTACTCATCAAGGCTTTGTGTGTTATTATTCCAACGACGTGGAAGTATGAGTAATAGAAAGTTTGAAGATAGAAGAGGTACACAAGTGTATGATTCATTAGGGAGAGAGATTGTGTACATTGGGGATGCTCATTTGTTTCACTTGAGTGCTTAATCAGTGATTCAGAGATATAATCACTTATCCTGGAGTTGACATCCGCAGAGATTGTCATCCTTGAGAGATAATCAGTGACTTGGCATGCTTCTTCAATGTTATCAGTTATTAATTCCTTGTGTATTGGTATACTTCGGATACTTGAGCTTCATACACGATCATCAGGGAAGAAAAATGTGAACATGGGGAGATGTTTTCATTCCCCTCATGATGTGTATTCGGGAGAACTCTTGGGTATTGGTGTACTTTGGGTTCTTGAGCTTCATACACGTTCATTAGGGAAGAAAAATGTGAACATGGGAAGGTGTTCTTCATTCCCCTCATGAAGTGTATTCGAGAGAGTTCTTGAGCATTATACTAAGAGACGAACTGCATCATTTCAACTACACGGGGGAAGTGGTCTCTTGACAACCTTTTGGAATGGTTTGCGTCAGACTTCAGTGGTTATGAAATTTGAGAAGATTATTTATGAGTGGGATGATACGTTGCTGTTCTTGTTGATGATATAACCCCGAACGAAGAATCTCGATCATCGTTCTTAAAAGGAGCAGCTGGGTTTATGATAATGGTGTGCTTCGTTGTGCACCTGGCTAAAGCAAGCTTGAAATAGAGCTTTGAATCTGCTCAACATAAGGATTTTCGGTTTGGGGGGAAGCTGCCAAAGTATCGTTTTTCTCAAAGGCTCATGTTCTACATTCTATTCTGGAGCCTCGGATTCTTTGGTGGTGGAAGTTTAAGAGATGACGTATTCTATCTTCTACGACGTGCTGCTTGATATCCTTATCTCGGTACTCGTATCATCATCCTCTTATACTATATCATCTACTCTATCTTTGTATATATTTATCAAAAACAAAATACAAAAATATAAAACCAACAAAAAGAAAATAGAAAAATATAAAACTTTCAAAAACCTATAAAAATCAGAAAATTGTAAAATACCAAAAATATGTTTTCTCAAGACATGTCTTCTGGTATCGATAACATCTACGGTCTTAGAAATGTCATTCAATAATGGCACGGGACTTTAGATGAAGTTCGAGCAGGAGGTGTAAATATTCTTTTTCTAAACATGTCTCAAAATTTATGGCTTACAGTTATTTCAGACTGTAACCCGGGCTTCAAATGATGGCTTGCAGTTATTTCAGACTGTAACCCGTGCTTAAACCATGGCTTGCTATCTTTTCAGATAGCAACCCGTTCTTCATGAAAGGAAAGTGCTGCGCTAAACCAGTTTTCAAATATTTCGGGCACTTATCCTAAAACAATACAAGGAAAGTATGTCGAAGGACTGCTGTTCCTACACAAATGTTTTTCCGTCTAAAATTCTTCAGAAAAATATTTGGTGTTTTCAAAAATGGTGGTAAATGAGTTGCTTTTAAAACAATCAGATTCAGAGTTTTTGTAAAATTGAAAACTCAATCAATGACTTCAGCGCTTTTAAACTTTTCATAAAATGAGTCATGGATTGAGGGGGATAATGTTTTTTTTCAAATCTACATCATCTAACGGGCTTTCTTAAATTAACCTAATATGCTTAATTAAAAATGATGTTAACCTATGTTGAAGGACTAGGTGCCTAGGATATGATTGCTAGGATTAGATGATTAGTGTTTGATGAACACATTTTTCCCATACATTTTTATGATCTGATTGTTATATTGGATTGACTATTATTAGTCGATTGCTGTTTGGGTGATGTCGACCACCATATATCTGTATGTGTGTTCACTAACGTATGCAGGTATATTGGTATATAAGAATGTTCCCGATCCGGATCCCACAATTGAAGATGATTGGATGCCGAAAGGAAAGGGTAACTATATCTTGGGTTGACAAATGAAGAAACGGAGCTTAATTGGACTTCTATGGAGAGTTGGCATATATGCAACGTAAGAGGTCTCACTGCATCCGCAGATGGTTTTCTTCTAAGTGATTGAAGAAACGGAGCTTAATTTGACCTCAGTTGGCATTCAAAATGCAACGTAAAAAGAAGTCTCACTGCATCAGCAGATGGTTTTTCTTCCAAACCCTACAGCAACAAAAACGGAAGCTTCTCATCCACCTAACGTATCTTTGTGCAGGGATAATAGTGATGATACCATTTTTCTAAAACTTTGAATAAAATTGTTTTTGAAAATGGAAAAATATTGTTTTGAAAATATATTGGACTAATTTTTGAAAATCACCGGACTTCATGTTATCAAAACCTAAGTCACTCAATTATTGACTTCTGTCATGGATTGAGGGGGAGAGTGATTTAAAATAAAATATTTTCAAACGATGTTTCTTCACAAAAGTTCCGGTTTGTACGTTAAAATGTGGTGATCTAAAGATTTAATGTTATGTCATGGTATGATTTTTCTTTTGAATCAAGGTCTTTCAAAATGAAATTTTTTCTGTTCTTGTTTGATTGTGAAATTGTTTTGTTTTACTTAAAAGATCTCTTAAAAACAATCATACCTGATACTAACAATCTTTAATGTCTTAAAATGGTCCTTATCTGTCATTTTTCAAAATTAAATCTTGCCACGTCTTTCCCCAAAATCTTTTAAATGATTTAAATCAATTGGGATCACAAATCTCAAAAGGTTTGAAATTTTGATCGGGGTAGAGATCGTGATTTAAATCTCAAATCTGTTTTTATGGAATTGGTTTTAGTCCTTCAAAGGCACTCCTGCCTCCATGTGCCAAACGATTTCATACACAATGCACATGTTGAGGAGGAGGATTTATCCAAAAACATGATGAGTATTTAAACCAGGCCACATATTCTCCCATGTTTTCTAAACCGTATTAAATCACTTGGGATCCAAAATCTCAAAGGGTTTGATATTTTTGATCGGGGGAGAATTTGTGATTTAATAATGAAATTTGATAAAAGGTGATCGTTTTTTATTTAATTGTGCATGCTGCTCTCTCATATGTGCTAAACGCTTTCGAATCTTGAAGCACATATTGAGGGGGAGCATTTTAATGGAAAATAAAACTATCGAGGTACAAAAGCTTTTATGTTTTAACATAGAGTACCTTGATTGAGTTTTAAAATGGTTTTATTAATGGATTTTGTGATCGTGGATGTGCTTCAAAAGAACTCTTGCCTCTATGTGATAAAATGATTTCAAATATCCTATGCACATATTGAGGGGGAGAATTTTACCAAGAAAATCAAATGGCTTTTTCGAAGGAAATTGTGATCAAGAAATTATTTCAAAGAAATTATTTCAAAGAACTCTTGCCTCCATGTGCCAAACAATTTTAAATTATATGCACATGTTGAGGGGGAGCATTTTTCTAAATGATCAAAACTATTAAGGTACAAAATGCTTTGATCTCGTATCACAAGTACCTTGATTGTTTTTCCAAATGATTTTTCAATTGGTTTCAAGGAAGAATGAACTGTACCAAAAGACCGACCATTTTACTTTATGTCTGGAGTTATAAGGATGGTGAGGTTAGGTATTCGTTCCCACGATCCCGCCAGAACCGGAGGGATCTTCCCAGGGACAATCCACTAGATAGTGTAGAGTCCTTAGGTATGATGAAAAAAAGGAGAAAAATGATAAATGGGAAGAGTGCGGACTGAGACAGAGCTAGTACTGGAAAAAAACCCAACAAGGTTCTAGTTATGAAGTCTCGGTAAGCACTGAAGGGGTTGAAGAATGAAAAAGAACTGAATGTGAAAAAGGGTGAAAAAAAATATCCCTCCATCAATTCAACCTAAGGGCAGAAACCGGGTTCAATACATATGCTACTGGTTGTTACCAAGGTAACACTGGTATTGAAGACAAGACATCATGGACCCAGTGATGCACTGCACTACAACTTCCCAAACTACTCAAGTTCCTCTTAAAAGGACTTGTTTCATTCTCACGGGGAGCCTACATAATCTATCGACTTTCTCTTAGAGATTGTTGATATTGAAGAAGGAGACCCTCTCCCTAGTCTCCGGCATAGGAACCAAATGTGCACTATTGAGTCTAGAGCCAAGAGATCATCCACAATATCTCATTAGGACACAAAGTTAATGAAGACTTGCTGTTTCACACAATGTGGAAAGTAAGTATATATTAAGAGTCCTACGCATTATCCTTGTGGTATTGCCAGAACATCTGAGTGATATGCATACATATTCACAATGAAGATGGAAAGCCTTCTGGAGCCAACATCAAACAAGCTCCTGGTAGGTGGCATGTGAGATCTTTTCTAAAGATCAAACTTGTGACAACTGGACAGAAACGATGGGGCGATTCATTCGTGAATCAACCTTGGTCCAGGAATGGAATTGACATATACTTTTGGAAAAACCGTTCGATGTGCAAACCTTCTCTTCTCTAGCACGTCGAATGTGTATTCATTTCAAATTCAAAAAGTATCTCTGATTGAAAAATACTTTTAGAAAAACCGTTCGATGTGCGAATCTCTTCTTTTCGCTAGCACGTCGAATGTGTACTCATTCTCTAATACAAAAAGTATTTTGTTTGAAAATTGATCTTTCTCATAAAACCTTCGTCGTATTGCAAAACTCTTTCTTCAAGCAATACGCGATTGTTTTTCAAATCATTTTTCATCAATCAGTGAATCTCAATTTGCTGGTTCACTCACTCCGTGTTGTCTTCTTTGAGACGTTCCGGTTTGAGAACAGCTAGAGCAGCTGCGAAACCCTGTCAAGGAGATTCTTAGGAATCCTACCTGATCACAGGCAGTACTTGTACTGATCAACGGGGAACCGTGGGCCGTGTACCTCAATTCAGCGAAAGTGATCAAAGACACTTTCGTGTGTTTTATTGCTAACTATTGTTTGCAGGTACATTTGGACGGTTGCAGCTGATCAGAATTGAGCGGTCAATCCAAAGCCGCATGCTCACAGCATCCACACTTAATTGAAGAAATCATGACTGGTGCATATCTACATAACCTGGCTCTGATATTTCATACTATGCTTTCGCTTCGCTGCTGCAAATATCATGAACCAGTAAGGCTTCCGCTACTCTGATGGAAAGATGTCATGATTCAAAAGTGTGAGCATGTCGGTCCGAAAGTCACAACTTCACATGATGGCAACACAATAAAGGGTGATCCAGAGATTTACTGTGGCTGATGATCTCAAAGAAAGCTCAAAGATCATCAAAGATGTGGATCAGTTAAAGGCCTCCACTTAAAGTACAAATCAATGCGGACTTTGAAGAATCGCTACAAATGCACAAGATTGCAGATTTGAAGAATTGAAGTCTACGAGCTCAAGAACGAAGTCAAGAATAGAATGCTAGGATTCAAAATGTAAATCATGGGGTGACCTCCCTTAGGGGGAGATTGTTAGGAATTAGAAAATTCCATGTTAAAGTGTCGGTCACCCCAATTAAGGTCTAGCATATGTTAGCTCGTAGACGTGTCGGTAGTTACGATATTTAGTAGTTTATTTATTAGTTTGTAGCGTAGTATAGCTTAGTGCAACACCGTGGAGGAAGGACGGGTCTTTACCCACTGTATCCCTGATCCACAGGCCGATAGGAGGTCGTGTATTTGTAAGTATAAATACCCCTTCCATCCATGGAAGGGGTGGTGCTTTTCAATCTAACATTCCATACTTTTGAGAACCAAGTCTCTAGCAAGAACACCCTCTCTCTTTACTAACTCTCTAACTATGGCAAACATGTATTTTGATCATCCAAGACCACCCGAATCATCAACACAATAAAAATAACGATCCTACATGGACGAACCACAAGGAAGAGGAGGGAGAGAGTTCTAGTTTTTCTTTCTATTTTTCACCTTGCAAATATGTGTTTGTATGTGTTTTAGATTAGGGAAAATTAGTCAAATAGACCGCGCGCCCTGAGGCTTATCACTTTCCGGACCACGCACTTTTGCCGAATGAAAATGGACCAGTTGCCCAGCGATTTCCTGGTATCCAACCATGGGGTGCCATGTGTCCGACAAAGGTATGACCGAAGTACGTATTTTGAGAGTATATGTCATGTATTGTAAGGTATTGTTTTTTGGGCAACCAAATTGTATTTTCGGGCAACTATATAATATTGGGCAACTTGTATTTATACACGAGGATAATATGGTCATTTTACACTGGTTGTATTATAAAACTAATAATAATAACGCACACAACATCACGCGCGCACACACACAATCAAATATCTTCTTGTACAATTTCTAACAGCTTCTACAATTAAACGTCTTCTTCTACATCACGTGCACACACTCACAAACCACATCTTATTCACAAAACCCTCTAAACCCTAATTAATTTTACTCTATAATTCCATATGACAAAATTAAAGTTGTACAATTGTAAAATTATAGTTCGTTCTACATTGAAGTTGCTGCCAGATATTAAACTCTGTTTGTCAAAGAATGAAAACCGCGAAAGGTTGTTCAGGCAAACAGTATTTGGTCCATGGTTGGATATAAAGTCGTGCGAGAATGACTGCCTTCTGATGCATTATGTTTTGCAACACCAGGTATATGTTTCTAACATCTCTGATTCCCCTCCACTAAAATTCCAAATTGGGGATCATTCGTTAAGGTTTGGCCGGAAAGAATTTTGTCTGATAACAGGGTTTCGATTTGGCAAAGTTTCAAAACCTATTAAACGATCTAGCGCATTTTTCGATCGTGTATTTCCTGAAAAAAAGAGTAATGGTATAACAAATGTACATGCAATTGATCTTTTGGAACTTGTTAATGACGGAAAAAAGGATGGGAAAAGGTGGTTATCTCTTTCTGATGAGGATGCTGTTAGGGTGTGTCTGCTGGTAGCTGCAGAGCTGG
This sequence comes from Chrysanthemum makinoi, assembly GCA_910596185.1. NCBI lineage: Eukaryota > Viridiplantae > Streptophyta > Magnoliopsida > Asterales > Asteraceae > Chrysanthemum > Chrysanthemum makinoi. Next base: position 191,802,802 of record OU343218.1, on the reverse strand, counting down.
TGTTTATGGGAAAAGAAGACAGGAATTGCATCCATAATCACTTATTGTCCTTGGTTGATGATTTTGAAGCCTGGAATGTATTTCCTTGGGGTGAATATATGTGGCATAAATTTTATCAAAGGACTGTCAATATTGTTCATATTCACAGAAAAGATCATTTGTTAAAATTGAAAAAAAAACCCAAAGTTCAGTGCCACATACAATCTATACGGGTTCGCTTGGGCTTTCAAGGTTAGAATTCTCAGTAGTTTGTACTAATGTATGAATGTCTAGCTTTGATAACATATTTCTTTACAAAAACAGGTTATTAAAAGCTTTTGATTCTATTTTGTTGTGCTATTACTTATTCATTTCAAAAGTACCTAAAATTAATGTTGTTGTTTTATTGTTATGAAATGCTGGTGTTTTGTTCTGTATACAAGTAATATAAAAGTTACCCATAATTTAGATAACAAAAATGTTATAACACATTTTAGTTTGTGATTTATTTTTTAAATTGTAACCATAAAGGTCTTGTTTCATCCTAAACAGGTGACCTTTACTTTGGTAAACCTTGAAACATTTTCAAAAACGATAGCTGCATAAGTACACGTTTTAAAGATGACAGTTGTGGCTATTACAGATTTGGATTTTGGAGACTTATCCTAAAAGCTCACTTTGGTGGGTGAAAGACAATAAGATCATTCCACGTGGTCTTGCTTGGTTAGGACTTTCAAAGTTTAGGAAACCAGACTGTTGTAACCTCTTTGGACCGGTATGCATCACACAGTCTTACATTGCTGACCCCACTAACTTGTACCTGAATTTGTTCACAGTATTTGAGTAATTTAAAAAAAAAATTGTTTTTTTTTTTTTTTTTTTTTTTTTTTTTTGTTGTTGTTAGTATTCAACTCCCATTGCTGAACTTTCTGCAACACAAGTTGAAATGAAGCAACCGTGGTGTATTGCCAGCGCCCAATTTATAGATGGTTTGTCTGTTCCAGAGACAGCCGATGATTACAAGACTGCAGAGCATTCGAATGAATTCGCGGACGATTTCAATTTAAACTTGTGCATGGACGATTTCAATTTAAATGTTGCACAAACTGGAACTACTCATTCGACAGGGGGTCTATTTCGTGAGTTACTGGATTTGGAAAAAAAAGTTTTGATGATAGATAAAATAGTTTAATGTGATGTTTTGTAACATACTATATTCTCAAATGTCAGTTTAAAGACAACAACCTGCCATATGTAAATTTGGTTGGCCAAAATGACACTCCTGTTTCCTCCCAAGATAATGTCAACAAAAGCGTCGATACAAAATTGTGTCTTCCGTCTTTAGATTTAATGGATTGTGATGATCAACAAGGGGATGTGGTTGACAAAAATTCGTTTGTTGGCCTTGAATCCAATAACAATGATGTTGTTGTGGTTAGCCTAGAAGATACACCAAAAAAGAAAGACGCTGAAGCCCCTGAATCTCAAGTTAAACCCAAGAAAGTGTCATTTGCAAATGTGGCAGGTCCTAATGACAAACCTCTGTTGGAAGATCTTTTCTCCGATATGAATACGAACAAAAGAAAGAGAGTAAAATTGAACGACAACCTCAGTAAAAGAAGGCGCATTGTACAAACTTACGCGACGTTGTTTAGGTCTGTCAATTCGGAAAATGGGGTATCAAAAACATCAGCTACTCCTTGCCGCCGTGTTAAAATATCACAGGGTGTCATTAACGAGGCTATTATCCCGGCTGCC
>OU343218.1:191663489-191794454 GCA_910596185.1 Chrysanthemum makinoi | reverse complement strand
AATGCAATTAAGATCGTGAGAATACAGAGGATTCCCGTCGCTATGTCCCACTAGACTCAATGGTGTGTAAGCACTACTGTGACGATAAAGGATCACCTAAATGATAGGGATTTAAAAGATTAGATTTCAATATTACACTAACAAAAAGGAAATAAATAAAAGCGGTTTAAATGCAAATTAAGAAAATTAAAAGATAAAGATATTAAATAAACGCTTATCACTATATTTAAAGTGATGAGCGTTAAAAACCTAAAACTTACGCTAATAAAAAATAACGAAACGTATAAATAAAACGAAATAAAGAAAGAAAATACCTACAGGATATGAAAAATACATTTTTACAATCCCACTATATAAGAAAATTATTAGAAAAAAGAAAATTATTTTTACAACTATTTAATTAATTATTATAAATTAAAAACTATTTTAACTATTTAATAATACTCTAAAATAAAAGAAAATATGAAATAAGACTAGAAAATAAAATTAAGACTTAGAAAAATCTAAAATATGATAAAACTAATTTTAAAACAGAAAATATATTTTTTAGACTTTTTATATATTTATTATTAATTAAAACTATTTAAAACTAATTAAATTATTTAAAAATACAAATTTAACTAAGAATAATATGGAAAAATACTTTTTAGGCTTCTAATATTTATCTAAACTTAAGAAAAATGAAAACTTATTTTTTTGAAACTTTTCTTAATTATTTGTATTTAAAGCTAATTAAAAATGCTTAAAAACTAATTTAAATTAAGAAAAATAGCAAAACAACTTGGAAAAATCTAAAAATTTCAGGAAAAGTCTAAAATAATATTAGGAAACTGAGAAAATGGAAAACAGGGGCTTGTTTGGAGGATTAAGGATCTGATTAGGAAGTGCTTATTGAAATAAGCTCTTGAATAAGCAAATGGAATCCAAAGGCCACCAAACTGAAACACAAGATGCAATATGCTAAAGCAACTAAGAATGAACAAAAATCAACAAGTTACAACCTCTGATTGCAAGCTAAGACAGATTTGGCTTATTGAGAGTTTAGCTAAAATCAGTTCCTGGGTAGTGACTTTAAACACAAGCACAAGCTTGAAAATAAGCTCAAAAGGAAGACTACTGGTTGGAACTTCTAGAGGACCTGGCTAAGTGCTTATGAACCAAAAATCAGACCTAATGGAACTATGAAGAGCTCTATGCGAGGCTTCAAGGGTCAGGAACAAGCCCTGTGTATGCAACAGTGCCCTGCACAGGGCATTTGAGCTCTCATTTATAAGCTCTTTTGAGCTTATAGAAAAAATGGCAAAAATAAACTAAAATGGACATGGGAAAATAGACCAGTAGAAGATTTTAAAACATCAATTTCCACTTGAAATAACCTAGAAATAAACTCTTGAAAAATCCCTCTAGATGGGCTCAAATCTGATTTTGGACATTTTGACTTTTTGAAGGATTTGAAATGTTTGACTAATATGAACTTTGAATCCAAATTTGTCATGAGATTGATGAAATATGATATGATAACACTAAATCAATCTATGTTATAAACTTCTAAACACAAAATAAGGAGTTGCTAATCTAAAAGTCACAACAAGGGCGCTAAGGCAGTGTCCAAGAAATGTTGACTTGAGTGGTGCAGCGGCACCAAACTATGAATGAAATGTACTCAAATAAGCTTAAGACACATGAAACAACAATAAGCAATCACTGAACAAGTCAAAAAAAAAGATAGATTAGCAGATCCAAACACCCCTTATACTTATGTTTTGAACTCAAAACTGAGAATTTAACTTAACTAGCTAATATAACTGATCCAAATGAGCTTAAGTTATCTAATTACAACTAATTAAACATAGTAAGAACAACTGTGACCACAGATACTTATACAAGCAAAATATGCAATATTGGCTTAAAAATTAAAAGTGAGACAGATACTCACATGTGTCCGACTAATGCAGCCCAAAACCAAACCCAATTCTACATTACCCTAACCTATTCCAACCCAAACAAACTTACGCAACACCCATTAACAAATTTTCCATTCCACTTTTGAGTTCCTGTTGACTTTTGTTGACCCGAATACACAATGCTTGAAACTTAACTTTAAGCTTGTAAAAAGTTATAAAAAACTTATACAAGCTTATTAAGACTGGTAAACAAGCTTTATGAAGCTTAGGCTTGTTAAATGAAACTTAAGTTTTTTAACAGTAAGCATACAAACATGGAATTCACTGAAACTTAGAATTGATGATTAAAACTTGAATAATGCTAAAATGTAACTTCGAGTTTGATACTTAAGAACAAAATATTACAACTTTGAATCTAAACTACAACATTTTACTCTAAAACGACATAAAGGAAAAAAAAACTAAACTAACTACCCTCCTCCAGCCTCTTCTTTCTTCCTCCTTTTATACCCAAGTTCGATTCTCTCCTGCTGAACATATCCCACTTGAAATCTCAAAGAATTGGTTGACTTTGTTGAGTTTTGGCCAAAATTCAATTTAAGGAAGGGAATTTGACAATTTGGTGGATGTTGAGTGTGATGAGGGAAGTAGTTAATGATTTCTTGGATGTAGTGGAGGAGGGGGGACATGGAAGGAGATAAGGTGAGGGAAGGTTGAGTGTAGCGAGTTTGTTCGCAGTCTAGCTAAAAGGAGATGGTTTGGGCCAGCGGGGCGAGATTAAACCCACATTAGACCGGCTGTATTAGTAAAAGGGTCCAAAATGCAATTTTGACAGGGGTCCAAACAGTTCAAGTGGTCAAAATGGTGTTAAGGTCTTATAATAACATGCGACTAGTTGTGTGATTTCCGAAATCAAGGACCTTCCTCCGCTAATTCAACAAAGTTGCTCTAAGGACCAAAAGTGACAATCATCAAAAGTGCAAGGACCAATTTTGCCATTTTCCAATTTTCCAGGCCATTTCTCGCCAAATTTCAAAGTTGGAGGACCAAACTTGTAATTTTCTCAAACTTTCTATATTTTTCACCAAAGGACTAATTTTGACAAGTTATGATTTTAAAAGGACCTTTGGTGATTTTACTTTTGAAATTATGCGCCAGGGACTGCTTTTTGACAACTTTTGAAACTTGGGACTAAAACCGCAATTTTGCAAATTTGATATGTTTTTCATCGATTTTGATATTTTTTGCTTTAAAACACATAAAACACTGATTTGTGATATTTTGATCATTTTGATGTGTTTCTGAAGTGTTTTAGATGATTTCTAGCTTTATATTGACAAAAAATGATGAGTATTTAGAACTCATCAATCCCCATATTGAGATATTGCTAGTCCCTAGCAATGATTTGAGAAACATAATGGATTTTAATCTCTTTACCAAAAGCCATTACTTCCGAGTAGCCAAATGTTTTTAGTTCAAGTAAGAACCATACATTAATCGATAACCATGTGATTTTGAGCAAACCACCAACTTTCAACTGATTTGATTTTGTCTTTACCGAAGGCCGTACCCCATCTGACTAGCCAACTCTTAGATAAATTATCAACATTATCTTTGGTGAGCCGAATACCAATTATGGTTTTTCCACTGCCTTTACCACAAGCCATAACCTGCCAGCCAACTTCACTTTTAGGATATGGTGAGTTAGAACCATACAATTTGAGCAAATTGCAAGCCATATAAACTGGATTTGAGAAATCTTTACCAAGAGCCGTTGTTCTCGGATTAGCCAATCCTTTTGTCTATTAGACAAGGCGATATAACCAATAGTGTGAAAACACTTACTCCAAAAAATTTGGCCAAAAACGGGGAATTTATAATTATATGATAAAATTCGCGAGAATTCCCCCCTACACTTAGAAATGAATATTGCCCTCAATATTCAAAGTATCGCGGCTATGCGAAACAAAGAGCGTGGAAAGGAAATACTACTACCAATTTTAGAAACATGTGGGCAACCCCCACACTAGGGTGGTAGAAAATAGAAAGAAGTCAAATATGGGTGAAACCCATATGGCATGCTATGCTTTTGATTTCCTAGTCGCTACTAACTCGACCTCGAATTAATTGGTTCATGGTTGGGGTGGAAGAAACAATCTCCATCGGACTTTCATTCAAGATGTTTGGACAACATTTGAAGCACGGAAAGTTCCACAACCGATGAGATATATAGCAGCATGCACCCTACCACAGATGATAAATGAAAATGCCTGGGTCAAAGATAGTGTCCTCACTCCCGAAGGAATGAAGAAGAGAGGAAGTCACCGAGTAGGTGAAGAAAAGAAAGAAAATCATGATAACAATCATAACTAGATCTTCTTCCTTTCTGATTGCGATTGCACTTATTTGGATTTTATTGTTGAGAGCTTCAGTTGGAAGGCATTCTGGGGGAGGGTGGGAAGATTTGTCATAACTATGCAAATTGAGATTCTCTCCCCCTGATCATGATTTTTGCCATCCACGCAATCATACTCCAAATGAGATATGATATGAGTGAGTTCACCGCACAATCCTCATGAAGAATATACGGAGGTGGGACATGTGCGGTACTTCGTGGGCTATAAATATGCACCTCGTCCATTATAGTCTCCGTGTCGGACTCATCACTATCAAAGATTGGATTAACTGAATTTAGAGTAAATTCGAATCGAATTCGAAAGGGATTAGTGATAGTCGTATGAATTGTTGTGGAAACAACATGGCCAACATCCTCTTCTAAGTTGACGATCTCGGAAAGTGGAAGTGATGCATCAATAAATTCTATGTCATTAGAATATAAAGAATCGGCATCACTATAATCACCGGCCAAAATCTGAAAGTCTCAACAAGATCATTTGTAAGAGGAGAAAACACATCATACTCATGGTCAAGAATTCCCTGGACTCACTTGGGATGGGATAAGGCTCTCAACACTAGACGATTCCGTTTCCGGAATAGTGTTTGAGATGCTTATCCCCATTATGAGAGTCGATGGGAGCTACTGGTGTGATTTCAATGGATGAGGAGTTGAGAGATAACATTGTTTAATGGAATAGCACTCTCCTCGTCATCGTCACCAATCAAGTGCATCTTCGCAAGGCTAGCTTTTAGCTCTTCGAATAGTAATTACGCCATAGTTTTATCATAAGACGCCATAAGAATTAAAAACGAGAGGTTGGAAGATAGAATTATCTTTTAGAGGATAAGGAATGGAGAATTAAACAGATTAGAGGGTAAAGATGAATATTTTTGGATTTTTGAAAAACATGCCATAAAAACAAAGAATGAAAATATTTTTGGGGTTTTCTGATAACTTTACAAAAAACTTTTTACAAAAAAAATGGGATATGTGCAAGAGTGGATCTGAAAAAGGCTAAACACACGCTTAAAAGCACTCGAAATGGCAAAATTTTGATGGTCCGAACCACAAGTCAAGCAGACTTAAAACAAATTTGGAACCAAATGCAATTAAGATCGAGAATACAGAGGATTCCCGTCGTTATGTCCCACCTGAGACTCAATGGTGTGTAAGCACTAGTTCGGACGATAGAAGGATCACTAATGATAATCGTCGGAAAAGATTAGATTGAATATTAGACCACCAAAAGGAAAATAAATAAAAGCGGTTTAAATGCAAATTAAGAAAATTAAAAAGATAAAAGATATTAAATAAACGCTATCACTATATTTAAAGTGATGAGCGTTTAAAACCTAAAACGTACGTTTAAATAAAAATAACGTAAGCGTATAAATAAAAGCGTGAAAATAAAGAAAGAAAATACCTAAGGATATGAAAAATACATTTTTACAATCCTAATTATATAAGAAAATTATTAGAAAAAAGAAAATTATTTTTACAACTATTTAATTAATTATTATAAATTAAAAACTATTTTAACTATTTAATAATACTCTAAAATAAAAGAAAATATGAAATAAGACTAGAAAAATAAAATTAAGACTTAGAAAAATCTAAAATATGATAAAACTAATTTTAAAACAGAAAATATATTTTTTAGACTTTTTATATATTTATTATTAATTAAAAACTATTTAAAACTAATTAAATTATTTAAAAATACAAATTTAACTAAGAATAATATGGAAAAATACTTTTTAGGCTTCTAATATTTATCTAAATTAAGAAAAATTGAAAACTTATTTTTTAGAACTTTTTCTTAATTATTTGTATTTAAAGCTAATTAAAAAGGCCTAAAAACTAATTTAAATTAAGAAAAATAGCAAAACAACTTGGAAAAATCTAAAAATTTCAGGAAAAGTCTAAAATAATATTAGGAAACTGAGAAAAATGGAAAAACAGGGGCTTGTTTGGAGGATTAAGGATCTGATTAGGAAGTGCTCATTGAAATAAGCTCTGAATAACAAATGGAATCCAAAGGCCACCAAACTGAAACACAAGATGCAATATGCTAAAGCAACTAAGAATGAACAAAAATCAACAAGTTACAACCTCCATTGCAAGCTAAGACGCATTTGGCTTATTGAGAGTTTAGCTAAAATCAGTTCACGGTAGTGACTTTAAACACAAGCACAAGCTTGAAAATAAGCTCAAAAGGAAGACTACTGGTTGAACTTCTAGAGGACCTGGCTAAGTGCTTATGAACCAAAAATCAGACCTAATGGAACTATGAAGAGCTCTATGCAGAGGCTTCAAAATGTGAACAAGCCCTGTGCAATAAATTACCGCACGGCATTTGAGCTCTCATTTATAAGCTCTTTTGAGCTTATAGAAAAAATGGCAAAAATAAACTAAAATGGACATGGGAAAATAGACCAGTAGAAGATTTTAAAACATCAATTTCCACTTGAAATAACCTAGAAATAAACTCTTGAAAAATCCCTCTAGATGGGCTCAAATCTGATTTTGGACATTTTGACTTTTTGAAGGATTTGAAATGTTTGACTAATATGAACTTTGAATCCAAATTTTGTCACTGAGATTGATGAAATATGATATGATAACACTAAATCAATCTATGTTATAAACTTCTAAACACAAAATAAGGAGTTGCTAATCTAAAAATCACAAAAGCAGTTAAGTAAAGGTGTTCATGAAATGTTGACTTGAGTGGTAGCAGGCACCAAACTATGAATGAAATGTACTCAAATAAGCTTAAGACACATGAAACAACAATAAGCAATCACTGAACAAGTCAAAAAAAACAGATAGATTAGCAGATCCAAACACCCCTTATACTTATGTTTTGAACTCAAAACTGAGAATTTAACTTAACTAGCTAATATAACTGATCCAAATGAGCTTAAGTTATCTAATTACAACTAATTAAACATAGTAAGAACAACTGTGACCACAGATACTTATACAAGCAAAATATGCAATATTGGCTTAAAAATTAAAAGTGAGACAGATACTCACATGTGTCCAGCTAATGCAGGCCCAAAACCAAACCCAATTCTACATTACCCTAACCTATTCCAACCCAAACAAACTTCTGCAACACCCATTAACAGCTTCCATTCCACTTTTGAGTTCCTGTTGACTTTTGTTGACCCGAATACACAATGCTTGAAACTTAACTTTAAGCTTGTAAAAAGTTATAAAAAACTTATACAAGCTTATTAAGACTGGTAAACAAGCTTTATGAAGCTTAGGCTTGTTAAATGAAACTTAAGTTTTTTAACAGTAAGCATACAAACATGGAATTCACTGAAACTTAGAATTGATGATTAAAACTTGAATAATCTGAAAATGTAACTTGAGTTTGATACTTAAGAACAAAATATTACAACTTTGAATCTAAACTACAACATTTTACTCTAAAACGACATAAAGGAAAAAACTAAAAATAACTACCTCCCTGCTTCCTTCTTTCTTCCTCCTTTTATACCCCAGTGATTCTCTCCTCATCTCGAACATATCCCACTTGAAATCTCAGAATTGGTTGACTTTGTTGAGTTTTGGCCAAAAATTCATTTTTGGGAAAGGGAATTTGGATGGTGGATGTTGAGTGTGATGAGGGAAGTAGTTAATGATTTCTTGGATGTAGTGGAGGAGGGGGACATGGAGGGAGATAAGGTGTGGGAAGGTTGAGTGTAGCGGGTTTGTTTTGCGGTCTAGTGAAAAGGAGATGGTTTTGGCGCCAAAGGGTGATAGTTAAACCCACATTAGACTGTGTATTGATAGTAAAAGGGTCCAAAATGCAATTTTGACAGGGGTCCAAAACAGGTTCAAGGGTCAAAATGGTGTTAAGGTCTTATAATAACACAAGGACTAGTTGTGTGATTTCTGAAATCTGAAGGACCTATTCTGCCAATTCAACAAAGTTGCTCTAAGGACCAAAAGTGACAATCATCAAAAGTGCAAGGACCAATTTTGCCATTTTCCAATTTTCCAGGGGCCATTTCTGCCAAATTTCAAAGTTGGAGGACCAAACTTGTAATTTTCTCAAACTTTTCATATTTTTCACCAAAGGACTAAATTTGACAACTTTTGATTTTAAAAGGACCTTTGGTGACTTTACTTTTGAAATTATGTGCTCAGGGACTGTTTTTGACAATTTTTGAAACTTGAGGGACTAAAAGCGCAATTTTGCAAATTTGATATGTTTTTCATCGATTTTGATATTTTGCTTTTAAAACACATAAAACACTGATTTGTGATATTTTGATCATTTTGATGTGTTTCTGAGTGTTTTCAGATGATTTTGCAGTTTATATTGTACAAAAATGATGAGTATTTAGACACTCATCAGTTATCCCATTCTTTTAACTAGTCAAAGAACATTTTGAGAGAATTCAAAAGGCTCTAGAAATTGAAGTCAAAGAAATGAAAGATGTGTTTAAAGCTATGGAAAACACAGTTAAACAAAATGCGATAGAGCTTAAAACTTATGAGATTGAGAGGAAGAATATTCACATCACCAATGAGAAGTTGATTGATAGATGTATTGACCAGGATGTTTATTATACTGCTACTGATTCTGCTTTAACTGCCCCTCAATTTCACGATTTGTCACTTGCATTTAAAGTTGTCCAGGTTCGTGTCAATGAGCTTAAAGCTGAGAATTTAAGATTGAATGGGAAAATCCAAAAAGATGATCATGATAACATGGTCCGGCTTTTGTCTAAATTAGAGGTTGAGAATCTTAATTTACTATTAAAATATCAACATCTAGAAGAAAGAATTAAAACTTCAAATGCCAAGACATCTTTGGATGCTCCTGAATTTGAGGCATATTTTAAAATAAGCAATCGTGATGAACGGATTCAAGCTCACTGTAACACGATCCGAAAATTGAAAGCTCAAATTTCTCAATTGAAGGGACAACACATCAGATTTATTAACTAATGGATAAACCCAAACATATTGCGAATAATGATCCAAAAATAAAACATAGTACGTGAAACCAGAAAGACTCGGAATTGGGGAAGTCCACAAGTCCGAGTGCACAATATCAAAACAAGACTAAACCAAACTAATATAACTAACAAATGGAAGTTTCACGTGTTTTCCAAGCTAACATGTGATAACATCAAATAGTCCTGAATATTAAGTGTCAATTTCCCCCGATAATGCTCGTATTTTATATCATTTATATGGATTTACACTTGTTTTCCTTTATATTTCACTTTCAGGTAAATTACGAGCATTGGAGCTAAAAAGACGCGGATTTGGAGATTTATTGAAGATATATCATAGTATACTCATTTTGAAGCAGTTACGGCGTAACTCCTCTCTCACATTACGCCGTAACTAAGGCGTGGCTCAGAAAACCAACTTAACAGAAGATTACGACGTAACTCTCCCAAAGATTACGGCTTAACCAACTAGGTCAAATAAGGTTCGGCACACGCAAGTTACCAGAACTCTTGCATCAATTACGGTGTAACCAAGATTTATTGAAGATATACGGCGTAACCCTTTCCCCCGCGTAACCAGATTATTAGCAAATAAATTAGAACGAACATGTATGTTACGGCGTAACTCTTGTAATTAGTTATGCCGTAACAAGATCTGGCCTATAAATACCCCACGATTTCCAGCATTTCAAATCATCCCATTTCACACATAACACAAAGTGAACGTGAGTAGAAGTCAAAGGCCGATCTAGAAGAGCATACGGAGCTATCTCCAAGGGAGGAATCACTCCCCGACGATAAGCATTAGCATTTTATCTTTTCTTTACTTTCAATTCATGTATTTTGTAATGTTAAACATTGAATCGATTGTTATAGTTAATATGAGTGGCTAAGCACCTCTAGGTGCTGGCCTAGTTATGATTCCTTAATTGTTTTGTTTGCGTTTACATTGCTTCCGTATAATTATTTCTAAGTGTATGCATGCATAGTTTGTTGGTAGCTACCCTTGTTTCGGTAGTTTTGAATGGCGGTAGAGGCTAGTTACTTAGAAGATATGACCAACTGACCCTAAGTAAGTAGACCGAGACGGAAGGGGTAAGATATGACCAACCGACGACCCTTTCTACTTGTGCGATTTGACCAACTGATCACCTACCGTTTGGATGAACTTAAGAAGTAGGGGGTGAGTGTTTAAGATGCTAGCTCCCGGGCACTCACTATTATGAATCTAGCATGTAGCGGTACTTAATGACTTGGCTTAGGGGACTAAGAACAATTGGACTTATGACGCAAGGGACCTGATTTCTCTAGTGGGACCCTTTGCTGATAGGTTAGGACGAACTGACCAAATGCTGTTCTAGCGACTTTGACCCCACTTGAAGTAATTGGAAGTAATTAGACGTAAACACTACTACTTAGGATGATTAAATAGGTTAGCACCTCTCTCCTCTATTGATCACATCTCTCGCCTTTATTTGCTTTAGTAGTTAATTATAATCATATTAAAATCTGTAACACCTAGACTTAGTTTAAATCCGCACACATAGCTCTTGGGACGACCCCGGTTTTACCGAAATACTACACTACACACGACCGGGTACACTGCCCGTTAGTGCATTAGGGTAGACCATAGGTATAACGAGTAATTATAAATATTAAAACCTGGTCAGTAAAACCTGCATCAACATGTATGACAAAGAACGGGAGACTTCTCTTTATTACACGAAATAGAATTATTTGATAGAACACTAAGTAACACTTCACTTCCTGGATGTCCAAGACGTTGGCGCCATGTGTATTGACTGGTGAGAAAAGCATAAGGAATGGTGGAGGGCTTGGTAACAGGGTAAAGATCTCCAGTGCTATCACAACGGAGCAGCACCCGTCGAGTTTGAAAGTCCTTAATAGAAAAACCAAAAGGGTCAAACTCAATAGTACAATTTTCTCGAACAAACTGACGAACAAAAATCAAATTTTTGACAATATTAGGAGTAATTAAGACATTGTTTAAATGAAGTGGTCGGTACGGCGTTGGCAAAACACTATGGCCAGAGTTAGTAACAAGAATGGAATGCCCGTCACCAACCGCGACAAATGGATAAATGCACGAATTAAAAACATCACTAAGACTATTGATAAAATCATTAAGATGACATGTTGCACATGTATCCATGTTTAAGTTAGATGTAGCAGGGTCCTGGAGTGTCACAACATTAAAAGTATTGGGTAAAATCGTCTCATGTCCCGATAGTTAGCCCGCTTGTCCAACAATACCCCGCTGACCCAAAATGTAACCTACATGGCCAACAATACCCTGCTGTCCCAAAAACTTACCCATATGTACAATAAGACCCGGATGATAGACATGTTGACCCGACTAAGGTGCGGGACCCGACCGACCAGCTAAACCACAATGCATGGGTTGACCCGATGGACTGTTCTGACCCATCATGCCCGAAATAATGGGCTGCGACACATACTGGGCCAAATGGTAATATATTGATTGGGTCGGGTATGAGGGATATCGAGGGTGGCCTAGTACAGGGCCAAAACCGGGTGGAGCATAACTTTGGGCCTGCGATGGTCCACTGTAAAGGGCTATAGGTGATGTTAATTTATTTTGGTTTGTAACAGTGGGAGAAGCATTTGATGTACCAGTATTGTTGACCCCATTCAAACCCAGATTAGCCAAAAGACTATTTAAACTCTGTAAATCAGTTGGTGACAAAGAGGAGGATTCTCGTATACCATTACAGCTAGAGGTACGAGTTGACAAAGAAGAATTCCCATGTACCCTGTTATGAAGAAATTTACAATATTCATCAAAGCGACAAACATCCTTGCTAAAGTTAAAGCAAGGCTTGTGTACCTTTTCCATAGATGGAGTAGAACGACGAGCATTAGAACCGGAGTTGTCCAACAAAACCATGGGTGATGAGGACGTGGAATCAACATAAGCTTCTTGTACCCATGATTTCAACCGCATTTCCTCCGTAGTAAGCATAGACCAAACGATCTTGAGATCTGGAAAAGGCTCTCGATGAGCGATAATGGTGGATATGTTTTCATATTTTGCAGGTAAACCTTCAAGCGTGTTAGGTATTGGAAATTCCATAATGAAGTGTCGGTCACCCCAATTATAGTCTAGCATATGTTAGCTCGTAGACATATCATTATTTACTAGTTATTTAGTTAGTTATTAGTTTTGTGTAACACCGTGGAGGAAGGACGGGTCGTTACCCACTGTATGCATGATCCACAGTTCGGCAGGAGGACGTTTAGGTTGTAACTATAAATACCCCTTCTATCCTTGGAAGGGGTGGTGCTTCTCATTCAAACTAACCTTTCTTTTTTTTGTTACGTTCTCTCTCAAGAATACCCTCTCTACACTTTATTTTTCTTATGGCTAACATGTATTTCCATCATCCAAGACCACCCGAATCATCAAACAACATAATATGTATGATCCAACAATTGGTATCAGAGCCAAGGTTGTGTTGTTCTTGATGATTCATATGGTTATTTGCACTCATTTTTGTATGCGGTTTGTACTAGTTAGTGTGCAGTTTTGATGCGGTTTGTTACAATTTTGGTGATGTTTTGATATGTGTTGATGTCGTTTGATGATGTTTGGTTAATAAGTGGTTTAAGCAGTTTTTAAGAAGATTGATCTTGAATGTAAGCAGTTTTAAGAAGATTGTCGAATCTGGTTTTAAAAGCTTAAGCTGTTTTAAGTTGATTTTAAAACTGTTGGTGATAATAGAGTCGTTCTAACCTGTTTCGATGATTAATCTTCTTGTTTTGTTACTGGTTTGAATCTGTTTGTGAAAGAAGTCGTTAAAGCAGCTGGTAAGTTTATGTTCGAAGTTCAAGTTTCTGGGTCTGCACATGGTTGTTCTTGCATGCGGTTTGATGGTTATTGTGTGCGGTCTAAATGTCTATGCAGTTTGTTAATATATCTGTCCAGGTTCAACGTTTCAACTGCGGTTTTGTATTAATAATTATGTCGCAGTTTGATCCAAAACTATGCGGTTTGACTCAACTGATCTATGCGGTTTGTGGATTAAAACTGATGCGGTTTAATTGAAGCCTATGCGTTTTGTCAAGAAGCAGTTTAACTATGCGTTTTGATCCAAAAGACTGTTGTGGTTTGTTATAGTAAAAACTAAGGTCAAAGGTCAACTGCGACTTAAACTGGCCAAATGCGATTTGGACCGGTCGAAAGCGATTTGGACCGGTCAAAAGCGATTTGGACCGGTCAAAAGCGATTTGGACCGGTCAAAAGCATCTTGGACCGGTCAAAAGCGGTTTGGGTCAAAAAGGTTGAAGAAGTAAGCGTTTTGATAAACTATGTTTGATCTTTGAGTTTTGTCAAAAGGCAGATAAGAAAATGTTGATATTAAAAAAGACTGCTGCAATTTGGATCAACTTTGAAGAAGGATGATCATTGTCACATTATGCATAACTATCACAACATCAACAACATTTACAAGCCACATCAACAACATTCGACTCACAACAATCATCAAACAGATTCACAGCAAAAACTATATCAACAAACATCATAATCATCATCACAAAACATACAAACTTCATCAAACTAACAAGTCCCTACGTTCATCAAACGAGTCTAAACATACTCTAATAATTAAATGAATCTCAGATGCCTATTTTCGTGTTAATCAATGATTATTCAAGACCTCAGAAGATCAATGACACAAAAATCCTTATCTTTCATCGATCTAATCAAGGTTTTCAAAAAGTATCCGAATCTGAAATGAAAACGATATAACAACTATGCTATTCTTTTTCACTTGTTCGTTCAAGACTTGAAAATATTAACAATGATACAATACGGATCTCAGTACACCCTCCTCTTGTTTAAATACTTAAGCATATCAAGACTTGAGGTCTATTAAACGAAATAGAAAGATAAAGGATATCATCATTGATCCATGTTTGATGCTCAACATCATGCTTCATTGTTCGAACGGCTGAAGATCAAACAAAACCCAATTGGTATTTCATTTGAATCTCATGTTCGTTAATTCAAAACAAAAATGAAAAACAAGATCATCAAAAGGGAACCTACCTTTGAAGCCAACTCTGTGGCATGTTCAATTTGAACATAATGAAAAAATTAATGGTATCCTTGTGTCATCTCTATGAATTGAACATGTCCATTTGATGCCATCTCTGTGGCATCTCAGATTTGGTTTAGTGTATGTGAGATTGAGAGTGTTCATGAGATGATGTTTTTTTTAAGCAGACTTGCGAGGATCGTTTTGGAGAGAGGAAATGGGGGCTCATAATACTAATTATGAGTTAGGGTTTGAGAGTATTTAGTGTTTGTTATAGAATTATTTGGCTGTGTGTGTAGGTTATGTGATGTTTTATACCCCGAAACTTAGGGTTGATGTTTTGGATCGGGTATCCTTGATATTTCATGGGCCGAATGCATAAATGATGAAATAGGATGTACATTGGACTCATACGTGGGCTTGAATGGATATGAGATTGGATCAGGCGAACGTTATTTGAGTGGGCCGTGGGATTTAGTTGAAGTTTTGTAAGGTATTAGTAATAATAAGTTAAGTGAAGTGTAGTGTTGGGCCGTGAGTTGGGATATGATATTCGGATTGACATGAACATCTCTTAATCACGTTTACTCGTTATGATATTCTTTGTTCATCTTTGACTGAAAATTGGATCAGGTTTGAATTGATACGGGATTGAATGGATATGTGAGGATTAGGTTTGTTTAAGTGCGATTTGAATTAAATTGGATCCGGTGTTCATTTTTGTGAGTTGGACCGGACTTGTGTAATATATTTGATGACTTAGATTTGGATGATGGACATGATGGACTTCTCAAAATTGGATCGTATTGATAAGATTTGTGATAAAGAGATTTGATGATGAGATTTGGTATGATGATGAGATTCGTTATGTTATGAGGTTTGGTACTTTGGTGTATACATTTTCACGGATAATATTTTGTCACGGCTTGAATTGTTATTGGAACTAGGTTGACTACGGGGTTGTTTGTGTTCGGTATTTCTTATTTGGATCTGAAGTGAAGGATTAGAACAAGTTTAAGTAACAAATATGGGGAATTCTACTTCATGATCAAGTTTGGTATATCAGGATTACTTCACCAAGTGGTCACAGCAATAGCCGACAGAATATGCGGAAGATGTGTTTACCAAAGTGTTTATTGGATGAGATGTGATCAGCAATTCTCATGGAATACTCTTCGCTACAAAATGTCAATGATACTTCACAGTCTGAGCAAAATCTTTCAAGAATCTTCAGTGTCACTCATGATTTTTCAAGATGTTTGCTTATGACAAGAAATTTTCGTGCAGATGGTTGTACACGTTAATGATGCTTCTGAAAGTTCGAAACCATCATGGGGGAGAAACGTGTACTTTGATGTTTTACGGTCAACCTCAGGAGGAAGTAGAGTATACTACTCGACTTAATATGGTTTGTGAAGTTGTCTACATATGGGTAAAGAATTGTTGATGATGGAGAATGAACCGTTGATGAACCGTTGCATGTTCCCCTAAAACAGATATTCACCGAAACCAAAGTTGTCATAACACATTCAAACTGACATTGTTTACGGTTTAATCTTGATTTTGTAAAATCCCGCGAAAGAATCTATTTCTCAGTTTAAATCATAGATTTGTAAAATCCCGTAACAATGAAAACATACCGGTGAAAGAAATGTGCATTTCCGGATCTATCTCTCGGTTTATTCTTGGTTTTGTAAAATCCCGCGAAAGAATCTATTTCTTGGTTTAAACCAAAGAATTGTAAATCCCGTGCTAATGGAACCATCCTGGAGAAAGGAAAAAGTATTTCTGGACCTTATCTGATGCTGGTGCTACGGTTTCTTCTTCGAAGAAGGGACAAAGGGTGTACTTCATGAATTGGGTGTTTGTTTGGATTATCTTCTTGGCAGTTTGGTTATTACAAGGTTTTACGGGGTTATGTACTTTTAACCAAGGTCGAGAAGAAACCATTATCATAGTTCACGTAAAACGTCAAACGAGGCTAGATTTGAGCTTTTAACCAGAAGATGTAACAACGGCGTTAATTCAGTATTATTTATTTGAGGTTGAAGTGAAATTTCACGGAGTGTACTTAGTATCTGAAGGTATCGGGGATGGTTGGATGAAGATTCTTCGAGATCCTTGTTCGAGCTTTTAACATTTTCAAAGACGAAGACTTGGAAATCTAGTTATTTTTGGGTGATTTTTCTTTTTCTTTTTACCACCACAAAAATAACTATCACTTTAAGGAGTTATATTGTAGTGCTCAGTGTCACATTAAATTGTGGATTTTCAAGAGGTAATGTACGTCTTATACTTGATGGTTGGTTGGATGAAGAGTATAGAGTACTTAGGGATTCAAAGGGGCATGAACTCTCGGCACCGCTCTTTGTTACATATGTGCAAGTTTAAGTCACGAGTTCGGGTTGTTTTACTTCAGGGTCAAATTCATCATATTGGGTTTTCTCCATCTGCTCTCACAACAAAGAGCTTACTGAATGATAATGGGGTTGATAACAAGTTAGCCAAGAGATGTAGTAAAGAGAGAGATTATGATGTTTGAACACAACAGTTCAAGCCTCGTTCTCTAAAGAAAATAAAAGTGTACGTTTCAGTGCGCTTTATCTTCTGAAGAAGAGAAATCTTCTTATGATGTTTGAACACAACAGTTCAAGCCGCGTTCCTTAAAGAAAAGAAAAGTGTACGCTTCAATGCGCTTTATCTTCGGAAGAAGAGAAATCTTCTCATTAATGACCATTCTCATCAACATGCTTCATGCTTTTTCCATGCGCGCTAACTCATCAAGTGAACCGAGTTATCATTGCTAGTAATCTTATTCCACTTGCTCAATTAAAATGGCGATGGCGACATCATATGCAAATTTTGCGGGGGAGATTGAGAGTAATCTTATTCCAGTTGCTCAATTAAAATGGCGATGGCGACATGATTTCACTTATCTAATCAAGAATGGCATCTCCGTATGCAATTCTTGAGGGGGAGAAGAAGTGTGAATGTTCTGCATGTTGATTGATATATGAGAATAAATAGTCAAACGGCTCCAAACTCATGTAGGAACCGAACTTCTTCTAAATCGGGTCATCGTTACATGGAGTTTCTCCTTAGAGCCGTTAGTTGACATCTTCTCACGGGCTGATATGATTAATGACACATCAAAATGATAATTCCGAACATCTTTTGATGGGGAAGATTGGTTCGGTGTTACCATTTCGTGTGTTCGTTGCGGGGCTGATTTCCTTGATAAACATCTTTCTATTCTTATTTGATTGGGAGGGATTTGAGTTAAGGGGATTTGCTATATATAAGTTAACGGGAATGCATTTAGTGAGAAGAATATGTTAACTTTTTATTCCCCAATTGGAAAATCTTGAAGAAGGTTGAGTCTGATCGTTCTACATTTTCTGCTGCATGTTAGAAGACTAAAGACGAGTTGCATTTGATTATCCAAAGTGTTAATACAAATAAACCGTAAAAACGTTTATTAATATTTTGCGATCTCTTTGTGTTTTGTTGATAACAAATATAATGTTATCTTAAGTAAAATTATAAGGATACATGTTATTTTTTGTAAAGCATTTACATATAGCCATTTAATACAAATTGTTGTAATAAATCATTTGTTGTAATAGTTTATTAGGATGGGTAAAAATCACAACCCATGGATCATATCCATAACCCATGGTATTGACCCATACCCACTTGACTAGATACATTGTACTCATTAGATACATTGTATCTAAAAGAATACCCATGGACCAACCCATAACCCATGACCCATGACCCATAACCGAAAAACCCATGGGAAAAGAGGAGCGTCTCACGAATCCCTAGGTTTACACTAGACGGATCCCTTGTGGGAAGGATCCGTGGGATCTGGGGAACAGTGGCAAGTTTTGCCTATAAATAAAGAGCCATCTCTTCATTTTAACTCACCCCTCTTCTTACTAATTCTCTCATATACTCTCATTCTCTTCTAACAAAAGATCACTTGATCTAGAGAGTACTTCTTTCTTTCTTTCTTTAGTGATTCTCATAAAGGTCCTTCTCTAAGGCGAGATCACGAGCATTCAACAAGTCATCCAAGTAAGGGGTCCTTAATTGATTTGTTCCTCCACAATATTTATGTAGTAAAGATCTTGTATTTGATATTTCACATATTTGTTGTGTAATAGTCGTGTTGGTTTGGTCCATCGTGTTACGGACTCGGTATTTAGCTTTGTACCGGAAAAAGGTGTAAGCAACGTTGTAAAGGCTTCTCCGCCAAGTTGAAGGAGTTTGTTGACATAGTGCTTGAACTCTCGAGTAGGTGACTCGAGGAGTGGAGTAGGGCAAGGAAGGTGTCCTTATAGCCGAACCACTATAAATCGGTTGTGTCATTTCTATCCCATGCTTTACTTTATTTACTTGCTTTATCATTAGATCTATACTTTCTCTACATCCATACGATTCACATAATATCGAATCTAAAGTTTTTGAAACTAACTTAAAATCGGCAAAACTATTCAACCCCCCCTTCTAGTTTTCCACAATTGGCATCAAGAGCTAAGTTTATAAAAGTTTTAAAGTAAACCGTATTTTAAAAACTTTTCGATCACTATGGGTTCTGAAAATTACAAGGAAGGGCAATCTATGCAACGACCACCACTACTTGAAACTAATGGTTTTATATATTGGAAAAATAGATTCGAAACGTATGTGAAGTCTAAATATATTGATCTTTGGTACATTATTGTTGAAGGCGATTTTGAGGCTACCTCAAAAGATGATAAAGGAAATTTAGTTAACATACATCATGATAAACTAAACGATGAAATGAAGAAAAAGCTCTCTAAAAATAGTGAAGCTAAAATGGTTTTGTATAATGCTTTACCCAAAAAGGAATTCGAAAGAATTTATATGCTTAAAACCTCTAAAGAAATTTGGAATTCTTTAGTTGTAACTCATCAAGGTAATCAACAAGTTAAAAATAATAAAATTGATTTATTTGTTCAACAATATGAACAATTTTCAATATCGGATGAGAAAACTATAGATCATTCATTTGCTAATTTTAATACTATTATTACATCTTTACAAGCACTTGATGAATCTATTTCTAGCCGTAACCATGTTAGGAGATATCTAAGAACACTTCCATCCAAGTGGAGATCCAAGGTGACGGCGATCGAAGAGTCAAAATATTTGACAATCCTCACCCTTGATGAACTCATAAGCAACTTAAAAGTCTACGAGCTTGTCCTTGCTAAAGATTCCCAAGCCTCAAAGGTGAAAGAGAAACACAAATCTCTTGCCCTTAAAGCCAAAAAGACTTCAAGCGATGAAGAGAACTCCTCTTCGGATAGTGACGACGAGGAGTATGCTATGGCGGTAAGAGACTTTAAAAAGTTTTTTAGAAGGAAGGGAAGATACGTCAAACAACCGTATGACGACAAGAAAGGATTTCAGAAAAGCAAAGAGGACGAGAAGCCAAGGGATGACCGTGCTTGCTTTAAATGTGGGGACCTAAACCACTTTATTAGTAAGTGTCCCAAACGGGATGATCAAAAGGCGTTCGTGAGCGGCACGTGGGGAATGAGCGACGAGGAGGACGAAGAAATTTGTCTCATGGAAAATGACGAGGTATGTCACGAATACTATAGTAGCTCATCACTAGATGACGACTCATTGCATAATGAATATGACAAACTTTGCAATATTAGCTTAAAACTAATTAACAAAAACAAGCTTTTAAAAAGTCAAAACCAACATTTAGATAAAGAAGTCATAGAATTAAAAGCAAAATTGAAACGTCTAGAAAAGGGTAAAATAGCATGTGGTGAATGTGAACTTTATGCTCAACTTCAAACACTAGTTGATCAACTAGATTCTAAAATTGCTAGAATGAGTACGAATACTTTAGATATGATATTAGATAGTGTTAAAACCGGAAACAACCAAAAGGTTTAGGTATTCAACAACTTGATCCATCAACTTGTGAAAACAAAGAAACACAATTTGTTAAGGCACTAGAAAAACAAGCCACTGTTGTGACGGATCCCACGGATCCCATAAAAAGGGAACCGGCTAGTGTTCAGCCAGGGATATGTGGGTCTGCTGTAGCAAACAATGGTAATAACATAGCTTCTTCATCTAGAACTGATTTTGTTATCGTTAATAAGAAGAAACCAACTCATTTTACCACTAGACAACCACCTCCAAAATATAATCCCATTTTTGCAAGAAACAAGGCTCCATCTCTTTCAAAACCTAACCCATCTAGGAGACCTAATAATGTTTACCTGAGAAGTAACTATCAAATGGGATGGAACCCAAATATGCAAAATGGATTTCCTTTTCAAAACTTTGCACCATGGAATGCATATTCACCTTATTCATACATGTCTAACGTGAATGGAATGTTTAACACTAATGGACCCATGAACAAATGGGGACCAAACTTTTGAGTTAATTGTTTTCTTAGGTGTGCTTAAAAGTCGACCTAGACCCGGATGAATGGGTCAAGGATAGCGGGTGCACGAGGCACATGACCGGAAATAAAGATCTATTCTCCACATATGAATCCTTCAATGGAGGTAATGTGGTGTTTGGAAATAGGAAAAGTAGAATCATCGGTAAAGGTACGATTTCTAACAAATCTCTAACCATTAACGATGTGTGTCACGTAGAAAACCTAAACTTTAATCTCTTAAGTATAGGACAAATATGTGATAAAAAATGCAATGTACTTTTTCCAAACCGTAGTAAGATATTAAAAATGGCATAACCATAGGAAGAGGAATTAGGAAACATGGAGTCTATGTCATTAAAATCGGTAATGAACCTAAAGACAAACTGTGTCTTACCTCTATGGATGATACTTCGACCTTATGGCATCGAAGATTGGGTCATGCCAATATGTGACTTCTTCAATCGCTATCATCCAAAGATCTAGTAAGAGATCTACCTAAGTTAAAATATGAACATCACTTTTGAGATGCTTGTAATGTAGGAAAACAAGTTCATTCTAGTCATAAAGCTAAAAACATGGTGTCTACAACTAAGTGTCTAGAATTACTACATATGGATTTATTTGGTCCATCCGCTATCCAAAGTTATGGAGGCAACTACTACACTTTGGTCATAGTGGATGATTACTCTAGGTATACATGGACAAAATTCTTAAAGAACAAAACGGAAACGTTTAATTATTTTGAAACATTAAGCAAGAAAATCCAAAGACAACTAGGAAGTCCTATAGTGTCTATTAGAACGGATCATGGTAGGAAATTCGATAATGAAGTGCAATTTAGAGCCTTTTGTGACGCTAATGGTATTACTCACAACTTCTCGGCTCCGCGCACTCCACAATCGAATGGGGTAGTTGAAAGAAAGAATAGAACCCTACAAGAAATGAGTCGCACCATGCTTAATGAGCAATCAATACCTCAAAAGTTTTGGTGCAATGCCATTGATACTTCAACGCACATACTCAATCGAGTCTTAATTAGACCAATCTTAGGTAAAACTCCATATGAGTTACTCGAGGGAAAAGCCTACGTTAGATCACTTTAGAGTCTTTGGTAGCAAATGTTTTATTCTTAACACTAAAGATTACCTTACAAAATTTGATCCTAAATCAACCGAAGGTATCTTTCTAGGTTACTCTCCAAATAGCAAAGCTTACGTCATATTAAACAAAGAAACAATAAAGGTAGAAGAGTCATTAAATATAAAATTTGATGAAAGTCCACCCAAACCCTCTCCACCTCTTGTCGATGACGAGATTGTAGAAAGTGAAGCTATAGTAATAAAGAAAAAGATAAATGAAGAAGAAGAACCCTTAAATGATGAAGTCATAAATATTAAAGAATCCAAAGATCACCCCGTAGATAAGGTCATAGGAAAGTTAAACGAAAGAACATTAAGGTCTCAAGTTCAAAACCAAAGTAGCTTATTTTGTTTTGTTTCAACCATAGAACCTAAGAATACATAAGAAGCCATAAAAGATGAAAGTTGGGTAATGGCTATGCAAGAAGAATTAAATCAATTTGTTTCTAATGATGTTTGGACACTTGTCCCTCCACCTAGTAATCAAACCATAATAGGAACCAAATGGGTTTATAAAAACAAATTAGATGCAAACGGAGTAGTGTCTAGAAACAAGGCTAGACTCGTTGCCCAAGGGTATAACCAACAAGAAGGAATAGACTTTGATGAGACCTATGCCCCCGTGGCTAGATTAGAGTCTATAAGAATACTTCTTGCGTATGCTTGTGCTAATGATCTAAAGCTTTATCAAATGGATGTCAAAAGTGCTTTTCTAAATGGTTTTATTAATGAAGAAGTATATGTAGCTCAACCTCCGGGCTTCATCGATTTTGAAAAACCTAAACATGTGTATAAGTTAAAGAAAGCCCTTTACGGTCTTAAACAAGCTCCAAAAGCTTGGTATGATAGACTCAAGTCATTCTTAATCAAACACAACTATACAATGGGGTTAGTTGACAACACACTTTTTACTAAGAAAAGAGAGTCACATATAATCATAGTTCAAATATATGTAGATGATATTATATTTGGATCCACTTGTCAAGACATGTGTGATGATTTCTCTAAAATCATGCATGACGAGTTCGAGATGAGTATGATGGGAGAACTTAGTTTCTTTCTTGGTCTACAAATCAAACAAGTAGAAGATGGTATCTTCTTTAATCAATCTAAATACATAAAAGAGATGTTAAAGAAATTCGGTCTAGAAGAGTCGAAACCAATTAGGACACCAATGTCATCCGACACCAAACTCACAAAAGATGAAGACGGCGAATCCGTCGATAATACTAAATATCGTGGCATGATTGGTAGTCTTCTCTACCTCACGGCAAGTAGGCCGGATATCATGTTTAGTGTTTGTCTATGTGCTAGGTTTCAAGAAGACCCTAAAACATCACACCTAGAAGCCGTAAAAAGAATATTTAGATACATTAAGGGTACAACACAATTAGGATTATGGTATCCTAAGGGCACGGGAGTAGAAACATATGTATATGCAGATTCTCGACCATGCAGTGATTATGTTGACCAAAAAAGTACAAGTGGGGTATGTACTTTTATGGGATGTTGTTTAACATCTTGGTTTTCAAAGAAACAAACGACACTAGCTATATCAACAACCGAAGCCGAATACGTCTCCGCCGGTAAAGCATGCCAACAAGCACTATGGATGAAACAAGCTTTAGTTGACTACGACATTCATCTAAGTGACATAGCCATTCTATGTGACAACAAGGGTGCCATAGATCTAAGCAAGAATCCGATATTACATTCTCGCACAAAGCATATAGAGATTCGTCATCACTTCTTAAGAGACAATGTTCAAAAGGGGAACATCTCTAGTGAGAAGGTAGCGTCCGAAGACAACATAGCCGACGTCCTCACCAAACCGTTGAAGCGGGAACAATTCAACCTACTTCGTCTTGGTCTTGGTCTCATGGAACAAACGTCGTAATTTTTTTTCTACAAGGTATGTAAACACTAGCCTTCTTCTTTATGAGTCTAGGATCTCTATTTCACGCACAACTCACAAACAATACGGGAATTTTCAAAACCAAGATAAGTTTTTCACTTATAACTCATATTTTTTTCTTTTAAAAAATAAGTATAATTTGCAAACACATAATTACATACACATCTTCTTTTCAAAGGATAAAACGATTTTTATTCGCACATAGAAACCTCTTTTTGAAATGTTTTCCAAAAAAAATGATACCTCTTTCCGTATCAATTTCACAAAAGCAACTTCTCACGTCTAGGACAAATCGCTTTTTCATTATTAATACAAAGTAAAAACCCGTTTTCATTGCATCTCATGTCTTTTGAATGCTAAAGAGAACACATAACTAATATGTGTTTTCGGGTACGTTCATTTTAGCAACAATGAATTAGGAGCACTCGGGTTATCTCACATAAGAGTATGCTTTTTCACTTCTAGTTTATTTCTCTTTTCTTATTTAGGAGTCGAGATAACCGCAACTCCAAATGGTTTGCATATAGGCACACACTAGTCAAAAATGTTTCCAAAAGGAAAATTTTGTGCTGCCTGAATCACTAGTCCCACGGATCCCCCAAATTTTATGGACGAGATCCCTCAAGGAAAGGATCCGTGGGATCCGTGAGACAGTAGCTAGTTTTATCTTCTATTTTTCTCACTTTGGATGAAAACTCCAATATCTTTTCATTTTTTTTGGAGTATGTTCTTTAATGCTTGTGTTCTCATGATCACATGCCTTAAATTTATATCTAATCATTAGATTTTAATCCATAATTTGGGTCAAGCATTCATTACAATGCATTGTTTTTCTATATATAGGACTCCCAAAATGCTTACATATTCATCTCATCTTCACAAACAAACAACACCATGTCATCCAAAAGATCTTCCAACTTAGATGAATCACCTAGTACAAACAATCCTCTTCAAGAAATCGAAACCTTTATACTCCCACCCTCCAAAGTACCACAATCAAAATCTAGGATATCCGCACGGATTAGCATCCGGTCTTGTTGCTTAGAAAAACCATCATCAAATGGCTCATCACCATCAAATAACTCACCACAAGATGCTTCCATTATAGCACCTCCTTCATCACCAACAAGTACACCAACTTCATCACCTAAAGTCACTCTTTTGGAACTCCTTACAACTCCAACAAGATCTCAACAACCAAAACAAAAAGAAATAGCCTTTTTGACACCTCCCACTTCTCCAAACACAATATTCATGACATTGAAACATCACCACCCTTAGCTCCCATTAAACTACAAGAACATCTAGGTTCTTTAATTTCCACCACCACTTCCAAACATTCCGGACTTTGATCCGTATTTTCCTATTTTTCCACCAAATCTTCCGCAACTCACAAATAAAAACAACCCGGAAAACTTCCGCACTCATTACCCACATCACTTACATTGTGAACATTGCCAATCCACTAGGGAAATTGCAGTAGAAGTTAGGCAAGAAATGCGATTCATACTCAACCTCATCCTTGATCGCATCAATACCATTACTCATCAAAATCTCCATCCATAACCTTATGCACGCATGGACGGAATAATTATTACTATTTTCTACTTTTAGTACTTTCTCTTTGAGTAATTTTTAAGAACAACTCTTGTTCTTATTTTTACATGCTTGTAGGTGGCATAAATACCACTACACTTTGTTGTTTTATTACAAGGCCTTGTTTACATACCTTGGCTCCAAATCTTGATTCTCGTCAATCACAAGATTATTTAAGCATGTTACTAACCATTCTCTTTGTAGGATTTTTTTATTTTTCTTCACTTGACGCCCCAAACTAGGGAGAGCTACCGTCAAGGGGGAGTAAGCGATACGTGGACACTTTTTCCACACTTTTATTTCTTCGATGGGTTAAACTTTTTGTTTCGACAAAAAGGGGGAGAAGAAGTAAAACTTAGGCTTTCAAAACATACATCTAATTTTAAGTTTTACTCATCATAACATTATGTTTTGTCATCAACAAAAAGGGGGAGATTGTTAATACAAATAAACCGTAAAAACGTTTATTAATATTTTGCGATCTCTTTGTGTTTTGTTGATAAAAAATATAATGTTATCTTAAGTACAATTATAAGGATACATGTTATTTTTGTAAAGCATTTACATATAGCCATTTAATACAAATTGTTGTAATAAATCATTTGTTGTAATAGTTTATTAGGATGGGTAAAAATCACAACCCATGGATCATATCCATAACCCATGGTATTGACCCATACCCACTTGACTAGATACATTGTACTCATTAGATACATTGTATCTAAAAGAATACCCATGGACCAACCCATAACCCATGACCCATGACCCATAACCAAAAAACCCATGGGCAAAGAGGAGCGTCCCACGGATCCCTAGGTTTACACTAGACGGATCCTTTGTGGGAGGGATCCGTGGGATCTGGGGAACAGTGGCAAGTTTTGCCTATAAATAGAGAGCCATTTCTTCATTCTAACTCACCCCTCTTCTTACTAATTCTCTCATATACTCTCATTCTCTTCTAACAAAAGATCACTTGATCTAGAGAGTACTTCTTTCTTTCTTTCTTTCTTTAGTGATTCTCATATAGGTCCTTCTCTAAGGCAAGATCACGAGCATTCTACAAGTCATCCAAGCAAGGGGTCCTTGATTGATTTGTTCCTCCACAAGATTTCTGTAGCAAATATCTTGTATTTGATATTTCACATATTTGTTGTGTAATAGCCGTGTTGGTTTGGTCCACCGTGTTACGGACTCGGTATTTAGCTTTGTACCATAAAAAGGTGTAAGCAACGCTAGAAGGCTTCTCCGCCAAGTTGAAGGAGTTTGTTGACATAGTGCTTGAACTCTCAAGTAGGTGACTCGGGGAGTGGAGTAGGGCAAGGAAGGTGTCATTGTAGCCGAACCACTATAAACCAGTTGTGTCATTTCTATCCTTTGCTTTACTTTATTTACTTGATTTATCATTAGATCTATACTTTCTCTACATCCATACGATTTCACATAATATCGAATCTAAAGTTTTTGAAACTAACTTAAAATCGGCAAAACTATTCAACCCCCCCTTCTAGTTTTCCACACAAAGACTTCTTCTTATTCAGGGCATTCATCTAAAAGATTGTCAATTTAGGGGAGAGCACTAATTGGGGGAGAGTGAAATGTCAGATTTAATCCCTAATTATATTTTCTCACATTATTCTTCAGCAAGTTGATTCTCACAAATACATATGAGCTAATGATGTTCTTCTCAAAAGATTTCTAGTACATGGGCTTATAATGTGTTGCTGATTCTGAAGTATCAACACCAGCAAGGGGGAAGGAGACACGCATCTAAACGCGAGTAAACTTGATGAACTTAATACTTCTAAGTGATTGAAGAAATCTCGAGAAGACAAATGTCATTACCGCAGTGAAACTCAAGGTTTGTCTAATGGCGTTTAGTGTTCTTATTCCAACTATGTGGGGAAGAGATGGAAGAGTTAGTTTCTGGTGATTAAAGAGGTACACAAGTGTGTGATGATTTCGATGTTATCGCAATCATCAGGGGAAAGGATTGTGTACATTGGGGACGCTCAGCTGTTTCACTTGAGAGCTTAATCAGTGATTCAATGATAATCACTTATTCCGGAGTTGACATCCGCATAGATAATCAGTGATTCAGCCTGCTACTTCAATGTTATCGGTTATTCTCTATAGAAAGGACATTTGGGTACTTCGGGTTCTTGAGCTTCATACAAGATCATCAGGGAAGATAAATGTGAACATTGGGGAGGTGTTTTTAGTTATTCCGGGCATGATGTGTATTCGGGAGAGTTCTTGAGCAATATACAAAGAGACTGACTGCATCAATTCAACTACTTGGGAGAATTGTTTTCTTGACACCTTTTGGAATGGATTGCTTCAGACTTCAGTGGAAAAGGAATTTGAGAAGAGTTATTCAAATGTGGGATGATACATTGTTGTTCTTCTATCTTGATGATATAACCCCGAACGAAGAATCACGATGATCATTCTTAAAAGGAGCAA
Organism: Chrysanthemum makinoi; assembly: GCA_910596185.1. Classification (NCBI taxonomy): domain Eukaryota; kingdom Viridiplantae; phylum Streptophyta; class Magnoliopsida; order Asterales; family Asteraceae; genus Chrysanthemum; species Chrysanthemum makinoi. Next base: position 191,766,531 of record OU343218.1, on the reverse strand, counting down.
CAAAATCGACGATAATGGTGTGCTTCTTTGTGCACATGGATAAGGCAAGCTTGAAAGAAGCTTAGAATCTGCTCAACAAGAAGATTTTCGGTCTGGAGGGAAGCTGCCAAAGTCTCTCTTTCAGATGGTTCAATTTCTTTATACTATACAAGAGCCTCAGAAGCTTTGGCGGTGAAAGTTTAACAGATGACGATTTCTATCTTCTTCAAAGGGGTTGTTCGATATCCTTATCCCGGTACTCGTATCACCATCTTCTTAAACTATATCATCTAAACTATCTGTAAATACTTATAAAAAACCAAATACAAAATTATAAAACCATCAAAAAGAAAATAGAAAAATATAAAACCAACAAAAATCCATAAAATCAAAAAATTTGAAAAATACCAAAAATATTATTTTCTCAAGACATGTCTTCTGGTATCGATAACATCTACGGTCTTAGAAATGTCATTCAACAATGGTACGGGACCATAGATGAAGTTCGAGCAGAAGGTGTAAATATTTTTTTTAAAACACGTCTCAAAATATGGCTTGCAGTTGCTTCAGACTGTAACCCATGCTTAAACCATGGTTTGCTATTATTTTAGATAGCAACCCGCTCTTCAAAAGAAGAAAAGTGCTGCGCTAAACCAATTTTCAAAAATATCGAGCACTTATCCTAAAACAAAATGAGGAAAGCATGTCGTCAAAAAGACTGATGTTCCTACTCAAATGTTTTTCTTTCTAAAATTCTCCAGAAAAATATTTGTTTAAAAAATGGTGGTAAATGAGTTGCTTGAAAATCAATCAGTATCAGAGTATTCATAAATTTGCAAACTCAATCATTGACTTCAGCGTTTTTAAAACTTTTCAGAGAAAGAATCATTGATTGAGGGGGAGAATGTTTTCAAATTTATATCATCTAACGGGCTTATATAATCATCCTATGTGCTTAATAGAAAAAAAATGTTTGCCTATGATGAAGGACTAGGAGCTTAGGATATGATTGTTAGGATTAGATGATTAGAGTTTGATGAACACATAATCCTCATGCCTTTGTATGATTTGTTTGATATGTTGGATTGACTTTTATTAGTCGATTGCTGTTTGGGTGTTGTCGACCACCATATATCTGTTTGTGTTGACTAACGTATGCAGATAAGATGGTTTATAAGAATGTTCCCGATCCGGATCCCACAATAGAAGATGATTGGGTGCCGAAAGGAAAGGGAAACTATTTCTTGGGTCGACAAAAGAAGAAACGAAACTTAATTGGACCTCTATGGAGAGTTGGCATGACAAATGCAACGTCAGAGGTCTCACTGCATCAGCAGATGGTTTTCTTCCAGCCTTACATCAACAACAGAAGCAGCTTAACCACCTAACGTATCTTTGTGCAGGACAAGTAGTGGATGATACCATTTTTCAACAATTTTGAATATTGTTTTGAAAATTGAAAAATATTGTTTTGAAAATAATTGGACTCAAACTTTTGAAAATCAACCGGACTTCATTTTAAACATGAGTCACTCAATCAACGACTACGGTCATCGATTAAGGGGGAGAGTGATTTCAATCTTAAATATTTTCAATCGATATTTCATCAAAAAGTCCGTTTGTACAATAATAAGTGGTGATCTAAAGATTTAATGCTATGTCATGGTATGATTTTCTTTAAAACTCAAAGATCTTTCAAAATGAAATTTTTTCTGTTCTTGTTTGATTGTGAAATTGTTTTATTTTACTTAAAGATCTCTTAAAAGTATCATACCTGACACTAACAATCTTTAATGTCTTAAATTGGTCCTTATCAGTTATTTCAAAATTAAATCAAGTCACGTCTTTCCCCAAAATTTTCTAAATGATTTAAATCAATTGGGATCACAAATCTCAAATGGTTTGATATTTTTGATCGGGGGAGAGATCGTGATTTAAATCTCAAATCTATTTTAGTCCTTTAAAGGCACTCCTGCCTCTATGTGCCAAACGATTTCAATATATGATGCACATGATTGAGGAGGAGCATTTATCCAAAAACAAGATGAGCATTTAAATCAGGCACATTGTCTCTCATGTTTTCTAAACCTATTTAAATCACTTGAGATCCAAAATCTCAAAGGGTTTGATATTTTTGATCGGGAGAGAAAATGTGATTTAAATATGAAATCTGATAAAAGGTGATCGTTTTATTCAAAAGTGCAGGCTGCTCTCCCATATGTGCTAAATGCTTTCGAATCTCGAAGCACATATAGAGGGGGAGCATTTCAAAAGAAAATAAACTATCAAGGTATAAAAGCTTCTGTGTTTTAACATAAGTACCTTGATTGATTTTTCTAATGGTTTTCCTTATGGCAGTGTGATCGTGAAAGTACTTCTAAAGAACTCTTTCCTCTATGTGCTAAATGATTTCAAACAACCAACGCACATTTTGAGGGGGAGAATTTACCAAGAAATTCAAATGGCTTTTCCTTCGAAAATTGTGATCTAGAAAATATTTCAAAGTCCTCTTGCCTCAATTTGCTAAACAATATCAAAATCATATGCACATGTTGAGGGGGAGCATTTCTAAATGATCAAAACAATTAAGGTACAAAATGCTTTGATTTTATATCACAAGTACATTGATTGATTTTCCAAATGATTTTTCAATTGGTTTCAAGAAGGAAAGAACTGTACCAAAAGACCGACCATTTTACTTTATGCATGGTGTTATAAGGATGGTAAGGTTAGGTATTAGTTCCCACGATCCCGCCAGTGCCGGAGGGATTTACCCAGGGACAATCCACTAGATAGTGTAGAAGTCCTTAGGTATGATGAAAAAAAGGAGAAAATGAGAATATGGGAAGAGTGTCGACTGAGACATAGCTAGTACTGGAACAAACCCAACAAGGTTCTAGTAATGAAGTCTTGGTAAGCACTGAAGGGGTTGAAGAATGAAAAAGAAATTAAAGAGAAAAGGGTGAAAAGAAATAGCCCTCCAATAATTCAACCTTAGGGCAGAAACTGGGTTCAATTCATATGCAACTGGTGGTTACTAAGGTAACACCGGTATTGAAGACAAGACGTCATGAACCCAGTGACACACTGCACTAAACTTCCCAAGCTACTCAAGTTCCTCTTAAAAGGACTTGCTTCATTCTCACGGGGAACCTACATAATCTATCGAATTTCTTTTACTGATAGTTGATATTGAAGAAGGAGACCCTCTCCCTAGTCTCCAGCATAGGAAACCAAAAGTGCACTATTGAGTCTAGAGCCAAGAGATCATCTACAAAATCTCATTAGGACACAAAATTAATGAAGACTTGCTGTTTCACACAATGTGGAAAGTAAGTATATATTGAGAGTCCTACGCATTATCCTTGTGATATTTTACAGAACATCCGAGTGATATTTTAAATATTCACAATGAAGATGGAAATCATTCTAGAGCCAATATCAAACAAGCTCTTGGTGGGTGACATGTGAGATCTTTCCAAAATATCAAGCTTGTGACAACTGGATAGAAACGATGGGGCGATTCACTCTTGAATCAACATTGGTTCAGGAAATGAATTGACGAATACTTTTGGAAAAACCGTTCGATGTGAAAATCTTCTTTTCTCTAGCACATCGAATGTGTATTCATTTTCAAATACAAAAAGTATTTCTGATTGAAAATTGATATTTCTCATAAAACCTTCGTCGTATTGCAAAACTCTTTCTTCAAGCAATACGCGATTGTTTTCAAATCAATTTTTCATCAATCAGTGAATCTCAATTCGCTGGTTCACTCACTCCGTGTTGTCTACTTTGGGACGCTCCGGTTTGAGAACGACTAGATCAAGCTGCGAAACCCTGTCAAGGAGATTCTTCAGAATTCTACCTGATCACAGGTAGTATTTATACTGATCAACGGGGAACCGTGGTTCTTGCAACTATTTTCATCGAAAGTGAACAAAGACACTTTCGTGTGTTTTAGTGCTAATTGTTGTTTGCAGGAACATTGGACGGTTGCAGCTGATCGATATTGAGAAGTCAATTCACAACCGCATGCTCACATCATTCACACTTAATTGAAGAAAATCATGAACATCAAAGACATACAACAAAGATGCTTCCGCTACTCTGATGAAAAGATGTCATGATCCAGAAAGTGTGAGCATGTCGGTCCAATTGTCACAACATCACATGAAGGCAACACAATAAAGGGTGATCCAGAGATTTACTGTGGCTGATGATCTCAAAGAAAGCTTGAAGATCATCAAGATGTGGATCAGTTCAAAGACCTCCATTGAAAGTACAAAGTAATCGGACTATGAAGAGTCACTGCTAAAGCACAAAGATTGCTGAAGTGAAGAATTGAAGTCTACGAGCTCATAACTGAAGACAAAATAGAATGCTAGGATTCAAAATGTAAATCATGGGGTGACCTCCCTTAGGGGGAGATTGTTAGGAATTGAAAATTTCATAGTGAAGTGTCGGTCACCCCAATTATAGTCTAGCATATGTTAGCTCGTAGACATATCGTTATTACTAGTTATTTAGTTAGTTAGCTAGTTAGTTATTAGTTTAGTGTAACACCGTGGAGGAAGGACGGGTCATTACCCACTGTATGCCTGATCTACAGTCCGACAGGAGGACGTTTAGGTTGTAACTATAAATACCCCTTCCATCCTTGGAAGAGGTGGTGCTTCTCATTCAATCTAACCTTTCTTCTTTTTGTTACTTTCTCTCTCAAGAACACCCTCTCTACACTTTTTCTCTCTAATGGCTAACATGTATTTCCATCATACAAGACCACCCGAATCATCAAACAACATAATATGTATGATCCAACAAAGCGCGAATGTAACCACATCATCATTATTCATAGACAACCTAAGACTAGTCAAGATTGTTGCAATGGATTCAATCTTACGAAAGTATGCATCAATACTCAAATCACCAAGTTTCAAGTCATCGTTGAAGAGTTTTGGACAATGTGATGAAGATCCAAGAGAGAATGATGGTATCAATCTTTAACCATTCGACATCGGAAGGTGGAGGTGGTATAGTGCTTGAGGATGCGGCATCCTCATCTTTGCCCAAGATATGATCCAAAAGAGAATAACCCTTACAAAGATTCTTGAAGAAGTAGACCCAAGATGATTAGTTCAGCTCTTCTACATCCAACTTAACGGGAATGAGGTTGTTGAGGTTGGTTATAGTCATGAGTTTGTCGGAAAGTAGGATGATGGGTTGTGTAGGATCGATGACAGTCATGTTGAAGGGATTAGGGCTCGGTTATGTTGATGGAACTGTGTTGGGGTGTAGGGTTAGGGCTCGTTTATGAGTAACAGTAGGAGGTTGTGTTATTAAATGGAATTGAATATGGAACAGTAATCAAGGCTAGGGTTTGGGGTTTCTTGTGAAAAAAAAAGAACACAATGAAGCAGTGATTAGTAAAGACCACACGATCAACAATTGTAACATGCAAACACATGAATCAGGCGACAGGTTATCAAACATAAACCAACGATCGGCTGATCAAACCTTAACAAATGTTGACTGGCTATCACAACGAGCCAACGATTGACAAACCAAAGAAGAAAAGTGTCGACTGGTTATACAGGCAACCAACAATCGACAGGAACAGTGATGGAAGGAGAATTTAGAGGATGTATCGGCTGTGGAAGAGGCCTGATACCATGTAGGTTAATAAAGTGTTTCGTGATCTATTATCATAATAAACCGAAGCATAAATAGAGTACAAATGACCTAGCACCCTAGACATAATCGGGCCAATCACAGTAATAACAATCGGGCCTAGCCCATAACAATATACGACTAACATTAATGTGTGTGTTTGTAGATGCGTTGATGTTAGTCTAACTAGGTGAATGAAGACAATTAAGGTAGGCGGGTGGGTTATTTTATTTTAACTTTTTTCTCATTTTTATAAATTGTTTATTATAAAATATTTATTACAATATTCTAGATGCATTTTTTTTACTATAGCTAATTTTTATACTAGTAAATGTCTAATGTAAAACATAAATAAAAACTTGCCTTTTGTAAAACACAAATAAAAACTATTGTATAATTTTGTTAAGAAAAATGAGTTTGGGTAAGTTTGATGGTCATCACTACACTTGTTTGATGGTGAGTTTGACGTTGTATTGAATGATTATGTGACGTTGATACGGAGATGGTCGTTCTGACAACTGTTACGCCCATTTGGACATATTTATAAAACTAGACGAGTACCCGCGCCTAGCGGCAGCGGTGTCTAGTTTTCGACAAAATTACGTCGGCGAATGAATATCTTTCGAAATATTGTATTAGTAGCGCTTGAGAATAATTTTTCAAGAACTGTTTCTCTGATGGAATGGTTGAATAGTGGCGTTAATGTAAAGCGTGGTATTGTCGTATGGTTGCGGCGACCAATATTTACAGATAAATAGCCTCTTTGACACGCTCTGTTTTCTGGTTATGTTTTTCGGTTGAAAATTAAAACTCTTTCTCGAGCCATGTGGTGTGTGCCCTTTTTTGCATGGTTGCACATAATCATTTAGCCGAATGTCCGCGCCTAACGACAATGATATGACAAAATTTCAGTGCAAGTTTTCTTTCAAGAATTGAATTCATAGCATAAGGAAATCCTTTCGAAAAAACTATTTTATTATGGCATGGTTCTAGGTTGCTGTATTAGATTAAAGTTTCAATAGTTAATATTGAATGCTATAATAATAGGCACTTGTGTGCGAGCTTTTTTTATTTGTTAGCGGTTTAGCGACAATCTAAATACAATAGTCGTTTCTGTGTCTTTCTTATTCACAAAATATTTTTTTCCATCTAATGGATTTTTTTTATAGGACAAACTATTTAATTTTTACCAACACATTCTGTAAGCTTAATATTTTAAAATTTCAACTTTTTAAATTTCGAGATTTTAACTTTTCAAATTCAAAAACCAAAATTTGAAATCTCAAAAGTTTAATTTTTCAAAAATTTAAAATTCGAAACTGAAATTTATTCAAAGAGTTCTAAATTTTCAACTTTTAATATTTTGGCTCAGATTTTGTCGTTGGCTACCAATTGCGATCTCAAATACAACGTTTCTTGCCCGCAAGTTACAAGTCGTGGTTCTTGGTGGGTTATTCAAAATGTTAGGAGGCTTGATGTTGATTGTTTCGTTAATGGTGGCTATGGACAAACAAAACAACCAACAACAACCAAAAACCCAACACAGACTACCTGAAACCACCTAAACCATCGAAAGATGGTCGCAATTTGGACAGGAGGTAGTGGTAATGAGGTTAATGGTGGCCCGTGCCTAGTGGCAGCAGTGTCTAGTTGGGACCAAATTTTCACAGCGAATAATTTTTTTCAAATAACTTTACTTGTAGCGTTAGAGAATCATTTTTTGGTAGCATTGTTTTAAGTTGCAATGGTTTTTTAGAACTATTTTTTGGTCAGCTGAGTACCCGTATCTAGCTGCAACGATGATTAATTTCGTCAAAATCTAGTTACTTGAATCCCTAAATGTTTGTTTGTTATCTTTGACGTTGTTTAGTTTTTGAAAAAGTTAAATTATATTAATCTCTATTAACGTGTTTGTATCAATGTGTGCCCAGACTTACACGCATACCTTTTGCTAATGGTATATTTTAGTGCACGTAAATATATTAATTAAAAAAACAAAAGAGTTTCTAAAATCATTTTAAAGATGGAATGAAATTGATAGCATAAACTTGTACCTTCGATTGATACTTACCTTGCTGACAAAGATTCGGGTCGTTCTACCCAAACAATCTTAAATGTGATTTATGTGGCAAGGGATAATGTCTCAACCATAGCACAAAAACTTGATGATCCATCAGAGGTAGTGTTCTGTATACATTTCTGTAAAATGATCCAAAATTTGTTAATGTTACATTTTTGTATTCATCTTTCAGTTTATGAATTATTTATTAAGATATAAGATATAACATTATAATGTACATTCAATAATATGATTAAAACATCATTAAAGCAAGTAAATTAAACGAGTCATAGTTTCCTTATATTGGTTTACATATCAATGTTTCAAGTTTCAACATATTAAATGCATAGCTATCTTGATTTTTTTTCAACATTCAAGTTTCAACATTTGACCATTTTTTCATTTTATATACTCCCTCCGTCCCAAAATTATTGTCCCCATTTGACTTTTTTAGTCTTTTTTTTTAAACTTTGACCTTAAATATTTTTGTTTGTGTTATATAATACTTGATGAAAAATATATGAATGGATTGAGTTTTAAATGTATTTTCATTGGGTATAATTTTCGTCAAGTATTATATAACACAAACAAATATATTTAGGATCAAAGTAGAGAAATAAAGACTTGAAAAGTCAAATGATGACAATAATTTTGGGACGGAAGGAGTAGTTAAGATGAAGATAAGATTTAGTGAGCTCATTTGGAGAAAATACTAAAAATATCATTAATATTGATTTTTAGTTAACTTTATTAGTAAAGGTATGGTAGACGCATGACTTGCACGTCACCTTGGTATCCAAGTAATGGTATTCTAGTAGATAGATATGTACATCATCTTGGTATCGACGAAAATGCCCAGAATTTACATTGACCAGCTTTATGATTCTTAATATTGGAATGTGGCCTCGCCTCCTATGCAGGTTCTACTTTCTAAATTATCCTAAGGTCCAACAAATTAATGGATAAACAATGAAGATATACACCCACAGTATCAATTTTGGACAAACTAAAAAAAAGGTTTCTTGCATATACTTTCCAATAATGTCAAACACTTTGTAAGTCACCTAAAATTTATATTTTAGAAACAAATATTCTTTCCTACTTGATATTTCTATTTATCTCCTTACTTACTCGCAGGTTCTTGACATGTAAAAAAACTAACGGTTTAGATGGAAAAAATAACGAGCGAAAAACACATGTAAGAATTTAATGCGAGTAAGTGGATAAGTAAACACAAAATGTAATTGATTTGATAATACTCTTTATATTTCACATGTATTAGAACTTCTAAACTATTTTATCAGAATTCAAATTGTTATTGAAAAAGATGCTGTATAGTTTTTGAAATCACATTTGAGTTATTCAGCATGCATTTATGAAAAGAACTTGGGACAAAAACCCGATTTGACTTGTAAAAAATTGTACTAGGGTGAGCATCAGGTCAAACCCGGCCCGAACCGACAAAACCGACTCGACTCGAAAATCGAAAAAGAAAAAAACTCAAACCGAGAACTGAACCAATAAATAGATATCAAAACCGAAACCAAACCAAATAACTTGGCTCGGGTCGCTTTTTGGGTTTCGAACCGAAAAAACCGAATCGAACCAAAACCGATAAAAACCAAAATAAATATACAAAACTTAAACCGAACCGAAAAAGTCAGTTCAGTTCGATCCAGTTCCGGTTAGTTTTCGGGTGGATTTGCTCAGCCCTAAATTGTACAATGTCTAACCGTTTTGACTCAGTTGTCATTACACAACCTGAGCCTAGGCCATTTTGCCAAACAAACATTGGGTTTGCAGCAACATAAGACTAGTAGGCTAGTAGCAAGACTACAAACTTGACCAAACAGCTCCGCCAATTCAGCTAGACCAAATGCTCGTAATAAAATGACGCAGCCACAACCAAAAATAACCTCACAAAATATTTTTTTTTAAAAAGCGCACACACAACACTTTCAGTTCTTTCGGTCGCATGACATACCAAAACTTCCATTTTTAGAAAAGGGGGGGGGGGAGACGCGTTTGGTTCCGTCTTCGTAGGGGGAAGACACGTTCGAAATGGCTCAACCGACTGAATTGTTTGGTCTCATTACGACCAGTCTAAATGCAATCATCAGTACCCAAAGTGAATTACGCCGGTAAAGCATCTTTACACACGCGTATCACAACTGTAAGAAAGAAAAAAAAGTTAGAGCAAAGATAACAGGAGCTTAAGACTAAATACACCACCAAGATACCCCTGATCCATAACCAAACTTTATTTAACTTTTTCCCATTAGGTCTAACATTTGTCTAAACAAGGGTACATGTGCAAAAACAAACCAGACTTCTCTAGCAGCCGATGTTTCCAAAAGCCAAAAAAGACCATGAAATCTAGTTTGCTATGCGACACGAAACTACCTACTTGCCCCTTTTTAAGTCAACATTCTCCCTGGTCAGCTCGTTTATTTGTGACTGAAGAATGTCGATCATCGCCTGGGCCCGCATCAGTTCAATCTTCAAAGACTCTTTTTCCATTGACACAGTTAGGATCTCTTTTTCTAAGTTATTTATAAACTTTAAGTATCCAGGAGGCACAGATTTTTCAAGAGTAGCAGAATCAAATGAGGGTTGACTGGATGATGGTTGACTTTCTTTTGCTTCAAAAGACTGCAACAGAGGGAACTCCACGAGTGCAGACGAGGTTATTGGGTCTTGACTCATGGTTGAGTCTTCTGAACCGTTCCCATTGGTGTTTGGTTCCTCCAGCTTTAACTTTTTATTATGAAATAGAGATATCGTCTCTAGCTCCGGTTTACAGTCTACAACACCATCTTCAGACCTTTCTCGTTTGCAGAGAAACGGGATGGTTTGACGCTCCATCATAGGATCACTTCTTAAAGCTATAATGTTAGCAGCAGCTTCCTGTTAAAAGTAGTTCGGGATCATGATTATCATCAATTGAAAAGACAATAACACAAGGGTATTCTGGTAATATCCATGTATATAGACACAAACTTTGATTTGCTATTATTTGACTCGCATATATCTGCACATAATCAGTGTCGGGTCAATAAATGGAATTCTAGCAGGATAGAACAACACCTACCATTTCCATGTAAAAAGACACCACCTTTTTTTCAACTTTAAAACAAAAATTCATTGTATACTAACTCGACTATGCAAAGTAGACTTATACGATCCTACTTATAGTAATTTATTATTAGGGGCATAAGATTAAACAAGTGACTCTTAAGAGGTGCTGAATCAACTGACCAAAACCTTGATAATGGCTTATTTGACTATTTAACCCGAACTTGAGCCTCACGCTTGGCAAATCAATGCCTTAACTTGTTCCGACCTAAGGAACCCTGATGGTAATTAAAGATACTTTAGCCTTTATTTTAGAAAGACAAATAAGAACATGTATTTCCCATCTGGAATTAAAAGATTTGCAGGACAACCTTTTGCAATACCATGCCAGCAGTATTTATAAATTGAAATGAGGAGAAAAGCATAATAACTCGGCCGTTAGCATTATAAATATGGTAACAATTGCACCTACGTAAGTTAAACATAAAACCAAAAGGATAAAGGATGCGTCAAATCTAATAAATTAAGGATACAAGGGTGTTTAATGTGTTTCAATAGATATATACAAGTCTAAAACAAAATAATAAAAGCGTGCTCAAGCTTAAGACCTATATCAATATACTTATACATGGAAAATATTGGACTAAAGAATTTGTTGTGTCCCCTCGGCTCTTTTCTCTCACAGACTCAAGATTGTAAGTAGACAGTTCATACTTATATCTTTGATGTCTAATTTTATAACTAGTTACGTAGCTTTAATATTTCAAGAAAAACAAAAAAAATTCCCCTCCCATATGTCCAACCAGGTATTGTTGTGGTTAACTATTCGGAAATATGGCCAATGAAAATGAGTGGGTAAGAACTACATCTAATACTAAAAAATAACCATGATTTGCTATGCTTAAACCTTTTATAGTGATACCGTAGAACTCTATATAGCCAGATAACCTATAAAACATTTGTTACTTGATATTCTAAAACAACAAAATATAATTCTGTAGCCCTCTGTCATCATTCTAACCTTTCATAGTTCACTAACACAAATCCTGCAATTAATGTGCCTAGAACACTAGTCATCTTGCGTGAAGTTTCAATAATGCAAATCAAAATAAAAAGAGTGATTTGAAATTACAATATAATCAATTTTTATTCAAGGACTAGAAAATTGAAACTTGAACAAAGATATAACCTTGAAAATTATTACGTCTATGGATGTGATTGCTTTGGCCGAAAGTAAATAATCTTTTTAGTTGGATGAAAACAAAAAGCATGGGGAAAGAGGGACGGACTTCTTACCGGTATGGTACCAAAAAATCAAGAATGCTTACGAGCTCCATTAACAAAAACTAAAAGCACGTTTTCATATGTGTACGTATGTAAATAGGAAAGAGTTGAAACACGCGCTCACGTACATACGAATATATAGAAGCAAAATAAAATGTCATATAATGATATCATTTAAGTATAGTAAAGTCCTAGATATTTGCATTAAACACCAACACAATAACTCAAATAACGTGAGTATATGATTAATATTCAATAATTGTACCCTTCTTTATATATCGTATTTTCTTTAGGAATCTGAATTTGCCATAATCAGAGTCTAGCATGTAAGATGTTTTACATGGGTGATTCTCATTACTAATCATCAAGCAAATAAGAACCACAGAAACTAAAATCGAGTTCTTAAAAGAAAGTATATATGCTATAGCTTTCCAGATCAGAGATTTGGCCCATGTGTGATGATTAAAAAACAAATCAAAAAGATATAAAACATATGCATTAATGGTGTCGCTTATTTTTCAGTTTTTCCAGATAATTTGCAATAAATTCATGTAGAAAGGCGATGAAAAATCTATGGCACAAAAATAGTATAACACACATATTCATAGATTATCCTGCATATATTTACAGCTACATATACATACAAAAGGTAATACATTAATACCTGCACAATGGCATTCGCGTGAGCCTGACTCTCTTCACCACCGGTCATATCGTCTTCTGCTTCCCCTCCGGGAACCAAAAGGGCTGCGTCATCTGCCCATTCTTCTTCTAGAAAGGGAGCATAACGGTCACCGGTAGGCGGTCCTAAACTACTCTTCTGAAAATTTTTGCATAGCACAAACACATCCTTTTCCGTGACGCACAAAACAATGAAACAAATTACTTTCAATCCAACTTCCCATAAGAAAACAATAATCATACTTCACTAAGTGATTCAAATTACAAACCTGAGTAACACCATCTCGCACCAACTCCTCATCAGCAAGTCTATACTGATGCATCACCCAATTAGTCCTTTTCCCTTCTGGCGCCCTTCCACCATGAAACACAAGCGTTTCATTCAACCCAATCGTCAGAGACTTGTGTCGTACCACCCTATCCTTCCCAGTCGCCTTCCAATACCCATTCCCAGTTGCACGATTCAACCGAGAACCACTCACATATTTCCTATCTACAGGGCTAAAAAAGTACCATTCTTGGTCCCTCGTCTTCAAACTTGAATAACCTAACATTCCATACATAAAAAAAAATCAACCCCCAAAAAAAACATCTAAAAACCCTAACACAATCCCTTAGGTTAACACTTAACGCAACAAAAACGGAGACGGACACAGGATTTTTTAGAGGGTGTTGCACAATTGCCATTTTGGTTAACTAAAGTTGCATCATAAAAAAACTGAAAATAGAAAAAAATAAAAATAAAAATTATCGGGGGTTGCCCATAACAAAAATCGACAGTTTTTAAATTTTTTTGCACTTCGTGAGCTAAAATCGGGTGTAGCCCGTGCCACACCCGGCATCAATGTAGGTCTGTCCATGAATAAAAATCTATAAAATTATTAAGGGGTGATTGGGACTGCTTATGTACTTTATTTTAGATAAAACAAACAGATTTTCATAAGCACATTGAATGGTAAAAAAACGGCCTAACCGAGTTATCCCCATGACCATTTCCGCCCCTTTTTACATCACATTAGCCCTGAAACCTATTATAAACGAAATTGATTGAAATTTTCAATCAAGTACTTATTTACAAACAGAAAAACAAAAACCAAAATCCCAAACACCCTCTTAATGCAAATGTAGCCACTAGGTAAACAACAATTAACATAACATAAATTTATATAAAAAAAATACCAGCAAGTTCCCAAGGCTCAGATTTATAAACATCAATATCAGAAACAGCTTGAAACCTAAAAGGCAAACCACAAACTTTACGCCTTAAATAATATCTCACTAGCTCTTCATCCGTCGGATGAAACCTAAACCCCGGCGCTAGCGACGTCACCGGAGACGGCGACACCACCACCATCTGCTGTTCTTGACTCATTTCTTCACTCAAAACTTTTTTTTTATAAAAACTAATATACTAGTAATATATATAAAATATATTTTTTTTATAAAAGATGAAGAAGATTAGGCATGGAATGAATGGTTGCTTGGTTTACACGGAACCCAAAAAACATTAACACAAGTACACAAGTGAAGTGAGTGAGTGAAGTAAAGAAACATAAAACCAAAACTAAACTAAAACTAAAAAGCAATATATGAGTGAAGTCAATATATGTTGTTGTGTTTTTTGGTTTTTCCAGAGTTTATATTGTTAAGGGCAGGTTGATAGTGTTTTGGATAGGTGTTTTTTGTGCTTTGAGGGTTGTAAGGTGGTGTGGGGTTAATGGTTTTGGGTGTGGTGAAATGGTGGTTTGAGGGTTAAGTGAATAGTGATGAAAATGTAATATTGTGTGATATTGTATTGTGCTTTTTATTTTTGGTTGTTGAGAATGTAATAATATTTGGGATTTTGTTTCTATGTGTGTGTTATTTGATTCTTTTTTTAAAAAATATGTGATATTATTTATACATGTATGATATGAGATTCGGAGGTGTTTGGGGTTATGTATCTACATCAACTATTTTTTTTGTTGAAAGGCATCTAAATCAACTATTAAATGTCATGACGACTATATGGATGGTGACGCCAAAACATTTTTCAACAGAGATTGTGGGAAAAGGCTGGGTGTGAAAACGAAAAAAAATATAACAAATACGATTAATGGTATTTTCATAACGTCATGAGGAGGACAGGGATAGTGATGCAAAAACATTTCTCAACAGAGAGCGGGGTGAGAAAAAGGTTGTGTGTGTAAACGGAAAGAAAAATAACAAATACTATTAATAGTATTTTCATAACTATATTGATATTCTTATTTCAGATTCCACTAATTTATACATGTATCAAAAAAATAAAATTCTCCTTAGAAAGATAATACTCCCTCCGTCTCAATTTAATTGTCCAAATTTCCTTTTTGAGATGTCTCAAAAAAATTGTCCAATTTCTATTTTTAGTAAGAAAAAAAGAATTTAGTTGAGGAATATTCTATATGAGTGGTTGAGAATTGTAGTGGTCTCACTTTTATTAAATTTTGTGTTTTTTGTCTTCCGACAATAATTTTAAGACGAAAAGAGTATAAGTTATATACTATAAAATAAAACTAACAAGATGCCAAAATTTACAACAACATTAAACAATGATCTTGCCCTCACGATTTGTAAACTATGAAAATTTTTGAACCTACTATCAATAAGCTATCCGTTAGCAAGAGACTATACCCTATCTATTCTCATACTACTACCACATAAAACGTCCCCTTATGAGTATATGGTATTGATTTGGCGATAAATTGTACCCTTATTAAATCTTATCTTTTGTTCAAAAAGAAAAAATTACTGTAAATCTTATCTTGAGTCACAAACAAACCTAAAAGGATTTATTAAAGTTCAAAAAAGACCCTCCTTTTAGATAGATTTTACTTGCTTGTTGCATTTCAACTATGACTAGATTCCCACTTCAAAAATAGTAAAGTTAACATTGTACAGTACTCTTTATGAGTCACATGTTTTATAACAACCTTGACTATATTATTTTAATTTATTAGATACTCCGTATTTAATAAATATAATAAAAAAAAGGCAAGTAGTTCGTCTTTCATCTTTGAGTGTTATGCAATTATCTTGGCTTACTTGTTAGGGGCATTTACATGTATTCTTAACAAGACTTTAATATTTACACATATTTTTACAAATTTTGTTTTAATAATCTTTTATATCATGTATTGAAAACATGTATTTTAAAAAAATATGTAATTATTAAAGTTTCATTTGAGATATATATATAATTTCTTTTCCTTTTTATCTCTTTTGTTTACCTTTTACTACATCTATTAATAGCATAGACAGTTTTTTTTTTCTTCCATTTTTTTTTATATAAATTTATGCTTTGTATTTTTTATTTTCATTCTATCTATGTAGTTTTATAATAAAAACAAAATTATAAGAATTAAAAAAATTAAATAAATTATTTGAATTACTTAGGCGTAGGGATGAGCACGGTATTCGGATATCGGTACCGGTACCGGTACCGGGAAATCGGGTTTTTCCCGTTTTTTTCGGGAATTTCCCGATTTGGTACCGGTCCCGTACCGAATTTGTGGTCCCGATTTTTTTTCCACCTTATTTCGTAGTCCCGGTACCGTACCGTATATAGGGAATCGGTACGGTTCTGGTACGATACCGGTACGGTTCCGGTTCGGTTTCGAGATTCGGGTCCAAATGCTCATCCCTACTTAGGTGAGATATGGATATCCTAACCCTCATCTTTGTCTTATTGTCTAGAATGTCAAATATCTTTGAGTATAAACTTAAATTTTCAACAGATTCATGAACTCGATTATTTACTAACATGTTATTAGCTTAATGGAATCAAGGTGATCCATCATCCCAGAAAATGTCGATTCAAATATACATATAGGGTAAATGTCTAATGTAAAATGCCGTTTATAAAATCAACAAATAACAATTTTAATGGAACAAAATAAAATACAATTGGTTCTCACTAAGAATATGTAAAGAACTGTTACAATATTACTTCATCCGTCTTAATTTATTAGCCAATGTTTCTATTTTAAATTGTCCGAAAATATTTGTCTACTTTAATATTTTAGTCAATAAAAAAGAGTTTAATGAGTAAAGATGATATTTGATTAGTCAAAAATGTATTTAATGAATTTTTTGTAAGAATTGTCAAATGAGTGCCCACATGACATTGGTTAAGGTGCAATAATTCATCTCCAACTTTTTTTTAAAATTGAAAAATGAATTTAATACACATTAATCAGTCTTATAATTTACCTTAATTAGTTCTTCTTTTGTAATTAATAAACTTAAATTTTTTCTATATAGTAATCTAAACTAGTGACTTGAGAGTACTGATTAAACAAATATTTTTTTTATAAAAAACTATCTATAATTTGAAAGTGTACTAGTATATTCATACGGAAGTAATTAGTAGTAGCATTTTGGAGTACAAGTAAAGCAAACCTATTCCCCATCGTACAAGAAACCCCTTGATGTTGATACCAATGACCACTCATTCAATTTTGTAACATTTCAATTTTGTTTTTATCCTGCACATGTTCTAATTCTTTCCTTTAGAGACAAAATAAGTTTTCTAAACATTTAAATTTAGTTAGAAGTAGTAGTACTGTATTAATTCATTAAAGGAAGAATAAACTACTAATTGGTAATATGAGATTCTGAATATTTTTTGAAAGTGAATGTAACCATCTTTAATGGTAATAGATAGGTAATTTGGAGTGAAAATAATAGAAACATGTTTATTGTTTTAGTCGCACTAAAAACGATTTACATGTATGGTAAGTAATAATATACTATAATACTAACTGAAATGAAAACAGTAATCAAGTGACATTTATTTATTTTATTATATCTTTTAGAACGGCTAGGTAGCATGTAGTAATTCGAGTCGTGCAGTGACATCCAAACGGGCATCATGACTTACTCAAACCTTCGCTTTAGGGGAATAAACCTCACTTTTTTTTTCCGCTTCACCTAGAAGGAAACCCATTAACATGACTGAAACCCAAGACCTTCAAAGAAAATAACCCCCAAATGTTATCCCCGGTGGCCACTTGATCTAGACCAAGTGGTTAATAATCATGTGACATTACATAGAAATGAACTCCTAGGTTAATACGTGCATGACATATAATGAAAAGCTAGTGACCTTAAAGTGGTTATTTGCTAGATGTTCGTATCCTCAGTAAATTAGCTTGTCGACATCCATATGTAAAAAATAATTAGCTTGTCGACATCCATATCTAGAAAGTAATTAGCTTGTCGACACATCTAAAGCAAGAAAAACAGAAAATGTTGTTACTAGGCTCAAGCCCAAATATGTGGTCAATAACAAAAGAGCCCAAACAATAAGCACTTTAAGCCCAAACCAATTCCCATTAATATTCGCTTACCAATATATATGCCAGTGTGTGTAGAGGTGCAACATTAAACCGGTTTTCAAAAAAACCGACCCACAAAACCCCGGTTTTCTAAAAAACCGGTTTTTACTAAACCGAAACCGGTTTTTAAAACGAACGGTTTGTACCGGTTTTCGAACAGTTTTATAGTCAAGGTGACCGCCTTTTTACGGTTCTAAAACTGGTTAAACGGTTTTGAAAAACCGGTTAAAACCGATTTTGGCGAAAACCTCTAAAACCGGTTTTAAACCGGTTTCTAAAAAACGATAAACGCAAAACGGTCAAAATCGGACCCGTTGGAATTCAAAACCGGTTTCACACCCCAGGTTTTAAAAACGATTTTCTTGAAAAGCGTGTACTGAACAGCAACCACAGTAGACGTTGGGACATGTTTGTTACCGTTTTTTTGTTTTTTTTTGATTTTTGAGTATTTTGAAGCTAGAACTTGTAGTATAAATATGTGTTTTGGGTTGAGGCTTAAAACACATCAAATTTCTCTTTAATCTCTCTAAATCTCTAATTTCTTTATAATGGAAAACACACAATCACAACAAGCTTCCACTAATCACTCCTCCGTTGGGTCTTCTTACCGGTTCACGAAAACATACACACAAGATGATGTTGCTCATGTTAAACCAACTTCACGAAATCAGGAGGTTTTAATCATATGGATTTGTGTGTTATGAAGGATGGGACGGAAAAGGCGCGTTGCAAAAAATGTTTGAGCTTTTTTATGCTTCCGGGCTAACACTACATAAAGGGTCATATAGCCAAATGTTTCGCCGGTACCTCAAAATGCCGACGGGCTTAACTTGGTGAGGATGAGTCAAATTGTGTATATGATAATGATGCGCTTCAAAGAGATTTTGCGGGGTGGGTCATTCAACATACTTATCCATTCAACCTCTTCGACAATGCCAAGCTTACGGCCATCATCAAAAAGAGGCTACACTCGCGGTATAAACAAGTAAGTCGTACTAAACTTAGAAGTGATGCTTTTAAATTATGGGAAACGGCTAAAATGATATTATTAATGGTTTTCGTGATTATAAATATGGTGTTTCTATAAATACGAATGTTTGGACCGCACCACATGGTTCGGCAAATTCTTATTCTCGCCGTTATCGCGCTCTTTGGTTTAATCCCGAATCTTGGTTATTAATGAAACGGACAATTGCTTTTAAACTATTTGGTTATCCACATACGGGATCTAATTTAAGAAAAATTTTACATGACACTTTAATTGAATATAATTTAGATGATAAAGTTTTTAAGATTTCACTAGATAATGCATCTAATAATACTAGAGCTATGGAATTGTTAAAATTACGGTAAAACCATTTTAGATGGTGCTTTTTTCATTCCCGTTGTGTTGCTCATGTTATAAATTTATCCGTTCAAGCGGCATTAAAAATTTGTGAGAGATTACGTTTGACATTTAGGGGTATGTTAACAAATATATATCGCTCAAGTAATGAACGACAAATTAACTATAAACGTTTTAAAAACAATGTGGTGAACCATGGCTAGGACCGAAATTTGATACACCTACTAGGTGGAATTCTACTTGCATTATGTTTGAAAATATATTACGACAACGTACTACTTTAGATGCTTTTAATGAATTACTTGTTGAAAAAAACCGTTCTACTTCGATAGATGACCAAGATTAGCAACGACTACATGCACTTTTTTTTTTTTTAACTATTTTTTACAAGTTTTTAAAGAGGCAACAACTATAGATATCGGTGGTTATTACCCAACTAGCCCATTAGTTTTAAATCAAGTTTATGCTATGACGGAAAAATTAGACAAATTAAAAGACTCACCTACTCAAATGTTTAGAAAAATGGTTAAAGTTATAAAAAAGAGATTTATAAAATATTTTGCTAGTTTACCTTTAGTTTATACTTGTTCCACTTGCGACTTAATCCATGTTTAAATGTTGGAGGCGTAGAACTTTTAATAAGAAGAATAATGGAAAATTTAGAATTATCTTTTGGGTTGGACGGTGAAGATCCCAACTATATAGAGTCTCAAGTTTTTAAATTTAATGATTATTTTAAAAATTGTTTGAAATTTATGCAACAAAATATGGTCAACAACCAAACCCAATTGTCGACCCAATGCGGCCGGTTCGTCTCGAATGACAAGGGACATTAACATAAACCTTTATAATACTTTACGTGAAGACGCTACAAAGCGTCAACGATCATCGACCCCGACAAGCGAGTTGGGACAAATATATGGCTACAAACTTTTTAACAACTTTAAGTCCCGATGAGTTTGCAAACTTTGACATTTTGGCTTGGTGGGAAGAAAGGGAAATCCAATTTCCAATTTTAGCCGCTATGGCTCGTGACTTATTAGCGGTCCAAGCTTCGACGGTAGCTTTCGAATCGGCCTTTTCTCATAGTGGTCGAATTATATCGGATAAAAGGACAAAACTTAGCCCCGAATCCGTGGAAGTATGTGTATGTTTGAAAGATTATATGGATGGAGTAGATAGGGTACAACATCAAACATCGTTGGAAGGTTCGATTGAAGAAGTTGAAGAAACTATACCACAAGAAGAAGATGACATGGGGATATCACCTCCGGCTACCGAATTAGATGAAGGTGAATTTGAACCATTTGATGTTGAAGAGTTAGATGTAGAAGAATTTTTTGATGATTTAATTTCTTGAGTATACACGGGTGATGGCAATGCCGAAGCTCAATATACTTGAGTATACTAATATGTTTTTGGGTGATGGCCATGCCGAAGCTCGAAATGTATTAGTATTTATTTATTTTTAGTTCTATAATTGTATTGTTTAAATAAAAGTTATGATTGTATTCGAAATGTATTAGTGTTTTATAGTTTTAGTTGTATGATTGTATTGTTTAAATAAAAGTTATGATTGTATTCGAAATGTATTAAATGTTTTAAATTCCGAAAAAACCGAACCGGTAAAATACCAATAAAAAAACGGATCCGAACATTTAAAACCGAAAAAAACCGAACCGATAAAAACCTTTGAAACCGAAAAAAACCGATTCCGAACATTTAAAACCGAAAAAAACCGATTCCGGAAAAACCGAAAAAACCGAAACTGATTTTTGGCAAAACCGGTTTTTTAAAAACCGGTTTTCCAAAAACCGAAAACCGGTAAAAACCGGTTTTTGTGCACCTCTAAGTGTGTGTGTGTCAAATCTATCCATCGAGATATATGTATCTGATCCGCACTCCGTCCTAAAATAATAGTCCATTTTCATTTTTTAAATGTCTCACTTTAATTGTTGTTGGACAATTACGACAACAAACCCTAAGTTCAATCGCAGAACGCTAGATCACGAGTTGTATCGAGTATAAGTAGCAAACACGAGAGACTACAAAGAGCCGAATACTCACGAAGTTTAACCTAATGATTACTTGTTTATTGAACAAACCTTGATCGGTATTACAAACGAAAGAATAGAAGATGCATGTGTTTCATGAGCATCACCTCCTCACATCCTTTTATAGGGTGAGCGGGTCGGTTCTCCTAGTCTAAACCCACTAGGAGACTTACTTGAGTCACAACCAACCTCAAACACATCCTAACAAGTTATTACTTGCCGCAAGTAACTTACATAAATAAACTAAACACACTATCCTAATCGACTATGGCTAATCCTAACTCGGCTTGAACACTAATACTAACAATTTCCACCTAAGTGGCAAGACTAGTTAACCCCAACAGCAAGTACCTCCATATAATACTTGAACTTTGGACATGTAATCACCTTAGTAAAGCGTTAACTACATTATCTTTCGTGCCTATATTCGTCACTTCAATCTCTTATAGACTTTATGATCCCCATGATGAAGTGATACCTAACGTTGATATGTTTTTTCATCTCATGAAACATTGCATTTCTTGAGAGATGAATTGCCCCTTGATTATCACAATTCATAACCACTAACCTTAGGTTTATTCCCAGCTCGATTAGTAGACCTTTAAGCCAAATGCTTTCCTTAACAGATTAGCGCCATATACTTCACCTTTGTAGTAGATAATGGAACAATATGCTGCAGAATTGCTTTCTAGCTCACCACACAACCACGTACCATAAACAGGTACCCTATTATCGACCTACCCTTGTCAGGGTCTTTAGCATAATTTGCATTCATGAAACCATCAACATCCACTTGCTTCCCTTGTTCTCTACCATAAACTAGACCTACATCAGCAGTGCCCTTCAAGTACTTCAAAATCCACTTCAGTGTCTCCCAGTGGTTTTTACCTGGATTCATTAAATACCTGCTTACAATGCTAACAACGTATGCAATATCTGGTTTAGTGCAAACCATCAAGTACGTTAAACTACCTACAACATTCGCATACTGGACCTTACTCATTTTTTGCACATCCCAGTCACTCGACGAACAATCCTTCAACGACACCTTGAAGTGTTCTCCCGATGGCACAAAGACCGACTTGTTATTATCCACTCTGAAGTTATTCAAAATTTTATACACATATCCCGATAGAGACACCTTCAGGGTTCGGCTACCTATATCCATGATATTCTCCATACCAAGTATCTTACTAGTTGGACCAAGTTCCTTTATATCAAACGCTTTTCGCAACAGTCCCTTGGTATATTCGATTTCATACTTGCTTTTACAAGAAATCAACATATCATGTACATAAAACAATAGATATATATACATACCTGGTGTAAACTCCTTGAAGTAAACACAACTATCATAGCTACTGCGACTGAAACCACTACTGGCCATATACATATCAAATCGTTTGTAGCACTACCTTGGAGACTGCTTAAGACTATAAAGAGATTTCTTCAAAAAAACATACCTTGTTGCATGTTCGTTATATGAAACTAAGCGGTTGCCTCATGTAAATGGTTTCTTCAAGATTACCATGAAAAAAAGTCATCTTCACATCAGGTTGTTCCAACTCATAATCTTCACAAGCAGTTAAGAGAATCACCCTAATAAATGTATGTCGAACCACATGTGAAAATACCTCATTGTAGTCAATCCCTTCTCGTTGCGTAAACCCCCGAGCTACCAGCCTCGCTTTATCCTTTGGTTTCTGAACGCCTTCAATCCCTTCTTTAATCTTATACAACCACGTGCAGCTTAACAGATTCTGACCAGATGGTTGATCGACAAGCTCTGAAGTATCATTCTTCTTTAAAGAACCCATTTCTTCTTCCATAGGATGAACCCACTCATCATTTTCAAATAAATTAATCGCCTCCTGGAGTGTGATTGGTTCATGTGTATCTTCTTCCTCGAAAATGTAAAATGCATAAGCCGTCATATCATCTTCTTCCCTAAACCTTGATGGTCTAGACAATGATACATTACCTTCATATTTATACCTTACACGTATAGTAGTTGTTCTCTTAGCTATATCACGCACCAAAACATAGTTTTCCAAATTCTATTGTTGAGGCCTTGCATCTTTTGCGTCTTCATCTTGTCTCTCATCTTCATACCCTGAATTTTCCCCAGTTTGACGACTCACAGTTGGTTCGACCCTACAGCCATGAACTTCTACCTCAAACTCAACTTCCTTCCCAAAATTTGCAGCACTAGTACACTTGAGAGTATCATTATACATAACTCTCTCATTAAACACCACATCACTGCTTATGATTATCTTTGATTTAACATCATCCAACCTACATAATCCGTATCCCTTCACACCATCAGGATACCCTAGGAATATGCATTTTATAGCTTTAGAATTGAGCTTACCCTGATTCGCGTATGAATAAGCAATGCAACCAAATATCCTCGACATCTCGTGATTCGCCGGATGTCCTGACCATAAATCCATATGTATCTTCTTCTCCAATGTTGTAGATGGAGACCTATTGATCAGATATGTTGCTGTCATCGTTGCTTCAGCCCATAACGAATCTGGCAAACCAGACTGAATCAGTAAACACCATACCTTGTTTAAGAGCGTCCTATTCATTCGTTTAGCTAGACCATTTTGTTGCAGAGTTCCTGCAACTGTCAAATGTCTTGCTATCCCGCTCTTCTTGCACAAGTTATTAAATTACGGATTACAAAACTCCAAACCATTATCCATTAGCGGTTTCTTTAGTTTTCTACCTATCTGGTTTTCCACCAACTGCTTCCACTCCTTGAACTTACTAAATGCCTCATTCTTGTGTCTAAGAAAATGAACCAAAACCCTCCTCGAATAATCATCAATAATCAATAAGAAGTACTAGCAACCATTTATCGATTCCACCCTAGAAGGACCCAAGAGATCTTCATGGACATGGTCTATAACTCTCTCTGTTGTGTGCTGACCTCTACCAAAACTTACCCCGGTCAATTTTTTATGAACACAACTTTCACAGAATTCGAGCTTACCTAGACCTTTCTTCCCCAATACCTCTCTTCTTTCCAGTTCATGCAAGCCTGCTCCAATAATGTGACCTAGCCGTTTATGCCACACCTATGCAAGACTCTCTTTTTCTTGTATACCAACACTAGCTTCACCAGATTCAACCCAACCATCCAAGGAGTACACACAATGTTTTTTCATAGTTCCTGACTATACCATCAAAGAACCCTTGATCACCTTTACTCTTCCATTCTGCAACTTCACGGTATAACCCTCTTAATTCAGAGTACCCAAAGTTACAAAATTCTCTTCAACTCGGGAATGTAACACACATTATCAAGCACAAAACTTGAACCATCTTTCATTTGTACTCTCACCTTCCCTGTCCCCTTGATGAAACATGCTCTATTATCATTGATCAAAATCGAACCACTATTAAACTCCTTCAAATCAAACAAGAAGTCCCTCCTAGGCGTCATGTGATAGGAACCACTAGATTCTATGATCTACTCTAAGAACATTTCCTCACTGACCGCCATCACAAGTCACCATTGTCATAACCCTCAGAATGCATACCAGAACCGTGTCCCACGTTCTTCTTAACAAAGCCAATTGATTTTTTCTTGTTCCTTTTTGGACAGTCTTTCTTCAGGTGATCCTCGGAATAGTTTATGTAACATTTAGTTATAAGTTCCTTTACCTTTCGACTTTGATCGCGAGCACATCCTTGATTACCCCGATGATCCAAATTCCGTGAATTGAGAGTAGACAAGAAATCTTCCAAAGTGAGCGACTCCCTTTCATAAAGTAATGTCTCCACAAAGTTATCATATGAAGGTGATAATGATGTAAGTAACATGAGTGCTTGATCTTCATCCTCAATATCAACGTCTATGTTCACCAAGTCATCGATAAACTTATTAAACTCATATATGTTCAGATAATTCTTTACTTGAATGTATGTAGAAAGTGAACAACTTTTTTTTTCAAGTACAATTTATTGGCTAAAGACTTTGTCATATACAAAGTTTCAAAATTTAACCAATCTCTCGAATCGTAATCTTCTTTATTGACTTCCCTCGACACTTTGTTACCTACGCACAAGTGTAAGGAACTGTGTGCTTTCTTGTGGACATTTGACTTCAACGCCGAAGTCTTATTAGCGTATGTCATGGTTTCCGGGAATGGATCTAGCGCAGCCTCCCAACCACGTTGAATTAATAGACATCGCATCTTTACACATCACAATCCGAAGTAATTAGACCCGTCGAATTTTTTGACGTCAAACTTCGCTATCGATGACAAATTCTTTAAACCTTTTGTTGTTACAGTAAACCCTTCTTTCAAAATTTATTTTTTTAAGACAAAACCCTATCCTCGACTTCGATCAAATATTAATCGCAAGGGTTAAAAACTGTTAATACAAATAAGCTGTAAAAACGTTTATTTATATTTTACGATCTTCTAATGTTTTGTCGATAACAAACGTGAAATAATTTTAACAAAACAAATAAAATATATAAATAGTTTGAGCCAATAGTTTACTAACACACTTACATTTTCATATAAAACACTAAACAAGTAATAGTGTTTACATTTATAGAAATGCATATGTATAACAACTAGTGTTTACATAATATGGATATGTACTTATATATACTTAGTATATATATTGTAATGGGTAAAAATCTAAGTACTTGACCCATTAACTATATACATTGAATGTAGTTGGGTAAAACCCAAAGTCCATGACCCATACCCATGGAGCTTGATACATAACCCATGACCCATTGCATGACATCATGCATGAAGTCATATTGGGTATTATCCATGACCCATGGAACTAAACCGTACCCATGATCCAATGTCTAGATACATTGTATCTATTTGCGTACCCTTGACCCAAATTCCATAACCCATGACCCATGATCCATGACCCATAACCCAAATATGGAGGAGCTTCCATGTATCCCTCAGATTACACTGGACCGATCCCTCAAGTAAGGGATCCGTGGGATCCGGGGAACAATAGATGTTTTTGCCTATAAATAGTGAGCCATTTCTTCATTGTAACTCACTCCTTTTACACATACTTTCTCCTAGTATTGTAAACTCTCTAACCTCATATCCAAAGGATCTTTCTATGTAGTTTTGTGTTTGTGTGATTCTCTAGGTTCCCTTTAAAGGCAAGATCACCACTTCTTGAAGTCGAGCAAGCTCAAGTCCATGGGTTGCCAAGCTTCGTCATCATCAAGACTACTGAAGTTATCTTGTTGATAGTTCTTTCCTCCCTCCTTAGAAGTGTTGTGTTGACTTGAAGGCATAAGTGAAAGATGCCAAACGGGTCAAGTAGAAGGCATTAGTGAAAGGTGTCGAATGTTCGTGTCAAAGGCATTAGTGAAAGGTGCCGAATGTTCGTGTCAAACGCATTAGTGAAAGGTGCCGAAGGTTTGTGTCAAAGGCATTAGTGAAAGGTGCCAAAGGGTCGTGTCGAAGGCATTAGTGAAAGGTGCCAAGGGTGTACAATCGATAAGGTGTATCGATGTACTAGATAGTTAGTTTGGGTTAAAGGATATTGATATCCTTGATGATGTTGTAATAAGGAGTGTTTCTCCTTTGGGATAGGTGTTGTGTAGTGTTAGGTAGTAGTTCCTCATTTGTAATGGAACTCGGTATCTAGCCTTGTACCGGATAAAGTGTAGGCGACGTTGTGATAGGTTTGGTTCTACCTCGTGGAAGAACTGGTGTCTAGCCTTGTACCGGATAAAGAGTAGGCGACGTTGTGAAGGCTTCTCCGCCACAAAGAGTTTGTATTGTGTAGTGCTTACGAACTCTCGTGTAGGTGACTCGGGGAGTAAAGTAGGGCAAGGAAGGTGTCCTTGTAGCCGAACCACTATAAATACTCGCGTCGTTGTTTTGTGCTTCTTACTCTTTATCTTTGCATTGCTTATTTATATGCTTATCTATCAACATCCAACACACACACATAATAGATTGACATAAGTCGATCTAAATAGTTTAAAACAAAGTTTTAATCGGTAAAACTATTCAACCCCCCTTCTAGTTTTCCACAATTGGTACCAGAGCTTCATTACCAAGTTTCTTAGAGTATATTGTACTTTAAAAACTTGATACGATCCGTGTATGTTTGAAAACTACAAAGAAGGAAATTTCTTAAAAACAAAAAGTCACGTTTTTAAAAATCATCATATTTTATAATGTTGGATAATAATAGATCCTTCCAATATTTTCTTTGGTGAGAATTATCCATACTAGGATTTGGGCATCTTAGAATATCATGAAAAATTTCGCGTCGATTTTTCTTTTTCATAAAAGAATATATATATATATATATATATATATATATATATATATATATATATTTATATATATATATATAGCAAATGTATGCTCTTTAATAACTTACTTATTTGTTAATGTATAATTCCTAGCTTAATTAATAGTATTAATTCTTGTAACATATAAAGAATAGTAGACTCAATACGTATACTTCAATATCACTAAAGTTGTTATCTATATTGAACTCATCATCAAGAATATCATTCTTTGTTGATCTCTATAGACAAAACTACTAACTAGTGATAATGATAATTTGGCTATTCGAGAACCTTGATCATCATTTCTCACATAAGGTTGTTGACATTTCATCTATGTCAATAGTATCCGTGTGAAACTCCTCATATCATGATAAAATAGTATTTTATCATAATTCTTAAAACTTCCCAAAAATTATGATTCATTCGTAAAAAGATAACCTCGTCAAATAGGACTAGTAAAACACGTCAAAACCTCAAACCATAAGTTATAGAGCAAAAGCACCAACTCTGGCCAAGAATTAAAACTCCCAAATCAAAATTATCAAAGTTCACTTAAACTGTTAACTGCTGATATGCCGGATCCCTGAGTTTGAACTAGCCGGATCCCTCATTCAAGGGATCCGTGGGAAACGGCACATCAGAAGACAAAATAAGTGATAGATGATCACTGTGGAGTTTTACTTTTCACTTTACTCTCCCAACTCACGAACATAAACCCTAAGTTACTGTTCATAGGAGTTCATTCATCATATTTTCAAAGGAAACAATCACTTGTGTAAGTATAATCTTCACTACATTGTTATTTCCATTCTTTAATTCCTAGAAGTACAATTTTCATCTTAAGAAATTGGGTTCAAATGGGTTTATCACAATTTGGTATCACGTTTTTTTCTAAGATAAACTAAATCAAAGAATCAACATTGTTAATACAAATTAAAAACTCATTTTTGATTTCAATGAAGATGTATTGAGCAAAATTGTTGTTAGGAATTAGAAATTCCCGGTATTAAAGAGTAGGTCACCTCAAGTATATGTAATCGTTAGAATGCTCGTAGTCGTAGTTATATTTAGGTTAGTAGTATTTAGTTAAGTAACACCGTGGAGGACGGACGGGTCTTTACCCACTGTATGCCTGATCCACAGCCCGTTGTGTGGCGATTTTTGTAAGACTATAAATACTCTCTACCTCCCAAGGTAGAGAGTTGGAGCTCATAATAATATCTTTCACTTTCTCTCACTAAGTTCCCTAAACCTCTAACTTTCTCTCTCTAGAATTCCACTTATACGCCCACTTGTGTTTATGGTTTGATGTGTTTGTGAAATCCAATATCCCTCAATTGGTATCAAGAGCCATGGTTAGATCATATCTTGCACATCTTTGGATTTCTAGTGGTTTTAGGTGGTTTTTGAGTTTGAAAAAGTTTAGTGGTTTTTTGCATCATTTGGTTGATTTCTTGTGTTAAAGTTTGGATTTTGTTAGTACTTTTATGTTTAGAATCATCAAAGTGTTGTAG
Source organism: Chrysanthemum makinoi (assembly GCA_910596185.1). Taxonomy (NCBI): domain Eukaryota; kingdom Viridiplantae; phylum Streptophyta; class Magnoliopsida; order Asterales; family Asteraceae; genus Chrysanthemum; species Chrysanthemum makinoi. The sequence goes on along the minus strand of OU343218.1, from coordinate 191,737,197 downwards.
GTTTCATTTGGTAAGCTTGAATCATCTTGGTTGGGTTGTTTTTGGATTGAAAAGTGATGTTTATGTGGTTTTTCTTGCTAGCGACTTAACTCACGGATTACTTTCTTCGTAGCGACTTGCTTTACAAATTTGTAGCGAGTTACAGTTTTAGACCTAGCGACTTAGACCTAGCGATTAACAGTACAAGTAGTGGACTCTCCACTACGGGTAGCGATGCACTGGTGGTAGCGACTTGGTGGTAGCGAGTTGCTCTTTAGCTTATTTGTATCTTTAGCGACTTACTTGTAGCGAATTGCTGCCAAAATTTTGCTAGACTTACGGGTAGCGACTTGGTGGTAGCGACTTGGTCTCTAGCGAGTTGCTCTTTAGCGACTTGTATCTTTAGCGACTTGAGTAGCGAATTGCTGCCGAAATTTTGCTAGCGACTTGAGGCTTAGCGAGTTACTACTTAGCGACTTGCATTTGTCTAGCGAATTGGGACTCTAGCGACTTAGTGGTATAGCGAGTTAAGTGTTAGCGACTTGGTGCATTATCTTTTAGCGACTTGGGTGATTGCTTACGGTTTTCTCTTGATTTAGTAAAATCCCGTGAAAGAATCTATTTCTCGGTTTAATCATAGAGTTATAAAATCCCGTATTATCTGTTAACATGTCTACCAACGTTCCTACTATCATCTCCACTGTTGCAGAGGATGTTCAAGAAGCTGGGTCAGATACTCGTCCACCCATGCTTGACAGAACTGACTACGATTCTTGGGCTCAACGAATCAAATTGTACTGCCTTGGAAAGGAAAATGGTGTCAACATTCTCAAATCCATTGATGAAGGACCATATCGAGTTGAGACGACTAGAGACATACTTGATACTAATGAAGATGGTACTCCTGTTTACGGAATGGACAGACCTAAAATGTATGATGAGCTTGATGATAAGGAGAAAAAGAGATTCGATGCAGATATCGGGGCTTCAAACATTGTTCTTCAAGGTCTTCCTAAAGACATCTACAAGCTGATCAATCATAACACCGATGCAAAGGCAGTATGGGATAATGTTAAGATGCTTCTCTCAGGTTCAGAATTAACTATGGAAGACAGAGAATCCCAACTCTATGACGAATTTGAACACTTCAAGATGAAACCAGATGAGAGTGTCTATGAGTACTATGTGAGATTTCATAAGTTAGTGAATGACATGAGGAACATCAGAATGACTATGCCTAACATTCAGCTGAACTCAAAATTTGTGAACAACATGAATCCCGAATGGCACAAGTTTGTCACCCCTGTGAAGCTCACTAAAGGATTGAAGAATACAAACTATGAGCAACTCTATGCCTTCCTCCTTCAGAATGAGAGACATGCTATGTTTGAAAAATTGATTCTCAATCAGTTCAAAACCAAACAGGGAGAGACAAGCTCGTCTAATGACTCAACTGCCTTCTACTCAAACATCGGAATCACAACCAAAGCATCACAAGTCATACCCTTGGGTAATGGTAATCACAAACTCATTCCTGATCCTATGTTCAAACAAGCTGATGCTGATGCACACGTGGGTAACTTCATTAATCAACTAGCTCTTCTGATTAGTCAAAACATGAATTCTCTCCCACAAACCAACAACAACCTCAGAACAGCATCTAACCTACACAATCAAGCCACTTGTTAAAGATGGAAGGATCGTGGTGCAACCAGTTCAGGAAAGACAGTATGATCAGGGAAGAGGTGGAGCTGGTAGAGGTTATGTTGGCAACCCGAATCGAGGAAGGAATGGTAACCAAGGTCAAGCTAAGCCAATCAAATGTTATAACTGTGGTGGTGAGGGACACATTGCAAGGAGCTGTACATCTCCAAAGCGTCCACAGAATGCTGATTACTTCAGAGATAAGATGCTGCTGGTACAAGCTCGGGACAATGGTGTGCTTTGGATGAAGAGGAATTGCTGTTTCTAGCTGAGGGCAATGCCAAGACCTATGATGCAGATGTGGATGAGCAGCCTATTCAGGAGATAGGTCACAATCATCAGAATGCCTTTCAAGTCGCTGATTGTGATGCATACGACTCTGATGTGGATGATGGACCTACGGCACACACAATTTTTATGGCTAGCATTTCTCCAATGGTTTCTCCCAAGGTCTCTTCTTCACCACTAGCTGGCCCATCCCAAGACAAACTCATCTCAGAGGTATTACAACTATACGATAATGCCTGATGTGCAAAGATGCATGACAAAGTACATTCAACTGAAACTATTGAATCAAATGTTGAAAATATGGGTAATATCGATATTATCCCATATGATCAATACGTGAAACAAAGTGAAAGTGAAGGTGTACCAAGTGATGCATCTTCTGCAGTCAACAATGACTATGTTTTTGATGAATACACTGCATGTGCCCCTGATGATTCTGTAATTTCCGAACTAAATGCCTATAAAGAACGTGTTGCTATTTATGAACAACGTGCAAAATTTGAGTTGACCACTCGTGAGCAGGAAATGGATGACCAAGTGCGTACAGTCATTAGAAAAAGTAATTTTAGAGAAGAAGTATTGAAACAAGAATTAAATTCCTTGCAAGAAAAACTTTCTAAAACAGCTAAGCAAAAACAAGAACTTCAAGAAAATGTGAAAATGCTTAAGCAAGAATTTAATGCAAAGGAATCAAAACTCTTGAGAGATTTTTCTAATCTGAAAACTTTGAAAAACAAACTTGAAAACAAGTTGTACATACAAGGAAACACCATTCAGACTGCTCACATGGTCACTAAACATAGAGTTCTAAGCGATAAGCATAGTGTTCCCATTATAGATAAACCCAACCCTGAGTACGGAAAGATAGCAAAAGCAGCTCAAAGTGTGATCTATGATGGCAATGAGATTCTTAAACCTAGACAGAAACCTAGTTGCGTTGAGTGCACTGAGGAAGATAAGAAATCAGATGAAGTCACTAGGGAAAGGATGAACAAAAATTAGATGATCCTAAATGCAAAGAGAAAAAAATTATTATCACTCCCCATGACTACAAAAAGGAAAACTGGATTTCCTTGAACATGTTTAAGCCTCAGACATTGTTGACTCCCGAACAAGTTTTCTGGAAAAGGATTTAGATAAGCAGAAAGCTGAAAATATTGTTGAAACAAACCCTCTCCTATGGAAAATGCCTAGAGCGACTGTGTATCCTCCTAATACACCAATGCATCTTGTTCCTAGGAAAATTGCCACTAAAAGCAAGACCTTAATTAGCCAATATGTTATATTTCAACTATTTGTTGATTTTGAGAAAACTTGCAAGAAAAGGATCACACCCACTGGTATAACGGAAGGAGAAAGGGGTTTTGAGCAAATGAAAGAATGTTATTTAACTGAGGTCATGCCTTTCTTTAAACTTCTGAAAGATCACTTTGAGAGTCTTAAAAAGGGGATAGAAACTGATATCAAGGGAATGGAAAAGGAATTTGATGCAATGGTAGTTGAAGTTAGTGATTATGAGCGTGCACTAAAATATAATGAGATTGAGAGGAAGAACTTGCATACCTTAAATGAGACTCTTATTACTGAATGTGTTGCTCAAGATATCTTTTTCACTGCTTCAAATTGCTCTATTAATGCTTCCAAATTTCATGAACTATCTGTGGCCTTGAAAGTCTCCCATGATCGTGTCATTGAGCTTGAAAAAAAAATTCTAAACTAAACGAGAAAATTGAACTGGATGATCACGACAATTTGGTTAAACATTTTTCTAAACTGGAAGTTGAGCATTTTAATTTACAACTAAAATATCAACATCTTAAAGAAAATGTCAAAACTTCAAATATCAAGACATCCTCAGATGCTCCAGAGTTTGATGCAGTTTTTCAAATTAACAAACGTGATGAACAGATTCAAGCTCAGTGCAACACGATCAGAAAGTTGAAAGCCCAAATCTCTCAATTAAAGGGTCAAACGAACAATATGGCAGGCTCCCAAATGCCTCCTCCTTTAGATTCTCAGAATTCTCAAACTTTTCATCTTCAAAACTTAGTTGATGCCTTACAAAAGGAAAACGAGAGTTTTCTAGAAGAAAATGAAAAAGTTAAACGACATTTTAAAGAGTTATATGATTCAATAAAAGTCACCCGTGACCAAAACAACGAAAAAATAACGTCTTTACAAAAGGAAATTGCGAATCTTAGAAGTCAGAAATGGGAAACTGCCACTTGTTTTCAATAAGAATGTTGTCTCAAAGTCACCCTTAGACTGCAAATACACTGTGACAGTTAAATATATTCCTCCTCATCTTAGGAATAATGAACATGCTTTTCATGAATACTGTGCTCACCTTAAGGATAGTCTAGAATGTCTCCGTGAGATTGTCGAAGAGGATTTCATTAACAAACCTCTTGATAGTGAAATTAGGTTTGCTTGCCTCCAGGCCAAACGATCTCAAGAGTTGCTAGAATGTGTAATTGCAACATGTCCCAAATCCTTAACCTTAGGTGCAAAAGGCAAAGCTGTGATGCCTTGTTCTATGCCTAGTGCCAAGCAGGAAATCCGTTCTATGCCCAGTCTTAAGAAAGGAAACACTAACTTGCCTTCAAGTAGTTCGATTCCGTGATATGTTAGTGCTAAGAAAGTGAACTTTAGTGTGCCTGCAAAAAGCTCAAATCACAGTCTTAAGAAAGTATACACTAATGTTCCTTCTAGTAGTTCAGATCCTTGCACATCAAGTTCAGGAATGGCAAAATTAGATCAACCAACTAATGTTCCCATTCCCTCTACAGGAGTAATCAGTGACTTTAAAGCGAGCAAGTCAAAGTCTCAAGACAATACAAGGAATGATAGGACCTTGCAAGCTAAGAATGTGCATTGGAAGAGAGTAGAAGACCAATCTAGGAACTTTAAGCTTGAGTTGAATAAAACGAATCGTGTTGATTATAGTATTAGCCTTAGCGCATCAGAATTAATTCGACTCTCGATACTATTTGCAAACCTTGTAATGATGTCGCTTGAATTCCCTTTGCTAATCATGAATGTGGTGTGAATGCTTTGTCTAATGCTGTCAAATGCCCGTTAAAATTGTTAATGCTAATAATCGTGCAAATAAGGCAAAAAGGCAAAAACGAAAGATTGTTAGAAAAAAGTGGAAACCCACAGGAAGAACTTTTATAAAGATAGGTTATTATTGGATACCTTTTGGCCATAAGAATAATCAGTTTTGTTCTCAAACCGCTAAGATTATGCCCACTAGAAAATGGATGCCTATTGGTAGAACTATTCCCTTAAGAAGTGAACATACTTTGAATAGGTCAAATACGGACACCAGCATTGCATCTATTCCCAATGATTCCATTGCTTCTACTCCTGATATGGATGTTTCTGATGTGGGTGTTCCAATTACTGTTACTAACCAAGTGGAACCCATTCTTGCATGGGGATCCCAATTATTTAGTTATCCATTCTTGTCTCAGTGTTCAACTCGCAGATCATTCAAATCGCTTCGTGGTACCTGGACTCAGGCCGTTCCAAGCATATGACTGGAGACCGGTCGCGGCTCATGAACTTCGTGAGCAAATTCATCGGGACTGTTAGATTTGGTAATGATCATTTCGGTGCAATTAAGGGTTATGGTGATTATGTTGTTGGTGATAGTGTTATCTCTAGAGTATACTATGTGGAAGGTTTGGGTCATAATCTGTTCTCTGTTGGTCAATTCTGTGATTCTGATCTAGAAGTAGCCTTCAGAAAACATACCTGCTTTGTTAGAGATCTTAATGGCAAGGAACTGTTAAAAGGAACTCGTGGTTCAAATCTTTACACCATCTCCATAGAAGATATGATGAAGTCTTCTCCAATTTGCTTGCTGTCAAAGGCTTCTAAAACAAAGTCATGGTTATGGCATCGACGCCTCAATCACTTGAACTTCGGCACCATCAATGATCTCTCCAGAAAGGACTTAGTTGTAGGTTTACCTCAACTAAAGTATGAAAAGGATCATCTTTGTTCAGCATGTCAATTGGGAAAAAGCAAGAAGTATGCCCATAAACCCAAACCTACTAACTCTGTCACAGAAGTTCTTCATACAATTCATATGGATTTATGTGGACCAATGAGAGTGCATAATATCTTTGGGAAGAAATATGTGTTAGTTATAGTTGATGATTACTCTAGATTCACCCGGGTCAAGTTCTTAAGGACAAAGGATGAAACTCCTGATATCATCATCAAAATTATCAAACAGCTGCAGGTTCGACTTAACAAAACCGTCAGAATTATCCCGACAGACAATGGAACTGAGTTTGTTAACAAACAACTTAGTGAATTCTATGAAAGCATTGGAATCAGCCATCAAAGAAGTGTTCCACGAACTCCTCAACAGAACGGTGTAGTTTAAAGACGAAATCGAACTCTTGTAGAAGCCGCTAGAACAATGCTGATTTACTCAAAAGTTCCAATGTTTCTCTGGGCTGAAGCTATTGCCACTGCATGCTACACACAAAATCGTTCCCTGATTCACACCGTTCATGGAAAGACACCATATGAACTTGTCCACAACATAAAACCTAATCTCTCTTTCCTTCGTGTGTTTGGTGCATTGTGTTATCCAACTAATGAGGGTCAAGACTTAGGGAAACTTAGGGCTAAAGCTGACATTGGAGTATTTGTAGGATATGCACCAAACAAAAAAGGGATACCGAATCTATAACAAAAGAACCCGAAATATCATGGAAACCATTCACGTTACGTTTGATGAGTTGACCGGTCAAATGGCTCTGGACACCCAGGACCCGCACTTCAAAACAGTCCCATTGGTTCATCCCTTGTTCCAAACTCTTCTCAAGAAACTCCATATGTACCTCCATCCGAAGATGATTTAAAGAAATTGTTTGATCCTATGTTTGATGAACTGTATGATTCAATTACTAATGAGGTGTTGATCCCTACAAAAGAGGATGCTCATATTCCTGTGAATGAAGTCAATCCTTCAGTCTCAATATCTTTAAGTCAAGAAGCACCTGCTGCTGATCCTTCAGCCTCATCAACAAATCATCATTCTTCAAATGTACATCATGGAAATGTTTCTGGCATCAATGATGAAGTTAATCCCTTTGCTACTCTCGAAGATGCTCCATTTGAAAACATATTTGCTCCTGAATCATCATCAGAACCATCTTCTTCAGGAGACATCGACTCAGCTACCTCCGTCCCTCAACAACTGCCACATGAACACCTCAGAAAATGGACTCACGATCATCCATTAGACAACATCATTGGAAATCCCTCTCGTCCAGTATCAACCCGGAAACAACTTGCAACCGATGCCTTATGGTGCTTCTTCAACTCCGTACTATCTAAGATCGAACCAAAAGATGTTAAAACCGCCATGAATGAAGATAGCTGGTTCAATGCCATGCAAGATGAAATTCATGAGTTTGATCGACTTGATTTATGGGAGTTAGTACCGCTCCAGACATGTGCTATGATTATAGCTCTTAAATGGATCTTCAAAGTGAAACTTGATGAGCATGGTGATGTGTTGAAGAACAAGGCTCGATTAGTTGCTAAAGGATACCGTCAAGAGGAGGGTATTGACTTTGAAGAATCTTTTGCTCCAGATGCTCGAATCGAGGCAATCGAATCTTTTCGGCTAATGCTAGTAAGAACATGGTAGTCTATCAGATGGATGTGAAAACGGCATTTCTGAACGGAGATCTTAAAGAAGTCGTCTACGTCAGCCAACCTGAAGGATTTGTGAATCAAGAGCATCCTAATCACGTTTATCGTCTTGAAGAAGGCTCTTTACGGTTTAAAGCAAGCTCCAAGGGCATGGTATGATACACTGTCAAAGTTTCTTCTATCTACCGGATTTAGCAAAGGAGCAGTTGATCCTACATTGTTCACCAGGAAGTCCGGCAAACATTTAACTCATGTTCAAATTTATGTTGATGATATTATTTTTGCCTCGACAGACCCAATGGAATGTGATCGTTTTCAAATGAAATGAGTTCAAAGTTTCAAATGTCAATGATGGGACAAATGTCATTTTTCTTGGGATTACAAATTTCTCAAAGTTCCGGAGGCATTTTCATAAATCAATCTAAATATGCAACAGAGATTTTAAAGAAATTTGGATTTGATTCAAGTGAACCTGTTGACACCCCCATGATTGATCGAACCAAACTAGATGAGGACCACTCAGGGATCATGATTGACCAAACAAAATATCGTAGTATGATTGGATCCCTGATGTACCTCACTGCTAGTAGACCGGACATCTTGTTCTGTTTGCATGTGTGCTAGATACCGTGCTAAGCCTACTAAAAAGCACCTTGAAGCGTTAAACGGGTCTTTCGGTATCTCCAAGGAACCATCAATATGGGTCTTTGGTACCCGAAGGACACCGGTATGTCACTAACGGCCTATGCGGATGCTGATCATGCAGGTTGTCAAGATACTCGTCGAAGTACATCTGGAGGTGCTCGTTTTTGGGTGATAAGCTTGTGAGCTGGTCTTCAAAGAAGCAAATGAGTACTTCTATTTCCTCTACAGAGGTGAATACATAGCCATGTCATCTTGTTGTGCTCAAATCTTATGGATGAGATCTCAATTATCTTACTATGGCTTTGAATTCAACAAAATCCTCTGATCGTGATAATAAAAGTGCTATTGCTCTCTCATGCAACAACGTTCAACACTCAAGAGCAAAGCATATCGACATTCGACATCATTTCATCAGGGAACAAGTGGAAAAGGTGTGGTGGAACTCTATTTTGTGAGGTCTCGAATATCGCTTAGCGACATCTTCACCAAAGCTCTTCCAAGAGAACGTTTTGAGTTTATTCTTCCACGACTTGGCTTGAAAAGCCTTCAACCCGAAACACTCAAACGTCTTCAAGAGGAAGACGAGGAGTAAAGGTCTTTCTTCATCTATCTCTTTGTATATATTTATTCAAAAAGCAAAATACAAAATTATAAAACCCTATAAAACCAAATAGAAAAATATAAAACTTTCAAAATCCATAAAAATCTAAAAAATTCGAAAAATCTTCAAAAATATTGTCAATTTGTCATGTTTTTCTCGGTTCGATAATATCTACGGTCTTTGTGCTGTCATTCAAAGAATGACACGGGACTTTAGATGTTGTTCGAATTAAAAAAAAAAAAAAAAAAAAATCAAAAAATAAAAAAATCAAAAAATATTTTGGGAGAAAGAGAAACAATGGTTTATTGTCATTTTCAGGCAATAACCCGGTTTTAAAAGAAAGAACAGAGCCATGTTTTATCATGTTTTCTAATTCCATGCTCTGATTCTATAAACATTTATCTGTTGAAAACTAAATGCTTTGAAAAATAACTCGGTCTCTATTTTTGATAATCATCAGGACTTATTTGTCAAAATCTCTATCTCTCAATCAACAACCTATGTCATTGATTGAGGGGAGAATGATTTCAATTAAATTAAAAAGTTATTTGGCATTCAATTGTTTTCAAAAGATAATCATGCATGTTTAACCAATGGAGTTTAAAATCTCAACATCCGATCCTTATCAGTTAAAACGCTTTCATAATCAAGTCACAATTCTCCTTAAAAGCTTTCAAAATCAATTTAAATCTACAGAGATCACAAATCTCAAATGTTTTGATAATTGTGATCGGGGGAGAAGTTGTGATTTAAATAGGATTTAAACCGATAATTCGATAAATGGTTTCTTAAGTGATTAGCATGTTTGCCTCCCCGTATGTGACAAACGATTTCAAATTTTCCATGCACATGTTGAGGGGAGCATCTATCTTAAACCACAATGATTTGAAACGTGATCACTTATCTCAATGTGCAGGTTCCCTCCAGTATGTGCAAAACTTTTTTCAAATCTCGAGGCACATATTGAGGGGGAGAAAAATCATGAAAACCTCATCCTTCCCCAAAATGCTTTATCTACTTGATTCGATTAGGGAAGTGATGTTGATATTTTTTTAAATGGTAATCAAAGAAGTTAATTCTTTCTCTTGCCTCCGTGTGGAAAACTATTTCAAATACTTGATTCACATGTTGAGGGGGAGTTCTTCTTCAAAAAATATCAAAAACAATTCAGGTACAAAATGCTTTGATAAAATATCATAAGTATCTGGATTGATTTTCAAATGGTTTTCAATTGGTTCCTATGGCAGATGAACAATACCAAAAAGACCGACCAACTTTACATTATGTATGGTGATATAAGGACGATAAGGTTAGGTATGTGTTCCCATGATCCGCCAGAACCGGAGGGATCTACCCTGGGACTATCCACTAGTTAGTGTAGAGTTCTTAGGTATGATGATAAAAGGAGAAAAATGAGATATGGGAAGAGTGCGGACTAAGACTGAGCTAGTACTGGAATAAACCCAACAAGGTTCTAGCTATGAAGTCTCGGTAAGCACTGAAGGGGTTGAAGAATTAAAAGGAATTGAATGAAAAAAAAGGGTGAAAACAAATAGCCCTCCATTTATTCAACCTTAGGGCCGAAACCGGGTTCAATTCATATGCTACTGATGGTAACATCGGTATTGAAGACAAGACGTCATGGACCCAGTGACGCACTGCACTACAACTTCCCAAACCACTCAAGTTCCTCTTAAAAGGACTTGTTTCATTCTCACGGGGAACCGACATTATCTATCGACTTTCTCTTAGAGATTGTTGATATTGAAGGAGGAGACCCTCTCCCTAGTCTCCGATATAGGATCCAAATATGCACAAATTGAGTCTAGAGCCACGAGATCATCAATAAATCTCATTAGGACACTTTCAATGAAGACTCTCTATTTCACACAATGTGGAAAGAGAGATTATATCTTGAGTCCTACGCATTATCCTTGTGGTATTGCCAGAACATCTGAGTGATGTGTTTACATATTCACTGTGAAGATGGAAAGCCTTCTCGAGCCAACATCTAACAAGCTCCTGGTAGGTGGCATGTGAGATCTATTATATAGATCAACCATGTGACAACTGAACAGAAACAATGGGGCGATTCAATCTTTTGAATCAATCCTGGTTCAGGTTACGGATTGACGGATACCTTTGAAAAACCGGTCTTTGTGCTTTAAAACTCTTTTCATTAGCACGTCGACCGTGTACTAATTTTTCAAATCAAAAGGTGTTTTATGATTGATAATTGATTTTCATTAAAACCTTCGTTATATTGCAAAAACAATTTCTATTGAGCAATACACGATTGTTTTTCAAATTTCTTTTAATCAATCGGTGGACGTAAATTATTGGTTCACTCACTCCGTGTTGTCTTCTTTGAGACGTTCCGGTTTGAGAACAGCAAGAGCAAAGCTGCGAAACCTGTCAAGGAAATTCTTAGGAATTATACCGATCACGCAGCAAGTACTTGTATGATCAACGGGGAACCGTGGGCCGTGTACCTCAATTCATCGAAAGTGATCAAAGACACTTTCGTGCGCTTTATTGCTAACTGTCTTATGCAGGAACACCCCGACGTTTGCGTGATCGAATGAAGCGGTCAATCCATAGCCGCATGCTCACCTAACACATTCATCTCAAAAGAAATCATGATTAGTGCATCAATGACTCTGATATTATCACTCCATGCTTCGCTTCGCTGCGCCAATATCATGAATCAACGAATGCTTCCGCTACTCTGATGAGAATATATCATGATCCCGAATGTGAGCATGTCGGTCCGAATGTCACAACATCACATAATACCAACACCATAATGGATGTATCAGAGATTTTCTATTAGCCGATGATCTCAAAAGTCGGCTCAACATTATTATCACGTGGATCAGGAAAAGACCTCCACTTGGATTAACCAAACATGCAATGAGTGGAATCAATGACTACGAGCTGCGGAGCAAAGTACTACATCAAGAATGCAAGATCAATTGTTAATGTAATATCTGATTGTATTCAATGTCATTTTAGTATATGTTTGAGGTGACCTCCCTTATGGGGAGATTGTTAGGAATTAGAAATTCCCGGTATTAAAGAGTCGGTCACCTCAAGTATATGTAATCGTTAGAATGCTCGTAGTCATAGTTATATTTAGGTTAGTAGTATTTAGTTAAGTAACACCGTGGAGGACGGACGGGTCTTTACCCACTGTATGCCTGATCCACAGCCCGTTGTGTGGCGATTTTTGTAAGACTATAAATACTCTCTACCTCCCAAGGTAGAGAGTTGGAGCTCATAATAATATCTTTCACTTTCTCTCACTAAGTTCCCTAAACCTCTAACTTTCTCTCTCTAGAATTCCACTTATACGCCCACTTGTGTTAATGGTTTGATGTGATTGTGAAATCCAATATCCTTCAATTGTGATGAACCTTATTAGGATACTATTCACAAATTTGACACCACATTGTGGTTTTGATGTTTAGGATCAACCATGCCAAGCAATAGACAACAAAATTATCAAGACACGGCACATTACATTCCTATGTATCATAGAAAGAATGGTTTAAGCCCCGAGGACCGAAAGGCCTTCAAATTGTTGCAAAAGAGGTTATTCCACGAAGGGCATGTAGTTGAACCCTCATTCATCAACAACACCGACATTCCCCAAGTCTTTGCGGGAATAAACTTCTAATTCCTCTTAAGCATCAATGAACAAATTTGTCCGGTGTTTGTCCTAGAGTTCTACAAGAGCATGAGGATTATTAGAAATGAAGATGGAACCATTTCGATCGCTTTTGTCATCAATGAGCACGAATTCACCTTCACACTTGAAGAGTTTGCTCGGATACTTCGTATCCCTTGCCGAGGAGTATGCATGTACTCAAACGAATGGTCACTAGCCGATCTTCATAACATGGTTGATCATCATGAGGTCTATTTCACACCCCTCCCGGAACCGGCTACGGTAAGGGATACCATCTTCATGCAAAGAGCCTCTCCGTCACGAGTCACTAGGAAGTCAAAGGTCATCTATAGAGATCCCTTTAAAATGGAGCTTTCAGAGATGTTCCCGTTGTACAAGAAATGAGAACTAGTGTTAAGGGAGAACGTCCTTTGTTTGGTGGGAAATAAGGATCATCCCAACGCTTGCCTAGTCTACATGATCTATTGCCTTGTCAATGGGACTCATTTCAACCTCGCCTATTACATGGTGATATGGATGGAAAGTGTGAAAAAGACGGACAAGATGGTGCTCCCCTATGCCATGCTCTTAACTCGCTTAGCCAATTTTGTCTTTGCTCTAGATCCATCTCCCTACACCTATGACCACACCTTTTGCAACAACGTCATGGTGCCCTTCTCCGATGAGAAGACTACAAGGATTATGGTTGAAGGCAAGAGACCTCACCCACCAACGGACTCATCAGATGAAAGAGAGGGAGAAGGAAGCAACCCTATTGGCAACGTTCAACTTGAACCCTTAGCATACATTGAGCAATCACATCCCAAGCCCATCACAAGAATTTCAACAAACAAAGGGGATGTTCAATTTTTTTTCTAACTTCCTTATGAAAAAGAAGAAGTAGGGGTGAAGGGTTGAAGAGTGAAGCATGAAGGCGATGGAGTAGGAGATTGAGAGAGAGGGAAGGTAAGGTCATGGACCTTAAAATTTGAACAATGGTCTGTAAAACATCTTTAAACAATATTTCTGTAGCTTAGGACTTAGCTCTAGTTGATGGCATGACATGAACAAAGACATCCTAACTTAGACAACCCAAAATGAGAATTTTACGACGGCTTGATTGAAATCAAGAAGTCGGTCCTGCTCATTTTTGCTTACCTTTTAGTCGCCGTTACGTACTATGCGTAATACTTATTGCTTGCATATTTGATTATTTAATGTAGAAATGATTAGGATGAGTATTTGCTAAGAGGTGCAAATTCTGCACATTTGCTGTGAAGCTACTCGTCAGCAGTAGCCGGATCCCTGAGCTATAACTAGCCGGATCCCTCAGATGAGAGAACCGTGGGATCCGGGTAAACAGACATAGGATTTTTACACTTTCTATTCAATCTAATCCTCCAGACCTTATCATACTAGCTAAACGTGATATTTTAGGATCTCTTTAGTCTTCCTCAAGATCAGTAGGTTTCATACTCACTCATAGCTAACACAGGATCACATTCAAGGTGTTTTTGATTTATCACTTCACCAAAACTCACCATACTTCCGCTCCAATACTCACACATTGCTCATCATATCTCAAAACACTTAGTTTGTTATTTCTCTTAATTTTGACAAATTGATTTTAGTCATCTTTACCTCAAAATAGGCTAAAAACTAGTTTTTCATTTCTTTTAATTTTTTAGGAATTTTTCAAATTTTTCTTAAGCCACCATCTGATCTCTAGGATCATTTGTCTCCATTTGTCATCCTTAAAATATTAGTGTCATGCTTAAACACTTAGTTGCACTCATAAAAGGGTCCACCTTCTATTTAAAAACCATCATTAGGTATCCTCACTCCTTATGGTTGGACAATAAAGTCCCATACCATTTAAAACATCTTAGGGAACCCAAACACTCAGAATTTATAGGTACTAGACCCTATTAGAACATAATCACTTTTTCACTTTGTTGTCTGACAGACGGATCCCTAGTTTATAACTAGACGGATCCCCAATTTCAAGGATCCGTGGGATCCGGGGTCTCCAGAACAACTTATGATCACTTTACTTCTCCAATTCAAACTCTTTTTGGTAGTCTAAACACTTTTCCTTGCCTTAAATGACTCCCTAGGATAGAACAACACTATAGTTGACCTTAGTGCATGCCAAAATTCTTAGTGGTCAAGAATTTAATTCATTTAACCCAATTTCATCCTTTATAAACCAAGTGTGCTTATGTATCTAAACCACCATTCAAAAATCATTAGCTAAGTCATCCATTACATCCTTTCTTTTCACCATGACTAAAGCATCTAGCAAAACTTCTTCAACCAAAGGTTCCTCCAAGAAGAATGCTCATATGGTTCATGAGATATCATCAACCGAGTCATCACCTGTAAGAAGTCCGAATGCTAGAATCCCTCCTCAACAAACTCAATCAACCAAAGCTAGAAAAACCGCTAGGATTATCATTCAACCGTTTGAGTTGGAAAGGCCTTCATCAAGCACTAAACCAAACACACCTAGCTCAAGTAAAACACCTAAGCCTTCATTTCTAGAACCTAGACTACATTCCTTCACCGAACCTCTTTCCCATCCAAATCTCTACTCATTAGAAGACTCATCACCAAGGACTTCTCATTCACCAATCTTCTTATTAAATAGGGAACCACCTTCACCATCAAATAGTTCATCTTTGAAGACAAGGAATCACCAAAGACCCAACCATATAGAGGACTTCTCATCTCCACCACCAAATCGTGCATTATCACCCTCATTTTTAGTTGAACCACATCCTACGTCGATCAACTCACCTCCACAAATCCCACCATCCTTGGTGGAGCCTCCTCAAAACATTCCACCTCCCTCGTTTCCTACTCATGACAATAATTGCTTTAATTGTCAACTCACCCAACGACTTGTTCAAGAAGTACAAAATGAGTTGCATTTCATGTTTAATCATCTCTTGGAACGATTGGACCAAATCAACAAGTCTACTCGTCCTTAGATTACAAGCACATTGATGCTTTTTAAGTTTCCGACACTTCTTAGAATTATTAGAAATTGTATTACATGTTTTTGTCATTCTCTTAGTTTTAGAGATATGTATATTATTTCTCGTGTTTTTATTGAATGAAATTACATGGTATATGCCATATGGTCCTGAGATTATGTTTGGTGCCTTAATACATAACTCTTGTTGATGTTGACATAACATTTTACACCCACATTGCTGAATTGAGAATACATGCAGACGGATCCCTGACTTTTTTCTACACGGATCGCTCCCACGGAGGAACCATGGGATCCGTGCAACAGAAGACCTTTTATTACTAACTTAAGTCTCATTTGCAGGAAATTATGCATCATATACTTGTTTTCTAACCTTTGTTTCGTAGATTTTCAATATACACTTGAAGACTTTGACACCCTCAATAAGGGGGAGCTTCTTGTCAAAGCAAAACATTGCAAAAATACTTGCAATACTTTCACATAGGATTAAATTACTACTTGACGTCCTCCTCACAAAGGAGCACTCGTCAAGGGGGAGTATGTTCGTCAAAAATGACGAAACCATTTGCAAACAAAATTACAAAACACTCGTTTAGTTTTCCTAATTACTTGACGCCCTCTACAAAGGGGGAGCTAAGACGAGAACTCTTCTCTTCTCTTACTCTCTATTTTTCATTTAATTACTTTATACACGTTTTTCTTAAAACAATGTGTTAGTTTCTTTTCAACGCTCTTTTTTTTTCGACAAAAAGGGAGAGAAGAGAGTAAAAACTCCAATTCAAACTTTTACAAATTTTAGTTTTTCCTTAAAATAATCTTATGTTTTGTCATCAACAAAAAGGAGGAGACTGTTAATACAAATAAGCCGTAAAAACGTTTACTTATATTTTACAATCTTCTAATGTTTTGTCGATAACAAACGTAAAATCATTTTAACGAAACAAATAAAATACGTAAATAGTTTGAGCCAATAGTTTACTAACACACTTACATTTTCATATAAAACACTAAACAAGTAATAGTGTTTACATTTTATAGAAATGCATATGTATAACAACTAGTGTTTACATAATATGGATATGTACTTATATATACTTAGTATATATTGTAATGGGTAATGTTATGGGTAAAAATCTAAGTACTTGACCCATTAACTAGATACATTGAATGTAGTTGGGTAAAACCCAAAGTCCATGACCCATACCCATGGAGCTTGATCCATAACCCGTGACCCATTGCATGACATCATGCATGAAGTCATATTGGGTATTGTCCATAACCCATGGACCTAAACCGTACCCATGATCCAATGTCTAGATACGTTGTATCTATTTGGGTACCCATGACCCATAGTCCATAACCCATGACCCATGATCCATGACCCATAACCCAAATATGGAGGAGCGTCCACGGATCCCTCAGATTACACTGGACGGATCCCTCAAGTAAGGGATCCGTCGGAACAGTAGATGTTTTTGCCTATAAATAGTGAGCCATTTCTTCATTGTAACTCACTCCTTTTACACATACTTTATCCTAGTATTGTAAACTCTCTAACCTCATATCTAAAGGATCTTTCTATGTAGTTTTGTGTTTGTGTGATTCTCTAGGTTCCTCTTAAAGGCGAGATCACCACTTCTTTAAGTCGAGCAAGCTCAAGTCCATGGGTTGCCAAGCTTCGTCATCATCAAGACTACTGAAGTTATCTTGTTGATAGTTCTTTCCTCCCTCCTTAGAAGTGTTGTGTTGAAGGCATAAGTGAAAGATGCCAAACGGGTCAAGTAGAAGGCATTAGTGAAAGGTGCCGAATGTTCGTGTCAAAGGCATTAGTGAGAGGTGTCGAATTTTCGTGTCAAAGGCATTAGTGAAAGGTGCCGAAGGTTTGTGTCAAAGGCATTAGTGAAAGGTGCCAAAGGGTCGTGTCAAAGGCATTAGTGAAAGGTGCCAAGGATGTACAATCGATAAGGTGTATCGATGTACTAGATAGTTAGTTTGGGTTAAAGGATATTGATATCCTTGATGATGTTGTAATAAGGAGTGTGTCTCCTTTGGGATAGGTGTTGTGTAGTGTTAGGTAGTAGTTCCTCATTTGTAATGGAACTCGGTATCTAGCCTTGTACCGGATAAAGTGTAGGTGACGTTGTGATTGGTTTGGTTCTACCTCGTGGAAGAACCCGGTGTCTAGCCTTGTACCGGATAAAGAGTAGGCGACGTTGTGAAGGCTTCTCCGCCACAAGGAGTTTGTGTTGTGTAGTGCTTACGAACTCTCGGGTAGGTGACTCGGGGAGTGGAGTATGGCAAGGAAGGTGTCCTTGTAGTCGAACCACTATAAATACTCGCGTCGTGATTTTGTGCTTCTTACTCTTTATCTTTGCATTGCTTATTTATATACTTATCTATCAACATCTAACACACACACTTAATAGATTGATATAAGTCGATCTAAATAGTTTAAAACAAAGTTTTAATCGGTAAAACTATTCAACCCCCCTTTTAGTTTTCCACAAAAACCATTGTTAGAACTAGATCCACAAGAAGACAAAAAACCATCAACAAACTACTAAATCGTTTTTTCTTTATATCAAAAAACGACAAAAACAACTTGTATATTGTTGATTCTATAATAGAACACCAAAAGACCCTTATGCCCTTATCAACTTAGTAGTATATCACGTGTTTGATAAACTAAACAACCACCTAACCTTCGTCTTTTTTGCGTCACAACCTGCAACTACAAGAAACCGATTTGAAAAAACCAAAACCGCTGTCTTTGCCCTAACCTCGAACTATTAATCGAACTTCAAAGACCATAATACCCGCGACTCTGATACCACTTCTTGGATAAAAAACCAACAAACCTTGTAAGCTAGCGCGAAATATTAACTCAAAGTAACACACACATGACCCCAAACATTACATAGTATTAATTAATTAATCAGTAAGGAAGAATATACAAACTACCATCTCCCCTCACCTCTATTTATAAAGATGATGTTATATATTAGTAGTAAACTTAAATATAAATTAGGGACTTAATTGTACTTTGTAATAAGATTAGGTGTTAGACATAAACTAAGATTAGGTAGCTTGGAGTGCAAGCCAAGGATGTTTCCTATTTGAATTAGGAAAGGTTTCTACCCCCTCATCTCTATAAATAAAGATGAGGGGGATGCTAGTTTTATTCATTTCTTCTTCCTCGTTGTAATAGCTTTATTAGGTTTTTAATAAAGGTTTGGCAAGAGGGTATAACGTGTGCAATATTCTTGTCGGTTCTTTGTAGTATATCGTGTCTCTCGTGATTGCTACGTGTGCTCGATACAACTCATGACTAGCGTTCCGTGATCGAGCTTCGGGTTGTTGGCGGTTTTGTCCAACAAGTGGTATCAAGAGCCGAGGTTATTGTGGTCTTGAAGTTCGAGTGCTAGATCGAAGTGCCGAGTTGGTTTCGTGGTTAGAGCAAAGAAAACGGTTTCGTATTTCGAATCAGTATGAAGTTGCAGGTGATCGAGAGGTTGAAGACAAAGGTTTATAATAGTAATTATTATTATTATTATTATTATTAACGTAAAGGGAAAAAAAGGGTGACCAGTGATTGGTTGGTTTTCTCTTATAGCACGTGATAAATATACACTACAAGTTGACAAGATTTTTATGTCTTTGATTTTCAAAAGGCAAGTTTAATATTCGTTTTTGTTTTCATAAAAGCGACTTCATGGTTCGTTGAGATTTTTTTTTCTATCTAAATTCGATAATTTGAAGGGTATTCTTGTTATGATATAATTTATTCTTGTGGTTAGCTTGGGTTTCAAGTTCACGACCGTCGCTTGTTCGAAATCGAGGGTTTAGGGTTATTCTAATTAATTCGATTTGCAAGAAAGGTTTATAGCAACAAGGGAATATTGCAAGCTTGTGAGGCTTGTCGGTAAAGTTGGTTAAGAAACAACTTGACAAGGATTTTAGCAAGGTTAAAGAAGAATGGCTAGTTCGATAACTAGGTTTTACGTCGAAAAATTCGATGGGAATAATGACTTCGGGTTATGGCAAATAAAGGCAGCGTGCTTTAATGGATACCGATGCTGGGATGTGAGCATTAGAGACATTACCCGAGGACATGGAAGCAGGTGAAAAGGCTGCTTTGATGAAGAAGGCATACAGTACTTTGATTCTATGCTTGGGAGACCGGGTTTTACGGGAAGTTACCAAGGAAACAAGCTGCTGGGAATTTGGACGAAGTTGACTAATCTTTATATGACTAAGTCCTTAGCAAATAGACTGTATCTGAAGAAGAAGCTGTACACATACTATATGATTCCAGGTACGAAACTGGGTGATCATATAGATGAGTTTAATAAGTTGATACTTGATTTGGCAAATATTGATATCGAGATTGAGGATGAGGATCAGGCACTTATGTTACTACGTCGTTGCCATCGTCTTACGAAAACTTTGTGGAGACATTGTTGTATGGGAGGGAATCCTTAACAATGGAAGATGTTCTTGCGACTCTACCAATTCAAGGAGTTGAAGAAAAGAACTGAAGGCACAAAGGAAGAAACCGGTGTGGTTATATGTAAGGGGAGGTCAGATCATTCAAGAAAGCTCATTCGGTGGAAGTTGGCGGTTTAAGTCAAGAGGTGGAACTGGTAAACTCAAGTGCTTCATATGTCATTCAGAGGGTCATCTAAAGAGAGACTGTCCAAAGAAGAAGTCAAGTGGGTTAGATCAAGAAGGGTAAGCATGATCGGATTCTGATTCTTCCGATGACGAGGGTAACACCTACTTTGGAGAAGCCTTGATGGTAGTTCGGTAATGATGAGATGGTGATTGGTAATGGATTCAGGTGGGTCTTATCATATGACACCTAGGAGGCATTTCTTGTATGACTTCAAGGATATTGATGGTGGTTCGGTTCGGTTAGGTGATAACATGGATACATGCACTATCGAGGGACAGGAAAAGTGAAGATACGAGTTGTATGATGGTTCGCTTTATACTTGGAAGATGTCAGGTATGTTCCAGGGTTAAGAAGGAGCTTGATTTCATTGGGTACTCTTGAAAAAAAGGGTTATCTTGTGAAGATGCGGTTGGGTAAAGTCAAGGTGATCAAAGGTTGTCGGGTTATGATGACCGGGATAAGGGGAAAGAACTGTGTGTATACTCTTGAAGCAAAAGTGAAGACTTTTGGTGTACAAAAGCATGGAGGTTTAAAACAAGTTGAATTCAAGCAACTTGGTCATAAAAAAGTTGAGTTTAAGCAACTTGGTTCTAAGCAATTTGGGTTCAATCAAGTTGGTCCTGGTGTTAAAACAGGAGTCCATGGAGTACAGGTTAATGAACGTGTTTGGTTTGAGGTGGAACTGCAGGGAGCTCAGGAAAATCGTGAAGCTGAGGTTGTTCAGGATAGTAACGATGATGATGCAGTGGCTCAAAGAAAGTTGGAGGACAAGCAACTTGAAGAAAAGACAAACATGGGTCGCTTGGTAAAGGAGCAGGAAAAGGTACACCTTGGTATAAAGGTGGGGGCAGTACATTATAGTAACCAGGTACTTGGTCAAAAGGGTGCAGAGGGTAATGCTTTACTTGAAAAGAAGAAAGTGAAGGAGTCTCAAAGAAGTTTAATCTTGGAAAATTACACAATGCCAGTCGACAAGGTGGTCCCCGGTCCGAGGTTCCAGTACAAGGAAAAAGTGCTGAGTATCGGTTATGTTTAAGTGTTACTCCCAAGGTGGAAATTGTTATATATTAGTAGTAAACTTAAATATAAATTAGGGACTTAATTGTACTTTGTAATAAGATTAGGTGTTAGACATAAACTAAGATTAGGTAGCTTGGAGTGCAAGCCAAGGATGTTTCCTATTTGAATTAGGAAAGGTTTCTACCCCCTCATCTCTATAAATAAAGATGAGGGGGATGCTAGTTTTATTCATTTCTTCTTCCTCGTTGTAATAGCTTTATTAGGTTTTTAATAAAGGTTTGGTAAGAGGGTATAACGTGTGCAATATTCTTGTCGGTTCTTTGTAGTATATCGTGTCTCTCGTGATTGCTACGTGTGCTTGATACAACTCGCGATCTAGCGTTCCGCGATCGAGCTTCGGGTTGTTGGTGGTTTTGTCCAACAGATGAGGGGTAGAATCCCTATGAAATTCAAATATCATAGGATGATTACATGCTTGCCTTGCAACCAAGACAACTAGTTTCCTAATCTAAGTATAATCCTAAACTCTAATTATAAAAAATACAATCAAACCCCTAATATTGTCTAAGTCGAATTTAAACCCTCATAAGTATTGTTACTACATATAACAATTGTCCACTACTAAATGTAGATTAGAAAGTTTGATCGAGTTTACCATTTTACCTTGCCTAAAATTATTATTACAGATTTTTAATAAGACATTAGTTAATTAGTTAGGATAAAACTGTTATTTTATAAAAAGTAAGAGAGAGAAAACAATATAATTATGTTTTTCTTATAAATGTTTACTTTTGTGTGTATTATATGATAATTTTACCTCTCTGTTTATTAATAATGGGTTAAATTGTTTACAAAAATTAAATAATATACACAAGATCTAAATTTAAAAGTGAGTTATATAAAGTTCAAAAAAACTAATACGCTACATACAACCACAATTCATAACAAGTTAGTTACTTTTTTTTTAATCATTACCCTATATTTTCTATAAGTGAAATGAGCCTTGACATAAAGATTTAACCAAGTAGTCAACGAGGAAAAAAGTAAACATTAGGATAAAATACAAGTATCAAAGACAAATTCTTGTAGCTGTTACTTTGTTTTCTCCAAAATCAAAGCTGTTTTTCATGTTACACTATGAAATCCTCACCATATTTTCCCGTATTTGTCCATATTATATCACAAGCACTCAAATATATAACACGTCTATGTTAGTTCAAAAATCACTCATAGGTTTCGTATGGTATGGCTCTAGTACGTGATCGTTCGAGGCTAGTCTTTACCATTACTTTGGTAACGTTGTTACTCGTGTTGGTTAATGCTGATGACATTTTTCTCGAGTGGCAAGTAAATATTGACACTACAATTAAACCGGCTCTAGTTGATCAACCGGTATGATACATTTTTGATCATTTCGAATCTTGTTTTTCTTTTAGTAGCTTTTAAGACGATGATTCATTTATATTCGTACTACAGGTCATAACGATCAATGGGATGTTTCCTGGACCTCTTATAAACGCGACCACCAATGACATTATACATGTTAATGTTTTCAATAACATGGATGAACCTCTTCTGATTACCTGGTATAGGCTTTCTCGATCACTCAAACAGACACCGTAAATTTTTGTTTAGGCAACTGCATGTTTTAGGAGTTTAAATGACATTGATATTAAACAAGTATAGACTAATGAGTTATAACATTTACTTAATCTATTCTGAATATATATGGGCCCATCAAAACATTTTGATTCAGTCCATCTAATTTGATCAAATTTTCAGGAATGGCATACAACAAAGGCAGAACTCATGGCAAGATGGAGTATCTGGTACAAACTGCCCGATCCAGCCCGGTTTAAACTGGACTTACGTGTTCATGTTAAAAGACCAAATTGGTACATTTTCTTACTTCCCCTCCATCAACTTTCAAAAGGCTGGTGGAGCTTTTGGCCCGATCCGAGTCAATAATCGGGTAGTGATCCCGACTCCATTTCTTAAACCATATGGCGAGTTTGATCTTCTTATCGGAGATTGGTATGAAAAGAGTTATAAGGTAAGAAAACGCACATAACTTTCGTTACGTTTAATAGTATCATAATAGAAATGAGCTAAATTTTACTTAAAGTAAAGTAAAATGGAGGAAAGTTAGTCGTATCATTTTAAACTCTTAAAGTGATATAGGTTTAGTTCCAAAAACTTTGAATTTTGGGTAGTTTACAAATGATACGAGTTTGAGCTTAAACGTTGTTTGTGATATATGTTTCGGCATCATTTAAGTTGATTTTTTTTTCTGGGCAGGACGTACGTTTGTCTTTAAACAAGTCTGATCTTGACATACATACAAAGTCAATGCTCATGAATGGACGTAGTCGTTACCCTCAAACTAATCAAACAATTGTTGTTGAAGAAGGTAATTACCGAAAATATTTCTAGATGACTAACCATATTTAGGCATAGGACATATGATGCAACCTTGAAACGAGTAATATTTTCTTGAATTTTGTGATTATGCAGGAAAAACATATCTAATAAGGATATCAAACGTTGGAACTGAACGGAGTATCAATTTTAGAATTCAAAATCATTTAATGCTACTAGTTGAGACAGAAGGGTCATACACGAGCCAAATAGTGTTAGATTCGCTTGACATACATGTGGGTCAATCTTACTCGGTTTTGGTAACAACAAACCAACCTGAGGCTGATTATTACATGGTAGCAAGCCCAAAAATGGTTAACACGCCTGAATCTAGCAACCTTGTTGGTGTTGGGGTGTTACATTATGAAGACTCTACTACACCTGTCCAAGGTCCATTACCAGCCGGGCCTGATCCATTTGACCTTAACTTTTTTCATTAATCAAGCTAAATCAATCAGGTAAATGAGATGTTTAGTTTAACTTTACACATTTTGTGACGCAATAAGACTGCAACTCAGTTCATATCCTTATTAACTGACCCAAATAGTATTGTACGTACATTAGGTGGAATTTGACCGCGGGGGCAGCAAGGCCAAACCCACAAGGAACATTTAACGTGTCGAATGTCACATTATCCCAAACGTTTATTCTCCAAGCGTCATTAGCTGATATCAATGGTTCAGCTCGTTACACTATTAACAATGTGTCATATTCCATTCCCAATACGGCTTTGAAACTAGCTGATTACTCTAACAACGGCACAGGCACTTACCAACTTGATGCCTACCCCTCTAATTCATCTAACCCCATTGCCATTGATGGTACTTTTGTCGTTTCTGGGACTCACAACGGTTGGCTTGAAATTGTGTTTAACAACACTATGCATGACATAGATACTTGGCATTTGGATGGTTTTGGGTTCTATGTTGTTGGGTAAGAATACCTGCCTATCTAATAATCTATCTTAACATGTTAAATTACTAACAATATATGGTAAGTATATATTTCTTTGGTTTATAGATTTGGTGATGGAGAGTGGACTACTGAAAGGCGATCAACCTACAATCTTTATGATCCAGTTGTTAGATCAACGGTTCAGGTATATCCTGGAGGATGGACTGCGGTTTATGCATACCTAGACAACCCTGGAATGTGGAACCTACGTTCACAATTGTTGAAGCATTGGTACTTAGGCCAAGAGCTTTATATTAGGGTCTATGATCCTGATCCTGATCCTGCTAAAGAACGACAACCCCCATCTAACCTTCTTTATTGTGGTTCGTTTTCCCTTTCGTTGTAAATTTTAAAATGAATGCTTTCAATCATGGAGACGCTTATGGATTATTCGTGCGTTTATACATACAGGATCTATCCTTCCTCCATCGCCACCACAACCGACACCACCAGTGCCACCAAAGCCGTCTCACGCAACAACGCTACGTATAAACTGGTGATGAACTGATGATCTTGTTTATTTAGTTTTCTAACGATATGATCATATATTTCCTGTTTTCTTATTGTATATCTAACATATGGTTTTATTTTATTATGTATAGGTTTTATATTCTATTGATCTTCACCTTTGTGCTCCTCTAAGGACATACAACCTTCAATGGTTTTAAGGTTAAACAAGTACATGGTGTTAGAATATGTTGAATCATTCTTTCGACAAAAAGTTGAATTTGAGAAACTATTGACATTTATTGTGCTTTAATGATAATATGGTAACTATTTTCCTCTTCTTTAATTTCCAAGAAGAGAGATGACATGTAACTTTCATTTCTTAGTCACAGTTCGCTCTTGTATTAATACTTTGTTTCTTCTGTAAAGGTTTAATTTGTCATCCAAATGAGATAAGTTGTCAATTGTCGGATAAACCATGCACGTTTAAGACAGTCAGTCAGTCACTAGCGCGCTACAACAAAAATATTTCTTATCAGTATTTTCTAGTATATTTTAAGCAAATGTGTAACAAACTAATCCTTAAACAAATTTTTACCACACCTTTTCTAACAAGTACACTTCTAAATTTGTAATGCATCTGCTTATAATTCTATAAAACCTTTGGGAATCTATGGAAACCATGTTATGGCCGAGTGTCGAGCCAAGACTCGGAGCCCATTTGAGCTAAAGAGCAAAGACAACGACCGAACCGCGCTCAAAGACCATTAAAGAATTGTAACAAGCCAAATTCAAGCATAAGCCTTAAAACTTGCCACTAAGTAAGCTTTTGCCAGATCAAACCTGGTGACTTGTGATGAGCTTTTGAAGATGTATGATTGTCACACCATGACACTAATATATCATATGATTTGCACATGTTGAATCACATTAAGACCAAATAACCCCCAAATGGTTTACCTAACCAACTAACCTTATGAAAATTCGAATTCTTGCTATACTAATTATCAGTTACAAACTCAAGTCAAATATGAGGAAGTAATATTATACGTAGTATATGTGTAGAAAGGTTCTTTAGCAACTAATTTTTACAAATTTAAGGGTTTTTTTTTTTTTTTTTTATAAAATACAGTTTTATAATACATTAATTTGTACTTGCCCATTCCAAAATGCTTGTTTTTTTTTAACATTCCAAAATGCGTGTTTTTTTTATCAACACACATAAATTAAGATGTACATCTTGTTACATGTAATTGCACATCTTAGGAGAAAATTTTCTAGCTATTGACTTTTTATTAGGGCGGTAATGACAATACCTTGGCAACCCCTCTTTCACACACTTGAAAAACAAGTAAACCAAAAAAAAAGGAACAAGTAAAGAATGATACGTTTCATAGACTAAAGAATTTCAACTTCAATAATTAATAAAATAACGTATATTATCAACAATTAATCCAAAGAATTTATATCCATAAGAATTAAAAGAATTACAAATTTGTGGGTGGATGAACAATTTCACATCTAACCTCACAAAATTAAATTGTATAATTAATTAATTAAATACAAATTGTATAAAAGAAATATAAAAAAAATTATACTTTTTGCACCTTAATTTGTTTTAGTAGTGACAATCCACCAATGTTGGGGTGGCAGATAAATGAGCAACCGGTTGCAATGATCCTCGGAGTTGGTCGTGATCAGAGACCGCTACGACAGTCTCTGGTATGCTGGAAGGTTAAGATCTAAATCGAAAAACAAACCATCATTTCTTGACTTTATATTATCTTGATCATCAACCACCATGGTTGTAAATCACGCGTTATATGGCACCAAAGACAAGGTTGTGTTGGTGTCAGTGACCACAGTGACATCCGGGGTGGTTGAGGTAGTTAGGATAGCCCTATGACGTCTCATGTGGCCACCCAATGCTTGTCCAGAATTAAATTCTGAACCGCATATTGAGCACTCATGAACCTTGGAAAATGATTTATTCGTACTTTTTGACAATGGATTTGGGTAGTTTAATTGTATGGAAATTGAGGAGGATGATGAAGAATTATTTTTTCTTGATGGTAATTGTTGTGGTGGTTGTGGCTCATCTTCATCTGAAGAAGGATTATATCGCCTTTTTTTGGTTTCTAATTCATTGTTTATGGTAACTATTTTCCTCTTATTTCCAACAAGAGAGATGTCATGTAACTTTCATTTCTTAGTCACAGTTCGCTCTTGTATTAATACTTTGTTTCTTGTGTAAAGGTTTAATTTGTCATTCAAATGAGATAAGTTGTCAATTGTCGGATAAACCATGCACGTTTAAGACAGTCAGTCAGTCACTAGCTCGCTACAACAAAAATATTTCTTATCAGTATTTTCTAGCATATTTTAAGCAAATGTGTAACAAACTAATCCTTAAACAAATTTTTACCACACCTTTTCTAACAAGTACACTTCTAAATTTGTAATGCATCTGCTTATAATTCTATAAAACCATTGGGAATCTATGGAAACCATGTTATGGCCGAGTGTCGAGCCAAGACTCGGAGCCCATTTGAGCTAAAGAGCAAAGACAAAGACCGAACCGCGCTCAAAGACCATTAAAGCTTGTAACAAGCCAAATTCAAGCATAAGCCTTAAAACTTGCCACTAAGTAAGCTTTTGCCAGATCAAACATGGTGACTTGTGATGAGCTTATGAAGATGTATGATTGTCACACCATGACACTAATATATCATATGATTTGCACATGTTGAATCACATTAAGACCAAATAACCCCCAAATGGTTTACCTAACCAACTAACCTTATGAAAATTCGACTTCTTGCTATACTAATTATCAGTTACAAACTCAAGTCAAATATGAGGAAGTAATATTATATATGTGTAGAAAGGTTCTTTAGCAACTAATTTTTACAAATTTAAGGTTTTTTTTTTTTTTTTTTTTTTTTTTAAATAAAATACAGTTTTATAATACATTAATTTGTACTTGCCCATTCCAAAATGCGTGTTTTTTTGACAACACACATAAATTAAGATGTACATCTTGTTACATGTAATTGCACATCTTAGGAGAAAATTTTCTATTGACTTTTTATTAGGGCGGTAATGACAATACCTTGCCAACCCCTCTTTCACACACTTGAAAAACAAGTAAACCAAAAAAAAGGAACAAGTAAAGAATGATACGTTTCATAGACTAAAGAATTTCAACTTCAATAATTAATAAAATAACGTATATTATCAACAATTAATCCAAAGAATTTATATCCATAAGAATTAAAAGAATTACAAATTTGTGGGTGGATGAACAATTTCACATCTTACCTCACAAAATTAAATTGTATAATTAATTAATTAAATACAAATTGTATAAAAGAAATATAAAAAAAATTATACTTTTTGCACCTTTGTTTTAGTAGTGACAATCCACCAATGTTGGGGTGGCAGATAAATGAGCAACCGGTTGCAATGATCCTCGGAGTTGATCGTGATCAGAGACCGCTACGACAGTCTCTGGTGGCGCTGGAAGGTTAAGATCTAAATCGAAAAACAAACCATCATTTCTTGACTTTATATTATCTTGATCGTCAACCACCATGGTTGTAACCGCGTTATATGGCACCAAAGACAAGGTTGTGTTGGTGTCAGTGACCACAGTGACATCCGGGGTGGTTGAGGTAGTTAGGGTAGCCCTATGACGTCTCATGTGGCCACCCAATGCTTGTCCAGAATTAAATTCTGAACCGCATATTGAGCACTCATGAACCTTGGAAAATGATTTATTCGTACTTTTTGACAATGGATTTGGGTAGTTTAATTGTATGGAAATTGAGGAGGATGATGAAGAATTATTTTTTCTTGATGGTAATTGTTGTGGTGGTTGTGGCTCATCTTCATCTGAAGAAGGATTATATCGCCTTTTTTTGGTTTCTAATTCATTGTTTCTTGGCTTGTTGTGACTTGCTCGATGTCCTCCTAGTGCTTGAAAAGATGGAAACGTTCGGCTACATGTTTTGCACTCGTATACATAACTTCCCGGGTCATCTGTGGATGTTTGTATGTATTTTTTGCTATTGAATTTTGGATCAAGCAACACTTCATTGGAATTCTTTGTAGATGAAACGATGTGGTGACCTCTGGAAAGAAGGATGAGACAATTGGCGGTATCTTCATCTTCGGTGGTGGTACTAGTTGCTAGAAAATTGGAAGATGATGACGGAGAAGAGTTGATAGCATTATACGACGTCGAAGAATGAGTTACAATTGCAGGTCTTGGACGTTTTGTACGTTTACGTTTGATGATGGTGGTCTGATCCTTCAGACCACGATCCTCACCACTAGAGCCAACGCTGATTGTGTTGGCTGTGATGGTGGTTTGTTGTGGGAGGAGAGTTTCCATGGGTGTTTTTGGCTAGCTTGAATGCCACTCAAGCCTCACACCCAAAAAATTAAGATGGAAGATAAATGGTGGAAAATGTAAGTAAGCTAGAAATGGAGTAAAGGGTGGTGATGAATATTTATATATAGGGTTGCTTAGGTGGGTGGAGGAGAGAGATAAGGGTGATGAAAGAGAGACAACAATGGATAGAGAGAGGAGTTTAAAGAAGAATGCGGAGAATATATAGCAAGTGTGAATTAGTCCACTAAATATTCTTAACTTTTACATGGATTGGTTTATAAATAGAAATATAAGTAGATGGTAAAATTGTGGTTTATGCTTGTGTAATAATGTATGCATGTATTTTATCTATATATATCGTTTCTGTATGTATAGATGTATTTGTGTATCGTTTGATAAGTGAAAGTCTGTCATTTTGAGGCGAAAGTGTCCGATATTATGAGTTTTACTTTTGGAGAATAAGTCACTTTGCAGAACAAGTATATGGAATTCACCCTACCCTAGTTTATTTTGTATACGTTTAACTCTTTCTAATTGTACATTGTATCAAGATCCATGACAAATATTACTGTTACGTACATGGAGCTCGATAATTCAGGTCGTGTGAACCATTTTGCGCACCTTTAACTTGTATCTGAATGTTTTGGTTTAATTTCCCAGCATTCTTACCACTTAAGGGTTAGGTTTTGTTTGTTTCTTGTTATAGAAAGGTTAACTATCATTGAAAGAAGTTGGGGTTTCTAACAATTAAAGCAAGGAAATGTATTTTGCTAAACATTCATACGTGACATAATGACATCATTATAGGATGGACTTCACTAACTTGCAAGATAGTGGGTAGTAAATTTAGCCAACTAATAATTGGATTAGAGTATTATTATTATTAAAATGATGAGGAGGGAGAGACACAAGAGTGAGTGAAGGGGAGAATCGAAGGGTTTGGAAGAAAAGCAAGGCAAGCCATTACTTCACCACCACTCCCCATTTCATTTCATTGCTAGCCTGTTTACACGGATTTTCCGCTTTTCTTGCTTTTTTTCTTCTCTAAATTCTTATTTATTATTTATGCAACTTATAGAAAAGTAAGAAAACTATAATAAATTATCTTGCATAATATATAGCACAAATCTCATTTTCATACGTCTTACAAGTATTTTTCTTACTCCCTTTCTCAAAATTTTATACCAAAATGTAGTTTAATTTTTTAGTGTGGGTTAAAAGTAATTGTGGGTTGAAGACAAGGGTAAAATAGTCATTTCGCAAGGCGTAAAACAATAATTAACAGAAAAAAATAAGAATCGTTAGGGCGAGGTACACAATTTGCAACGAAACGTCCACAGTAGTGGCATAGTTTCCAAAATTATTTTTTCGGTGGCATAACATACGAATTTGGTATAACTTAAGGACATTTTTTGCAGTTTACTCAATTTTTTATATGTAATGATTTTTTTAATGCATATTTTTGTGAACGGAAATGAATTGAATTTCAAATATAAAATTAACTAAAGCTAGATATTACAATAGATCCAATAATAAGAAAATAGAAATCAATCTAAAAAACAAGAACGACTACTCTTAAGGAGAACTCGCACTTGGAACTACACCTATGCAACTTCCATAAACCCCCACCCAAATACCACCCTAGCTAAACTAAACCTTGAAACTACACTAATACAACTCCGATAAACACAAAAACTCAACACTGCCACATAAACGAACCCAAATGAATATAACGCCTTGATTAACTATACACTAAAATAAAAAGTTCTTAATTACTAAGATAAAGTTAAAAAAAAAAGCTATAAATCACATTGAGTTAAAACAATATACTCCATCCGTATCAAATTATAAGTCAATTTTGACTTTTTTAAAGTCATTTTATTTCAACTTTGACTCTAATTATTTCTTTTAGCGTTATATAATACTTAATGTAAAATATATAAATGGATATGTGTTTTAAATGCATTTTTATTGGAATACTTTTCATCAAGTATTATATAACATGAAAAGAAATAATTAAGTTCAAAATCGGAAGAAAAAGACTTTGAAAAATCAAAAATGAACTTATAGTTTATGACGGAAAGAGTATTATGATAACTTAAATCTTTGCTAAACATTGTGGCAAATGCATTGCGTGATCTTTATGAAGTGTATCCTTTGAGTGCAACATGAAAACAGTCACCCCAAAAGGACGAAACAACCATCATAATCATTAAGTATTTAGATTAGAAAACATATTAATTATTAGCCAATTAAATTATTCTAAAAATCCCTTTAAAAGTCTTTATGGAAATCTATGTTATCTTAATAAATAATAACTATGCTTATAAAATGAATCATTTCATGTGCACTTTGCCATCCACATTATTTAAGCACTTTACATCTTCTTAACCATAAAATACAATTCTTCACCCGCCCAATCATTTGCTTCTGCTTCACTAAATTCCATCACAAAGACGTGCTTTTTAATAATAATTTTTATTTTATATTGTAGTTAATAATTTTTCCAACAATATACAAAATATTGCACTAGTTAGGAACTTAGGATGGTGTATACTGCAATAAACAAAATTTATGACTGACTACTTCAACGCTTGAAATAGTTTTTTAAGAAACAAAATAGAAAAGAAGCAAAATTTATAACTGTAGAAATTTATAAAATCAAAAATCACTAAAGATTTACACACTAGATTTTTAATTCAACCAACCACTAATTTTTATTAATTTATAAAATGGTATAAACTAGCCACAAGTATTGGCTTAAGTTCAGAAAACAAAGAAGACCATTATAAACTCTTCTAACGAATTTACTATCCTCACCAATAAAACCATAAAGAGATGAGAGAGTATTTACATACATAAAAAAAGTTGACAAAATAAGTAAAATATACTACGTATGAAAATAGGCTTTTATAGCAGCCTAACTTCAGCTTTCACGTTAGTTCCTTCATGTCTTCCTAATCTTCATCTTTAGTCCCTTAAGTCTTGAAGCTGGCACATTCTTGGCACAAGATTTGAGCTAATTGCAAAATGTCCCATGTGTTTCATCTAGCTTATCTTTCAACACTTCCCACAAGCTAAACTTGAAACACATTCTTTTTTTTTGGTCAAAAAGTCAAAGACTCGGTAAATATATTACTCCAAAAAATGTTTAAGTACAAAGAATATGGGTGAATCCCATATCTCAGCCCGTTACATAGGCGAAAAACTTGCATAACAAGATACTTCATATTCTCTGTATAAGAAAATAAACCACTACTCAAAAAATAACATTAGACTCCTATGGAGACAACATTACTTTCTACCAAGGCCTTGGAGCTTGATACCATACGTGTCATAATAGGCATCCAAATTTCCTAGGAGATCGTAAACCTGGTCCACATAGTTATCATAATCATAGTCATCATAGTCATCTTCTCGATCATGACCACCACCAAATAGGTTACTCGACTCATCAAAGGTGTTCACAACCTCCTCATCATCACTATCAGAATCCACAATCTCCCCCACCTTAGTGAATGGGTTAACCCTATTAGTAAAAGAAGTAGCTGGTAAATCCTTATTATAACCCTGATAATCAACCTTTTTAATAGGATTACCATTATTATCAACAAGAGTAGCTTTCCTATCGATAAGAAGCCTTTCAAACTTCCTAATTTTCTCAACAATAGGGGTATGACCAACCGCGTTAGCTTCCATAGAATCACTCACAAGCGGAACTTGTGATACATTACATGTCTCAAGAGACCCAACCTCCTTTGCTTCCATTGCATTACCAGAAACCTCAACATCAGTATGATTGCCACAGTCATCAGAATCAATCGTATTTAGTGCTGAAAAAGGATTAGGTGTAGCAATCTGCGTCCCACTTGAACTAGCTACATCCGTGGCTTTCTTCTTCGCACTATCCACCTTTTTGGGTTCAGGAGGAGGCGCTTTAGGTTGCTACTTAAATTTAGGACCCACTTTAGTAAAACCTCCCTTCCCTGGAACACTTGGACCACCATTCCTACCCTTATACTTGTTAGTGATAGTTTGATAACCATCATTAACAGTCTGTTTAGGCTGAGTAGGAAGTTGAACAAATTTAGGACAATCAATTAACGTATGGCCAAACAATTTACATGTATCACACCGAGGCAGTTTCCATTCGTACTCCACCCGAATCTTTTCAATAGTAGATCCTGTCCCATCAAGTAATGGTATCTCAATTGTGATGCTCTCCCTAAGGACCTGATCTGCCTTAACTTCAATCAAGCACCTAGCAAAACTACTGCGACCCCAAGATTCCAAGCTCATTTGAATAGTATAAGAATCTAACATTTTTGGCGTACCAATCAATGTAGCTAGGAGGCTGAGACCATCATCAGAAAACATAGCAAGGGGCACGTCATGAAATTTAACCCATATCGGAATATTAGTCAAATCCTCTTTAAGCAGATTAGTATTCAAAGTCCACGTTTTAAGAATAATCACATTCCTAATCATCCACGGTCCGTTTTCAAGCACATCCTCAACACCTTTACGGGTGGAAAACTTAAAGAAAAAGAACCCCTTTGCATTCATCATAACCTTTTGAATACCATACTTGGCCCATGTATTACGAACATAATAATCAACAATCGGAAAAGCAATACGTTTACCAAGGAAATAACCATAAAGGGTATTCTCAAATTTAGAGTTTACCTCCTCAACGACTTTCATAGGAATGGAGAGATCCACCCCATTAGACTTTTTACTACACTCCAACCTACGAAAATTAGATTTGCGCTTCGTCGACTCAATAGGCTTAGCACCATTAGGATTAGCAGAATTAGTACCACTTGTAGCACCAACATACGACATAGGTAATGGATTTACCTCAACAGTTGGACCGGTTGTGTCCTTAGGCGAAGAATCATAACTCGTATGCATAGGAGAAACATGTACCCTTCCAGCTTTAGGAGCTACACTAACACCATCACCACTAGGCATATTAGCACCCCTAGTGGTGTCATTGACACCGTAGACATTAGTACAAATAGTATTACTAAGAAGCGGGTAGTCATGCATGTTAAACGTACTAGTAATACCCACAGGATCATCCATATTATTCACGGTACTAACACCACCAGTAGGACCAACCTCCCAAAAATCATCATAAAAAACAACCTTCTTAGTTCCCTAAGTTACAGGTTCACGATCAACGAATGTACCAAGTGTTGGCTGATACGAACGTGTACCTTTGTCTGTAGCTCCAATCACAGAAGAATTAAGATCAGTAGATGGTTGGGACACATTCTTGAAACCAAGCAAACTATAAAATTTGTTATGGTTAGAAATATAATCCTTTTGTAAATAAGTCTGGGATATTAGCCTTTACTCTCACATTTTTTTTTATAATTCCAGCAACAATTTTTTCTCTTAGAAAGTATAAATCTTCAAAATGTTCGCTCCTTTCATGTAAAACTAGATTTGTAGAAATTTAGATTGCATAGCTATTATCATACTTCATTTCTATAGGTAAATTTACATTTACTTGCAGATATGATAAACTTTAAGTATCCAAATAGCTTTACAACAAACATTACACATAAGCATCCCCTGAAGGTATGGCTAACACAACCTGTTTTTTACTTTTCCAGAAAACGCAACTGCTTCCCATGAACACAGAATATCATGTGACATATCTTTTTGTCACTTTACATTTTGCACAGTTTGAATCAACAAAAAGTTTCAGATCATTACTAACACTTTCATTGAAAGTGATCCCCAAACGAGGTTCTTTTTTAAGGTATCTCAATGCCCTAAATGAGAGTGTCCAATGCAGGTGTCTAACCCAAGACACCCATTTGTTACTCAAATGAAGTTGCGCCCGTTTGACGTGTACTGGGTCAACCGGACGGGGAGTGTCAATCCCAATAGATCTATTCACAACATTTGTGCTTACCAATGTAATTAACGGTTCATGATAACAGGCAAAAATATAATGCGGGTTAACAAACAACTTAAGCTAGTACGTAAACGGGTAAATATACTTGTGTTTAAACATAAAAACGAGCAATGTATTATCACCCCAAAGCAAGTGAAATCAAGTAAAAATGTGGGGTTATGAAACTCACCTCAAGTAGTGAATGTGTCCGGAAATATGTATTGTAGAACAACAACTGTGAAACCATAACCGCGACCTAGAAATATAAGCCGTTTTAGGAAATATGCAACATGTACTATATGCACATGCGTTTTATGAAGTTTAGCACCTTTATATACTTGTAGCGAGGTTTTAAAAAGTTACATAAGTCGGTCGTTTAAGAAATATATTTCGTAACATGTTTTAATTACTGAGAAACCCTAGAAATTTCAAATTATGCAAGTTATGTTTAACCCGTCTTGGATAGCGTGAATCTAACTCGTTTTAAGTCCGTTTTTCCTCGTCAAACTTTCCAAAACTAGATAGACGTGTCTATTTTCATTATTTGAAAGTTCCGGTTTGAGAAAATAAGTGTTAAGTGTCGGTTTTCATCAAAACAAAATTTGGGACAACGGGGTCTTATTTTCAGAAAATGTTCCTCTTAACTGGGTTATTGATCGCTTGTTTTCTAAAGAAGGAAATTATTTTAAAGGGTCTAGATTCATCGTTTTCGAGTCTATTTTCCCAAAATCTAGGTCTCGCATCTTTTTTCTTTATAGAGTTAAAAACGCAACAAGGTATCAAAAATGTTTTAAATTCAGGAAACTACACCTACGGTGTCAGGCCTTAGCTCCTTCGTTATTTATCGTTAGAACTAGAATTTACTGTCCTTGAAAAGGTATAAGGGTTCTATACAAATATCTCAACTAGCTCAGAAGCTAAAAATGCTCTTAGGTTAGGTATTTTACACAAACATACAGATTACAAAAATTTTGTCAGTTTTGAGTAACTTTCTAGTGTGACTTAAAAAAAATATCAAATCAACTAAATAACCACAAAATTTGGCAGAGATCAACCTAAGAAATGTATATAGGTCCACAAAAATGTGCAAGGTCCATAGTGAAGTCTAGATAGTGTTCCTATGTCGATTTACGGGCTGGTTTATTTGGGACAGAAAGCTGAGTAAAACAATTGACTTAATTCAAAGTTTTGCATCGCTTACAAGTATAATCAAGTGCTAAACTAACCATGGAATGTAAAATAAGTACTTATAGGTATAAAAAACGGTAATTGAAGCTTACAATAAAGGTGGGCGAGTAACCTCCCATGAGTCATATATATTGTGAACATTCCATGAGTATGGTAGTGAGAGGTTTTATTCATGAAGCTTACAATGAATCCTAGTTTAGTTTTAATGTGTAAAGCCAAATTAATAGCAACTGACCATATCTTGTAATTTTCAGTTCTAACAAGATTAAATGTTACCAAAAGGTGTGCCATTAGTATCATTTGCATGTAAATACAAAAGGTCATTAAACATGAAGATTTAACTCACTACTACTAGCATGATCCTGTTTCTTATCATAACCATTTTTACCATCGTCAACCATCTTGATGATCTTAATTTTGACAACAAATAAGCAACATATATAAATAAAGAGAGACATATAGAAATCACAACAAAAAACAAGCAAACAAACAGAACAAACACAATAACAAGCAAATAAGGCCTTATGCCAACTCCACAACCATAAATAATCTCTTTTAAACAGAACAAACACAATAACAAGCAAATAAGGCCTTACGCCAACTCCACAACCATAAATAATCTCTTTTAAACAAAACACCAATTATCTAAAAACCTAAGAAACTAACCTAAATAATATGGTAGTGAAAGGTTTTATAGAGCACACAAGCTTCCAAACAACCAAGATCAAGATGATCTTAAGATCAATCCAATAACACAGCGAAACCACCAGCCTAAAACAAAAAAGGGGCAATTACATCTATATCCTTACTAAAGTTCAATATTACATCAATGTCCTTCTTACTTTCGTAATTACGTCAATATCCTTCTCAAACTTTTTGAATTACATCAATATCCTTCTCATTTTTTGTAATTATGTCAATATCATTCTCAAACTTTTTTAATTACATCAATATCATTCTCAAATTTTTAGATTTCCGTATATATCTCAAAATCAATATGTTCTTTCATCACTCGAGGCTAAAAATAGTATATATGAATAAATAAATAAATACGAACAATAAGTTCTTTCATATATTGATCCAAACATTTGTAACTACGTCATCATATTTTTCATCAATCGATGCCAAATAATATATATAAACATTATAATTATGATGAATATCAAAGATAACTAATAGTTTTTTAATTTAAAATCTATATAATTATAATTTAATTGACTTTTGGATATATATGAGAATTTAAAGTTCGGCAAATATATTGATATAATTACAAAAATTTCATAAGGACATTGATGTAATTATAAAAGTGAGAAGAATATTTATGTAAATGAGAAAGATATTTACGTAATATTGAACTTTAAGAAAGATATACATGCAATTCTCCAGACAAAAAATAACAATGCTTAGATAACAAATTATCCATAAGATTAATCTGACTAAACAATGTAACAAAACCTTAATTTTGTAATTTAGAGTTCTAACTAAATGGCAATTAAATTGCAATTGAAGGTCATATCTAAACAAAAAATACCACTAATCAACATAATAACCTGAAAATTAGGGTTCGATACAGTAAATCTTAATTTTGACTTTTTTTATTCAACCCAATTAATCACCCACAATCACAAAGTAAGACTAAAACACACTCAAGAACGCTTTAAACAACACATACAAACACCAAGATTGAAAATCTGCCAAATATATCTTGCAAACCCTAAATTCTGAAGAAAAAAAATCAATTAAACTCTAGATCAGTTAGATTTAACATTAATAACGCTAATTCAACACTTGTTGAAGCACAATCTAACCTTTAAAACCAAAATCTCTAATTATTGACGTTCAAGAACTCAAAAAACGTTTAGAAATCTTTAGTATTGAGCATAACCTTGCTCTGATACCATATAGATATTTATAAAGCCGACAGTCACTAAAGATCTACACACTAGGTTTTATTTAACCAACCTCCCACTTTTATTCTTTTATAAAACTGTATAAACTAGCCACAAATATTAGCTTAAGTTTAGAAAACAAATATAGAATTCTTCAAACAATTTTACTCACTTGTCCAACAAAACACACATAGATAAGAGAGTATTTACATATAGAAAAAAGTTGACAGAATGAGTAGATTATTTGGAAAGTAGGCTCTTATAGGAGCTTTACTTCACCTTTCACTTTAGTCCCTTCATGTTTTTATAATCTTCATCTTTAGTCGCGTAAGTATTGACGCACGTACATTCTTGACACAATCTTTAATCTAATTGCAAACTGTCCCCATGTGCTTCATCCAACTTATTTTTCAACAATAACTATTAGGGCGCGTTTGCTATCCCCCAATTGGAATGGGTCTATGGATTTCATTCCGATTCAAGGTGTTTGTTTAGTGGGTCCGGGAATGAAATGGGTATATCAAAGCCATAGATTCATTACACACCAATTTGGTGTCTATGAAATCCATTCCCGTTGACCCCTCTCTTTTCCACTACAAAACTCAAAATTTTCATACCATATTTTGTCATCCAGACATAAACAATCGTAATGATACACTTTTTCATATCTATTGTCATTATGCCCCATACCAAATCCGATACCCATTGTCACTCCTAGCAACAAACCAAACGGGCCCTTAATGCAGCGCCGACCCTAGCTATGGGCAGTGCGGGCGACAGCCCAGGGCATCAAACGAGTATGGGGCATCATTTTTATGTTGGTAAGAATTGATTTTATGTGATATTCTCTTGATTCAGTGTGTGTTATTTTTGCTCATCCATGAATGAAAATGAAGTGGAGAAGAAGACCACGAGAGAGAAAACAAATGCATAAAAAGTAGTAAAAGTATGTGGTACTTTATGGTAATCACTATTTTCAAAATAACTTGTCGGCTATTTTAATTTTTAGTTCTATATTTTAATATGATTATATATATGTCTACTGATCTCTTTCAATAATATACTACGTATTGTTTTACATTAACATTTGTTTTTTAACTTGTTCTTCTATTTCTCTTTAAGTAATATTTTAAAAATAATATATTTTTTGCAACTAAATAACAATGTAATTGTGATGAATAGTTAAAAAAAAAGTCATAAGTTACGACCACTTAGATTCACAGTAGCTTTTCAACTTTGCCTTCATAAATTGTGTGTTTAATAAACATAGCTTAACATGTGTTTAAGGGTAAATGTCGAAAAACACCTAATTTATATAGGAATAATAGTCTCTAAATGTATCTAACTATCTAAATTCTGATCACTAAACTTTTTTTTTGTGTATAAATTTTTTCTCCTTATTTTACGTATTAAATTTTTAATAATATCCATTGTGTGTATCATTAAAAATATTATGTAACATGGCACAACTTATTCATCGTTAATCCATTATTAATATTCATAATATATCCTTAATGACACAATTAGTCAATATTTGATCGTCTCATTTAGGGCATAAAAAATTGTCTTGCCCAGGGCAGCAAAAAGCTCAAGACCGGCCATGCCTTAATGGTACATCTATATTTTACAACGTTGATATACGAATACTCTTGGACATGTACGAAACCAAAACATTAATTGACCAAGTGCATTCATGGAAAACTAAAAAGTTCGGAAACACAATTTCTTTGTACCAAGTGCATTTACGAATAATCAAAAAAATATACAAAAATTAACACCACGCCGCAAAAATACATTTGTGTCCCAGAACCCACCCTGGTGCAAGTGTTCTTTGATTGATGATGAAACGTTCATGATCTAATGAGAACTTGTGAATAGAATAGTGGTAACAAATTGATGCTAAAAGATAGTACCTTAGAAAGTGAATTCGTGTACATGTGTAATGTTAAAGTTTGATCATTATGCCTCTGTCAGGAATGCAGAAATTGCATATTTTTGGATGCATGATATATGTTACTCCTTTGGAAGAAAATGTTCAAAAGGACATTGTCTTGTGTAGCTCACACACAAAACATACATAATCAGTGTTTTATAAAGTGGATGTAAAATATAATCATGCTTTGATTTGAACTAATTTGTGTTATTAGGATACTTAACTTCAGTTTATGCCCAAGATCATGCCGAAATGAACAACGTAAAGAAAAAGAAAGTGATAGAAGGAGATCCAACTGGTGAACATGTGACTCGGTTTGGTTAGACCCATCACGTAATAAGTGTAGTCTCTTCGTCACTTCATTTTGTCTACAAGTGTCGTATACGTATCATGCATCTTGAGTAACACGTAAAAACTAGTTCAACTCAGAAACTAAATTTGTGGGTGTCGCTAGCTAGTCTGATCTGTTTGGTGTGAACCACAAACATTATCTTTTGTTCATTTCTTTTTGAGCTGTGTTATATATGGCTACAACCATTAAAATTGATAAATTTAGGCAACTCTTGACCTGTTTCCACATTTAACAATTTCTAACTCAAATTTTAATTTTTCGTTAATAGTCCAATCCGATCAAATCACGTTAATAGTCCAATCCGATCAAATCACGCCAAATCTATTATAAGCTAATAATGGTATGCTACATGCATCCCACAAGAAGATGCAAGTGTGCAAACTAGCTAGTTGAATTATTGAAGTGTTGGTTGGTTGGTTGTGTGTGTGAGGCACGTAAAAGGACTTAAAAGCACCAAATGGGTGTATGTATGTTAAGTTTTAGGCCAAGCAAAGAATCACTTCAACATGGGGTAACCTTCCTCTCTCCATCACCTTCTCTCCACTCCTTGTGAAGAATCGATCTATATCTTAATAACGAGCGTTAAATTTATAACACTAGTAAAAAAGAGCATGTTAGCTGTACCACTCTTTAGACAATTATAACAAATTGTGCGATCTATGTAAAGCTTTTAGAACCCCGAACACCCCATTTGAAGCTTAATGAGTGTAGAATTAATTTAACTCAAGATCGTTATATTTAGCAAATTGTCACATCTACTTAAAGATCACTACTTAAACCTCAACTGTATCGCCATACATGTTGAGTATGTTCGTTTAACGTAGAATTTTAGATAATTAGAACACGGGTAGACAGTTTTTACCAAATCTTTTATGGTGATTGAACTATGAAACACATCTAAAAGACAAAACTGTAGTATAATAATATGCAAGATCATCATAGACATTCGATTTCATAAGCATACAGACACGTATAACAACTACAGATACGTATAAGTATATATAAACGGGTGTTGAGCAAGTACATGCCAGTGAAAACAGCCTAGCTATCTTCTTAAAACCATTATGCATCTAAATTATTTTAGTATTTTATTTCCTTTACTCCACTCCACTACTTGTTTGAGTGTATATATAAACAGATAGAGAGAGAGGGAGAGAGAGTTGCTTCCAAGCAACTCTACATGACATGGTAGCTGCAACTAATCAAAAGCCAACACCTATAATAAAAAAAGCCAAATTCATATAATATGTCAAACAGAATAATATGGATGATATCATCAAGTGAATTTCACTACTATGCTCAACTTCACTGTGAGTTATTGTTTTCTCATTAGATATATCAGGAAAATGTAATGACCATAAATAATGTGGAAACTTGAGAATCAGTAAGAAATGCACAGTTTAAACACAAAAAATTCACATATGTAGAACACTGATAGTGCACCTATGTACTTACGCGTTTTTGTGGCGATTATGCAGAAATGCTCAATCACATATAAGAAATTCACATGTTCTTACTGTCTCACTATATAGTGTGTAAATGCACACAACTTAGCAGGTAAAATTTAGCCTGAAATTATCTAAAGTGGAAATTATTGCAATCATTTCAGGAAGTATTATTACAATTAGTTATAAAAAAAACTGTCTCTATCAGATATATATAATTAAGCTGTTAGAGGATATACCTATATATAATTAAATACAAGTAGCCACTCCAAATAAGTGATCAAAGCAGTGCACACAACTAAGCAGGAGCTGACTTTCACATCATTAAATAGATTATGTATCGTAAAAGTCTAACAAAACAATCGACAGATCTCAAATTCCCTAGGCATGACTTCCAACTTGTACTATACAAATTAGTATATGCATCTCGGCATGAATCAGTACAGCTTAGTCACAATAACCTTAACTTGTCATTCGGTCAAGAACTTAAGATTTTTGACAAGCTCATTAGGTTGCAAATTTGCATGTTCCATAATACAATGATAAATTTGACTTGTGAGGTCAAACATGTTTTTACTTCAAACTTGACATGGATTTCATTTATTATCCAGGAAATTTTACAACTGAATCCAAGTTTATAACTTACACAAGAGATAGATACATTCTTGTTGAAGTTGGATGAATATATAGTAATATATAAATCAGTTTTGTAAAAAAAAAAAATAGGATTGACCGCAAAAGTCAACTCTTTTCAGGGACAAATTGTAGTAAACTATAACTACTCTTGAATGTTTCGGGGCTCAACAAACACAGCAGTGGTCTTTGAAGGAACCATGAACATTCCTGATGACAGATCATATGTTGAGTTCTTCACTAAATTATCATTTGACATCATCTGCACATACAGGCAGTTGCAAAATAAATACATTAACGATACAAATGAAACCAAGCATGGTATTTTACATCTAACAAAAAATACCTGCACTGGATGCAATTTAAGAACTTTCCCTCGTAATACTGGGTTTGGGAATGAAACATCATTCGGGGAAGCATTGATAACAACCACAACATACGAATAGCTGTTATAGACATATAAACAATCTTGATTAGATGATTTGATGGTATCTTGAAGGTATATAGTAATAAGAGTTTTTAAAAATCTTTACATTGGGTCAAGCTGAGTCAACCCTGGAACACCATCATGGCCATCTTCAATACTCATCACTATGACACCCGGGACATGCGCTGTACCAGTGTTGTGGAACCGTACTCGTTCCTGAATAAATGTTTAGTTACTTTGTTAGACTCCTCTTACTTCAAAATAATTATGGTAGTTTGAAACTTTTAATACTAACCTGAATAGCATTAGCAGTCCTCAGACGAAATAGAATTGAAGAGTATCGGATACGTAACAAATTTTGGAAATTTTCAAGTGCAGATATTATGTGACTTTTTTGAGGCTTGAATGACGGGGAAGCCAATCTTGGTTTGATTCTGAGCAAGTAAACAAAGCATCTATGTTAACCAAAACAGCTAAAAAGATTTGAGTTGCACCTCAGTATAAAACCTTTTATTAGAAGCTGTCACATGAAAATTTCTTTTCATTTACTCCTTAGCATCAGCATATTCAATTGCAACAATAACCAAAAAAAAAAAAAAAAAAGAAACAGAGAGAAAAAAAGGTCACAAGAAATCAG
Organism: Chrysanthemum makinoi; assembly: GCA_910596185.1. NCBI lineage: Eukaryota > Viridiplantae > Streptophyta > Magnoliopsida > Asterales > Asteraceae > Chrysanthemum > Chrysanthemum makinoi. Next base: position 191,693,305 of record OU343218.1, on the reverse strand, counting down.
AACCATAAAATCTTACATTGGCCAGCTCTTTTCATTCTTCCCTTTTGGAGGAAGACCAACGCCCCAATTATTCGAGTTGTAGCTAAAATCCAATCTGAAAAAAGACGAATTGCAGACATTGAATTTAAGTTGTCGAAAATTTTGTTTCAAATTTTGCAAATAAAAAATGATGATATAAATATTAGGGGTCTAAAAAAAAATTTCAAATCCTGTGTTTGAAATATTATACCTGTTGAACCAGTCGCCAGAATTGTACGAGTCACGGTCTAAGGACTTGGAACGTAGTATTTCATCTCCACAGTGAAAAAATGGAACACCCTGCAATTTTCCAATTTGTACACATTTTTTATAAGATAATTAATTAAAAGGTTAAAATATTAACAAATTAAGTTTACAACCAGATTCTTTTCAGGTTAAACAAGAACCGTGAAAACTAAAGTTTCTATACAGAGGAGTTAAAATAAATACATTCATATAAGAAAAAATCACAACCTGGGAAAGTGCTATAATGCTTGTTGCTAAATGGTTTATTCTGCACCTCTCATCAACTGAGATTTCCATTGGTGTCTTTGACGTTAAAGAAACAGCATTAGAACAGAAAATAATAGTTTAAGATAAGTGCATTTGGTTTTGTGTAAACTTAGTGTACCTTCAGACTGATGATATCAAAAAGGGTCTCATTGTCATGAGCAGACACATAATTAATCTGCAAAATTACATCATTTGATAAATAACTCATCAAAGAGAATACGGACACACTTATCTAAATTACAACAAAACCTTACTGTTTCCACTGGTTGTGAAGCATATGCAACAGGAGCTCCACCATAAGTTAAAATTTCTGATCCTTTAACCTAAAAGAGGAGAAAAAATACCCGTATAAATATGCTAAAAAGGTCACATTGGAGTTGAGATATATGCTTTACCTCATGACCATCGCAGTTTGTTAGCACAAACTCCTTCAGGTTTGCAGCCATTCCAACCTTAAAATTATAGAATTGTCAATACTTGAACATGAGGCGTATTAAGACATGAACATATAGTAGAAATAGAAATGCACAGATGTTAACGATTATACTAACTTTGGTCCACAAAAGATTCCTATAAGGTAATATTTACCTGAATATGATCCTTTGATATAGCGAGAATACGTGCTGCATTAGCCTCTGTACCATGGTCGTGGCCATTTGGCTGTATATGCAAGTTTTTCATCGTACAAAGTTAACAATCATCTTTTGGTTTAACTGGGATAAGAGACTATACATAATTAAATATCAGAAACTGAGAGAAATAAAAATAATACATTAACATTACTTGCAAAGACAATCCTGTGAGGAATCCTTGTTGAAGAGGATGACCAAATGGAGACCCTCCCAACACTGCATCTCGAATTCGATCATTAAAGCTGAAAGAGAACGGTCTATAAATTAACTATAACAATATATTACTTTGATATATGATGAGCATCGCTACCTTTGAAAGTACATCACTATACCATGAAAAAGAAGAAACATTACATATTTCTCTTATATATAAAAAATAAAAAAAATAAAAAAATAAAAAAAATTGGCCTAAAAATTTGATCTACCATAACTGATATGTAAAATAAAGTATACCTCCCAATTCCACTTCCGGCCAGATTAGATTGTGATGCATTTATCCCGCGACCATTATTTGCCACTTCACCAAAATCCCAACCTTCACCATATCTGAAACGACAACAATTTTACAGAACATACTTAAATTAAAACATGTCTGCATAGCAAAATTGCATTATTGTGATTTTCTAAGACTACTTTATACATTGTGAAGAGTCAATACAATGAATGAACAAAATGACCAGAGTCTTAAGATTATCAATTAACAGGGAATCAACTAAAAGCTGTGTTCATTCTTACAAGAAAATACTTGAACCATCTACTCCATCTTTGTCCCTTGACAAGCTTTCAAGCACACTCTTAGCTCTCACCTGTGATTAAAAACTAGTATATTTGAAGCTATGTTGTCATTATCGGGGGCAGTTAAGACATCTAGTTCGAGTCACATACCATGGTACTTTTCATCATATGACCCATAAGATCAAAACGGAACCCATCAATCTGTAATAGATCCATTTAATTGGTGATTACAATCATAAAAAGATATAAATACCAGATGACTATTTTACATAGTACAAAAGGGTATTATGGTAAGTTTACCTTATAATTGACTACCCAGTTTATGAGATCATCAACGATTAAACGATCAACCATAAAATGCTCACTGGCAGTGTTGTTTACACATGTACTGTTCTCAATGAAACCATCTGCATTCCTTCTTAAATAGTAACCTGGAACAATCTACAAGAAAAACAAAATGTTATTATTTTACAAACAAAGGTGACTGCCTATTTCCAATCACATAAAGAAGGAAGTCGAAAATCATATGTTTAACCTTATCATAAACAGAGTTATCATCTGAGGGCCCACTTGCATGTAAATGATTGTATACAACATCTAACACAACTCGGAGTCCCAAACGGTTAAGTGCCTGCACTTCGTCATATCGTTAACAAAAACTGTCAACCAAGAAAAGTCAAAAGTTTGACTACACACTACGATGGAGATGGGCAGATACTAACCTGCACCATATTTCGAAACTCCATTATACGACATGGACCGTTTGGATTAGTTGCATAGCTTCCTTTAGGGACTCCCCAAAGAACAGGATTATATCTTTTCAATAAAATAAAATGCAAAACAAACGATAAGTTTTCCATCCAATTTATGTAACATGTGATTTACTGGAAAAAAATATTAAGAGCGTGAATTACCCCCAGTTGTATCCTTCCTCATTTTGGATGGCTGTGATGTATTCCTGTTGTTCAGCTGAATCCGGCGGCAAAGATTTGAGCATCTCCATATCTGATCTTTCTCATGGCAACCGCAAAAATTATAAACTCTAAAGAAACTTCAGTTTTCTCGTCATGTTAAAAAAAATATTTTAAACAATAGAATTGAAGGATTTCTTACCCACAGACTTCCATTTTTCTTTATCATCTTCAACGTCTCCAAATTGGAAGGTTGGTAAAAGATGAATATGCGTGAGGCCAGCATCTGACAATTTTTTCAAATGAACTACACCAGCCGACTCCTTCAAAAAAATGGCTATACTTTAAAGCATTTTATAGGTCCAACAGAAGTACATTTGTTTTCAAAACTGTCTTTTTCCATCTTTCTCATTAAAAAATTTAAAAACTTGGAGGGATAAATATTTACCTCGGACGTGAAAGCAATATAACCTCCACGAGCTTCAGGATACACGGTGGAGTCATTAGCACTATATGAAATCATATGTTAGACAAAATTATTTTCTCCACAAAAACAAATTATTTGTACCAAAAAAATCATCTAAAAAGAGGTCACTGATAAATGACGACACACCTGAAATCTCGAATATGCAATTCATAGATACTAATGTCAGCAAAATCTGCTATATCCGGCTTCTCATCTACCAAATTATCCCATTTCTGAGGTTTTACTTTGTCGGAATCAGGATTGACCAAAAAGGTCCGCTTCCTGTCACCTGAAAGCCTACCAAAACAGTATAAAGTGTCTGAGAAAAAAACACGGGTCATTAGCAAAGACGCACACAACAAACATACCCTCTGGCATAAGGGTCATTTGCAATTCAATTTTCTATCCATAATGTGCTGGGATAGTAGACAGATACTTCATATACATAATAACACCCTTCCCAACTTCTTGGCCCATTAACACTCCAAACACCATTAGACTCTATAAGCTGGACAATCTCGAGCGGTTCAACGGCATAAGGTCCATTATATATGAGTGCACGTACGTCCTGTTTTCAGACACACATGACCCCGATAAGTTCTATTAAGTATATGATTAAAGAAGCTATGTGGCAGATAGTATTAATTCAAAAAGTAAAGTTACTTGAGCAGTTGGAGCCCAAAGATAAAGTGAGACATTTTCGTCTGAGAAAATAGCACCAAGTGGGCCCGTATATGAGAACATGTCGTCAATAACACCGGGTAGCTGTAAACCAGTAACATCAACGCATCTGCCACTCGCTGCAAAATGTAGCACAAGCATGAATTACAAAGCAGGAATAAATTAAACTTCTAACATGGTATGTTTCTGCATACATTATTACCGTCAAAGAAAGCAACGGCCAGTTGGTCTTTGAGAATACTATTTAGATCTAATGTTTCCGGGACCTTAAAAGCTTTATAATCTTGTATATGAGGAAACTTATCTCTCACCTGAAAATATTTCGATATATTATTGTCGGGAAAATAAACTAAAGAAGCGTAACTATCTTACGTTTTGTGGGAGACTCTGATCATGTCTCTCAAGCTCAAAATTTGAATCGTAGCCTGTTTGTGATAAAACGTCGATTATACATAAATAACTCTGAATCAATTTAAAGAAACATTGATGAGGAGAATCAAGTGTTGGTAGGGGACAAACCTTGGATTCCGTTTTCTGCAACGGATAAAGCAGCTGATTTACTGGAGAATAAAAAACATGAACCGCCAGCAGCATCCGCATCCCAAGCAATAACTGATCTAGAGACCCAATATGCGCGAGAGTAGGATAGACTATCCTGCAATAGATAAACGTTACTCATTTAAGAGCATTGAGTTATAATTATTGCCAATTAGCATTGATAGAACATGATATGAAACAACAAGAACACTGAAGCTATTAATACGGGATTCTGCATTTTGAAATCAATAAGGGGGTGTTTGGGATTGTTTTATAAAGTGATTGTGTCATAACAAATGGGGTGCATAAGAAAGCATCTGCACGTGCTTCTACTGTTTATCGTTGTGATAAATCAGATATATTAACCAATTGAGCATTTGACAAATTCTCGTTGATTAAAGATACGCACCATCACATGTAAAATGACTCTTACATAATCACATAACCAGATTCCTATTTGTTGTAGCTACTCATAAACTGATTAGCCGAAGCATATAATTTGACCCCTAAATGATCAGATTTTACTAACCACCAATCACTATATCCAATCAGTAAAATCTTGCTAATTTAAAACACAGTTACGCTTAAACTAAATGCCAAACACCCTCTTAACCCAAAGCAACCATTACGAGGGCTGGCCTAGTGGCAAAAGGCTTGTAACTATCACACTAAAATGCGTGAGGTCTCAAGTTTAATTCCTGCTAGGTACAAAAAATTCTGAAGTGGCCACGCCAACCTTCCAAAAAAAAAAGGAGACGTAGCCGTTTGAGTATGTGTGGCCGTGGGTTCAAATCCCGTTGATTAGTCGGCCAAAACATCAGAAACTATGGTTACCCAGAAAAACCATACATACATAAGTGGTCACCAAAAAAAGGGAGGCTTAAACCACGTGGATTAGTCGGCCAATTTAACCTCATTATAATGATATCACAAAAGACCCATAAAACAAAATGCCAACATATGACAACTAATAATACATTTTAACATATAGCATAGTGTAAGAACCTGAGGGAGTGATGAAGTGAGGTCCACAAGTGGCATTGTTGAGCTTGAGCAGTGACACTGATGTGTTGTTCTGCATTTGATAATGGAGGGAAAACCGGGTCTGGGTCGGGTCAGGGAGTGGGTCTTTTTGTTGTTGGTGTGAATATTGAAGGGAATTTTGGTGGAGGGTGAGATGGAAGGAAGTAAAGCTGAAGAGAAATATAAGCAGCAAGGAAATGACATTTGAGAGAGAAGATGAACCAGTTTTGGTTCACAGATTTTTTTTATTTGATTTTCTGTTATTTTTAACTGAATTTTGGCTGTTTAACCGGGTTTGACCCGATTCCAAATACCATATATTGTGATTTTTTTCGTTATGAAAAAAAAAAAACAATGAGTATAAGAGGTCAATCTATGTTAAAGGGTTGAGTGATACGAGTCATATAGTCATCGCAATTTTTGACCTGACATGAAAACATGATTCGAAATTGATATGAAGATAAAACATGTTTGGGTTAAAGATATATAGGTCCAAGTCTGTTTAATTAACGAGTTAGGTTTGGGTTATGTGTGTGTTAAGTATCCGTCGACTCGTTTCACTGTATAAACCTTTAAAAACATAACCATAAGTATTGAAAATTAAAATTAAGGGTTATTCTTCATATAGATTAAAGAAAGTTTAATTTCCACCTAATAGAGCATAACCTCATTTATTTCAAATTTATACTTGTGTGATTGTGTAATTGCACGATTCCATTACAATTTTAACAAATGTTTATTTAAGAAAAGTAAATATTTTTTTTGCAGATGTGATGTGTTTTTTTGGAAAAAGACAAAAATTCCTTGAAATACTATTTTTTTTAAATTCATTTTTTTTTTGTCATTTTTGAAAAAAACAAAAATCCAAAATCAAAAAACACTACCTTGTCACATAAAAAACATATAAGCCGCACAAAAAACATCATAAAACCACATGGACATTTGTCAATATTTTACAGAAAGACAATTGCGCTGATCTCACAAAAATAAGTTTGGAATAACAGATCGCACGTTCTTATTTTTAAAAATGCAACTCTTTTTTTCTCTAATTTAATAATTAGGTAAAACAAATAATTAAATTTGTGTTTCGATATTGAGTTTTTGAAATTTATGTAGTTTTTTATAACTTCATTAATTATTAAAATTATTAAGGAATTTTGTGATCTAAAGTCTAAACTCACTACAAGGATAGGAAGCACTCGTGAGGAAGTTTTTGGTGAGGACACGACGTTCTCATCAAAAGCTGTTAAACGACAAAAAACCGAGTTTTAGAATTTGACTTTATCAAAAAGCCAAAAATTTATTTCAAAACTTTGGCAAAGACATATCTTCACCAAAAGATTGACTATTTTTCATTACTTCCTTTACTTTATTCATTTTTTTTGCCAATTTTCTACGGAAGGATATGTTCTCAAAAGTTTGACTAAAATGTTGACCAATTCACTATGAGTTTAATTAATGCCTTAGTAATTAATTAAATGAAACCGTGACGTTGGTTTACCTTTTCATGTAGGAATTGTGTGGGTCACATTTTGTTGTTGGTAAAACCCAAATTTGACCTCAATACCTCTAACGAAGCTTTTTAGAGGACTTTTAGCGATGACATATCCTCACCAAAGAGCTTTATTGAAGACATGTCGCCAAAAAGGCTCAAAAAGTCCTCTCCAATGGGGTTGATCGATGTTGTGACTACTTCACTCTTAACTGAACCTAATTGAACTTGTTTAATTAAAAATGTTACAAAGATAATAAGCGGGTTATACATATCTATATATTTATATCATATTTCATATATATCGAGTTTACAAAAAGACAAGCAAGATAAGGCGTACAGAAATAGCTGACGTGACGACATGATCAAACCTCACGCATATATATATGGTGTTGTGACTACTTCACTCTTAACTGAACCTAATTGAACTGTTTAATTAAAAATGTTACAAAGATAATAAGCGGGTTATACATATAATAATGATGCAACTTAGGGTTAAATTCAAGGTTATAAATAGACGCATACGCAAGATTTAATGCTCTCACGCTAAGGTCAAGACTTTGCTAAGGCGATAAAACGTAAAATAAAGCGGCACAAAAAATGAAAATATCTATATATTTATATCATATTTCATATATATCGAATTTACAAAAAGACGTGAATATAGCGGCATGAACGTGACGCTGATACGATCAAACCTCACGATTCATGGTGACCTTGCAGCCTTTTGAAAATAATGGTTAAATTTGTTGACACAATTAATAAGTTGGTCCCGTTTGAGTTTAGATTATGTTAATATGGAAATCCGTTCATTCAAATCAAACTCGATTGCCTTGCAAGATTGAAAAAAAGATGTTACAAAGTATATGATGGATTAATGTCACGAAACACAGAATAATAAACCTATGTCGACATATTCCATATCCTCCTACAACAAACCATGCTAGATATAGCCTTTTCTTGTGATTTACATGTGACATTGATGTATACTTTTGGAAAGTTCAAACACATAACACCAGACATCATCCACAATCATTTATATCTATCTATACTACATAAAATAAAAAAACTACCAAACGCGAAAAAGTTTTAAAACTGAATCATTAAATTACTAAATGGAGAGAGAAAACGAGTAATTAATTATACTCTTATTAAAACACCTCATTACTTAAAAGTGCAATAATTTATTCACATTGTACAACCATTAAAAGACATTTACAAAATTAAAAAACAACCAATTAAAATACTTCTTACTAAAAGATATAAAAATTTCATAACGTGCAATTTAAAGAAGCTACAACATAATCCAAAATATAAAATAATTAAACACATTAATTAATGATATTTTTAAAACACCCTAAATTGAAAAGTACATGTTATATACACATTACACAAATTAATAAACACACAAACTTCATACAAGTTAACAAGTTGATGTTACACATAGTTTGAAAACCGGACCAACCAGGACTAACGTGTTCAACTGGGAACAGTGTTGCCAACGGCTCAAGCTAACCAATTAAAGAAATTCAAAAATCCAACTGTATTTGACCCGCTGTTCCGATACAAAACCGGTGAATCATGTCTCATCGAGATCAATTGGCAGCATATTACAGTACACCTCACCAAAACGCTACGAGTACTCGCTATATACCATATATAAAGGAAAAACCAAAAAGTAAAAAGTTGAAACTAAAGTGGAAATGTTGAAGACTTATATTTTAAAAGGAAACTATTAATACACATCGAAAAATGGGTTGACCCGGGACGCTTCAAACCCGGCGGGTTGACCCGATTTAATTTGACTTGTTTTTTACCCAACCTCTCGGGTTGACTCTTTTAAATCGACTTGTTTTTTTGACCGGAACGGTTCAACCGGTTGAACCACTCGGGTAGAACCAGGTTTCAAATTTGACAAAATTATATAAGAAATTTTGAAGTTGCATTGGAACCCGTGACAAATTTAAAAATGATAGACAGCTAATCAAGAATTGTTGTTTATTTTGATTTGACACATGCAAACGTTATCATTTGTATAATGTTATTTTGAAAATGTTATCTTGTACCCATTAAGGGTAAAGATATATGAATTGTCTTTTAAAAGTTAATAAATATTGTATAACCCTTTGTCATATTTTTATCTTTAGAGATAATTATTTGTACCCCAAACAAATAGCTTTGAACAATGCTTAAATAACTATGCAAATTGATAGTACAAGATAATCTTATTATGGTGATATTAAATTTGTAAGGTTACAAGTTTAAAAGCCAAACACTAAATAATAAACGCTACACATATAAAAAAAAAATAGTTATCACTGCCTAATGACAAAACAAGAAAAGGCGGTCACACACATTGAAATCTAAAAACTATAATATATATATATATATATATATATATATATATATATATATATATATATATATATATATATATATATATATATATATATATATATATATATATATATATATATATATTAAAGTATTGAATTTATATACATTTTTGAGCATTAAATTTCCATATTAATGAACCAGATAAGATGTCTCAAAGATAATATATATATATTATAACTACATTATAATATTACCAACTACATAATATATCGCTGATTTTGTAATACTTGAATTTATTATAACTAAAATCTTAATAACTTAAAAGTTAAAACAATCATATAAGAAATATACTCCCACACTTAGATCGACTCTATATAATTTTTCAAAACTCGATATTTTCACGCTTACTATGCAACCACGATCGTAATTATAGTTATTCAAAATGATTCTCTGAGGTTGCAAATACAGTTTGTTGAAAGAAACTTATGGGTTGTTGGAATTTTGCAGAAAACTAGCCACCGTTGCCGCTAGGCACGGGTACTCGTCTAGTACTATTCTATGTATTTTAGAAATTGTTAAAATTGAAGACTTAAAAGTTTAATCAACACACTTACTAATAATAGAAAATGAAGTTACATTGAAAAAATTAAATATTACTCCCTCCGTCTCATTTTTATTGTCCACTTTGACTTTGACCGGTTTTTCTTGTTCAACTTTGACCATTAATATATTTATTTGTGTTATATAATACTTGATGAAAATTATACCAAATGAAAATACATTTAAAACCCAATACATTAATATATTTTTCATCGAGTATTATATAACACAAACAAAATAATTATGGCACAAAAAAAAGCACTAAAAAGTCGCCATACGGTATAATAATTTTTTTAACCTGGTAGAGTATAAGTTTGTAGACTTGTAATATCCCTTCAATAAATACCTAATAATATTATTTTTAAAACACACTACATTTATAATAAATATATATTATTATACATATTGTATAAATTAATAAAATACTAAAGATTCATACAACTTATATGAAAAATTTGATGGTACATATAGCTTTAAAACCGACTGGATCACCAACGGATTCAACGTGGTTTAACAGTGGAATCTGAGTCACCACCTGGTTCAACTTTAACTAATAAAACCGTCCAAAATGACCTTGAGAGGACCATCAGAATTGTAAAATGGATTAATCGGCCGGACTAGGATCATTCTCTTGTTTTTCTTAGGTTAATGTATTGCCATTGTTATTTTATTAGGTTCAACTTTAATCACATGTTAATCGGCCACGAAAGCCAAAGAAGTTTAAAATACCTGATATATATCCTAACAAATACTCCCTCCGTCCCCATATTAAATGCCCACTTTGAATTTTAAAGTCTTTTCATTAACTTGACTTTAAATATTTATCTTTGTGTTATATAATAATACTTGATACAAAAATATACTGAACTAATTGGGTTCTAAATGTCTTTTCGTTGATATAATTTTGTAAGTATTATATAATACAAATACAAATATTTAAGGTCAAAATTGAAGAAAAAAAGACTTTAAATGTATTTTCGTTGATATAATTTTTAGCAAGTATTATATAATACAAATACAAATATTTAGAAGCTAAAATTAAAAAAAAAAAAAAAAAAAGACAAAAAAAAAAAAGACAAAAAAAGAAAGACAAAAACAACTTCAAATGTCAAAATTGGACATTTAATATGGGACGGAGAGAGTATATGAATTAACTAACGACATCATATTCTATATATTTGCATGCATATAAGTAGCAACAAATGAAAGAAGCATTCTTAATTTTCATTTTCGTCATAGTGTAATCCACATTCCACCTTCCTCATGCCAACACCCGGCTCCTGTTCGCGAAACTGACCACAACATTATAAAATCTAGCAACAATGTACTACTACCTCTTGCTTATCTTGCATGGCGCCGGGTGCTGGCCTGACCACCGCCCGTGGAATGGGCCACTTATGCCCCCTTGAAGTGGTGCAAGAACTCACCGAAGTAGCTAGATGGATTACCCTTGAATTTTGCACCAGCTAATCCCAACAAATATGGCATCATTCATGAATCTACTGATCTTAATATTAAGTTTATGGAAGCACGTACATAAATATGATGGATAAAACATAGAAAAATATATTGTAATCGTTTAGATTTATCTCCATCTATCTTGCTATAACAAACCATGCTACATTTAGCCATGGCTTATCCTTCACATGTTACAGTGGTGTAAACTTTTGGCATATATGCGCTTAAATTTAACATATACCACAATACAATCACATCATCCATAATTCTATTTTGGTAGTACATGACTACTATAAGTACATGTTTCTCAATTGTCATGCATATCACTACCAAACCCTACAAAGAAAACTAGCAATATCCAAAAAAAATGAAAGAATCACTCTTCATTTTGGCAGTTTTATCGACACTTGCATTTTTGTTGTGCCAAAACACAACTCCAGTCCGCGATACTGACGGGAGCGTCCTTAAATCTGGAAACAACTACTACATCTTGCCCGTCATGCATGATGGTGGCTTAGGGTGTATTTGTTTTTATAAAGTTTTACTAGCCCTCTTACTCTTACCTAGCAGAGGAGGGCAGACGCTTTTCTTGCTTGTTTCATTTTTTCTTTTTGAGTCAATCTCACATATAACATTTTACTCACTCAAGCAGATGGACTGTCTTCCATCTTCTTACTAGCATAAGACTTGTGTTAATATAATATATTTGATTGTTTATTAACTATGTTATATTTATGATAAAAAGTCTTGCTTCATATTTACATAAGTTCTTATTATCGATTATCAGGTTGATTTAATAAATAAATTGCAGAAAGAAGCACTTAAAATCATTCTGACAATTATAAAAACAAACAACATTATTTCGTCGATTTAGACTTTCTAACCACCCTACTGGTAAGTTAGTGCAGCCGACTCGATTTTAAAACATCTTAATGAAACAAACACACAATTCTTAATCACAGCCATGAAGCGCTTAGATTTGTACGCTAAGTTGCCCAAGCAATTAGTGAGGAGCTGCCTGGGACACCCTTGAAATTCATACCAGCCAACCCCAACAAAGATGGCATCATTCGCGAATCAACAGATCTTAACATTATGTTTGTGAATCCACTTGCGTGTGTTCCAAACGCAGTTTGGAGGGTAAATACTGATGTTTTCCAGCTCGATCAATGGACCGTGTTTAGTCGGGGGCTTTTAGGAAGACCGGGCCCAGGAACCATAGACAATTGGTTCAAGATACAAAAGTATCAAGATTCCTATAAGCTTGTGTATGTCCCTCATGGTATGCAAAACCTGCAAGCCAGCTTGCGCAGATATTGGTATACAGAATGGTGAACGAGGACGTCGAAATTTGATTTTGAATAACAAGCCATTCAAGGTCAAATTCAAGAACGCATAACAAGTTTCAGGCCCATGATGGATGCTTGAATAACAAATAATAAAGAACTCTTTGATGTACTAATCAACGTTATGATATCCATAAAATACCGTTGTGTTGTGTTGTTTGCTAAAAAGACACTGAGTGTGAATTTTTTATGTGGGATAATTTCTATATCTAGTTATGTAAATTAAGGTACTTAATCTAACATATGATTCAATTAGGTCTATTTATTTATTAATCATAGTGAACATCTATTAAATGCTGATTTTTTGGATGAAAATGTTTAATCAATATTTTGAAACTCTTCGTAAATGAATGCAATTGAGCTATATTGACATAGTTATCTATATCTATACTACATATAAAAATCCCGATAATAACCCGAACCCAATAATCTGATTACTTATCGGGTCAGGTTGCAGTTCACTTTTGGTTAATAAAAACCCCAATTTAACCCGAACGATAAAACCCGATAACCCGATAACACCCTTGCTTGTGACACATTAACTTGGTTGCGTGATTTTAAAAGTAGTTTTTAGTAGTTTTATAATATTATTATATACACATAATACAAGGACTTTTAGGCTATGATTGGCTTTATAATATTATTATATACACATAATACAAGGACTTTTAGGCTATGATTGGACACAAGAATTAAGTGAAAGGTGAAGGGGCCAAATTTCAAAGTAAAAAATAGTCTTATTTATAAAACGGTTTGATAGCGATTCAGAATTATAATTATAAAGTGTAAAACAAGCAAACTTGCCGCTTGTCACTTCTTCGGGGAGAGCATTTAAGATTGATAAATGCAGTCGTGTTTCAAACGCTTGTTGAGGTGTTGTCAAACATGCAAATGTTTACCGCATGTCGCTCCTAAACGTTTCCAAAAGCTTGTTGTCAAACATGACCTTAGACTAGTCACAATGGTGACCATTACCTTCACCTTTACGTTAGTGCCACATCACCACTATCATCACGTTTTACCTTTAATGGTTATCACCATTAAAAATACCACTTTATACATACATACCACACAAAATACACTACACGCACTCAAAGAAAAAAAAAGATAATAGTGAGGATGGTTACCATTAAATGTAAAAAATAATGGTGATGGGGTGATTTTAATGGATGTCACACGCCACTTGATGGTGAGGGGGTGACAATGGTGAGAGGTCACCCCATTGTGACTAGTCTTATATACACAAGGACATAAACTTACTCATTTTTGGTTACAAGGGATAGGATGTGAATTATGGTACTTACTTAGGAGGGCCAAATTATAGCCATTTTTTAATACTCCGTATCTGGTGTAATTATGAGGGTGCATATGACGATGAAAGGGTGCAAGAACCATGAGACTTGAGGGTGCATGAGACACTGAAAGGGTGCAGGAACCATGATACGTTGAAATCTATTGAGTTAGATAATATCTCTAAAATTGGTCTCGTAATTTGTAGCAAGGTGACTTTATTATGAAATGCCTTAACAAATAATTTGTCTCGAAAATAAAATGAAAGTGTTCTCTACCAATTGCATGACTCGGAGCCCAACGAATAGCTTTCGCTTGAGCTTTTAGAGTAGAACTCAATCAAGCACTTACAACTAGGACATTGTCGTTGTGACTGCAAGCTACAAAGCCCAGACCCAACTTTCCAGACCTTTTTTGAAACGTAACGTCACAATTATTTTTGAAGTGCTCGATTAAAGCATCTCAAATGTAGACACCAATCTTAAAACTAGGGCCGGCAAATGAATTTGGAGGCCCCGGGCGAAAATTAAAAAAATGCCCCATCAAAAATAAATTAAAAAAAAAGGTGTGCATAAAAGAAATGTTCATTTATAACAATTTCTTATAACGAGGCCCTTTAATGACGTTTTATTTATTAGCAAGATGAGTTCATAATGGGATTTACAAAAAAGAAGAATTCAGATATATAGCAAAAGTAAACAAAGTGAGACCCTTTAGATTTTGGGGCCCTGTGCGAAGGCACCACTTGCACACCCTCTTCGCCGCCACTGCTTAAAACCAAATTGGAGTAAACTAGGAATAATTTTACGTCAGATATGGGTTTTACTCTAATGTACGTGCTAAACATATATCCCAAAGATTTATAATGAAAAGATTTGATTTTTTAGTAACCAAACCACTTTAACCGATGGTTGGGAAAACCCTGACTAGCAATTGTGGCTCTGATCGGCGATTGGGTTTAACCCAACCGGCGGTTAAACCACTCTCACCTGTAACGTGTACATTTTCCGAAAAATACACTTATGCTTATCGACAAAACATGAAATTCTGGAAAATACATCATATACCTGCTAAACATCATATTTGCGCTTGGGATTTACATAAATATTTTATGGAATCGTTTTTTTAAATAAGGAGTTGTCCCAAACACTCCCTTTTAAACCAACATTTTACAAATTGACTTATAATCCTGAACATAATTGACATTAAACCAGACATACTTGACATACAACATGACCAAACTAATACTTAGTAGTTTCAAACATGTTTTGACCAATTACTAATAAAATCGGGTCATTTTGGCCTTATGCCAAACATCCCTTTTTCCCCATTTACATTACAACTAAATACATGACTTGACACAATTTCTAGAAATCATTTGCTTGATCATAAATGACTCATTGGGCATTACAATATGATCAAATGAGGTATGAAGAGAGCTCGCTTACCATATTCGAGCTATATCGTTATTTACCCATAATCCCATTGCCTTAAGCCTTATAATCATCCCTTGTTGTACCTATATAAAAGATGGAATGAAGCAACATAAGTATAAGCTTTCTCTCGTAAACGAAAGTATGAAAACTAAATATATAATATAACACATGTACAAGGGTTACTTCTTTCAAACATAGGCCATAACTTGATCATGAATGTTATTTAAGCACGAGTACCCCTCTTAGGATGTCATGAGTGCATTAAGCACAATATCCGTTATGGTTCATGAGTGCTTATTCAAGCACGGTACTCCCAAGCATGAACTTGACAACTTATTTTAGGCCGTAAAAATATATATTTTGGGGGCCAATCTGTTTTGATTTGTGAACCTCAACTAAATTACCCCTAAAACCTATAATACACATTTACCTAGGTGCCAAAATTTTGGAATGCCTGACCTCCCTCCCGCCCTCAAAGAGGTCCGCCTCTGGGTAGTACTCCACTTAGGATGTCATGAGTGCATTGAGTATAATATCCATCCATTACGTATCATGAGTGCTTAGAGCACTAGGTGTCAAACGAGCTAGTCGCGCTTCACACTAAATCACCCGCCACATCAAAGATCCCATTTTTCCACAACTAAACCACAACAAACCCCTCCTCACTATAACAAACATCAACATCTTCATTTCGGGTACCACTCACTACATACCATAAAACTTATCTCTTTGATTCATACATGCATCCGCTTTGGTTTTCTCGCTTTTGTCGGACAATTCACTTCGTCGTGCGACGAAGAGCTCCACAATGGCTTAACGACGCAGGCCTAGTTTGCGGTGTGGCATGAAGACGCGAGAGCCACAATGCCGGCGGCTATGACGGGTTAATACAAGACCGCCGGTGCTCTTATTCAACTACGTACTCCACTTAGGATGTCATGAGTGCATTAAGCACGAACATGAAATATGACCTCGGGGTCAACATGAAACATGATATCGCGGACCACACCCGCCTATGAATACTTGACATGATAATATGACCACATGGGTTGACATGAGTACTTGACATGGGAATATTACTGGCACGGGTCATATGAGTATTTGACATGAGAATATGACTACATGGTTCGACATGAATACTTGAGATTATGACCTTACAGGTCATCATGAGACTTGAATTCATAAAACTTGCATAATATAACGTGAATAGCATAAACATGATGGGAATGACATAAGTTTGATAATAAACACATAAAAATATACCCTCCTCATCTCCAAATTAATTGTCATTTTCATATTTCACAAATTTTAAGAAAAAATGGTCCGCTTATAATATTAACTACTTATAAAATTTTATTCTTACCCACTTATAAACATTTTAATTAGTTAAAATTGAAAATGAACATTAAATATGAAACAATAAAAAGTAAAAAAGTGAATTTATATTTTAGGGCTAATTCTCTAAAAAAGCACCATAGTTGTCAAAAATGGCAGTTCTGCGTAGCGAACTAAAAAAAATACTCTTGTGAATACTGATGTTGACACTTTTGTCTTTCTTTAAATAGTATGACCATTTTACCCTTCCAAATTACATAAATGGTCCTTGTGGGTTTGCGAAAATTGCATCCACCGTCTCTAGGCTAAGTTACATAAATAGTCCTTGTCGTTTGGAGAAAATTGCGTCCACCGTTCCTACTTTTTTTCGAATTTTTTTTTATTTTCAATTTTTTCCTAAATTATTTTAATTTTTTTCGTAACATGTGAAAAGAAAAAATTGATTTTTTTTGTAATATTTTCTAATAAAAAAAAATTTCTATAAAAAATTCAATTGTGACAAAAAAAAATCAAAAGTGAATAAAAAAAAAGCATGAAACATATAAAACGATTAAAACGTGAATCGGATCCAAAAATATTAGGGATTGTGGATGCAATTTTGCTAAACCACAAGGACTATTTATGTAATTTACCTCTGTAGACGCTGGATGCAATTTTCAAAAATTCAAGAAGTAAAATAAATAATCACAATTTTTTATCATTATTACTACACATGAAGACAAAAAATGTCGTCATTATGTCTCAAAGAGTTTTTTTTTTTTTTTAATTCTGCACTCTAAAGTTGATTTTTTGACAACTATAATATTTTTTTTATGAATTAGCCCCTACATTTTAAGATGGAGAGAGTATAGATTAACCATGTTAAAAGCCAAAATAAAAAACTTGCTATCTATGTTAAAAAGCTATTGATTTTATTTATAAAGAATAATGCCTTTTCTTTCCTTTTCTATAAGAGCTTATTTAGATCAATGAATTGCTGTTTTAAAAAATTATAATAACTAATGATTTTTTAAAGGCATCAATATAATGAAAAATTAGCAAAAAACTAAAGGATACATAGCAGATCACCAATAACTAATGGCTATATAATTGGAATTTTATTTACTGTGTTATTTATTATGTATAACATATTTATAGCCCGTATGAAACTTACTAATTTAGTACCTGATAATGGTAAATCTGGTGGCGGTACGTGGAGGTGGTGGTGGGATAGCAAGAGTACTATCATTAAAAAACCGATAACTCTCGTACCTAAAAGTACACATAGGTAGGAGAGTCCTTCCTCCAATTCTCCCACTATACCGATTCGAAAACTGAGTAATTCCATCTCCCAAGCACTCATTGCACTGCTGCTGTGATAAATCCGGAGTGCACTGGACAAGGGCATAGATAGTTGTAAAACCTGGTCCACGAGTGTTCCCAGCGGCAAACTTATGGAGCGAACCACCAGCCGATGCATTAGCTGTCAGGTCATTTAACAAAGGTGACAATGCCCCATTGAACCTTTCAACATCCGAAGCATTTTGTGTATTCAACAAAAACACATAGAACTTTATATCAGTTTTTCCTAGTATAGTCTGGTTTGAGTATTTTAGCATGCAGTTGTCGTAGTATCCTATCGCTTCTTTTTGGTTAGGGCATATTTGTCGCAATTTAACAATTGAATCATTAAGACAACTTTGACAAGCATCCAGATTCACGTCACCTCGACATAGGGCAACAGAGTGGACTGTATCGCTGCCTTGGCCTGTGGAACGGTTAAAGAAACCAAAGCCAGAGTTGGTGTTCGGAAGGGCAGAGAGGGTTGTGTCTAGATTTCTTTTGTATGAGCTGTTTCTAGTATAATTAGCTAAGCTTTCACAGTAATAAGAGAGGAAATCGGGTTGAGCAAACGTGATAGTATTTACTAAATATAGGAAAATAAACAAGAACGCAAAGGGTGGTTTCCCGGTGAGTATGAACATGTTTAGGTGCTAGAAGGGAAAAAATAATTGAACAATTGGGTGGAATCTAAAGGGTCATAAGCATTGAACATTTTTGCAATATATATTGACGATTGCAGAGAAAAGTATGCATATTGAGACGATAATCCTCTTATGGTGGCCTCACGTTTTTTTATTTCCCACTAGAGAATTGAAATTCCCGTGGTCCAAAATTATGATACTAATCATGATTTTTTTTTTTTTCATGAATTGGTGCCTTGGGTTAAGGGTGTAGGAGGAAATCAAATGAAAAGTTGGACCATCTTCAAAATCTAGAAAGTATTAAACAAAGTCATATTAAATAATTTGACGATCATGCTCTTATAATTTAAAATAACTTGATGATAAGCGTCCCTTCCGCATTTTTTGAGTGATGACGGTTTTATGGCGGGTTTGGATAATTTGGCTACGTTGTTTTCGGATTGTTGTTGCTGCATTTTAAGATTGCTATGGGAAAAATTGGGGTTGATATATCGTTGGGTTTGTTTCGAAAATTTGGGTTTGTTGGAGAAGAATGTTAAAGTTGAAATTGAAACGTAATAGTTCAATGAAGCGTAGAGTTGGTTGGCAAATAGGTTAAAGTTGATAAATTTGGTTTAGGATTTGGTATTGTGTACCAAATGGTGGAAGTTGGTTGCCATTTGAGTTAACGGAATTATCATGATGACACGTGTGTTTGGATTAGATGAAGATGAGGAGTTCGGTATTTGAATTTGCGGGTTGGCGAGCATTTGAATGATCGGGATTCTTGTTTGTGAGTTAGAGGTAGAAATAAAGAGGAATATTGTTGAGATGCGAGGTATGTAGGTTGCGATAAAAATTAAAAGATTTAAAAGGTAATTATGGATTTTTTTTAGGTAAAGTGAGTTGTTTTTCAAAAAAAAAGGCTATAGTAGTCACCCCAAATGATCGATTAAAACCTAACGACCGTAATTAAGTCTCCAAACACCAAATAAATCTATAAATTTCAAATATTCAAATCCAAATTCTAATAACCCACTTATTTGATAAGTATTACTGCCAAACTTCAAACTTATTATCTACATATAAAACAAAGTCATATTAAAATGACTTGATGAACATGCTCTAATAATTCAAACGCGCAAATATGATAGAATAAATTAATTACCCACTCATCTAATTATCTATATATATATTATTAATACCTAAACGTAGACGCTTTCATGTCGGGCGTTTGCTTTTTTAGGCCTCGCTTGGTTCACGTAATGTTTTTGACTCGAATGGAATCAGTTTATGTTTAATTGGAATGTGAAGCCAAGAATGGAATGTTAGAAATTGAAATCCAGATTTAAAATCTGACGGAATTGAAATCGCAAACACTAGCATGCTCGGTTGGAAGAATGAAATGAGAAAAAAATAATTATATTAAAATATTTAAAATTTAATTTTAGTTTAAGATTAATAAACTAAATATTATTTAATAAATAAATTACTTATCAAATTATAATAATAATTTTTAAATAATATTATATAAACTAATATATTAAATAAATAATTTTTTATATAAAATACAATTGTGTTTTTAAAGTATAAATTAAAAAAGTAAGTTTATAAATAAATTATATTTAATTTTTAAAAAATAATAAATTTTAAATATTATAATGATAAATTTTTTAAATAAATAATAATTTATATTCAATTTTAAATAAATAATAATTTTTAGATCTTAATAACATGGTTGTTTATAAAAAATAATAATAATAACAATAATAATAATTAAATGATCGCTATAATAAAAATAATAATAATAAAAATAATAATTATAATAATAAAATAAAAAATAAAAATAAAAATAAAAAACCAAAAAATAAAAAAATAGTAATAAAAAAATAAATAAATAAATAAATAAATAATAATATTATTATTATTAATAATAATAATAATAATAATAATAATAATTATAATAAAAATAATATTAGAATTAGCTTTTCTATACTAGAGGAGTTTTGGGATCTGTTTCTAAGATTCTGCTTCCCACCTAACTTCTGTAAATCCTTTGAGTTTCTAATAAAATAATATTATAAAAAAAAAAATAATAATAATAACAATAATAATAATAATAATAATAATAATAATAATAATTGCAATGACAATGATAAAGATAATATGAATTCCATGGAATCAGAACAATCCTTCTCATAACGCCTGAATGTTGAATTCTATATATATGGGGATTTTGAAGGAATTTCATTCCATTCCGCCACCGCCAACCAAACACATTAAGCTGTTCAATTCAGATTCCAAATTCTTTAAAATTTTCAACCAAACACGCTATGAAATGAATCAATTAATTCCACTGAATCCCAGATTCCCGAACCAAACGTCCTTAGTTTGGCCCATAACTTTCTCTACCGGTTTTAGCCCGACAACCTTTGATAAAAGAAAAATTTACAAATTAGCCCATAAACTATGCTGACGGGGTGCAAAAATACCTTAAACTTTCTACTATTTATGACTTTTTTATATAACAAACTTTATTTATCAAATTTCTAGCAATTTTTTAATAAAAATATACGCATCTAAAAATGCCTTTTGGATTACTAGCAAAAACGAGCCCAATATTAAATATGCTTGACGTTACCCATTTTTTATAAAAAATATTGAATTTTAATATATATTTTGGAAAAAAAAAGAAACTTTCAAAACACACCCTTAACCTACCTAATAACTTTAAAAACTACCCTAAAGTTTATTCAAGAATATATTTAATAAAAACAATTACAATAACTACTCTGTACTTTTAGCTATTTACGGTTTACCCATTTTCTTATAAAAGAAATACTACCAAGAAGAGGCATTCAAATGCTAACAAAATAAGCCAATGTTGCAATACTTACGCACTTTGACTATACGCAAGGATTTTATATAAATTGTTAAACTTTAATATATGTTTTTGGGGGAAAAAATTAAAAGACGCCCTTAAACAATAGTAAAGGAGGGTGCTTGTACAAACACTTTTGAAACTACGAAAGACGCACACATGCTAAAAAATGGTTATGCCTTCTCATGTCAACGTTGAAAATTTTTAATAGTTATGCCGGAAAAACACTAAAACTAAAATCTTAAAAGAAATTATAAAACTAGAATTTTGCTCCCAAAAAACACATACATCGACAACAATAAGCCACACCGCGAACGCCGCAGTGCCTATCTCTACTTGTTAGTAGGGATGCATAAAACCCTGCTCATGAACCTAACCCTAAAACCAAAATCGGTTTTCTCAAAACCAGCTTAGGATCTCCTTTGAATCAACCGGCGGTTTTATAACCGGTTTCCATAGTTTGTTGTCAACGTTGCCACAAGATCTTTAAACCGAACCTGCTTCTGAAGTTAAACCTGCTTAAACCAACCGCTGCTATTTAAACCGAATAATTTTTCTCCCACAACCTGTTTTAAACTCCTGGTCTATTAATCAAAACCGCTTTTTGACCAGCTTGACTTAAACCAAACCAATTAAAACCGCTTAATTTTGAATTTTAACCGATTCGTACACCTCTAAAATTAAGGCCCAAACTCAAAATAACGAAAGTAAACTAACAAATTCCAAACTTATATAGTTACTCTTGATAGCAAATTAGGATTCGAGATTAAAGAAAACAAAATCACACCTAAAAGTCAAATGGTGGCCCAATTACAAAAAGTACGCGTACATCCAAATTATCCCCCAATCACAAGTCAAAGGCTTGGTCTACCGTAACGGATTATCCACTAAGATTATCTTTATCAAATAACTCACAACCTAATCTTTTAATAAAATATTATTTTTTCTTTCCTTCACCTAAACAATCAATACATACAACCCATCTATATTTTTTTTTACCATTTATCAACAACCCAACCTAATATATAATATAATTTTTTTATATTTAAAAACTATAATTTTATATATTTTTTAATTTTTATAATAATATAAAATACTAAATATTAAAAAAATAATAAAAAATAAAAGGCTACAAAGCAGATCGTGATCTTGGTTGGAAGTCGATCAGGTTGTTGATGTGAAATATATACAACATTATAAAAATAATATATATTGTATTTCCACAAGGCCGTTGTCAACCAATAAACATAATCAAAACCAAAAGTCAGAAACACAAAATCACACCCCAAAGTCAAATGGTGGACCAACTCCACCCAATCACTAAAAGTCTAAAAACTACGCATGTATCCAAATTATCCCCAATAACAAACAAATGATAGCTCCACGCCTCAACCATTAGACTGCAAGCATTAGGTGAGACCCCTCACACAAAAACCACTATTCAAGCGCTACCCCATTTCCCATTGTCATACTCACGCGTGAGGTAGAGAAAAAAGAAGGATAGAAGTGAGATGCTCATCTTTAGGCCATTGTGCATTTTTGTGTGTTTTAATATTTTTTTTATTTAGTAAGTGTATATAAATTATTTAAGAAAGATATGTTTGATAAAATTACTATTTTAATCTGCATGAAGCATACATGATCTAAATTTTTTATGTGTAGTACACTTTTTTTACCGATGTTCTAACTTATAAAACATTAAAAGCAAAATTAACATACGACTCTTAATAATTACTTGGACTACATATATTTTCCTTGGCAAATAAAATGAGCTTAGTTTATTAATGGGCTTTTAAACCTGCCGTTGAGTAAATATACATGTGCCACATAATAAAGAATGACCCAAATTTAAAATCCAATAAGCTTTGACATCAGAAGATCCTACTACTCAATTATTCGATCAACATGTTGGGTCGGGTTAGGTCCTATTTAAAATAATTGCATTAAGAGTAAACTACACCATTCGTCCTTGAGTAATACGTTGACCATCAAGCCATTGGCTCGACCAAAAAATTGCACCACGGCCCTAATCACAAACGTTAGTCATCATTGGCCCCTCACCCTAACCTGGTGGACTAACTCAAGGCAGTTTCTTTCATATTGGTATATTTGTCTTTTCCCACCCACTATTAATGATTTCATCTACCTTCATTTCAATCATACCTCAAAACAAAAACACACACTAACACACACCAATCGCAACCTCAATAACACAAAATTGCTATGACCTAAGGTAAATAATGAGAATCACAAGTCGAGTTTGATCCAAATGTAAATTATGGTAAGTTTTCTTATTTTTGCAATTTTTTGTTTATCCAAAGTCTTGTAAATGATACTGCTTTGTTGGGTTAATTTGATCCAACATTGAATAAACCCTAATAAACCCAAATCATAATTTTTCACCATTACATGCATCGGCAGTCAATAAGGTGCGGCATTATGAGGCTCTTTCATTAGCACCTGATAGAGGTACATTAATGGCTTTTCAAAGATTGTAGATGAAGAATTTCGATGAGTTTTCGCATTAGATGGATGCCATTGTAGAAGAGTTAGGTAATGATGGCCATAAAGTAATGTTTTATCATTTTCTTAAACCCTGGCGGTGATTTAGATAGTGGCCTACAACCTTTAGCCAGCGACCAAGATGTTCTTTTTGGCAAAATATGTTGAAGAAGGCACAAATTCATTGAAATATATGTTGTTAATGGAAGAATGAATACCGACCTTTATTTTACTCAAAGAAGAAAAAGCAGGGTTTTGATAGAAGAGTTGATGAACCAAGTTTGTCCAAAAGGGTATTACACCACGTTAGGAAATGCATTAGAGATGAGAATGCAGCAAGGTACACAAAGTAAGTCAATGTAGGTCAAGGTAGTGGTGTCACTAAAGATGTAGTGAAGGTAGTGCCGCTGGTTGTACCTAGTCGTGAGATAGTGAATTTGTGAATGATTTTTATTCTTCTTATGACCCTTATGAAGCTTCACAAGACCTAAACCTTGATCCGGTGATTTAGATGATATGTTAGAACGGGACCCAAAAATGTTGATTTAGATCTAAATAGTATGGAAAATGTTACATTAGATGTTGATAATATGATGATGCAGAGAATGAAACCGCGGTTTCTAAAGCGAGGATAGGAAGGGAAACGTGACTCGATTTGTTGGTGATGATAGCCGCGGATAGTGATTACATTATGATGAAGAAAACTATGTTTAGGAGGTTGATGTTGACATGGAAGACTTTCGCTTGCAACATTGATGAAACCGCTGGAGTCTCATGGGATGTAGGAATAGAGATGAAATATCCGATAATGAAGAAGCACAAGAGGATATAATGGATAATGATTATTTTGAGAGTGTCGATGAAAAATGAACTTGATAGGTTGAGAAAAGGAAGTTGAAACAGATTAGGAACAAAGCAATACGCTTCAACCTGTGTACAAGACATACTTTATGTGGGACGTAACTTTGGAAACAGTGGAACAAGTAAAAGACCTAGTTAAGGAGCATTCAATTGAAACAAGGAAGGAACTTAGGATGGAAAAAAATGATAAGGAAAGAGTGGTATTGGTTCTTAGGGTATTATACCAACTTTGCCCACATGTGAAGCCGGTCCTGTAATGGGCCTAATGGGCCGTGATAATGGGTCCGAGTCGGCATGCTAGTCCATCAAAAAGGCAGAGAATAATAAATGGTGGAAACCTAAAACTAGGAAGAGGATGATGCCAATAAATGTCCCGGTGTTGCTAGTATCCAAAATAAAATAGCGGATACATGCAGGTGTGAAAACCTAGATCTATTCATAAGTGCTTACAATCCGTAAATAATTTTGTATGTTACATCAAAATGGTTTGCTAAAGAACTTGTTGAGCAATCTAATCAAACCCTAACATAGCCGTCAGAGCCGCAAGAGCAATTACAGCAGGAAGCATGAAGGGTCAAGCCGTTTAACAAAAAGCATCGAGCAAAGTCGAGGTCGAAAAGAAAGTTGAGGTGATTATACTCATCAATATAAGATGCCCGAAGAGGTTGAGTTGAAGCCAATCCAAACAATAACCGAAGCCATGCAAAATGAGGCGATACATGTCCACAAGGGTTTTTAAAAGAATATATGCTTAGGGCCTTCAAAGAAGGATTCAAAGGCCGGATTGAGAGAAATACTTGACTAGATGGGGACATTCATGAAGCGGTCCATTCCTCGTCAATTACTTATCACTGTAAGTGTTGACTCAAATAATGGGATTTACCCTTTGGTATACGGGATTGGGAGACCAAAACACGATTCTTGGACATGGTTTCTTTCACAATTGAGATGACTTGACCTTTATAGAAATTCCACTTCACATTTATTAGTGATGCATGGTATGAGTCTCTTTTCACATTTGATGCTTTTTATATGATGTAAATTATCTGTTTGTAACATATGTCCATTATTTTGTGTAGGGTCTTATTCCCGTGACTTCGTAAAGAGTCATGTCGGAAAGGTTTATATCATACATTCATGAAATATGAAGCCGTGAATGGAGTGGTGCGCTACAAAGACATAAAAGAGGGAAATGTGCCACGCCAATAACAGTACGTGAAGTTTCACTAGCAATGGACGATAGTTCAAAGCATTGATAGTGCTTTTACCATTTATGGTTATTGAAGATTCACCCTCAAGATCGGCGTGCAGGTTTATTCATCGCATGACAATTTATCATAAAATAGGTTCAAGGAGTTTATTAAGATAAAGATACGTTGAAAACACATTATTTTAGGGCCATAAAAGGCATACATAAACTAAACTGAAACCATGAAAGACCAAGTGCTGATAAGACCATAAACCATAAAAGGAATACATAAACTAGGTGCTTCTAACCCATCCTTTTCTTTCCCTTCCCCTTCCCTTTTGGTGCTGCAATTTTAGTTGGTGCAACATAAGGTTTGACACCAAATTCTTCAAGAGTGGCCTTTGCAGGCAATCCTAGAACTTTAGGCCTTGCATCAAATAGAAGCTTTTCAATCTATTTTTGGGTTAGTGGCTTATCATCATCCTTTGCATTTTTGCTTGGTTCAACATAATGTGAGCTTGAGCCCAACTTTGGTTGATAAAACTCTAGCTCATCAGGTGGTACTACATACTGCAATGGAAAATACCCTCCATGTGTTACTGAACTTGTGTCATCTGTAGTTTGTGCATAGTCTGATGTATCACTGGAAATGCAGATTACTTCTGAAAAAAAAAACAATAAAACATAAGTATGTTTAACAGATAAGAGATGGAAAAGGCACATGAAGATGTTTGACCCGTTTATAACATTTTCTCTTGTTGGAACCCTTGTTTCCTGAACTCATGTTTGCAGTAAGTATGAATAGATGAGGAAGATGTTTGATATGGTTTTGTATTATCCATATCTGCCCTTATATAGAGGTGTGGTAATACATTCATTCATTGACTGCACAAATGTAGAAAAGTGATGCATTGATTCATTGACTGCAGCAATGTAGAAAAAGTGTTGCATTGATTCATTGACTGCACAAATAGAGTGAGAAAATGCAATAGTCAACTGCAAATGCATAAAAGTGAGAAAATGCAATAGTAAAATTCATAAAAGTGACTGCAATAGTAGAACAGTAAATTGCAATAATGCTACAAAGTCCAAATGTTACTGCAATAGTCAAATTCAGAGACTGCACAAATTGTATAAAAGTGATTCATTGACTGCCCAAATGTTTCTGCATTCACAGTCATACATATTTGAAATTCATTTACAGCCTTTAACTTAAATTTGAATTTTTAATAGGGAGAGCTAAGACAGATGTACTGGTGAACAATATGTGTGAAGTTTTTAATGGAAAGCTTGTTGGTGGTAGAGATAAGGCAATCATTTCAACATTGGAGTTTGCAAGGTCTTATCTAATGAAAAGAATAGTTAATGTCAATAAAATGATTGAAAGATGTGATGGTCCACTCACACCTACTGCTACAAAGATTTTGAAGTTGAACTGTGGTGAAGCAAATAAGTATACGTTACTTGGGAGGAGGTATTTATTATGAGGTAAGTGGTCCATGGAATGATCAGTGTGTGGTGAATGCGGAACAAAGGACATGTACCAGAGAAAGTGGAGTTAACTAGGATACCTTGTAAACATGCCATAGCAACCAACTGGAATATGGCACTTAACAATCAAATAGTAAGATTACCAGAGGAATGGGTACATCCATGTTATAGGTATGTAATAACTTTTTTTGATTGTACAATTACTTCATTTACATTGCCTGAATTCAGTTGGATTATTAATGCATTTCCATTTAATAGGTTGGATACATGGAAGAAGTTTTCTACATGATCAACCCAATCAGAGGTCCAGTTCATTGGCCTAAGTGTAATGTACCAACAACTCAGCTACCACCAAAACATCAACCACAGGTTGGAGAGACCAAGAAAGGAGGAAGTCTAGGGTAGTGGTTGATGTGGTGCATATGTCCAAGCATGGCAAGCTGACAAGGAAACTCAAAACTGTGACATGTGACAAGTGTGGAACAGAGGTCACAACTCAAGGAGTTGCACCGACCAAGAAAATCAAAGTCAAAGGGAGGTGGTAAGAAGAGGAAAACTAGAGGTGCTTCTGGGGAAAATGACAACTCTGCAAGAAGACCTAGTGATGCTGATAAAGGTAAAGGAGTTGTAGTTGATGATGGAAAAGAAGAAAAGGCCCACCAAGGAAGAAAGTTGTTGTTCTTGGTTGATATTTCTTTTATGTATACTTAGTTTCTTGTGTTTGGATTATGACTACTTATCGGTATTTGGACATGGTCTCAGAGGGATTAGACTTGTGTGCGTAATGGTTCTATTTTGTATGATGCGCTTGGTAATGGTTCTATTAGACTTGTATCTGGTAATGGTAATGGTTCTATTAGACTTTTTTTGTATTTGGCTTGTATCCTTAATGGTAATGGTTTTATTGCACTTAAATATGCAGTTGACTTCTTGTACTAGTAGTTAATGTGTCAAGAATATGTGTTTTCAAGAATATGTAATTTCACTTTCTTGTTATGGTTCCATTTGACTTAACAAGTAATGGGTCTATTCCAGTTTCTGGTAATGGGTCACTTTTTTGTAATTCAGTGTCTCAAAGAACACAAGTCTTTGACTTTAAATTGATTGACTATAAAACATCCACTAAACAAGTAATGGGTCTATTCCAGTTTCTGGTAATGGGTCACTTTTTTCATATGGTTTGGTTCAATACATTCAACACAAAAAAGAATACTAACAACTTCATTTGATTCATTCATAGAAACCACAAAACATCCATTAAACACCACAAAATAACCTTAACTTACACTAGACACCCATTAAAGAACCTAACTTAAAATATTATTTAAGTCAAGAGATTGTACACAACAGACATCAACAAAAGAGCCCAAGAAACATATAGACACTTCTTCATCCTTGCTCTTTGTTCCGCAACTCTTGATTTGTCCTCGATGGTTGTTTAGTGATCTCAATAGTCCGGGTATTATGTTAACAGATCGACCACACATTGGGGATCCACCCAATCAAGGAAAGGACAATTTTATCCTGTTTAAAGATTAAACAATAATAGTTAATAACATAATAAAAGAAATCAAAACCATGTTCTTTCACTAAATAACATGATGCGCACCATATCCGGAACCAAAAACCTTCGTCCTGAGTTGATGTTGGTCCATGATGTTCTCACCACTGCTCGTCTTCCACAATGACAATTCACCATTTCTTATCTTCAATTATTGTGAATAGAAGTGTTAATGGAAGAAAGAAAGAAAAATAAAAATTTAGGTGGGATGGGATGGTTATATATGGTGGGAAATGAGATATAAAGAAGCGGGAAAAATCTTTAGGGTGGGAAAAGTGGTGTGGAAGGGAAAAGACAAATATACCCTCCACTTAAATAGGCTTAACGCCCGTTACTCACGCCAGTTAGGGTGAGGGACCAACGCTGAGTAACGTTTCGCAGTTAAGGACCAACGGTGCAATTTTTTTGGTCAAAGAATGATACATGATGGTCAACGTATACCACAAGGACGAATGGTGTAGTTTACTCTAAAAAAAAAATACACTACCTAAAAACCAGTACATTAGCAATTGTAACCAACTAAAATTGGGTTGTTTGAACTAGTACCATATACACATAAACCACCTAAATCCGAACTG
>OU343218.1:191501799-191663389 GCA_910596185.1 Chrysanthemum makinoi | reverse complement strand
AATGATATCACAAAAGACCCATAAAACAAAATGCCAACATATGACAACTAATAATACATTTTAACATATAGCATAATGTAGAACCTGAGGGAGTGATGAAGTGAGGTCCACAAGTGGCATTGTTGAGCTTGAGCAGTGACACTGATGTGTTGTTCTGCATTTGATAATGGAGGGAAAACCGGGTCTGGGTCGGGTCAGGGAGTGGGTCTTTTTGTTGTTGGTGTGAATATTGAAGGGAATTTTGGTGGAGGGTGAGATGGAAGGAAGTAAAGCTGAAGAGAAATATAAGCAGCAAGGAAATGACATTTGAGAGAGAAGATGAACCAGTTTTGGTTCACAGATTTTTTTTATTTGATTTTCTGTTATTTTTAACTGAATTTTGGCTGTTTAACCGGGTTTGACCCGATTCCAAATACCATATATTGTGATTTTTTTCGTTATGAAAAAAACAATGAGTATAAGAGGTCAATCTATGTTAAAGGGTTGAGTGATACGAGTCATATAGTCATCGCAATTTTTGACCTGACATGAAAACATGATTCGAAATTGATATGAAGATAAAACATGTTTGGGTTAAAGATATATAGGTCCAAGTCTGTTTAATTAACGAGTTAGGTTTGGGTTATGTGTGTGTTAAGTATCCGTCGACTCGTTTCACTGTATAAACCTTTAAAAACATAACCATAAGTATTGAAAATTAAAATTAAGGGTTATTCTTCATATAGATTAAAGAAAGTTTAATTTCCACCTAATAGAGCATAACCTCATTTATTTCAAATTTATACTTGTGTGATTGTGTAATTGCACGATTCCATTACAATTTTAACAAATGTTTATTTAAGAAAAGTAAATATTTTTTTTGCAGATGTGATGTGTTTTTTTGGAAAAAGACAAAAATTCCTTGAAATACTATTTTTTTCAAATTCATTTTTTTTTTGTCATTTTTGAAAAAAACAAAAATCCAAAATCAAAAAACACTACCTTGTCACATAAAAAACATATAAGCCGCACAAAAAACATCATAAAACCACATGGACATTTGTCAATATTTTTACAGAGTCGCACAATTGCGCGATCTCACAAAAATAAGTTTGGAATAACAGATCGCACGTTCTTATTTTTAAAAATGCAACTCTTTTTTTCTCTAATTTAATAATTAGGTAAAACAAATAATTAAATTTGTGTTTCGATATTGAGTTTTTGAAATTTATGTAGTTTTTTATAACTTCATTAATTATTAAAATTATTAAGGAATTTTGTGATCTAAAGTCTAAACTCACTACAAGGATAGGAAGCACTCGTGAGGAAGTTTTTGGTGAGGACACGGCGTTCTCATCAAAAGCTGTTAAACGACAAAAAACCGAGTTTTAGAATTTGACTTTATCAAAAAGCCAATAATTTTTTATCAAAAACTTTGGCAAAGACATATCTTCACCAAAAGATTGACTATTTTTCATTACTTCCTTTACTTTATTCATTTTTTTTGCCAATTTTTCGGCGAGGATATGTTCTCGCAAAAAGTTTGACTAAAATGTTGACCAATTCACTATGAGTTTAATTAACAGCTTAGTAATTAATTAAATGAAACTGGTGACGTTGGTTTACCTTTTGCGAGGAATTGTGTGGGTCACATTTTGTTGTTGGTAAAACCCAAATTTGACCTCGCCAATACCTCTAGCAACGAGCTTTTTGCGAGGATTTTTTAGCGATGACATATCCTCACCAAAGAGCTTTATTGAAGACATGTCGCCAAAAAGGCTCAAAAAGTCCTCTCCAATGGGGTTGATCGATGTTGTGACTACTTCACTCTTAACTGAACCTAATTGAACTTGTTTAATTAAAAATGTTACAAAGATAATAAGCGGGTTATACATATCTATATATTTATATCATATTTCATATATATCGAGTTTACAAAAAGACGTGACATAAGGCGTAGCGGCATGACGTGACGACATGATCAAACCTCACGCATATATATATGGTGTTGTGACTACTTCACTCTTAACTGAACCTAATTGAACTGTTTAATTAAAAATGTTACAAAGATAATAAGCGGGTTATACATATAATAATGATGCAACTTAGGGTTAAATTCAAGGTTATAAATAGCACGAGGCGTGGTGTGGCGGCATGACCAAGCCTCACGCTTTTGCGGTCAAGACGAGGCTTTTGCGTTTATAAAACGTAAAATAAAGCGGCACAAAAAATGAAAATATCTATATATTTATATCATATTTCATATATATCGAATTTACAAAAGAGCGTGACATAAAATGCTTGACGGCGTGGCGGCATATGTGATCAAACCTCCATTCTTTGAGGCGCTACTAGCCTTTGAAAATAATGGTTAAATTTGTTGACACAATTAATAAGTTGGTCCCGTTTGAGTTTAGATTATGTTAATATGGAAATCCGTTCATTCAAATCAAACTCGATTGCCTTGCAAGATTGAAAAAAAGATGTTACAAAGTATATGATGGATTAATGTCACGAAACACAGAATAATAAACCTATGTCGACATATTCCATATCCTCCTACAACAAACCATGCTAGATATAGCCTTTTCTTGTGATTTACATGTGACATTGATGTATACTTTTGGAAAGTTCAAACACATAACACCAGACATCATCCACAATCATTTATATCTATCTATACTACATAAAATAAAAAAACGGTCAAATGTGAAAAGTGGAAAAGTTGAATTGTTGAAATTGGTCAAATGAGAGAGAAATGCATAATGTAATTAATACTCTTATTAAAACACCTCATTACTTAAAAGTGCAATAATTTATTCACATTGTACAACTAATTAAAAGCACATTTACAAAATTAAAAACAACCAATTAAAATACTCCTTACTAAAAAGTACAATAAAAATTTCATAACGTGCAATTTAAAGAAGCTACAACATAATCCAAAATATAAAATAATTAAACACATTAATTAATGATATTTTTAAAACACCCTAAATTGAAAAGTACATGTTATATACACATTACACAAATTAATAAAACACACAAAACTTCATACAAGTTAACAAGTTGATGTTACACATAGTTTTGAAAACCGGACCGAACCGGACCAACGTGTTCAACTGGGAACAGGTGTCGCCGCCGGTTCGGCTAACCAATTAAAGAAATTCGAAAACGAACCAGAGATGACCCGTTGAAACGGATACAAACTGGTGAATCATGTCTCATCGAGATCAATTTCTGCGGTTAATCGTCACGGTACTATACAGCAGCGAGAGTACCCTGCTATATACCATATATAAAGGAAAACCAAAAAGTAAAAAGTTGAAACTAAAGTGGAAATGTTGAAGACATATATTTTAAAAGGAAACTATTAATACACATCGAAAAATGGGTTGACGGGACGCTTCAACCCGTGGGTTGACCGATTTAATTTGACTTGTTTTTTACCCAACCTGTCGGGTTGACTCGTTTAAATCGACTTGTTTTTTTGACCGGAACGGTTCAACCGGTTGAACCACTCGGGTAGAACCAGGTTTCAAATTTGACAAAATTATATAAGAAATGATGAAGTAGTTGTGGAACCCGTGACAAATTTGGAAAAATGATAGACCAAGTAATTGTAGTTTTTTGTTGTTTATTTTGATTTGACACATGTACGTTATCATTTGTATAATGTTATTTTGAAAAATGTTGGTCTTGCACCACTTAAGGGACTAGCATATATGAATTGTCTTTTAAAAGTTAATAAATATTGTATAACCCTTTGTCATATTTTTATCTTTAGAGATAATTATTTGTACCCCAAACAAATAGCTTTGAACAATGCTTAAATAACTATGCAAATTGATAGTACAAGATAATCTTATTATGGTGATATTAAATTTGTAAGGTTACAAGTTTAAAAGCCAAACACTAAATAATAAACGCTACACATATAAAAAAAAAATAGTTATCACTTTGTACAATAATATGACAAAGAAAAGGCCTTGTAGCATTGAAATCTAAACTACATTATAATATATATATATATATATATATATATATATATATATATATATATATATATATATATATATATATATATATATATATATATATATATATATATATATATATATTAAAGTATTGAATTTATATACATTTTTGAGCATTAAATTTCCATATTAATGAACCAGATAAGATGTCTCAAAGATAATATATATATATTATAACTACATTATAATATTACCAACTACATAATATCGTTGATTTTTGTAATACTTGAATTTATTATAACTAAAATCTTAATAACTTAAAAGTTAAAACAATCATATAAGAAATATACTCCCACACTTAGATCGACTCTATATAATTTTCTTGAAAACTGTATATTCTGCTACATCTTGCGCAGCATCGTAATTATAGTTATGAAAATGATTCTGCGAGGTTGCAAATACATTTGTTGAAACATGGGTTGTTGGAATTTTGCAGAAACTAGCCACCGTTGCCGCTAAAGCACGGGTCTTCAAATCTAGTACTATTCTATGTATTTTAGAAATTGTTAAAATTGAAGACTTAAAAGTTTAATCAACACACTTACTAATAATAGAAAATGAAGTTACATTGAAAAAATTAAATATTACTCCCTCCGTCTCATTTTTTGGCCTTCGACTTTGACTTTGAGAAGCCTTTCTTGTTCAACTTTGACATTAATATATTTATTTGTGTTATATAATACTTGATGAAAATTATACCAAATGAAAATACATTTAAAACCCAATACATTCATATATTTTCATCAAGTATTATATAACACAAACAAAAATAATTATGGTCAAAGTTGCTAAAAAAGTGATATGAAGTATTAATAATTTTGAAGCGGGAAGTATAAGTTTGTAGACTTGTAATATCCCTTCAATAAATACCTAATAATATTATTTTTAAAACACACTACGATAATAAATATATATTATTATACATATTGTATAAATTAATAAAATACACAAAGATTCATACAACTTATATGAAAACAAGTTGATGGTACATATGGTTTTAAAAACCGGACCGGACCAACGGATTCAACGTGGTTTAACAGGGAATCGGAGTCACCACTGGTTCGACTAACTAATAAAAACCGTCCGAAAATGACCTTGAGAGGACCATCGTAACAGGTAAAAATGGATTAATCGGGCCGGACTAGGATCATTCTCTTCTTGTTTTTCTTAGGTTAATCAGCTCGTCATTGTTATTTTATTAGTGTCTGAACTTTAATCACATGTTAACTGCCGCCGCAAAGCGAAAATACCCTGATATATATCCTTAACAAATACTCCCTCCGTCCCATATTAAATGTCCACTTTGAATTTTTAAAGTCTTTTTTCATTAACTTGACTTTAAATATTTATCTTTGTGTTATATAATAATACTTGATACAAAATATATGAACGAATTGGTTTCTAAATGTATTTTCGTTGATATAATTTTTAGCAAGTATTATATAATACAAATACAAATATTTAAGGTCAAAATTGAAGAAAAAAAGACTTTAAATGTATTTTCGTTGATATAATTTTTAGCAAGTATTATATAATACAAATACAAATATTTAAGGTTAAAATTAAAAAAAAAAAAAAAAAAAAAGACAAAAACAACTTCAAATGTCAAAATTGGACATTTAATATGGGACGGAGAAAGTATATGAATTAACTAACGACATCATATTCTATATATTTGCATGCATATAAGTAGCAACAAATGAAAGAAGCATTCTTAATTTTCATTTTCGTCATAGTGTAATCCACATTCCACCTTCCTCATGCCAACACCCGGCTCCTATTCGCGAAACTGACCACAACATTATAAAATCTAGCAACAATGTACTACTACCTCTTGCTTATCTTGCATGGCGCTTGGCCTGACCACCGCCGAATGGGCCACTTATGCGAAGTGGTGCAAGAACTCACTGAAGTAGATGGATTACCCTTGAATTTTGCACCAGCTAATCCCAACAAATATGGCATCATTCATGAATCTACTGATCTTAATATTAAGTTTATGGAAGCACGTACATAAATATGATGGATAAAACATAGAAAAATATATTGTAATCGTTTAGATTTATCTCCATCTATCTTGCTATAACAAACCATGCTACATTTAGCCATGGCTTATCCTTCACATGTTACAGTGGTGTAAACTTTTGGCATATATGCGCTTAAATTTAACATATACCACAATACAATCACATCATCCATAATTCTATTTTGGTAGTACATGACTACTATAAGTACATGTTTCTCAATTGTCATGCATATCACTACCAAACCCTACAAAGAAAACTAGCAATATCCAAAAAAAATGAAAGAATCACTCTTCATTTTGGCAGTTTTATCGACACTTGCATTTTTGTTGTGCCAAAACACAACTCCAGTCCGCGATACTGACGGGAGCGTCCTTAAATCTGGAAACAACTACTACATCTTGCCCGTCATGCATGGCGTGGGTGGTGGCTTAGGGTGTGTTTGTTTTTTTTTTATAAAAGTCTTCTAGCTCTTACCTGCAGGTAAGGAGGGCGTTTTCTTTGTTTGTTTTCTTTTGAGTCAGACCACATATAACATTTTCTCAGAAGAGATGGGGACTTGTACTGCTCTATACCGATAAGACTTGTGTTAATATAATATATTTGATGGTTTATTAGCTATGTTATATTTATGATAAAAAGTCTTGTTTCATATTTACATAAGTTTCTTATTATCGTATTGCGTTGATTTAATAAATAAATTGCAGAAAGAAGCACTTAAAATCATTCGGACAATTATAAAAAACAAACAACATTATTTCGTTCAGATTTAGACTTTCTAACCACCTCTTACTGGTAAGAAGTGGTAGTCAGATTCAGACCTAAAACATCTTAATGAAACAAACACACCCTTAATCACAGCCCGCGGAAGCGGCGAGATTTGTACCACGCAAGTTGCCCAAGCAATTAGTGAGGTGCTGCCTGGGGAACCCTTGAAATTCTTACCAGCCAACCCCAACAAAGATGGCATCATTCGCGAATCAACAGATCTTAACATTATGTTTGTGAATCCACTTGCGTGTGTTCCAAACGCAGTTTGGTGGGTAAATACTGATGTTTTCCAGCTCGATCAACGGACCGTGTTTAGTCGGGGGCTTTTAGGAAGACCGGGCCCAGGAACCATAGACAATTGGTTCAAGATACAAAAGTATCAAGATTCCTATAAGCTTGTGTATTGTCCCTCGCGGTATGCAAAACCTGCAAGCCAGCTTGCGCAGATATTGGTATACAGAATGGTGAACGAGGACGTCGAAATTTGATTTTGAATAACAAGCCATTCAAGGTCAAATTCAAGAACGCATAACAAGTTTCAGGCCCATGATGGATGCTTGAATAACAAATAATAAAGAACTCTTTGATGTACTAATCAACGTTATGATATCCATAAAATACCGTTGTGTTGTGTTGTTTGCTAAAAAGACACTGAGTGTGAATTTTTTATGTGGGATAATTTCTATATCTAGTTATGTAAATTAAGGTACTTAATCTAACATATGATTCAATTAGGTCTATTTATTTATTAATCATAGTGAACATCTATTAAATGCTGATTTCTTGGATGAAAATGTTTAATCAATATTTTGAAACTCTTCGTAAATGAATGCAATTGAGCTATAGTGACATAGTTATCTATATCTATACTACATATAAAAATCCCGATAATAACCCGAACCCAATAATCTGATTACTTATCGGGTCAGGTTGCAGTTCACTTTTGGTTAATAAAAACCCCAATTTAACCCGACCTGATAAACCCGATAACCCGATAACACCCTTGCTTGTGACACATTAACTTGGTTGCGGTGATTTCAAAAAGTAGTTTTTAGTAGTTTTATAATATTATTATATACACATAATACAAGGACTTTTAGGCTATGATTGGCTTTATAATATTATTATATACACATAATACAAGGACTTTTAGGCTATGATTGGCGACTCGAAGCAGTAGTAGCAGTAAGCAATAACAGTTAGTAGTAAAAAATAGCTGTTTATTTATAAAACGTGTTTGATAGCGTAGCTGTAATTATAATTATAAAGTGTAAAACAAGCAAACTTGCCGCTTGTCACTTCTTCGGGGAGAGCATTTAAGATTGATGCAGTTGGTCATGTTTCAAACGTTTGTTGAGGTGTTGTCAAACATGCAAATGTTTACCGCATGTCGCTCCTAAACGTTTCCAAAAGCTTGTTGTCAAACATGACCTTAGACTAGTCACAATGGTGACCATTACCTTCACTTTTACGTTAGTGCCACATCACCACTATCATCACGTTTTACCTTTAATGGTTATCACCATTAAAAATACCACTTTATACATACATACCACACAAAATACACTACACGCACTCAAAGAAAAAAAAAGATAATAGTGAGGATGGTTACCATTAAATGTAAAAAATAATGGTGATGGGGTGATTTTAATGGATGTCACACGCCACTTGATGGTGAGGGGGTGACAATGGTGAGAGGTCACCCCATTGTGACTAGTCTTATATACACAAGGACATAAACTTACTCATTTTTGGTTACAAGGGATAGGATGTGAATTATGGTACTTACTTAGGAGGGCCAAATTATAGCCATTTTTTAATACTCCGTATCTGGTGTAATTATGAGGGTGCATATGACGATGAAAGGGTGCAAGAACCATGAGACTTGAGGGTGCATGAGACACTGAAAGGGTGCAGGAACCATGATACGTTGAAATCTATTGAGTTAGATAATATCTCTAAAATTGGTCTCGTAATTTGTAGCAAGGTGACTTTATTATGAAATGCCTTAACAAATAATTTGTCTCGAAAATAAAATGAAAGTGTTCTCTACCAATTGCATGACTCGGAGCCCAACGAATAGCTTTCGCTTGAGCTTTTAGAGTAGAACTCAATCAAGCACTTACAACTAGGACATTGTCGTTGTGACTGCAAGCTACAAAGCCCAGACCCAACTTTCCAGACCTTTTTTGAAACGTAACGTCACAATTATTTTTGAAGTGCTCGATTAAAGCATCTCAAATGTAGACACCAATCTTAAAGGTAGGCAAAATGAATTTGGAGGCCCGGGTTAAAAAGGCCCCATCAAAAATAAATTAAAAAAAAAAGGTGTGCATAAAAGAAATGTTCATTTATAACAATTTATAACGAGGTTTCTGACGTTTTATTTATTAGCAAGATGAGTTCATAATGGGATTTACAAAGAAGAAGGATATATATGAAATAAACAAAGTGAGACCCTTTAGAGATTTTGGGGGCAGTGAAGGCGCACTCTTGCACACCCTCTTGCCATCTGCTTAAAACCAAATTGGAGTAAACTAGGAATAATTTTACGTCAGATATGGGTTTTACTCTAATGTACGTGCTAAACATATATCCCAAAGATTTATAATGAAAAGATTTGATTTTTTAGTAACCAAACCACTTTAACCGATGGTTGGGAAAACCCTGACTAGCAATTGTGGCTCTGATCGGCGATTGGGTTTAACCCAACCGGCGGTTAAACCACTCTGACGTGTAACGTGTACATTTTCCGAAAAATACACTTATGCTTATCGACAAAACATGAAATTCTGGAAAATACATCATATACCTGCTAAACATCATATTTGCGCTTGGGATTTACATAAATACATGCAGAATCGTTTTTTTTTTTTTTTAAATAAGGAGTTGTCCCAAACACTCCCTTTTAAACCAACATTTTACAAATTGACTTATAATCCTGAACATAATTGACATTAAACCAGACATACTTGACATACAACATGACCAAACTAATACTTAGTAGTTTCAAACATGTTTTGACCAATTACTAATAAAACTGGGTCATTTTGGCCTTATGCCAAACATCCCTTTTTCCTGCATTTACATTACAACTAAATACATGACTTGACACAATTTCTAGAAATCATTTGCTTGATCATAAATGACTCATTGGGCATTACAATATGTATCAAATGAGGCATGAAGAGAGCTCGTTTACCATATTCGAGCTATATCGTTATTTACCCATAATCCCATTGCCTTAAGCCTTATAATCATCCCTTGTTGTACCTATATAAAAGATGGAATGAAGCAACATAAGTATAAGCTTTCTGAGTAAACGAAAGTATGAAAACTAAATATATAATATAACACATGTACAAGGGTTACTTCTTTCAAACATAGGCCATAACTTGATCATGAATGTTATTTAAGCACGAGTACCCCTCTTAGGATGTCATGAGTGCATTAAGCACAATATCCGTTATGGTTCATGAGTGCTTATTCAAGCACGGGTACTCCCAGTGGCGGAACTTGACAACTTATTTTATGGGGGCCGAATATATTTTGGGGGGAATCGAGATTTGTTTGTAACTCA
Source organism: Chrysanthemum makinoi (assembly GCA_910596185.1). NCBI lineage: Eukaryota > Viridiplantae > Streptophyta > Magnoliopsida > Asterales > Asteraceae > Chrysanthemum > Chrysanthemum makinoi. The sequence continues at coordinate 191,652,998 of OU343218.1, read as the reverse complement.
ACTAAATTACCTAAAACCATAATATTTACACTAGGTCAAAATTTTGGGCCGGGACCCTCCCTACAAAGGTCCGCCTCTGGTAGTACTCCAGGATGTCATGAGAGCATTGAGTATAATATCCATCCATTACGTATCATGAGTGCTTAGAGCACTAGGTGTCAAAACGAGCCTTAGGCTCGTCGTCTCCAGTAGCACATCAGATCCCATTTTTCACAACTACCACAACACCCCTCCTCTCTCATACAAACATCAACATCTTCATTTGGGGCCCACCACTACATACCATAAAACTTATCTCTTTGATTCATACATGCATCCGTTTGGTTTTCCGGCTTTTGTCGACAATTCACTTCGTCGTGCAGACGAGCTCCACATGGCGACGGCGGCGAGGAGCCTAGCGGTGTGGCTGGCCGAGAGCCACGGTGGCGGCGAAGGGGACGGCGAAGACCACACCGTGTGCTCTTATTCAACTACGGGTACTCCACTTAGGATGTCATGAGTGCATTAAGCACGTAACATGAAATATGACCTCAGGGGTCAACATGAAACATGATATCGTGACCACACGGGTCCACATGAATACTTGACATGATAATATGACCACATGGGTTGACATGAGTACTTGACATGGGAATATTACCACATGGGTCGACATGAGTATTTGACATGGGAATATGACTACATGGTTCGACATGAATACTTGAGATTATGACCTTACAGGTCATCATGAGACTTGAATTCATAAAACTTGCATAATATAACGTGAATAGCATAAACATGATGGGAATGACATAAGTTTGATAATAAACACATAAAAATATACTCCCTCTGTCCCAAATTAATTGTCTATTTTCATATTTCACAAATTTTAAGAAAAAATTGGTCCGTTATAATATTAACTACTTATAAAATTTTATTCTCACCCACTTATAAACATTTTAATTAGTTAAAATTGAAAATGAACATTAAATATGAGACAATAAAAAGTAAAAAAGTGAATTTATATTTTACGGCTAATTCTCTAAAAAAGCACCATAGTTGTCAAAAATGGCAGTTCTGCGTAGCGAACTAAAAAAAATACTCTTGTGAATACTGATGTTGACACTTTTGTCTTTCTTTAAATAGTATGACCATTTTACCCTTCCAGATTACATAAATGGTCCTTGCGGGTTTCTTGAAATTGCATCCACCGTCTCTAGGCTAAGTTACATAAATAGTCCTTGTCGTTTGGAGAAAATTGCGTCCACCGTTCCTACTTTTTTTCGAATTTTTTTTTATTTTCAATTTTTTTTTTCTGAAATTATTTTTAATTTTTTTTTTCGTAACATGTGAAAAGAAAAAATTGATTTTTTTTGTAATATTTTCTAATAAAAAAAAATTTCTATAAAAAATTCAATTGTGACAAAAAAAAATCAAAAGTGAATAAAAAACAGGTGAAAACATATAAAAACGTAGATTAAAACGTAACGGATCCAAAAAAAATATTAGGGATTGTGGATGCAATTTTTGCTAAACCACAGGGACTATTTATGTAATTTACCCTAGAGACGGTGGATGCAATTTCCAAAAATTCAAGGGTAAAATAGTCATCACAATTTTTTTTTATCATTATTACTCACATGAAGACAAAAATGTCGACATTAGTGTTCAAAAGAGTTTTTTAATTGGTACTCTAAAGTTGATTTTTTGACAACTATAATATTTTTTTTTTATGGAATTAGCCCTACATTTTAAGATGGAGAGAGTATAGATTAACCATGTTAAAAGCCAAAATAAAAAACTTGCTATCTATGTTAAAAAGCTATTGATTTTTATTTATAAAGAATAATGCCTTTTCTTTCCTTTTCTATAAGAGCTTATTTAGATCAATGAATTGCTGTTTTAAAAAATTATAATAACTAATGATTTTTTAAAGGCATCAATATAATGAAAAATTAGCAAAAAACTAAAGGATACATAGCAGATCACCAATAACTAATGGCTATATAATTGGAATTTTATTTACTGTGTTATTTATTATGTATAACATATTTATAGCCCGTATGAAACTTACTAATTTAGTACCTGATAATGGTAAATTCGGTGGCGGTACGTGGAGGTGGTGGTGGGATAGCAAGAGTACTATCGTTAAAAAACCGATAACTCTCGTACCTAAAAGTACACATAGGTAGGAGAGTCCTTCCTCCAATTCTCCCACTATACCGATTCGAAAACTGAGTAATTCCATCTCCCAAGCACTCATTGCACTGCTGCTGTGATAAATCCGGAGTGCACTGGACAAGGGCATAGATAGTTGTAAAACCTGGTCCACGAGTGTTCCCAGCGGCAAACTTGCGGAGCGAACCACCAGCCGATGCATTAGCTGTCAGGTCATTTAACAAAGGTGACAATGCCCCATTGAACCTTTCAACATCCGAAGCATTTTGTGTATTCAACAAAAACACATAGAACTTTATATCAGTTTTTCCTAGTATAGTCTGGTTTGAGTATTTTAGCATGCAGTTGTCGTAGTATCCTATCGCTTCTTTTTGGTTAGGGCATATTTGTCGCAATTTAACAATTGAATCATTAAGACAACTTTGACAAGCATCCAGATTCACGTCACCTCGACATAGGGCAACAGAGTGGACTGTATCGCTGCCTTGGCCTGTGGAACGGTTAAAGAAACCAAAGCCAGAGTTGGTGTTCGGAAGGGCAGAGAGGGTTGTGTCTAGATTTCTTTTGTATGAGCTGTTTCTAGTATAATTAGCCGCGTTTTCACAGTAATAAGAGAGGAAATCGGGTTGAGCAAACGTGATAGTATTTACTAAATATAGGAAAATAAACAAGAACGCAAAGGGTGGTTTCCCGGTGAGTATGAACATGTTTAGGTGCTAGAAGGGAAAAAATAATTGAACAATTGGGTGGAATCTAAAGGGTCATAAGCATTGAACATTTTTGCAATATATATTGACGATTGCAGAGAAAAGTATGCATATTGAGACGATAATCCTCTTATGGTGGCCTCACGTTTTTTTATTTCCCACTAGAGAATTGAAATTCCCGTGGTCCAAAATTATGATACTAATCATGATTTTTTTTTTTTTCATGAATTGGTGCCTTGGGTTAAGGGTGTAGGAGGAAATCAAATGAAAAGTTGGACCATCTTCAAAATCTAGAAAGTATTAAACAAAGTCATATTAAATAATTTGACGATCATGCTCTTATAATTTAAAATAACTTGATGATAAGCGTCCCTTCTGTCATGTTTTTTGTTTTTTTTTTGAGTGATGACGGTTTTGCGGGTTTGGATAATTTGGGTTGTCGTGATTGTTGTTGGGTTTGTTGGTATTGTTGTTGGGAAAAATTGGGGTTGATATATTGGTTGGGTTTGTTGCTGGAAAATTTGGGTTTGTTGGAGTAGTTGTTAAAGTTGAAATTGAACGAATAGTTGAAGTTGCACGAGTGTAAGTTGGTTGGCAAATAGGTTAAAGTTGATAAATTTGGTTTAGGATTTGGTATTGTGTACCAAATGGTGGAAGTTGGTTGCCATTTGAGTTAACGGAATTTGCGGATGACGGTGTTTGGATTAGATGAAGATGAGGAGTTCGGTATTTGAATTTGCGGGTTGGCGAGCATTTGAATGATCGGGATTCTTGTTTGTGAGTTAGAGGTAGAAATAAAGAGGAATATTGTTGAGATGTGCAGGTAGAAGTGCGTATAAAAATTAAAAGATTTAAAAGGTAATTATGGATTTTTTTTTAGGGTAAAGTGAGTTGTTTTTCAAAAAAAAGGCTATAGTAGTCACCCCCAAATGATCGATTAAAATCCGAACGACTGTAATTAAGTCTCCAAACACCAAATAAATCTATAAATTTCAAATATTCAAATCCAAATTCTAATAACCCACTTATTTGATAAGTATTACGGTCAAACTTCAAACTTATTATCTACATATAAAACAAAGTCATATTAAAATGACTTGATGAACATGCTCTAATAATTCAAACGCGCAAATATGATAGAATAAATTAATTACCCACTCATCTAATTATCTATATATACTATAGCGCACATTAAACGTAGACGTTTCATGTGCTGGGCAAGGTTTGCTTTTTTTAGGGCTCGTTTGGTTCACAGAATGTTTTTGACGGAATTGGAATCTGTTTAAGGAATTGGTGTGAAGGAAATGGAATGTTAGAAATTGAAATCCTTAGGATTTAAAATCTGACGGAATTGAAATCTGCAAACACTAGCGCATGTTTGGTTGGAAGAATGAAATGAGAAAAAATAATTATATTAAAATATTTAAAATTTAATTTTAGTTTAAGATTAATAAACTAAATATTATTTAATAAATAAATTACTTATCAAATTATAATAATAATTTTTTAAATAATATTATATAAACTAATATATTAAATAAATTTTTTTATATAAAATACAATTGTGTTTTTTAAAGTATAAATTAAAAAAAGTAAGCTATAAATAAATTATATTTAATTTTTAAAAAATAATAAATTTTAAATATAATAATGATAAATTTTTTAAATAAATAATAATTTATATTCAATTTTAAATAAATAATAATTTTTAGATCTTAATAACATGGTTGTTTATAAAAAATAATAATAATAACAATAATAATTAAATGATCGTTTATAATAAAAATAATAATAATAAAAATAATAATTATAATAATAAAATAAAAAAATAAAAAATAAAAAAATAAAAAACAAAAATAAAAAAAATAGTAATAAAAAAAATAAATAAATAAATAAATAAATAATAATAATATTATTATTATTAATAATTATAAAAATAATAATAATAATAATATTATAATAAAAAAAAATAATATTAGAATTAGCTTTTCTATAGCTAGAGGAGGGCCGAGTTAGTATCTCCATTTCCTTTAACTAACTTGTAAATCCTTTGAGTTTCTAATAAAATAATATTATAATAAATAAAAAAAATAATAATAATAACAATAATAATAATAATAATAATAATAATAATAATAATTGCAATGACAATGATAAAGATAATATGAATTCCATGGAATTGTAAACAATCCTTCTCATACTGCCATGGAATGTTGAATTCCATATATATGGGATTTTGAAGGAATTTCATTCCATTCCGATGCAAATGGCATATAGGAATGGAATTGATTCAAATTCTTTAAAATTTTCAACCAAACACGCTATGAAATGGGTGAATTCCAATTCCACCGAATCCTAGGATTCCCGAACACGGGCCCTTAGTTTGGCCCACAACTTTTCTCGGTCGGTTTTAGCCCGACAACCTTTGATAAAAGAAAAATTTACAAATTAGCCCATAAACTATGCGACGGGGTGCAAAAAATACCTTAAACTTTCTACTATTTATGACTTTTTTATATAACAAACTTTATTTATCAAATTTCTAGCAATTTTTTTAATAAAAAATATACAGACGAAAATGCCTTTGGATTACTAGCAAAACGAGCCCAATATTAAATATGCTTTTGACGTACACGATTTTATAAAAAATATTGAATTTTAATATATATTTTGGAAAAAAAAAGAAACTTTCAAAACACACCCTTAACCTACCTAATAACTTTAAAAACTACCCTAAAGTTTATTCAAGAATATATTTAATAAAAACAATTACAATAACTACTCTGTACTTTTAGCTATTTACGGTTTACCCATTTTCTTATAAAAGAAATACCGCTGAAGAGGCATTCAAATGCGAACAAAATAAGCCAATGTTGCAATACTTACGTACTTTTGACTTACGTGTGATTTTATATAAATTGTTAAACTTTAATATATGTTTTTGGGGGAAAAAATTAAAAGACGCCCTTAAACAATAGTAAAGGAGGGTGCTTGTACAAACACTTTTGAAACTACGAAAGACGCACACATGCTAAAAAATGGTTATGCCTTCTCATGTCAACGTTGAAATTTTTTAATAGTTACGCCGGAAAAACACTAAAACTAAAATCTTAAAAGAAATTATAAAACTAGAATTTTGCTCCTAAAAAAAACACATACATCGACAACAAATAAGCCACACCGCAACGCGCAGGTGCCTATCTCTACTTGTTAGTAGGGATGCACAAAAAACCCGGTTCATGAACCTAACCCGAAAAAAAAAACCAAAATCGGTTTTCTCAAAAACCAGTTTAGGATCGGTTTCCCTTGAATCGAACCGGCGATTTTATAACCGGTTTCCATAGTTTGTTGTCAACCGGTTCAAGTATCGGTTTAAACCGAACCGGTTCTGGGTTAAACCGGTTTAAACCGAACCGTTTTTGGGTTTAAACCGAACAATTTTTCTCCCACAACCGGTTTTAAACTGGTCTGGTTTGAATCAAAACCAGTTTTTGACCAGTTGACTTAAACTGAAACCAATTAAAAACCGGCTTAATTTTGAATTTTAACCGATTCGTACACCTCTAAAATTAAGGCCCAAACTCAAAATAACGAAAGTAAACTAACAAATTCCAAACTTATATAGTTACTCTTGATAGCAAATTAGGATTCGAGATTAAAGAAAACAAAATCACACCCAAAAAGTCAAATGGTGGCCCAATTACAAAAAGTACGCGTACATCCAAATTATCCCCCAATCACAAGTCAAAGGCTTGGTCTACCGTAACGGATTATCCACTAAGATTATCTTTATCAACAATCTGTCACAACCTAATCTTTTAATAAAATATTATTTTTTCTTTCCTTCACCTAAACAATCAATACATACAACCCATCTATATTTTTTTTTACCATTTATCAACAACCCAACCTAATATATAATATAATTTTTTTATATTTAAAAAACTATAATTTTTTATATATTTTTTTAATTTTTTATAATAATATAAAATACTAAATATTAAAAAAAAAATAATAAAAAAATAAAAGGCTACAAAAGCAGATCGTGATCTTAGGTTGGAAAGTGATCAAGGTTGTTGATGTAAATATATACAACATTATAAAAATAATATATATGTATGTATTTCCATAAGGTTGGGTTGTCAACCAATAAACATAATCAAAACCAAAAAGTCAGAAACTAACAAAATCACACCCCAAAAGTCAAATGGTGGACCAACTCCACCCAATCACTAAAAGTCTAAAAACTACGCATGCATCCAAATTATCCCCCAATAACAAAACAAATGATAGCTCCACGCCTCAACCATTAGACTGCAAGCATTAGGTGAGACCCCTCACACAAAAACCACTATTCAAGCGCTACCCCATTTCCCATTGTCATACTCACGCGTGAGGTAGAGAAAAAAGAAGGATAGAAGTGAGATGCTCATCTTTAGGCCATTGTGCATTTTTGTGTGTTTTAATATTTTTTATTTAGTTTGTAAGTGTATATAAATTATTTAGTAAGATATGTTTGTATAAAATTACTATTTTAATCAAAGGTGGTGAGTGGTACAGTGGCGGATCTAATTTTTTTTTGTATGTGTAGCACACTTTTTTTTACCGCATGTTCTAACTTATAAAACATTAAAAGCAAAATTAACATACGACTCTTAATAATTACTTGGACTACATATATTTTCCTTGGCAAATAAAATGAGCTTAGTTTATTAATGGGCTTTTAAACTGTCGTTGAGTAAATATACATGTGCCACACACAGCAGCGGACCTAGCCGGAAAACTAAGGTGTTTCCTTGATACTGTAAAGATCCTACTACTCCAATTATTCGATCAACATGTTGGGTCGGGTTAGGTCCTATTTAAAATAATTGCATTAAGAGTAAACTACACCATTCGTCCTTGAGTAATACGTTGACCATCAAGTTTCGTCATTTGACCAAAAAAATTGCACCGTCGGTCCTTAATCACTAAAACGTTAGTCATCATTGGTCCCTCACCCTAACTGGTTGGACTAACGGGCGTTAAGCCTTGTTAAGTGGAGGATATATTTGTCTTTTCCACCCACTATTAATGATTTCATCTACCTTTCATTTCAATCTCATACTCAAACAAAAACACACACCAACACACACCAACCGCAACCTTGAATAACACAAAATGGTGGTACCCATGGGGTATGTAATACGAGAATCACAAGTTGAGTTTGATCCAAATGTAGCTTATGGTAAGTTTTCTTATTTTTGCAATTTTTGTTTATCCAAAGTCTTGTAAATGATACTGCTTTTGTTGGGTTAATTTGATCCAACATTGAATAAACCCGAATAAACCCAAATCATAATTTTTTTTTCACCGCCATACGCATCTGCGTTTTCAATAAGGTGCATTATGGAGGCTCTTTCACTTGTAAGCACCTGATAGAGGTACATTAATGGCTTTTCAAAGATTGTAGATGAGTTAGACTCTGATGAGTTTTCTGTGCATGAGATGGATGCCATTGTAGAAGAGTTAGGTAATGATGGCCATAAAGTAATGTTTTATCATTTTCTTAAACCCGGTGGTGATTTAGATAGTGGCCTACAACCTTTAGCCAGTGACCAAGATGTTCTTTTTTGGCAAAATATGTTGAAGAAGGTCACAAATTCATTGAAATATATGTTGAGCATGAAAGAACAATGGCTGACCTTTATTTTACTCCAAGAGTGAAAAAGAAAGGGGTTTTGATAGAAGAGTTAGATGAACCAAGTTTGTCCAAAGCAGTATTACACAGCTTGTTAGGAAATGCATTAGAGATGAGAATGCATGCAATGTAGGTACACAAAGTAGTGTCAATGTAGGTCAAGTAGTGGGTGTCACTAAAGATGTAGTGAAGGTAGTCTGCTAAGGTTGTACCTAGTCAAGGAGATAGTGAATTTGTGAATGATTTTTATTCTTCTTATGACCCTTATGAAGCTTCACAAGACCTAAACCTTGATCCTTTTGCTGATTTAGATGATATGTTAGAACGAGGGACCAAAATGTTGATTTAGATCTAAATAGTATGGAAAATGTTACATTAGATGTTGATAATATGGATGATGTAGAGAATGAAACCCGTGTTTCTAGTGAGGATAGTGAAGGGAACAGACTCGATTCTAGTGATGATGATAGCCAGGATAGTGATTACATTATGGATGAAGAAAACTATGTTTCAGAGGTTGATGTTGACATGGAAGACTTTCGTTGCAACATTGATGAAACTGTTGAGTTCATGGGATGTAGGAATAGAGATGAAATATCTGATAATGAAGAAGCACAAGAGGATATAGAAGTTATGGATAATGATTATTTTGAGAGTGCTTCAGATGAAGAAAATGAACTTGATAGGTTGAGAAAAGGAAGTTGAAACAGATTAGGAAACAGGCACATGCTTCAACCAGTGTGTACAAGACATACTTTTATGTGGGACAGAACTTTGAAACAGGAACAAGTAAAAGACCTAGTTAAGGAGCATTCAATTGAAACAAGGAAGGAACTTAGGATGGAAAAAAATGATAAGGAAAGAGTGAGGGTTGTCTGCAGGGTATTATACCAACTTTGCCCACATGGCCGGTCCGGTAATGGGCCCGATAATGGGCCGATAATGGTCCGAGTCGAGTTAATGCTAGTCCATCAAAAAAGGCAAAAGAGAGAATAATAAATGGTGGAAAACCTAAAACTAGGAAAGAGGATGATGCCAATAAATGTCCCTGGTGTTGCTAGTATCCAAAATAAAAACAAAGGATACATGGCGGTGAAAACTCATAGATCTATTCATAAGTGCTTACAATCCAGAAATAATTTGTATGCCACATCAAAATGGTTTGCTAAAGAACTTGTTGAGCAACTCCAATCAAACCCTAACATACCGCCGAGCTGCAAGAGCAATTACAAAGGAAGCATGAGTTTGATGTTTCAGAACAAAAAGCATTCAGAGCAAAGTCGAGGTCGAAAAGAAAGTTAGAGGTGATTATACTCATCAATATAAGATGCTCGGTTATGCATTAGAGTTGATGGAAGCCAATCCAAACACAACTGTGAAGATTCAGCAAGCCGTAGGGAGATCATACATGTCCAACAAGGGTTTTTAAAAGAATATATGTGTGCTTAGGGCCTTTAAAAGAAGGATTCAAGGCTGGATTGAGAGAAATACTTGGACTAGATGGGACACTCATGAAGGGTCCATTCCTCAGTCAATTACTATCACTGTAAGTGTTGACTCAAATAATGGGATTTACCCTTTGGCATATGGGATTGTAGAGACCGAAAACACGATTCTTGGACATGGTTTCTTTCACAATTGGGAGATGACTTGGACCTTTATAGAAATTACAATTTCACATTTATTAGTTGACAGACGGAAGGTATGAGTCTCTTTTCACATTTAATGCTTTTTATATGATGTAAATTATCATTTTGTAACATATGTCCATTATTTGTGGTAGGGTCTTATTCCCGCACTTGCAAAAGTTGTTTCCCGTGGCCGAGCACGATTTTGTGTCAAGCACATTCATGAAAATATGAAGTCGAATGGAGTGGTGCAGCTTACAAAGACATGTTATGGAAATGTGCCACAAAGAACAACAATGCGAGTTTCGACTAGCAATGGATGAGTTCAAAGCATTTAGCAAGCCTACTTAGGAGTGGTTATTGAAGATTCCACCTCAAAGCATTGGACAAGCCATTTCTCAGGTATGCACTAAATTATATAAAATAGGTTCAAGGAGTTGCATTAAGATAGGTGATACAAAACACATTAATTTAGAGCCACAAAATGCATACATTAAGATAGGTGATACAAAACACATTATTTTAGAGCCATAAAAGGCATACATTAAGATAGGTGATACAAAACCATGAAAGACCAGTGATAGGTACTAGGTGCTTCTAACCCATCCTTTTCTTTCCCTTCCCCTTCCCTTTTCTTTGCAATTTCGTTGGTGCAACATAAGGTTTGACACCAAATTCTTCAAGAGTGGCCTTTGCAGGCAACCCTAGAACTTTAGGCCTTGCATCAAATAGAAGCTTTTCAATCTGTTTTTGGGTTAGTGTCTTATCATCATCCTTTGCATTTTTGCTTGGTTCAACATAATGTGAGCTTGAGCCCACCTTTGGTTCATAAAACTCTAGCTCATCAGTGCAACTACATCTGCAATGGAAAATACCCCGTCCATGTGTTACACGAACTTGTGTCATCAGTAGTTTTCGTGATACTCACGATGTGTCACCTGGAAATGCAAATTACTTCTCGAAAAAAAACCAATAAAACATAAGTATGTTTAGCGACATTTAAAAAAAAAACCAATAAAACCTTTTCTCTTGTTGGAACCCTTGTTTCCTGAACTCATGTTTGCAGCAAGTATGATTAGATGAGGAAGATGTTTGATATGGTTTTGTATTATCCATATGTGCCCTTATATAGAGGTGTGGTAATACATTCATTCATTGATCGCACAAATGTAGAGAAAGTGTTGCATTGATTCATTGACTGCACAAATGTAGAAAAAGTCTTGCATTGATTCATTGACTGCCACAATGTAGAAAAAGTGAGACAATGCAATAGTAAAATTCATAAAAGTGATTCAATAGTAAAATTCAAGGTAGAGAATGTGAATTGCAATAATTCTACAAAGTCCAAATGTATAACAAGAATTGCATAAAAGTGATCGCCTGATGTTTCAAGATCCACGTCATACATATTTGAAATTCATTTACAGCTTCTTTAACTTAAATTTGAATTTTTAACAGGAGAGCTAAGACAGATGTACCGGTGAACAATATGTGTGAAGTTTTTAATGGAAAGCTTGTTGGTGGTAGAGATAAGGCAATCATTTCAACATTAGAGTTTGCAAGGTCTTATCTAATGAAAAGAATAGTTAATGTGAATAAAATGATTGAAAGATGTGATGGTCCACTCACACCTACTGCTACAAAGATTTTGAAGTTGAACTGTGATGAAGCAAGTAAGTATACGCTGATTACTTGGGGAGGAGGTATTTATTATGAGGTAAGTGGTCCATGGAATGATCAGTGTATGGTGAATGTGGAACAAAGGACATGTACCTGTAGAAAGTGGGAGTTAATCGATACCTTGTAAACATGCCATAGCAACCAACTGGACTATGGCACTTAACAATCAAACAATAGGATTACCAGAGGAATGGGTACATCCATGTTATAGGTATGTAATAACTTCTTTTGCTTGTACAATTACTTCATTTACATTGCCTGGATTCAAGAGGGATTATTAATGCATTTCCATTTAATAGCCGGATACATGGAAGAAGGTTTACTCATACAAGGTCAACCCAATCAGAGGTCCAGTTCATTGGCCTAAGTGTAATGTACCAACAACTCTGCTACCACCAAAACATCAACCACATGTTGGAAGACCAAGAAAGCAAAGGAGGAAGTCTAGGGCAGAGGTTGATGTGGTGCATATGTCCAAGCATGGCAAGTCCACAAGGATACTCAAAACCGTGACATGTGACAAGTGTGGAACAGAGGTCACAACTCAAGGAGTTACCGACCAAGAAAATCAAAGTCAAAGGGAGGTGGTAAGAAGAGGAAAACTAGAAGTGCTTTTGGGGAAGATGCCAACTCTGCAACAAGACCTAGTGATGGTGATAAATGTAAAGGAGTTGCAGTTGATGATGGAAACAAGAAGAAATATCAACCAAGGAAGAAAGTTGTTGTTCTTGGTTGATAGTTTGTCTTTTATTTCTCAATTAAGACTACTAATATGTATTTGTAAATGGTCTTTAGGATTATCACTTTGTATTTGGTCCGCAAAACTGTCTGCCAGTATGGGTATTTGGTCTGCATAACTTTGATGTACTAGGCCTATTTTGTATGATCATGTCTTGATGTACTAGGGCTACTTTGTATTTGGTCTGCAAAAATGTGACTTTTACTTGTGTGAAGTTTTAATTTACTTGCTTGTCTATCGTGGTCAATTTCATAAATGGTAATGGGTCAATTTGAGTTTGGTATCTGGTTTCCATTTGATGGGTCCGTAATGGGTGAATTTGGGTTTGGTAATTGGTTCCATTTGACTTAATTAGTAATGGGTCAATTTGGGTTTGGTATTTGGTTCCATTTGACTTAATTAGTAATGGGTCACTTTGGGTTTAGTAATGCGTACAATTTAAACACTTTTTGGTATTTCATTGAACACAAAAACACTTTTACAAGTGACTTTTACTTGTTTCAAAGATCATTCACCACAAAAGACAGATGTACTTGTTTCAGATCATTCACCACAAAAGAACAAATTCAACCCAAAATGTTAACCAACAACTGCCTTTCATTCATAGAACCACAAAAGTGGTATGCGTTTACAATCAACTAACTTCCACAAAAGATCTAAATTGACACTTAACACCTAAACACCACAAACGAACCAAACAAAAAATCTAACTTAAGTCAACAAATTGTAAACAACACACATCAACACAAAAGACCAAGAAACATAAAGATACTTCTTCATCCTTGCTCTTTGTTCCTGCAACTCTTGAATTTGTCCTCGATAGTTGTTCAGTGATCTCAATAGTCCGGGTATTATGTTAACAGATCGACCACACATTGGGGATCCACCCAATCAAGGAAAGGGCAATCGATGCCTATTAAGAAGATTAAACATAAAGAATAGTTAATAACATCATAAAAGAGATCAACCATGTTCTTCCTCACAAAATCAAATGATGCGCACATATCGTGGCAACCATAAAACCTCGCCCAGGTTGATGTTGGTCCATGATGTTCTCACCCATCGCCGTCTTCCACATTGACAATTCACCATTTATGTGTTTTCAATTATTGTGAATAGAAGTGTAAATGGAAGAAAGAAAGAAAAATGAAAATTTAGGTGGGATGTGATGCTTATATATGGTGGGAACCGAGAAAGAAAGAAGTGGGAAATATCTTTAGGGTGGGAAAAGTGGTGTGGTGGGAAAAGACAAATATACCTCCACTTAACAAGGCTTAACGCCGTTAGTCCAACCGCATTAGGGTGAGGGACCAACGATGACTAACGTTTCGCAGTTAAGGACCGACGGTGCAATTTTTTTGGTCAAAGGACGAAACTTGATGGTCAACGTATTACTCAAGGACGAATGGTGTAGTTTACTCTTGCATTAATGAAACAAAATATCTAACTTACACATTCAGCTCAATGTGTTTGTAAGTGATTCTTTCTAGTTTACATGGCTTAAAAACACCTCATAAATATGTCTCGGTATATATCACTTTTTATACGGAAAAGTGAGTAATCATTGATTAAATGAATGTTAAAGTTTTCAGCCCCTTCACTTATAAAAATAAAAATATGTAAATTGTCAATCAAATTCATTTATTTATACATAACTGCATCTACAAAATAAGTATTGTAAATGAGTGGGTAATCGGTGGCCAATAACCAACTAAAAAATAAACACTAAAAGACAAACACTAAAAAACTATTTGATAAACTGATTTCATCAAATAATGTCATATTTATAGCATCATTTACCTTATATATATTGTTTGTTTCATATTAGTTTATATAAGATTGATACTTAATTGCCTAAATATTTCAATCTCCGTTATTATCAAGCAATTGGTAAAAGTTAGCAAAGAATGGACGTGTTTTAATGCAAAATGGACAAGTTCGAGTAAGTTCACTTTACAGACAAGAATACGCCGTATCATTCTAGACAGATACGTCGTATACCAAGACTTGAACGATTATGAAGACCATTGTCTGACTTTGAAGACTACGCCTTATCCAATTACTTTGATACGCCGTATATGAAAGTTTGGTCAACAAGAAGAACGGGCTTGTTTTAGTCCAGATATGTCGTAACCCATTATGAAGATACGCCGTATCCATCTCAAAGACTTCACCAGATTTTCAAGATGTATAAGAACTGACACGCCGTATGTATCTCTATGATACGCCGTATCAGTAAGGCGGTGTACGAACATTCTGAAATATAATAATCTTGGACCCCACGCGAAGTTACCTTGATATGCCGTATCGAGTGTATTCGAAAAGTATAAATAGAAAACCTAAAATCTGGTTTTCAGAGAGCACATAACCATCAAGTACGAGACCAGAGATATAAAGAAGACCGATAAGGTCCTGCTAGTGTCATAATTCCAGAGGAATATTCTCTTAATTGTTTTACTACACTATAATCATTTGGTTAGCGTAATTTTCTTTTTCGATTTAAACTTGAATCTTTCTGAACATGATAGCTTGCATTATTACAGAGATTATGGGCTAATACCTGTAGGTATCAACCAAGTTTATGATTATTTGATGTTTTGATTTGTTCATTTGGATTGCTTACTCATTCGTTGCGTATTGATTATATTTATTACTTCATTCATGTTTATTGTTTATGTGATTATTCATTCAACTGATTCTTGCACTATTTAATATCCTAAGTTTGTGGATGATAGACATTATTTCGGAAAGATGACATATTACTTAGGTTTATAACCAGATCAATAGTGATATGGCCATTAGGCTACTAGAATGAAGTTAGGGCATAAATATGTAATGTAAGCCCTCATGGGATAAATGATAAATTATAATCTATAAGCGATGCTTTATGCGGGTTTCAATTAATTGTGACATGATTAATCGGTCGAAAGAATTAATTTGTAAACCTAGGGTTTAGGAAGAAGTACCGCCTAGCCCACATTAGAAATCCAACAACGAAGTGAGTATCATCATTATAACAAGTAGACAAATAAGGCATTTTATATGATTAACTTGGCTAATACGTTTTTCCTTACTATCGGCTTGACCTCTTCTTTATTATATGTGTTTCTGATTGTGTGCGTTATCTGTCTCATTTACATTTACAGTTTTATTAAATCTAAACCCCGTGCCAGTCTCTCAGGCTGAAAACCCTTTTGCTACATTAGAATTAGGTTTAATTAGACTAACTTAAGTAATTAAAATAATGATAGATTTAAGTGTTAACGTTCCACTCTTAGTGATCGACACCCTACTTACCAATTAACCTACCATCGATCGGGTAACTGCCCGTTAGTGTTTGTTATAGATAAATTCGGCATAAAATAAATAGTAAAACTTGATAACATAATTTACCTACATACAACGACATATCATAATTATTTGATTTGATGGGCAATACTTAACTAAAAGACAAACATTAAAAAAACCATTTAATGTAAAAAAGTATATCTTCTGCATCATATCATCTTCTATCTTAGTACCTGGTTTATCTATTTTTTCTTTTTTTCTTCAAAAACAAAACTTAAAAATACTTTTCCCTCTTATATTTGTTCGCTTATGTGCACTTTTCCCAAAATAAGTGTAGCACCTCAAAGAAACGAAAGATTACGACAAATAAATTGCACTTCTTCGGCCACAATCGTGTGTGGCACGTGCCACAGGTGGCTCAGTTGTAGCTTGTGATCACTAGGGTTGAAAGATGAGAGGGTATGAAAAAAAGTAAAAAAAGAACGCTGAGTTGACGCTGATGTGAAAGGTTAGTGTGTATGACCACAACCTTTAGTCTAACCGATTATCACCCAAAAAAAATCAAAACCAAAAGCTAGGTGGTGGTAACAAACTCCAAACGTCAAAAACTTTTTTTTTTCTTTTTTTTTAATTATTATTATTTTTTTCTATTTTACTTTTTTTTCATGGCTAAACAAACTTAGCATTGATACCACTTTGTTGTAAATGAAATGACAAAATTCTATTATGAGAACAAATGAAAGAATAAAAGAGTTTTTGACATTTGGATGCCAGTTACTTGGCGTGTGGAAAAGTGGGGAAAAAATTGTCATTTATCAATGGTTACTCATTTAAAATATTTTTAATTCAAAATTAACCTTTTTAAATTATATATATATTACCCCTATTTTAACCAATTTTCACAAAACTTTCTCTATAAAAACACATATTCTCTACCAAAAAAATATTCCTATTTTCACATAGCGGCTGGCCCGCCCGCTGGGCGGCTAGCTTGAAGAAATCTTCCACAAAGTGTAGCTTAGAAAGGTTTGAAAGTTATTATGTGGCCGTAACAAAAAGACAACATGTTCAGAGTTGTATGTAAAGAAAAGCACATTTTGTATATATACATACAAAAAATGTTTGAAAAAAAATGTTGTTTAGTAATGATATGATGGATACAAAAAATGGTTTTTATTAATGAATAAATGCAAACCAATAACACTATAGATGGTGTAAAAAATGCCGAAAACTAAGAATTAGTGTAGAATAAGAAAAACTTTAAAACTTAATAGTTATTAAAAGTTAAAAGAAATATATATACAAAACACATAATAAACTTGATAATATTTATAATCTATGTAGAACCTCTTTGTACACCACATTTGTTGTAGTATTTGTGTAGTTACCATCCTTGTCACAACACAATACTTTAAGACCTTTTTTGCTTTTAACTCTTGAAACGGCCACATAAAGTTGTCCGTGTGAGAATACCGGTCGTTCCAAATAAAGACCCACATTTGCCAATGTTTGTCCTTGACTCTTGTTTATTGTCATTGCAAATGAAACATAAATTGGGAACTGTTTTCTTTTAAGTTGAAAAGGCATTTTTTTTATCAGACGGAGATATTATCATCCGAGGTATAGCACAAACTTCTCCCAATTTACCTCCTGATATTACTTTAGCCTCGATGTTAGTATTTCCCATTCTCAAAATTTGCAACCTTGTTCCATTACACAAGCCACCTCTTTGATCAATATTGCGCATGCACATTACCGGAGCACCGACCTTCAAAGTTAACTTATGATTTGGAATTCCGGAACACTTGATTGAATTTAGAAATTCAGTTGAGTACAACGACTCGTTGTAGTTAAAATTAACGTCAATATCAGAAACAAGATTCGAACTATAATAAACCTTCTCTGCTCCATGCGGTTTGGACATCATTGAAGAGTTTATTTTTCACCTCTTCATGCGTGGGTGCGAGGATAGCTCTATCTTGGAAATACGTCGGATCCCACAAGTGTTCCTGCCAATTTTCATAAGTTTCATTTATAATAGCTTCTACATGATTAGGTGTATTTGGCATGAGCATTTCTTCGAAATTGAATTCACCGACCATCATTCTTCCCACCAATTTTCCCGTCACCTATACTCAAAATCCAATCTGCAAACTCCTTAATTGTTTCGCAGATCTGAGGGATTGCAACCAACACGAAGCCTCATGTTTTCAGTAAGTTTAAGTACTTGGCAATGATCCCATAAATAAGACTTGTTTAGAGACGCTCGGTACAACATCCCGCTACTCACGCCACATGGAATGATAGGTAAAATTTGACGAAAGTCTCCACCAAAAACAACGACTTTCACACCAAATACCTTATCAGAAATGTTTGTGTGCGATCCTGTGGCTATATCGCGTAAACTCCCATCAAACGCTTCAAAACAATGTCTATGAACCATCGGTGCTTCGTCCCATATTATTAGCTTTGTTTTACGAATCAAATCGGCGAGCGTCGCATAAGCAAGAAGTACACATGGAATCTTCGTCAATGTTTATTGGAACAAAGAAACCGAGAATGGGCAAGTCCTACCCCATCAAGCAAAAGAGCAAAGTACCGCTAGAAGCAAAGTTTAAAACAATTTCACCTTTAGACCTTAAGGAAGCTGTGAGGGTCTTGTACAAAAATTTCTTGCCTGTTCCGCGATAGCCATATACAAAAAACATCCCACCTTTGTTGTTGTCACATGCATCAGTTATAGTTTCATATATTTCCTTTTGCTTAACCGTTAAACTCGCATACAACTGTTGATGCCGAGTGACCAATTCTGGAATGTTATAATCGAGCTCATCCTATATCAACCTATTGTAGGATTCCATTGTGAACTCTGAATTGGGATAAGGCATGTTAACAATGTTTTTGAGACTCTTGGAATTGCTGAGTAAAGAGTCCTCAATATATTTCAGGCATATATTGTATCTTTGATCATCTGAAAGTTGAAGTCCTGGTAGAAGAAATAAAGTAGTATTATTTTAGAATATCATTTTTGATATTAAGTTGTAGTATTAAGAACTAAAGATATGACAGGAGTGTTTATTTTAGAACATGCTGTTAGAATAGATAATAAAAACATTAGTACAGTTGGTTATAGTTGAAATAAGTTTCTTGTAAACTAATCCCTGGTGCAACAAAGAAACTATATGATAGGTAGCGTAAAAAGGACCAACGAATAAGAAGTCGCATGAATGTTTCAGGGATTAATCGATATACATCTTGTAGAAACAAAAAAATATATGACGAAATCATTACGGCATTTCTAAGAGTTGAATTTCTGATAAAGAAACCAAAATTGATCGTTAAAGTTAACATGTTGGGAAAAACAGCTTCTCATACCCGATGATTTCGCGTTTGCCTTTCTTTATCTAAGACGCCTTCTCGCTAAAAGTCTCCATGACTTTTCCCAAACAACTTCAGCCGTAGACATACTATCACGAGAGTATTAATTTGATAAAATAAGCCCGCAAGTAATCTCCCATCCCACCGACTTGCTTCAATTATACCATCGATGTATTCCTTATCATCATCTAACAAACCACGTGCAAAGCAAGCTTCTTTGTATGTACTATACACCACATTATCATACTTCTTAAAACTTTCCCAACCGGTTGCACCTCGGACATGGTTTAACAGCATACGAAGATAAAAAAGCTCTCCCCAATTAGGCGGACGTGATGAATTCTACCTATGCTCTTACCTTGCTTCAGGCGTCGAGTCCATACCAAATCGACTTGTTCCAACGAAATGTTTTGGAAACTCAACATACAAAAGCGTTTGTGCTAACTCATCAGTTTTATTTTTTTCCATCCACTGTAAGAATTTGGTTGTGTTGGCTAAATCCTTTTCAAGCTGAAAGTCTATACTTTCGGTTGGATCAAATAACACCGAATGTTCATTTGGAAGATGAAAAGGCAAACGCTCTACAGAAGGACTTCTATGATGAATATCAAATTTGAATATTCTCCACGCAGCTTCACATGCTGATAAATACCGACAATCATAGAAGTCGTTAATCTCATCCTTTTCTTCATCTTCCATTATTGCCGTTACTCTATCCGGGCCCTTGTTAATATATTCGAAAAGGTATTTGATAGATGCAAATTGATTGCACCATTCGACGTTGATGTGAGCTTGGTACCGTTTTAATAAAGTCGGACTGTAAGGAACAACAAAGGTATTGTCAAGATCGGCACCTTGCTTCTGAATAGTTCTGCCATTATCACTCCTCTTGTAGATGGCATACCCACTTTCATCAATCAAAGTAGCTTCATTAAATTGCTTTGGAAACTTTTTAGAACACTTATTCTCAACCATGCAAGGGCAGCTCCTATGTTCAGGACCACACGGACCATGCATCATAAATTCTGTGGAAAACTAGAAGGGGGGGTTGAATAATTTTACCAATTAAAACTTCCTTTTAAATATTTAGATCGACTTATGTCAATCTATTTGGATGTGTATGTTGGATGTTGATAAACAAGCATGTAAAGATAAGTAATGAAAAGATTAGAGTAAGAAGCACAAAACCACAACGCAAGTATTTATAGTGGTTCGGCTACAAGGTCACCTTCCTTGCCCTACTCCACTCCCCGAGTCACCTACTCGAGAGTTCGTAATCACTACACCAATCTCCTTATGGCGGAGAAGCCTTCACAACGTCGCTTAATCTTTTTCCGGTACAAAGCTAAATACCGAGTTCTTTCACACCAAGGCGAACCACACCTAACACAACGTCGCCTACCCTTTTATACGGTGCTAGGCTAACCACCGAGTTCTTTTCACACCTTAGGTGAACTACACCTTCACAACGTCGCCTACCCTTTATTAGGTACTAGGCTAAGTACCTAGTTCTTTCACACCTTAGGTGAACTACACCTTCACAACGTCGCCTACCCTTTATTAGGTACTAGGCTAAGCACCTAGTTCCATTGCAATGGAGGAACTACTATCACACTACACCAACGACTAATCCCAAAGGAGATCTACTCCTTTACAACATCATCAAGGATATCAATATCCTTGGATCTAAAACTAGTCTATCTTGTACATCGAAACACACCATATCGAATGTACATCTAAGGCACCTTTCACTAATGCCTTTGACTAGATCTACAAGACACCTTTCACTAATGTCTTGTGTCTTCACTTCTAAGCACCTTTCACTGATGCTTTTTTGTCTTGACTTCTAAGAACCTTTCACTAATGCTTCTTAGTCTTGACTTCCAAGCACCTATCACAAGTGCTTTATACTATAGACGATAGATACCCTTCACTAATATCTTCGTCTTGACTCTTAAGACATCTTTCACTAATGTCTTCAACACTACACTTCTTTGAAGAAAGAAGGGAATCATCAACAAGGAGACTTCAGTAGCTTTGATGATGAGGAAGCATGGCAACTCATGGACTTGAGCTTGCTCGACTTCAAAGGTGGTGATCTTGCCTTTAAGAGGAACCTAAAAGATCACAAAAACAAAACTACAAACATAGATCTCTTGGATCTAAGGTTAGTGAGATTTAACTCAGGGGAGAAAGTATATTGAAAGGGGTGAGAAATAATGAAGAAATGGCTCACTATTTATAGAGGAAAAATCTCTATCGGTTCTGGATCCCTACCACAAGGGATCCGGCTAGCACAAAGCTAGGGATCCGTGGTCCGCTCCTCTTTGCCCATGGGTATTTTTGGTTATGGGTCATGGGTCATGGGTTATGGGTTGATCCATGGTTTTCTTTCTAGATACAATGAACTTGGTTAAGTGGTATATATAAAACCATGGGTTGTGGGTCAAAACCATTTGCTAGTATTTTACCCATTTAGTATACACTTAGTTTTTACCCATTTTAGTATACTTAGTTTAAATATATGTTTAACCCAATATGTAAACACTAGTTTGTTGTACATATGTATCTAAATCATAAAATCACTTATACTTGTTTTAGTGTTTTATGTGAAAGCGTAAGTGTGTTAGAAAACTATTAACTCAAACTATTTACGTATTCTATTTGTTTCGTTAAAATGATTTTACTTTTGTTATCGACAAAACATTAGAAGATCGTAAAATATAAATAAACGTTTTTACGGCTTATTTGTATTAACAATCTCCCCTTTTGTTGATGACAAAACATAAAATTATTTTAAGGAAAAGCTAAAATTCGTAAAATTCTGAATTTGTAGTTTTTACTTTTTCACCCCTTTTGTCGAAACAAAAAGTGTTTGAAGGAAGGCAACACGTTGTTTTTAAGAAAAACATGTGAAAGAATTAAAAGTAAAAAGAGATTGAGAGCAAATAACGGAAAGGATCTCGCTTTTACTCCCCTTGACGAGTCCATCCCTATGTAAAGGCGTCAAGTAAATGATACTAATCTAGTTTGTTTGCAAACAAGTTTGCAAAAGATATCGTCTACGAGACGAATGTGCTCCCCTTGATGATTGCAATTGTTGCAAAGGGATGTCACGAAATGTAAACCTAGTATTGCAAGTAATTTGCAATGTATTGCTTTGACATAAAGCTCCCCTAGCTTTATGATGTCAAAGTCTTCATATGTAAATTGAATAACTACAAAACAAAGGTTAGAAATCAAGTATAATTCACAATTTCCTGCAAATGTGATTCAAGTTAGTAGAAAGAAGGCTTTTTGTCTCACGGATCCCGCTGTTCCTCCTAGTAGGGATCCGTCTAGGAAAACTGAGGGATCCGTCTGGCTGATGAATAAAGTCAGCAAAGATTGGTATAACAAGAAATGTTAATACTAAAAGGAGATATGGATTATATAGTACACTCACATACTCGAAATATAGCAAGTAGCATGTAATTCCATTTAATAAACAAGAGTTATGATATACATGACTCGAAAAACAAGACAATAGACAATACATGACTAGGAATTTCTAGATCCCCTAACGCTTGAAGCTAAGACACCACTATAATCTTCTAGCTCAAGTTTTGTTTAGGTTTAATCTCGTCGAAATGTTCGAGGAGATGATAGAACATGAAACGTTGGTCTTCTCGTACTTCGTGTATCAAACTTTCAACATGTTGACAATGATAGCAATCTTTGCCATGGCTAGGTAGTGGTGGTGGATGAAATGAAATGGCTTGATTCGAAGGATCAAGTGAAGCGGCTTGTGGAGCTTCAAACGATGGAGGGATTGGTGGAGGTGCATTTAAGAATGACTCAACCAACAATGATGGTGGTGGTAGAGAGGTGTCAACTTCCATATGGTCGGGTGGTTGATTTTGATGATTTGTCATAATCCAAATGGGATTATATGATGAAAATGCCGAGAAGGAAGCCGGAGCAAGTGTTGACTCAACACCTTGATTTTGAACCATTATTCCTCCTAATGAGGAGTATGTTGTCGTCGGAAGCGGATGAGACGGCCTAGGAGGCAAGTCCTCTAAATTGTAGAGGTGTGGTGATGATAGTGGGGATGTAAATGAAATAGCTCTAGGAACCAATGGTGATGGTTTGGTGGAGATGATATTGTTTGGCCTAGGAGGTATGGTGGTGTTTGGCAAAGGTAGTTTTGTGGGTACTAACCTTTTAGAAATTGGTTTGATTGGATGATGAAGAGTTCTATCTTTTTTTGGTTTGATGGGAGATGATTCGGTTGAGGAAATTTCGTGTATAACACGAGCTCTTTTCATGGGTGGTTCTTTGGTGGATAAGTTACTACTTGGGGTTTTCCTCATGATGAGATGATTTCAAGATTTTGCAAGAGCTGAAAGTTGGGATGAAAGTGATGACTATGGAGGTCCTAATAAGGTGGTTTATAAACTAAGAGATTTGGCAAGTGCATTTAAGCTTCAAGCCACTAGGATTCATTGGAATGTGATGATTGACATGCACAAGAGTCAAATTCAGAGGTTGTACTGATCTAGGAACTCATTTAAGATGAGATGGAGTGTTTGAGTTAGGAAGATGAGTTGAAATGATTGCTTTAGCAAGATTTGACCTATACTTTCATACGGATCCCACGGTTGCTCTCCTCGAGAGGATCCGTCTAGGCTAATCCTAGGGATCCGCCTCTCAGCAGCTATGAAAGATTGGAAATGATGTTTCTAAGATCTAAGACCTATATCATCTTGAGTGTTTCAGTTCTTCTAAGTGTTTTAAATGAAGGGATGCTTGAGTACTTGAAGGTAATGAATGATGTAGCTAATGATTGTCCTTTGTGGAAGGATTTGGAACTTTCAAGAGTACCAATGGATGAATAATGATGACACTAAAGATTTAGAATGTCAATTGAAGCTAGATGATCCTAGAGATCAGGTTGTGTCTTAGGATAGTGTTTTGGAAAATATCCAAGAAGCTTTAAGATAAGAAAACTAGATTTTGATCAAATTTGATCAATTTGGAGGTGAGGATGATTTATGATCAATTTTGCCATAATTGAAAGATTTCTAAGACTAGATGTGAGGGATCAAGTAGAGAATAAGGTGTGAGTTTAAGAGCAGAAGAGTAATGGATTAAAACGAAACGGTAGATCTACAAGCTCTTTTAGAGTGTAACCTCGGTGAGTTATGTATGAATGGGAAAGATTAACCTATCTTGATAAGGACTTAATTTGCCTTAAAACACTATGTTTAGCTTAGTGTAAGGTGTTCAAAGAATGTCTTTGAAATACAATGCTTGTAATTGCATTTTCTGTTCGACGGATCCCACGGTTCCCTAAGAGTAGGGATCCGTCTAGTGTAACTTTTGGGATCCGCCCATCTGCTCAGCAGGACCTTTACTAAAGGTATGCAATGATCTTGACAATGAATTATATCTCAAGGATAGTCTAAAGAGAGTTCTAAATACTAAGATATCAAATGTTTTATTTCATGAAGGAAATTGGATTACACTGATAAAGCACGAGTACAATAGATTTGATCCTATTTTGAAATATTATTAGTTTCCTTGAGTGTTCTCGCTAGGAGGATCATTAAGTGATTGATGAGTGTTGGTGGAGTCAAGAATGAAGAAAGTCTTCATGAGGGATAAGTTTAGCGGTTCCATCATTTTGTTCACAAGTACGCATAACGGACTTTGAAATTGAGGATGGAAGTGCATAACATTATGATAGAGGCGTGTCAAGAACATTCCATAAGGGATGAGTTTATTCTTGGAGCCATGAAGATTTGCAATTCTTCTGGAAGAAGTAGGCGAGATTGTATGGTTGTTGTGTTAGCAAACAGTACAACATGTGAGCATAACAAGCGGGAAGGATTTCTCGATTTCCCCTAAGACTCTAAACATTTTCACGTAGGATGAATGCAAGAGGCTTGTACTCTTCTCGGATATCCCTTGTAAAGATAATGTTTGGATCGGAGTAATATGGTCGAGGTTTGCATATTATGCGATTTAAATCTTCCGGAGAGGGTGTGTGTGAACAATATGGACTATTTTCTTCACGAAAGTTGAAGAGAGAATCAAGAGACCAATCTTCGGTGAAGGCACATTGTCCATGATTTGGAATCCGGAGGATGTGAGCAAAATGCCAAAGGGTTAGAGTGAACTTTTTGTTTCTGATATAAAACCAAAGAGATAGAGAGCGATCCTCGTTACGAACGAGTTCGACTTGACGAAGAATTCCATTATGAACCTTGGACATATCTTCTCGTTGATTTCAAGAATACATTCTAGTCCTATGGCTCGGAAGGAGGTATTGATACCTTCTTCGAATTGTAGAGAGGTGTCTACAATACGTCCTTCGTGGAAGTGACGGTTTTCGAGATTATTGAACCCACGAACATGATTGTCAGGTGTGTTGGGTTCGAGAGAGATTTTCGGAGTGTAGACGCTAGTGAGTGAAAAATCAAACTCATATTCATGCGCCATAGTTGAACCTATAGAAATGACAAGTTAATAAAAGGAAATGTTTGTGGTCAACGTATGTTAATCTAATGTTTTTACTAGAATTTTTATTAACAATCTTTTTAACAGAAATACACTTAACTCACTTATGGTTTTGACATACAAGTGGAGTATTACTCTTAGACAAAAAGAGGTTTTTGATTTGCATGAAAAACTGTTTTCCAGTAGGACGGATCCCACGTCTCCTTTTCAAAAGGGATCCGGCTAGTATACCTTCCGGATCCGTAGATCTTAATTAAAGAACAGATTATATGAAAACTCATAGATTTTTGAATCTCATAATTTTATACCAATATATATGTTTTAACCTACATTTTCTTTTAGCATGCATACATGACTTCTAATGTATCACAAAAAAATATAAAACATATAGATAAAAAATAAGTGACAAACACATTATGATAACAACAACCTAGATAAACTAGATTATTAATAATATTGCATTTCAATACTAAGGATGATACAAATGATTGGGTATATGATCCCAATATAGATTAACAACACAAAGTAAATGTCTCCGTATGTGAACTTCAACATAGGGAACACAAGTGCGGTGAGTGTTATGGCGATGAGCACGAGTGCGATGTGAACCATGTTGATGACGGATCTTCTTGGTTTCGGTTGAGATGGAGTGAGGAGAAAGATGAAATTTTTGAATGAGGGAAGATTTTTGAAATTGGAAGATTTTGAAAAAGTGAGGATTTGGTAGAATGGCCGACGGTGGGGTTTTATAGGGAAGGAGGAATTTTTGAAATTCGTGTTTTGTTTTATTATTGGATTTAAAAGAAACAAAATATAAGTTTTATATACCACTATTTTTAGACGAAAAATAAAACACGATGTGAGAAAAAGGCTTCCTAATGAAGCTTCATGTAAAACATGTATAAGCACAAAAGATAATCACATAAATACCTAAATAGGTATACTTAATTATCAAGCAAAGTAAAAGGAAAATCATACCTCTAGCGCACTTAGGAATGTCTTTACAAATGACACAAAAAATGTCACTTAGACGATTCCCTCGCTTCCTTTAAGATACCTTCTTAAGGAAGGTATTCTTGTTACCAAGCGACTCCTAAAGCTTGGTGGGTATGAGCTTTGACTAATCAACATGACAAAGAAGATTAGTGCAATTAAAAATAAATAAGAAACAAATGTTGTTATCAAATCAACATCCAAACATATAGTTTTAAAAGACATGGTGTTTGTTTTTGTAAAAGACCTTCTTTGTAGTTTTCAATTAACCATGGATCGTATCAAGGTTTTAAAGTACAATATACTTCAACAAACTTGGTAACGAAGCTCTGATGCCAATTGTGGAAAACTAGAAGGGGGTTGAATAGTTTTACCAATTAAAACTTCCTTTTAAATATTTAGATCGACTTATGTCAATCTATTTGGATGTGTGTGTTGGATGTTGATAAACAAGCATGTAAAGATAAGTAATGAAAAGATTAGAGTAAGAAGCACAAAACCACAACGCAAGTATTTATAGTGGTTCGGCTACAAGGTCACCTTCCTTGCCCTACTCCATTCCCCGAGTCACCTACTCGAGAGTTCGTAATCACTACACCAATATCCTTATGGCGGAGAAGCCTTCACAACGTCGCTTAATCTTTTTCCGGTACAAAACTAAATACCGAGTTCTTTCACACCAAGGCGAACTACACCTAACACAACGTCGCCTACCCTTTATACGGTGCTACGCTAACCACCGAGTTCTTTCACACCTTAGGTGAACTACACCTTCACAACGTCGCCTACCCTTTATTAGGTGCTAGGCTAAGTACCTAGTTCTTTCACACCTTAGGTGAACTACACCTTCACAACGTCGCCTACCCTTTATTAGGTACTAGGCTAAGCACCTAGTTCCATTGCAATGGAGGAACTACTACCACACTACACCAACGACTAATCCCAAAGGAGATCTACTCCTTTACAACATCATCAAGGATATCAATATCCTTGGATCTAAAACTAGTCTATCTTGTACATCGAAACACACCATATCGAATGTACATCTAAGGCACCTTTCACTAATGCATTTGACTAGATCTACAAGACACCTTTCACTAATGTCTTGTGTCTTCACTTCTAAGCACCTTTCACTAATGCTTCTTTGTCTTGACTTCTAAGCACCTTTCACTAATTCTTCTTAGTCTTGACTTCCAAGCACCTATCACAAGTGCTTTATACTATGGACGATAGATACCCTTCACTAATATCTTCGTCTTGACTCTTAAGACATCTTTCACTAATGTTTTCAACACTACACTTCTTTGATGAAAGAAGGGAATCATCAACAAGGAGACTTCAGTAGCTTTGATGATGAGGAAGCATGGCAACTCATGGACTTGAGCTTGCTCGACTTCAAAGGTGGTAATCTTGCCTTTAAGAGGAACCTAAAAGATCACACAAAACAAAACTACAAACATAGATCTCTTGGATCTAAGGTTAGTGAGATTTAACTCAGGGGAGAAAGTATATTGAAAGGGGGTTAGAAACAATGAAGAAATTACTCACTATTTATAGAGGAAAATCCTATCGTTGTTCCGGATCCCACGGATCCCTACCACAAGGGATCCGGCTAGCACAAAGCTAGGGATCCGTGGTCCGCTCCTCTTTGCCCATGGGTATTTTTGGTTATGGGTCATGGGTCATGGGTTGATCCATGGTTTTCTTTCTAGATACAATGAACTTGGTTAAGTGGTATATATAAAACCATGGGTTGTGGGTCAAAACCATTTGCTAGTATTTTACCCATTTAGTATACACTTAGTTTTTACCCATTTTAGTATACTTAGTTTAAGTGTATGTTTAACCCAATATGTAAACACTAGTTTGTTGTACATATGTATCTAAATCATAAAATCACTTATACTTGTTTTAGTGTTTTATGTGAAAGCGTAAGTGTGTTAGAAAACTATTAACTCAAACTATTTACGTACTCTATTTGTTTCGTTAAAATGATTTTACTTTTGTTATCGACAAAACATTAGAAGATCGTAAAATATAAATAAACTTTTTTATGGCTTATTTGTATTAACAAATTCCTTGACCAATTGGTGGAGTTCAGGGTCTGCATCTTTATCGGGAATCTCAGCCGATATGCATCTGTCAATATCAGCAGGAAATCTCAATTTAGATCCCGTTTCCAACCAAACGCATAGGTGACAATGAGGCAATCCACGTTTCTGGAATTCTATCATGTACACCTCTACAAAATAAAAGGAAAAAGGAAGTACATATTAATATATAGTGATAACATGGTAAATTCTTTTTCGTAGTAACCTCGACTTTTATATAAACATACCGCTTATACTTTAGACAACAAAGTATACACACAAGTGGTTGGTGTTATATCAGATTTTGGTAACATACCGCTGACTTTGCTAAAATACGCTTTTCTTTAATGTCCTTTATCAACGAAAGCAATCTTCATTTTAAAGACTGTTGTGATGTCTGACGATCTTCCGATTTAAGACCTTTTTTTCTCAGTACCTTGTAATTTCGGCCACTTAGGATTGCATGTAAATGTTATAAATAAGTCGTGGTAACCATACCACTTGCATTGCCACTGTTAGGCATCTAAGTAATTTTGCTTCATGTATCTTGGGCTCCCCGTGAATGACTAAGGCAAAATTACTTTCTTACCACGCTTTTTATTTTGTTGGTTTGATGATTCACTGCCGCCGAACTAATCTTGAATAAGTTTCTCATCTTAGATCTTGTTACTTATTACGAACATATAGCATCCTCTCAGCTTCAACCATGGTATAGCCATTGACCAAAACTATCGAATAAACCTACCATTTAGAATGGTTGAGAATTTATTAGGGCGGTCTTGTATACGGTAAGCAAACCATTCACGCATGGTGACACGCTTTTATCCTTATCTAGTGTTCCGACTGTAACTCCTTGATGGTATATATCCGTCCTATATCCATCTTCGCATCGAATAAGATGGGTACCGCAAAGGGAGGTATGAGACATGCAATTTACTAATCCTTTTGATTTTGCAACATCGTTTATGGACGAGAATGTCCCTTTCGTTATGCCGCTCATTAAAATCACCAACGATAAGTGCAAAGAACCTCGTTAGCGGTTGGAAGATCATATTGTCTCCGCCATCCTTTGCACGCTTTTCCTAAAAGCCTTATCTCAACATTTTCTTGACCTCGCGCCAATTGTAGACCATCCATTCGAACTTTCAACCAAAGGGTTTTCACGATCAAGCATTTGTTTGATATGTTTGGTTAACGTACGATCCATGTTACTATTTGATGAAGACGACCCATTACCTCTTGAACTGCACCATTTGATATGTGATTGTAATAAGTAGGTTTTAGTTAAAAAGGCAAAACTATAGTCTAAAATAATCGAGTAATAAAGTATACCGACAAAGATTGATTCGATTTTCAATCTCGCTTGGTGGATCATAAATGTAGAGCCGAAAACTTTGGTGTCTCGCCATCTTGGGTAACAAATCCCCAACATGTGATAGTTTTGTCCCAATTCTAAAATGAATGGGCCATGACCTGTGTTAACACTATGATCGACAAGCATTATCCACCCATCGACGTAAATGCAAACATAGAATTGTAACGTCTAATGTTCTCCAAGAATCTCTTGCTTTTTAGATTCTCTCCATTCATAAGTCCCTTTAATAACGGCGGTGGATCCTTTAATGCAACAGTAGCACAACTTTTCCTTTGCCACAACAAAGGGAGAATGAATCAAGTAGTTATTAATCGCTCAATCCTACCTTAGCTTCGCTAACCACAACATTGCACCACAACCGCTGTGCATGTATAAGTTGGATCTCGTTGGTCAAAGTAATCTAAATACACAAATGAAAGTGTATGTTAGAGATACATTCGCTAAATTAGATTACTTGGTTTTAAATTAGTTAAAAAAAATACCCTTAGAAATGCCTGCGATTCGATCAATATATCCATGTTCATCTTCAGATTCTTCGTCTGGGAGTACAACGTTACTAACATTCGGTATTTATTCTTCTTGGATATGTGATCTGTTTTCTAAATTTGAAGAAAAAATAGAATTTCTTGAAGTACTTTCATGAACATGATTTACATAACCTGTATAAAGGATAAACCGCTTATTAGTATATATGTAAAAAGATGATATATGCCTCAATTTGTGTATAATTATGTTACCGAAAATAAACAATCACCAATGTCAAATGGTATTGAGTTTTGTTTCTAACTTTCTTCTTGGATTTTCCTTTGAAACATCACCTATTGGTTTAGAAATTTTAAAACAAAACTAATTAAAATGTTGAAACAAATCAACACAAAATGTAAATGTAAATATAAATTACAAAAATTACTTGTATAAGTGTTCTCATTAGAATGTATAGCATGTGTTAGTTCAGGGGTTTGAAGGTTGTGATTTGAAGATCCAACACCTAAGTCTTTCCGGACCGCCTCTTTTTGCAACTGGTTTTTGCACAAATGGTTGTGAAGAATCCAACACAACTTTCGTGATGTGGTTGGTGGTGAGGGAGTTTTACGGACCACCGCCTTTTCTCTTAGGTAATTGCGAATTTGAAGCCTGAGTTATAGTAGTAACATTTGAAGTTTCTGTTAAGGGTGTATTGGTAAGTTTGGACGTAGAAAAGGTTTGGTTTCCATTTTCACTGGTTTCGCTGAGGTTGGTTGCATAATCTGCAAAGAGATAATAAAAAGGTACAATTATGCTTGTTATGGACTTAAGTGTATGCGTAGAAAATGTAGATTTAGTTTGAATTTAAATACACAATATTAAATCTAAAGTTATAAGTATCAATATAAAAACAAAACTTACTGCCGTAATGTATGGTATTTTGTGTAGATATTGGTTGATAATTAAGTTGGCATTAGCTTAACTGAGTAGGCGGTGTCACACCTGTTGGTTTACAAATTAGAATAACAAAACTAATGAAATTGTTAAAACAAATAAATACAACATGTAATGAAAAAATAAATTGTAAAGCTTACGTGTGTAAGTGTTTTCCTTAGTAGAAGCATGTGTTACTTCTAGGATACAAATGTTCTGATTTGAAGAACCAACACTTAAGTCTTTCCAAGGCATGAATTGTTTTGCAGTCGGTTTTTGTGTAAATGGTTGTGAAGAATCCAAAGAGAACCTTCTGTGATGTAAGGTTGTTGGTCAGAGGATTTTTACGTGGACGACCAGGTTTCCTCTTTTTTTTTTGGGTAAAGGGGAGTAATCCTGCACCCTGGTAAATATATTAACCAAATAAACGTTTAAGTACAAAGGATATGAGCGAAATCCCATATCTCAGCCCGTTACATAGGCAAAAAGCTTACATAACAAGATACTTCCTATTATCTAAACAAGAAAACAAACCACTACTCAAATGATAACATATGACACAACGAAATAAATTTACTTCCTAGGACCTTGAAACTTTGTGCCATACATGGCATTAAAGGCATCCAAATTTCTCCTGAAGATCACGAACCTGTTTCGCATAGTCATCGAAGTCATAGTCATCATACTCATCCTCAAACTCTTGGCCACCACCAAATATATTAGCAGACTCATCAAATGGGTTAACAACAACCTCATCTTCGTAAACGACACCTCAATCTCTCCCACTTTAGAAAAAGGGTTAACTCTCTTAGTAGAAGAGTACGGAATAGGTTGACCATCATCATCCACAAGAGTAGCTTTCCCATCAATAAGTAGTTTTTCAAGCTTACCAATTTTCTCAACTATGGGAGTAGAACCAACATCCATTGTTCCCATTGAATCACTCACAAGTGGTACATGTGATGTAGAACCGCCTTAATCAACTCATCCTCATTAACTTCCATTGTACGACCATTATCCACATCCAGATCGCCCATATTAAGAGCATCAAACCGATTAGACGAGTGATCCCGGGTTCCACTGCATCGTACCACATCGAAGCCATCATCTTACCGACATTTACTTTCTTGGGTTCAGAGGAGGCTTTTGGGCCGATATTCAAAATGCTTGCCCACCACGATTTAGTAGAACCTCCTCGACTCCTGACGCCCAATTTGCTTTCCTTCTTCTTATTGTTAATAAGAAAACCATCACTTACGCTCATATGAGGTTGAGCAATGGAATCACAACCTTAGGACAATCCACCAAAGTATGTCCAAAAACCCGACATTTCACACATCTAGGCGGTTTTCATTCATATTCAACACGGATCTTCTCAATAGTCGAACCCGCACTATCAAGTAAAGGAATCTACGCTGAGGTCAGTCCCTAAGAACCTCATCCGACTTCACTTCAATCATAAACCTAGCAAAACTACTACGGCCCCAAGATTCTTTGCACATTTGACTAGTAAAAGCATTTAACCTTTTGGGCGCATCAATCAATGTAGCAAGAAGACTGAGTCCGTCATCAGAAAACATAGCTAAAGGAACATCATGGAATTTAACCCACACCGGAATGTTAGTCAAATCCTCTTTAAGCAAGTTGGTGTTCAATGTCCATGGTTTAAGAATAATAGGAACATTACGAATCAATGATTCGCCCCGAACGGTCTATCTTTTATTAGTCAACCACTTGTGAATGATCAACCATAAAAGTCAAACAGCTCAGAACAAAATGCAATTAAGTCCAGAGGAGTATAGTGGATCCCCTGTCTAAGTCCCAACGAGGTGTGAAAACTGTAATACAACGAATCGTGATCTGGACGGGTGAATATTGAACAGGAAAAGGTTATGATTGATTACACTAAGGAAATTAAATCTAATCAAGAATTTGAAGTCATTTTAATTTATATTTAAAACGACGTGAAAAATATGCAATTTAAGTCTACGGGTACAAAACTAATTTTCCTACATTCTAAATGACTAAAAATGATTTAAAAAAAACGGAATATTTTTTTGACTTTTTATTTATTTATTACTTAATAAAAACTAAATTAATCTAATTAAATTATTAAAAATACTAAACCTTAATGAAAAATTATGAAAATTTTATGATAAATACTTGATAATATAAAGAAGCTAGGAAAATGTAAAACGAAAAGCAAAGACTGATAAGCCGGTAATAAGCCAACCGCCTAAATAAGCTAATAAGGCAAAAATGGTTTAAGTACATAGATAATGCAATCCATGACAAGAAAGACCCAAGGGCGCTGGGTTCCGTGTGTGTGTTCTGAGGCGTGGACAAATGATTGAGAAGGTCCCGAGTTCGAATCTCAAGAAAGCCCCCTTTTTGGCTACTTATTTTTTAATTTTTCCTTTCACGATTTGAAGTAACAAAAAGAATTGAAACCTTTTGTGAAAACTCTTTTGTTGAAAACTCACAATAAGTTTTAGAAATGAATTTTATTGCACTCGATTTGTGACAAAGAACACTACCAAACACCCCTTATGATTCTTTTGAGCACAAATGAGCTATAAGTAAGGCTTTTAGGCCTAAAGCAAAACATGAACAATCAATGCAAATGAAAAGAAGCAAAAAGTAAGTAAAATATGCTAAAATAACAAGGGGAAAAGCTTTGGCAATGTAACTATCTAGGGAATCCTTAACTGCTAAAATGGTAAAATAAGCATTAAAAGGGTACAATAAGCACTAACTAAGCTAAAAATGAATGACCCTAAACTAATTCAACTTAATGAGCAATAATAAACTAAAATAAGCTAAAAGAAAAGCTAATAACCACTAAAAAATAGGGTCACCAGCCGAGGCATATGCAGCTTGCAAAACAGTTACGCTGGCACCTTTTAGCTTATTTTGATTAAGCTAGAGAAGACATAAACTCCTGAGCTTATGGGAAGATGAAATCCACCCACCTAACTAACATTTGCCCCCATAGCTGTCCAATGGAGAGCTTATACAAGCTCACTAAGGTCAGTTGAAACAACTTGTGAGGCCGATAGGCATGCCGAAACATGACAAGAATGCGTTAACTATGGACTTTTCAAAGATAAAAACAAGCAACTAAGGGGCTACAAATCACAAAACAAGCAATGACTTATACTCTACCTACACCTAACTAACTAATTGCATCAAATATAAATCCTAAATCTATCTTAAATCTACTTTAATCTTAAGCACAAAAGGGATGGACAGTCAGTGGAGGACAGCTTTTGAAAGAAACGTAAACATGAATCTTTTCCTTTAAAACTAATGATAGCTTCTAACTTGCCTAGTACAAGTCCCAAAGTGGGTCAAAATGGTGTTTTTGACCCACAACCAATTCTATTCCAAACACTCTTTGGGCAGTAAAACCAAATTTGAAAATACTTGAACCTGTGAAAAGCTTGAAGACCTATTAGATTATCATTCACAAAAGCTTAATTGAGCTTAAACAAACTTTAGCAAACTCTTTTAACTTCCAAACACAAACATTCAAATAGGCGTAAAAAATGAAAACAAGTAAGGCTTCATGGAATTTGAAAACTGAATTGTAAATTGCATTGACGGAAATTAAAATTACATTTAAATTAAATGACAAAATAGTAAAATGGGACTAGAACTTGAATTCTAGACTAGTTGATACAAATACACTAATCTCCTATTTATACTATGAAAACTTCTCTTCTCTCCTGCTTTCTACTTGTGCTTCTTCCTAATCATTATGAGCCCTAGGATCAAAGCTTGAGATCACCTCTTATCATCACACCATTGAATGGTATTTTAGTGTTGTGGATTTCCAACGGGAGGTGCAATAATGCGTGAAGAGGTAACGGTGAGTCTTCCTTGATGATGGAGCTAGTGGGATGGGGAGCCGAGCAAGTGACCGGGAGACCTGACAAGAGGAAAAGTGAGTGGGTGCCGAAGTGTAGTGTGCAGTGGGATGGGTAAGGAGATGGGTTTTGTTTTATGAAAAATGTTTTAAGATAAAATGTATTTTTTGGTTTTTGTTTTGAGTTTTGTAATTTTTTTTTATATTGAAAACAAAAATTGGTGTTAATAAAAAAATGAGTTTTTATAAAAATGGGTTTTGGGTTATGTTTTGGATCCGGTTGTAGTGTTTGGTATTAACACAAGGACTAATTTTGCAATTCCACCAAACTTGAGGGACCAAATCTGTAATTTTCCAAAGTTTATTATAGGGACCAATTATGACAAGTTTAATTTTACCAAGGACCAGAAATAATAATTTTCAAATTAAAAATGTCCAGGGGTAAATTCTGTCAATCTTTAAAATTCCAAGGACTCAAGTTGTCATTTTGCAAAACTAGACTTTATAAGGCTAAATTTGACAACTTAAAAATTCCCGAGGGCCTTTTATGAAAAATTACATGTTTTGAATAACCATGGACTAGATTTTTACAATTATTGAATAAAACACGCTCTAAATATTTTTTCGTCTTTTGAGAATTTTCAAAGTGTTTTTATGCTTTTGCAAATAAGTATGAACAAAATGATGAGTATTTACACACTCATCAATCCCCCCACTAAACCATTGCTAGTCCCTAGCAATCTTTTGAGAAAACTTAATGGATTTGAATCTCTTTACCAAAAGCCATTACTTCTGGAGTAGCCAATTGTTTCAGTCCAAGTAAGAACCTTGGTACAATGATAACCAAATGATTTTGAGCAAATCACCAGCTTTCAACGGATTTGATTTATCTTTACCGTGCCGCTTGATTCTCGGACTAGCCAACTCTTAGATAAAATATCTTTGGTGAGTCGATTACCAATTATGGTTTTCCAACCGCCTTTACCACAAGCCATAAACTTGCGGGCTAGCCAACTCTTCACTTTTTAAAGATATGGTGAAATAACACCATACAATTTTGGGCAAATTGCAAGCCGTCAACGGATTTGAGTTATATTTACCAAGAGCCGCTTTGTTCTGGATTAGCCAATCCTTTTGTTTATTAGACATGGCGATGATAACCGTAGTTGAGTAAGTGCAAACACTTCCAAAAAAATTTGGCCAAAAATATGGGAATTGGGTGGTATAATTACATGATAAAATTCGTGAGAATTCCCCCCACACTAGAAATGAATATTGCCCTCAATATTCAAAGTACCGACTGTTATGCCGAAACTTAGAACGTAAAGGAAATATTACTACCATTATTATTATTTTTTTTTTTATTTATTTTTTTTTGTTGAAAACTTATATACCGGGCAACTCCCCACACTAGGGTGGTACACACGGGTGAAAACCCATGTTTAACTAATGTTTTTGATTACCGAGTCGCTAGCTTGACTCGACCTCCATTAATTTGTTCATGGGGAAGTAAGTGAAGAGACATCTCCATCGGACTTTCATTCAAAATGTTTGTATAAACATTTGAAGCACGCAAAAGTTCCACACCGATGAGATATAGAGACCCGCTCACAGATGATAAATGAAAATGCCTGGGTCAAAGATAGTGTCTTCATTCCCGAAGGAGTGAAGAAGAGAAGAAGTCACGGATAGGTGAAGAAAAGAAAGAAAGTCATGATGAAAATCATGACTAACTCATCTTCATCCATAGGAGAATCCATAATTTCAAGATATGAATCTCATCATTTAAGCTCACGGATCAAGACATATTCAGGTGTGTCATGATTAAAGTGGAAGTTATCATACTCCACGGAGATATGATATGAGTGAAGTTCACCTACGAACTCCTCGTGAAGAGAATCAATCACAAGATGTAAATCTGTGAATTCTTGTTCCAATGTAGACTCATCACTATCCTCAATCTGAGTATCAAAGAGTGGATTCTCAGAAATTAAAGTGAATTCGGAGTCGAATTCAAATAGAGGATTAGTGAGAGTTGTTTTGAACGCTTCAAGAACAAAGTGATCAACATTCTCTATTGGACTGTTAGGGTGAGAAGTGAGTGAACGATCATTAGAAAGGAGACTTTCAATCTCTCCTAGGTCGGCTTCGAAATCAAAGAGATCATCATCACTTTCCAATGAAAGTGGATTGATGTGTTCGATTCTTGGTGAACTCCTCAAGAAGAGGATCGACCGCTGGAGTGATGCCTCAACATACTCGATGTTTCCATAAGAAGCACAATCGTCGCTAAAATCAGAGAAAGTTTCAAAATGATCTAGAGAATACTCAAGAGGGGGAAGAGAATCACACATATGCTCGTAAGTTCCCTGTGACTCTCTCGCGATTGGGACAAGGTTCTCAACACTAGACTTTATGAATTCGTCCGATTCCTTTTCAGTAACAGTGTCAAGATGCTCATCCCCCATGTTTAGAGAGTGAGTGGAGCTGTGTGTGATAGCAGTTGTTTGAGAATGAATCTCAATCACTGGATATCAACTGATGAACTTGATGAATCTTTATAGAATTGAAAGATATCAAGGTTATCCTCATCATCATCACACGTGAATAAAACGAAATTGAGAGCTAGATCTGGCTGCTTTTTCTTTTGCAATTGA
Organism: Chrysanthemum makinoi; assembly: GCA_910596185.1. Lineage (NCBI taxonomy): Eukaryota > Viridiplantae > Streptophyta > Magnoliopsida > Asterales > Asteraceae > Chrysanthemum > Chrysanthemum makinoi. Next base: position 191,614,856 of record OU343218.1, on the reverse strand, counting down.
TTCCGTAATAGATTTTTCAAACGCAATTTGGGAATTTATTTTAGCGTACCGCTCTTCACGCTAGCAATTCTTCCATGGATTTCTCATGTGAATTTTGAATGATTCGACATTGTGGAGTGGAGATTTGTCAAAACCGGAAGGTTGACATTGATAATCATCATGAGGACCCCTACAATATACACAAGAAAAACTGGGAGCATTTCAAATGTCGCTTTACTCAACCTCAGCTCTTTTCACTAACTCCATAAGCTCTAGATAAGTGTCTTGTTGGGTTTGCTGAGGAGTTTGAGTCATTTGGCACTGTGGAGGTTGGTCGTGATCTGGATAGTCATAATTGTTACAAGGAAATGTATTCCCTGTTTGACAATCGAGCTGAAAAATGGGGACCTCCACAGTTCTCACAACAAAATGATTGTTGTGACTGATTTGGTGAATAACATGGATATTGATCATTTCCAAAGTTCAGAGTGTTATCAGAGATTTGTTCATAGAAAAACGTGTCTCTGGTCTGACACTCAAATCCTTGGTGAGGACCTCCACAAAACTCACACAGATATGTCAATATCTCATGATGTGGTGGCTGGTAGAATGAATCAGATGTGTCATGGTAAGGATAGGGAGCTTGGTTATAGACAGACCCATCTCCTGATTCTACCATGCTAAAACTGAGACAATTATCATCATTATGAGGGTCACCACACCATTGACAACCAAGAAAGTGAGGATAAGACATAGAAAGACTCAAAGGGTTCCAGAGGGTAAGAAATGAAGAATCAAAAGGGTAAGAGGGTAAAGAGTGTTATGGATAATTATTAGTGGATGTCCATATAGTCCATAAGAGGCCCATGGCCCAATTAGCAATTAGGGTTTTTACCCTACAATTTATCTTATATATACCCCATGTATCTCTGACATTATGAATCAATTGAAGAATACTTTTCATTCCCTCAATTTTTTACAACACGCTATCAAAGAGCTCTATATTCATTTTCTTTCTCCCGATTACCAGTGGTATGTCTTCGTCCTTTTTCTTAATAGTGTTCGTATTATTATACCATGCTGTATGCCTTCGTCACTTTATATATAGATAAACTAATGTACCATTAAATCAACATAATATATTCAGTAACATATAGACTTATGTGATAGTGTTTTCACCATATATTTATTTGCCGTATGCTTCTATTTGATTTGTTTATTGCTTAGTTTGTTTTCAAAGTAACATATCACTATTTTAATAGTTTATGAATTATTATTTGATCTGTATATATCTCATGTCATAGATTTAGGAATATTATACATGGTTTTATTAGCGGTCCATAAACCAATTGAACGAAGTTTTTTGTGTTTATTTTTGCATACTTCTGCTAAATATGAATTTTGATTTTGTAGTACGTGGTGCATTGTATCGTTTCTATGAGCTTAAAATATGACACATGTATGAGTGATATTGTGAGTCAGATCATTAAACACTAAATCTTAAACTAGATAAATCAATACAAGTGTCTGTTTAGGTTTTCTATTTGTTTTGTATTGATACTTGGAAGTGTGGCATAGCATTCTGCTTTGTTGTATCTTCTTGAACTTCATTACTATTTTGTTTTGATTCCTATAATTCGAATACATATTCCGATAGGTTGCAATACATGAAGCTATTCAAAATAAATAAATAAATAAAATTGCCTCGTTGCTAATCCAAATGGTTTCTCTTATCACCCGGTCTATTTGTCATCTTATGCACATCTTTTTTTTTGTTTTCTTATTTGGTTATTGATTAAAATAAATGAATGAGTCTAAACAGAAGACTATTGTTTGTTTGTTACTAGATAATTTATTTTTAGCAGCAGATAACGTCTCTTACCTGTTAGTCGGATTCAAGTTTTTAGAAACGTAAACATTAACACTAAAACGATGACAAGCTGTAAAATTTGGGTACCTGAAATATTGTATTTAGTTTTGCTCTAAGACTATTGCATATTTGCATTGTTTAAACTTATTTACTAGTTTATGTGTATATAATTTTATGCATCAGTAAGATTTGTATTTGTATATTCATGTTCCCTATAGGTTTTATTATTAATTCAAGGTTTCATAGCACATGTGCATATATATTAACTTTGATATTGTTGTAGACTTGTAGTATACTCGACAAAACATGGATGAGATGTCGCTTTTATGTTTGAGATTCATATTTATGCATGTATATTATGTCTCGGTTTTGCAATAATTTTAAATATATATTGCTATTTTTATTTGCGAGTTTGATTATTAGTCGATAATATTTAAAGCCAAAACCTTTATTTAATTTTGTTAATATAGAATGAATTATAACTGGCTACATGCTTGTTACCGTGATAGTGTGATACCAAGTGTTACATAACTAGAGTTTATATTTTCTGATATACTCATATACCTATGCATTACATGTTTACATGTGATCTTGAATTTGTTTATTTTGTGAAAGTCTAATAACAATTAGCATCTAACCTCTATTTAATATACCTTGTATACTTTGCCAACACCCTTTTATTGCAATCCAATTTTGCATTATTTGAGTTTATCCCACGTATTACTAAAAGCATTCACACGTCTTGAAGGTTAGATGTTCTAAATTAGCTTACCGTACATTATTTGATAGACATGCATGTGATATTTTGATGTATCTTTATTAAGTTTAATTATCGTTTAATATTGTGATGTATCTTCATTAAGTTTGATTACGGTATAAACCTTGTCTTATGAATTCGCTTATTAGTCAGGTAACTTATTTAAAGCATCTAGTATGTGTTTAATCTGCCTAAACTATTTTTATGTCTTACACTTTAATGTTTGTATGCTATATGCATGTCACAAGAGTCCCGGACAGTAGATTACAACTTTGTGTTCTAAAACACCTTAATTTGACATGGTATACACAAGTGTCCACGTAAATCTCTTGTAACTGAACCTTCACTAAAATATGTAGTTTACTCATGTCGGATGATGAATACACTTATTATCATGTTTATTTATAGATTGAATTGTTTTTTTTTTCTTATTCATGTGGATACTTTGTCGAAAAACGTTATACCATGTATTTTATGTAAGAGAAGCAATGTTTATGCTATCTCGTAATTTTTGACACCATATTGTTCCTTATTACTCCCCATTTTCATTTTAAATTGTCCCAACATAGACCTTCTTGTGTCAACTAATCAAAAGAGAATTTAGTGAATGAGAATAATATTTGATTGATTGAAAACTGTAGTGATCTCACTTATCTGATAATATTTGTTTTCGTGTAATGCACTTGATTAATGACATATATAGTTTAGGAGAATAAATTGTGTTTTATTACTTGATAATGTTATAGGATAATGTGAATAATATATTAAAATGTGTGCGAAAGACATAAAAGAGTTAATCAAAAAAATGTGAGCTCTTCATATTATTTGACTTTTATTTGATGAAAAAGGTGCAATTAAAGCACGTGTGGTCATAAAGTATAAATTTATAAGCCAAGATTGTTATATTTATTGGCATGACCGGTTGGACCATCCCGAGTCATTGATGATGCGACACACATAAAAGAACCATGGGTTCTTCAAAGGTGATTTCAATATTTTTATTGTTCTCGATGGAAGTACTGTGTTCATTTATCACCACCAAATTAAAGTAAGGACTTTGTCCTATGAAGTTTTGGAAAGAATATAACGGGGATGTATGTAGGCTATACATCCGCCATGTGGATCATTTTGAGTTTTAAAATCGATGCATCGTCAAAATGATCATCAAAGATGCAACTAAAGGTTAGCATGATTAATGGCTCGTCTTATAAAATACGAGCATGGTTTTTCCAAATTGTATCTTTGGAAATGGTGGTGAATACTTTCATATGTTGGGTGATTATTGGAATAAGTGTTGAACTTAAAAGTAGCCCATGTTCATACAAAGAATTGCTTTTGTTGAAACGTTTATAAAACGTCTTCAGTTGATTGCAAAGCCAATAATTATGAGAACAAAATCTTAGATTATGGGGCATGTTATAAAATATGAATTCGCATCATACCAAGAAGATTAACGAATACTCCCCAATAAAATGGTTTATGGTCACGAACCATATGTTTCCCATATAAGAATTTTGTAAATGTGCGATATATGTTTCTTGTAAATCCACCACAAACGAACAATGAGATGTTGTAATTGGTAATTCATTCAGGGGGAAGAATGAGCAGCGAGAGATATGGAATTAATTATAATATAAATGTTGATCCTCAGACCAATGAATATGAACTTAAAAGGACAATTTACATTCCAGATCTAGTAATTGCCAGACATGTTTAGTGACTTAAAGAAGTGACCAGATCATATATACGCTGCTAGTGCTCCAATTATAATGTATGTCCCAAAATGAAAACCAATGATTGGTAGTAAGTCTATGGCACGTCTGCAACGTGATAGACTAATCGATTCCAAATAAATTCCTCGAATGAATAAATAAAATGGAGCAAGAAAATTAAGATGGTCAAATCGAGGTACTAAAGACCCCATGATAGTCTCCAAAAGAGACACTAGACATAACGTAATTGAAAAACCCCGCACGTGAAAAGTTATGAGATGTCAATAAAGGATATAATGCAATTTATAGTAAAGTGTGGAATCGATAATATAAATGAATCGACGTCGATGGTGATATTGTATACAATAATACATATGGTAATGATTATGTAAATAAGTAAGATAGCGCTATAATCATGGTGAGGACCATGGATACCTGCATGAAATGCAGATGTATAATGAATGGCCAAAAGATTTAAAGACGCAAAGAAGTAATGAAAATAGTGAAGTCTCTTGTAATGAGACATGGTTACTGGGACTTAAAGTCCGTACAAATGAATATGTAAACTTATTGGATATGCAACTGTCTTTATGATAAATCAAAATTAAATTATGCTTAAGTTATAAGTGATGGCACACACGTACTTTCTCAAAGACTTATAAATGATCATGCAGATGCATGTTCACATGTGGTGGATCCAATAATGTATTTTAATGTTGTATAAGTCTGGCAATGTGTAAAATAATTGATATGCGTCTAAAAGAAAATGAATAGAGCTCATTTGAAGTTGAGATTCCATGAGGGATATAAAATGCATGAAGCATGTCTCGTGATTTAAAATGCTGAAAACATATAAGAAAGTTTTCAAGAATAACACTTGATCAAGTTGAATAAATCACTATATAGGTGAAAGGAAATATGATATTGGTTAAAAATGAGCCACTGAAATAACAAAATGTACCCATGTTAGTTTTAAAGATATTTGTATTTGAATATGGTATAAGTTACATATGGTTTGATGAGGTAAATGTGAATGGAACTCGTGAGGAGATTTTCAAGACGGTTGAATACTTTGAAATGAAATACAAAGTTTTGTCTTGTTTTATGAATTAAACATCTTAAAGATGAAATCATTGTTCATAATGAAAGTTAAAGAAAGATTGTATATATCTTTATATGGATAAACGACGCCACGCTCATGAGGTCAATTGATGCAGAAAGACCCCTTTACTTATAAAGATGATGATCACAATATTGATTTATGGGTGTCATAGTTATAAACATTGATTGTCCTCACTAGTGGTCATAAATGAAATAATGTATCATTTACTTTGCATTCGTTGATACTATATAACTTGTGAAGTACGAGGATGTACTCGTATAATGATAGGTATGACATAAGTTTAATCCTTCTTGATATGTGAAGGTTAAGTGGAGAACACTTGTTTATATGAGAATCAAATATATATTCTATCAAGACACCTACTATATTGACATTAAAGAAGTTGGTTTATTATATTGGATTGCACCAACTAAGAGATTTAAGTGATGTGATCATCAAGGGGAGAGAAGATACGCGTTGCACTCTTTTTCCCTTGACCATGGTTTTGTCCCCATAGGGTTTTCCGGCAAGGTTTTTAATGAGGCAACATCCTCGAGCGTATAAAGGAATTATGTATTTTTTTTCCTTCACTAGATTTTTGTCCCACTGGGTTTTGTCTAGTAAGGTTTTAACAAGGCATAATCCTCAAATGGACATCCAAAGGGGAGTGTTATGGATAAGTATAATATGGATGTCCATATCTTATAGGATACTGATTAGAGGTATTTGAGTTATATTAGAAGATTACATATCTTCCATAATGTATGACCATCACAATGGTCGATCTTAAACCGAATATGCATTTACAAGTGGAGGAACCGAAAATTCATGGCGTTCAGTTAAGCAGACGATCTCAGCGATTTCATCCAACCATGCAGAAATTCTAGCGATACATGAAGCAAGTCGAGAATGTGTTTTGCTAAGAAGTATGATACAACACATACGTAAATCATGTGGAAATTCTTCAAGTAGGCACCAACAATTTTGCATGAAGATAACGCAACATGCATTGCTCAACTTAAAGAAGGTTATATCAAGGGCGATAGGACGAAACATATTTTACCAAAATTCTTCTTCACTCATGACTTACAGAAAGATGGTGATATTAATAAGTTCTTTCAAGCGACAATTTGGCGGATCTATTTACCAAGGCACTTCCTACATCAAACTAAGTTACAACATTGGAATGCGACGACTCAAAGAGCTCAAGTGATATAGTCATCAGAGGGAGACAATACGCGCTGCACTCTTTTTGTCCTTAGTCATGGTTTTGTCCCACTGGGTTTTCCTGACAAGGTTTTTAATGAGGCAGCATTTCTAAAGCGTATTAATAGTATGGACATCCAAGAGGGAGTGTTATGGATAATTATTAGTGGATGTCCATATAGTCCATAAGAGGCCCATGGCCCAATTAGCAATTAGGGTTTTTACCCTACAATTTATCTTATATATACCCCATGTATCTCTGACATTATGAATCAATTGAAGAATACTTTTCATTCCCTCAATTCTTGTTTACAACAAAGAGGAATATTTTTGGTATTTTCGAAAAACATTTTGGAAATATAAGAAAGAAAATCTTTTTGGGTTTTTGTGTTCGTTGAAAACTGATTTTAAAATGTTTTCGGGAACCGTTTTGTTTTTATATGATAATAATAAGAAAATATGAACAAGGATGGTAAATATACAATGGGTGTATATTAAACAATTACTGATGCTTCAAATTGTAGTACGCAAAGCACACCTCCCCAGCGGCTTAAAATTTGATTCGCTCCGAACGGTCTATCTTTTATTAGTCAACCACTTGTGAATGGTCAACCATAAAAGTCAAACAGCTCAGAACAAAATGCAATTAAGTCCAGAGGAGTATAGTGGATCCCCGGGTCGTTAAGTCCCAACGAGGTGTGAAAACTGTAATACAACGAATCTGTGATCGGGTGAATATTGAACAGGAAAAGGTTATGATTGATTACACTAAGGAAATTAAATCTAATCAAGAATTTGAAGTCATTTTAATTCTATATTTAAAAACGTACGTGAAAAATATGCAATTTAAGTCTACGGGTACAAAACTAATTTTCCTACATTCTAAATGACTAAAAATGATTTAAAAAAAAAACGGAATATTTTTTTGACTTTTTATTTATTTATTACGAATAAAAAACTAAATTAATCTAATTAAATTATTAAAAATACTAAACCTTAATGAAAAATTATGAAAATTTTATGATAAATACTTGATAATATAAAGAAGCTAGGAAAAATGTAAAAATGGAAAAAGCAGTACTGGATAAGCTGGTAATAAGCCAACTGCCTAAATAAGCTAATAAGGCAAAAATGGTTTAAGTACATAGATAATGCAATCCATGACAAGAAAGACCCAAGGGCGTTGTGGTTCCAGGTGTGTGTTCTGAGGCGTGGACAGTGATTGGAGAAGGTCCTGAGTTCGAATCTCAGCAGGCCCCTTTTTTGGCTACTTATTTTTTTAATTTTTCCTTTCACAGATTTGAAGTAACAAAAGAATTGAAACCTTTTTGTGAAAACTCTTTTGTTGAAACCTCACAATAAGCTGTTTAGAACAGCTTATTGCACCTGATTTGTGACAGCAACACTACCAAACACCCCTTATGATTCTTTTGAGCACAAATGAGCTATAAGTAAGCAGTTTTAGGCCTAAAGCAAAACATGAACAATCAATGCAAATGAAAAGAAGCAAAAAGTAAGTAAAATATGCTAAAATAACAAGGGGAAAAAGCAGTTGGCAATGTAACTATCTAGGGGAATCCTTAATCTGCTAAAATGGTAAAATAAGCATTAAAAGGGTACAATAAGCACTAACTAAGCTAAAAATGAATGACCCTAAACTAATTCAACTTAATGAGCAATAATAAACTAAAATAAGCTAAAAGAAAAGCTAATAACCACTAAAAAATAGGGTCAGCTGCTGCGGCATATGCAGTTGCAAAACAGGCTACGCGGGCACCTTTTTAGCTTATTTTGATTAAGCTAGAGAAGACATAAACTCCTGAGCTTATGGGAAGATGAAATCCACCCACCTAACTAACATTTGCCCCCATAGCTGTCCAATGGAGAGCTTATACAAGCTCACTAAGGGCTGTTGAAACAGCTTGTGAGGCTGATAGGCATGCTGAAACAGGACAGTAATGCGTTAACTATGGACTTTTCAGCATAAAAACAAGCAACTAAGGGGCTACAAATCACAAAACAAGCAATGACTTATACTCTACCTACACCTAACTAACTAATTGCATCAAATATAAATCCTAAATCTATCTTAAATCTACTTTAATCTTAAGCACAAAAGGGATGGACAGGCTGCTGTGAGGACAGTTTTGACAGTAAACAGAAACATGAATCTTTTCCTTTAAAATTAATGATAGCTTCTAACTTGCCTAGTACAAGTCCCAAAGTGGGTCAAAATGGTGTTTTTGACCCACAACCAATTCTATTCCAAACACTCTTTTGGGCAGAAAACCAAATTTGAAAATACCTGAACCTGTGAAAAGCTTGAAGACCTATGAGATTATCATTCACAAAAGCTTAATTGAGCTTAAACAAACTTTAGCAAACTCTTTTAACTTCCAAACACAAACATTCAAATAGGCAGAAAAATGAAAAACAAGTAAGGCTTCATGGAATTTGAAAACTGAATTGTAAATTGCATTGACGGAAATTAAAATTACATTTAAATTAAATGACAAAATAGTAAAATGGGACTAGAACTTGAATTCTAGACTATTTGATACAAATACACTAATCTCCTATTTATACTATGAAAAACTTCTGTCTTCTCTCCTGTTTTCTACTTGTGCTTCTTCTAAATCATTATGAGCCCTAGGATCAAAGCTTGGAGATCACCTCTTATCATCACAGCCATTGAATGGTATTTTAGTGTTGTGGATTGCCAACGTGGAGGTGCAACACGTGAAGAGGTAACGTGTGAGTCTTCCTTGATGATGGAGCTAGTGGGATGGGGAGCTGAGCAAGTGACAGGGAGACTGACAGTAGGAAAAGTGAGTGGGTGCTGAGTGTGTAGTGTGCAGGGGATGGGTAAGGAGATGGGTTTTATTTTTATGAAAAATGTTTTAAGATAAAAATGTATTTTTTTTGGTTTTTGTTTTGAGTTTTGTAATTTTTTTTTATATCGAAAACAAAAATTGGTGTTAATAAAAAAAAATGAGTTTTTATAAAAATGGGTTTTGGGTTATGTTTTGGATCCGGTTGTAGTGTTTGGTATTAACACAAGGACTAATTTTGCAATTCCACCAAACTTGAGGGACCAAATCTGTAATTTTCCAAAGTTTATTATAGGGACCAATTATGACAAGTTTAATTTTACCAAGGACCAGAAATAATAATTTTCAAATTAAAAATGTCCAGGGGTAAATTCTGCCAATCTTTAAAATTCCAAGGACTCAAGTTGTCATTTTGCAAAACTAGACTTTATAAGGCTAAATTTGACAACTTAAAAATTCCTGAGGGCCTTTTATGAAAAATTACATGTTTGAATAACCAGGGACTAGATTTTTACAATTATTGAATAAAACACAGTCTAAATATTTTTTTCTGTCTTTTTGAGACTTTTCAAAGTGTTTTTGACTGTTTTTGCAGCGCAGAAGGAACAAAAATGATGAGTATTTACACACTCATCAATCCCCCACACTAAACCATTGCTAGTCCCTAGCAATCTTTTGAGAAAACTTAATGGATTTGAATCTCTTTACCAAAAGCCATTACTTCTGGAGTAGCCAATTGTTTCAGTTCAAGTAAGAACCTTGGTACAATGATAACCAAATGATTTTGAGCAAATCACCAGCTTTCAACGGTTTTGAATTGTCTTTACCAGAAGTTTGTTTTCTGGACTAGCCAACTCTTAGATAAAATATCTTTGGTGAGTCGATTACCAATTATGGTTTTCCAACTGCCTTTACCACAAGCCATAAACTTGCGGGCTAGCCAACTCTTCACTAATTAAAGATATGGTGAGCTGAACACCATACAATTTTGGGCAAATTGCAAGCCGTCAACGGATTTGAGATATCTTTAACAAGAGCCGTTTTCTCCTGGATTAGCCAATCCTTTTGTTTATTAGACATGGCGGACTGATAACCGTAAGCTGAGTAAGTGCAAAACACTTACACAAAAAAAAAATTTTGGCCAAAAATGGGGGAATTGGGTGGTATAATTACATGATAAAATTCGTGAGAATTCCCCCCACACTAGAAATGAATATTGCCCTCAATATTCAAAGTACCGGCTGTTATGCCAAAACTTAGAACGTAAAAGGGAAATATTACGGCCATTATTTGTGATTTATTTATTTTTTATTTATTATTTATTTATTTTTTTTTGAAAACTTATATACAACAGCGGGGGGCAACTCCCCCACACTAGGGTGGTACACACGGGTGAAAACCCATGTTTAACTACTGTTTTTGATTACCGAGTCGCTAGCTTGACTCGACCCCGAATTAATTTGTTCATGGGGAAGTAAGTGGAAGAGACAATCTCCATCGGACTTTCATTCAAAATGTTTGTATAAACATTTGAAGCACGCGAAAGTTCCACACCGATGAGATATAGAGAGACCCGGCTCACAGATGATAAATGAAAATGCCGGGGTCAAAGATAGTGTCTTCATTCCCGAATGAGTGAAGAAGAGAAGAAGTCACGGGATAGGTGAAGAAAAGAAAGAAAATCATGATGAAAATCATGACTAACTCATCTTCATCCATAGGAGAATCCATAATTTCAGTATTATGAATCTCATCATTTAAGCTCACGTGATCAAGACATATTCTGGGTGTGTCATGATTAAAGTGGAAGTTATCATACTCCGGCGGAGATATGATATGAGTGAGTTCACCGGCGAACTCCTCGTGAAGAGAATCAATCACAAGATGTAAATATGTGAATTCTTGTTCCACTGTAGACTCATCACTATCCTCAATCTGAGTATCAAAGAGTGGATTCTCAGAAATTAAAGTGAATTCAGAGTCGAATTCAAATAGAGGATTAGTGAGAGTTGTTTTGAACGCTTCAGGAACAAAGTGATCAACATTCTCTATTGGACTGTTAGGGTGAGAAGTGAGTGAACGATCATTAGAAAGGAGACTTTCAATCTCTCCTAGGTCGGCTTCGAAATCAAAGAGATCATCATCACTTTCCGATGAAAGTGGATTGATGTGAGCGAGTTCATCGGTGAACTCCTCAAGAAGAGGATCAGACTGTGGGAGTGATGCCTCAACATACTCGATGTTTCCATAAGAAGCACAATCGTCGCTAAAATCGGAGAAAGTTTCAAAATGATCTAGAGAATACTCAAGAGGGGGAAGAGAATCACACATATGCTCAGAAGTTCCCTGTGACTCTCTCGGGATTGGGACAAGGTTCTCAACACTAGACTTTATGAATTCGTCCGATTCCTTTTCAGGAACAGTGTCAAGATGCTCATCCCCATGTTTAGAGAGTGAGTGGGAGCTTCGGGTGTGATAGCAGTTGTTTGAGAATGAATCTCAACTGCTGGGATATCAACTGATGAACTTGATGAATCTTTATAGAATTGAAGGATATCAAGTGTATCCTCATCATCACTGTCATCAGGAATAAAACGAAATTGAGAGCTAGATCTGGCTGCCTTTTCTTTTGCAATTGATTCCCTAATAGATTTTTCAAACGCAATTTGGGAATTTATTTTAGCAGCCTGCTCTTCAGCTAGCAATTCTTTCATGGATTTCTCATGTGAATTTTGAATGACGGGACATTGTGGGAGTGGAGATTTGTCAAAAACGGAAGGTTGACATTGATAATCATCATGAGGACCCCCACAATATACACAAGAAAAACTGGGAGCATTTCGAAATGCTGTTTTACTCAATTCCTCAGTTCTTTTCACTAACTCCAGAAGCTCTAGATAAGTGTCTTGTTGGGTTTGCTGAGGAGTTTGAGTCATTTGGCACTGTGGAGGTTGGTCGTGATATGAATAGTCGTAATTGTTACAAGGAAATGGATTCCCTGTTTGACAATCAGAGCTGAAATGGGGACCTCCACAGTTCTCACAACAAAATGATTGTTGTGACTGATTTGGTGAATAACATGGATATTGATCATTTCCAAAGTTCAGAGTGTTATCAGAGATTTGTTCATAGAAAAACGTGTCTCTGGTCTGACACTCAAATCCTTGGTGAGGACCTCCACAAAACTCACACAGATATGTCAATATCTCATGATGTGGTGGCTGGTAGAATGAATCAGATGTGTCATGGTAAGGATAGGGAGCTTGGTTATAGACAGACCCATCTCCTGATTCTACCATGCTAAAACTGAGACAATTATCATCATTATGAGGTCACCACACCATTGACAACCAAGAAAGTGAGGATAAGACATAGAAAGACTCAAAGGGTTCCAGAGGGTAAGAAATGAAGAATCAAAAGGGTAAGAGGGTAAAGAGGAATATTTTTGGTATTTTTGAAAAACATTTTGGAAATATAAGAAAGAAAATCTTTTTGGGTTTTTGTGTTCGTTGAAAACTGATTTTAAAATGTTTTCGGGAACCGTTTTGTTTTTATATGATAATAATAAGAAAATATGAACAAGGATGGTAAATATACAATGGGTGTATATTAAACAATTACTGATGCTTCAAATTCGTAGTACGCAGCACACCTCCCCGGCAGCGGCGCCAAAATTTGATTCGCTCCGAACGGTCTATCTTTTATTAGTCAACCACTTGTGAATGGTCAACCATAAAAGTCAAACAGCTCAGAACAAAATGCAATTAAGTCCAGAGGAGTATAGTGGATCCCCGGGTCGTTAAGTCCCAACGAGGTGTGAAAACTGTAATACAACGAATCTGTGATCGGGTGAATATTGAACAGGAAAAGGTTATGATTGATTACACTAAGGAAATTAAATCTAATCAAGACTTTGAAGTCATTTTAATTCTATATTTAAAAACGTACATGAAAAATATGCAATTTAAGTCTACGGGTACAAAACTAATTTTCCTACATTCTAAATGACTAAAAATGATTTAAAAAAAACGGAATATTTTTTTGACTTTTTATTTATTTATTACGAATAAAAAACTAAATTAATCTAATTAAATTATTAAAAATACTAAACCTTAATGAAAAATTATGAAAATTTTATGATAAATACTTGATAATATAAAGAAGCTAGGAAAAATGTAAAAACGGAAAAAGCAGTACTGGATAAGCTGGTAATAAGCCAACTGCCTAAATAAGCTAATAAGGCAAAAATGGTTTAAGTACATAGATAATGCAATCCATGACAAGAAAGACCCAAGGGCGTTGTGGTTCAGTGTGTGTCTGAGGCGTGGGACAGTGATTGGAGAAGGTCCTGAGTTCGAATCTCAGCAGGCCCCTTTTTTGGCTACTTATTTTTTTAATTTTTCCTTTCACAGATTTGAAGTAACAAAAGAATTGAAACCTTTTTGTGAAAACTCTTTTGTTGAAACCTCACAATAAGCTGTTTAGAACAGCTTATTGCACCTGATTTGTGACAGCAACACTACCAAACACCCCTTATGATTCTTTTGAGCACAAATGAGCTATAAGTAAGCAGTTTTAGGCCTAAAGCAAAACATGAACAATCAATGCAAATGAAAAGAAGCAAAAAGTAAGTAAAATATGCTAAAATAACAAGGGGAAAAAGCAGTTGGCAATGTAACTATCTAGGGGAATCCTTAATCTGCTAAAATGGTAAAATAAGCATTAAAAGGGTACAATAAGCACTAACTAAGCTAAAAATGAATGACCCTAAACTAATTCAACTTAATGAGCAATAATAAACTAAAATAAGCTAAAAGAAAAGCTAATAACCACTAAAAAATAGGGTCAGCTGCTGCGGCATATGCAGTTGCAAAACAGGCTACGCGGGCACCTTTTTAGCTTATTTTGATTAAGCTAGAGAAGACATAAACTCCTGAGCTTATGGGAAGATGAAATCCACCCACCTAACTAACATTTGCCCCCATAGCTGTCCAATGGAGAGCTTATACAAGCTCACTAAGGGCTGTTGAAACAGCTTGTGAGGCTGATAGGCATGCTGAAACAGGACAGTAATGCGTTAACTATGGACTTTTCAGCATAAAAACAAGCAACTAAGGGGCTACAAATCACAAAACAAGCAATGACTTATACTCTACCTACACCTAACTAACTAATTGCATCAAATATAAATCCTAAATCTATCTTAAATCTACTTTAATCTTAAGCACAAAAGGGATGGACAGGCTGCTGTGAGGACAGTTTTGACAGTAAACAGAAACATGAATCTTTTCCTTTAAAACTAATGATAGCTTCTAACTTGCCTAGTACAAGTCCCAAAGTGGGTCAAAATGGTGTTTTTGACCCACAACCAATTCTATTCCAAACACTCTTTTGGGCAGAAAACCAAATTTGAAAATACCTGAACCTGTGAAAAGCTTGAAGACCTATTAGATTATCATTCACAAAAGCTTAATTGAGCTTAAACAAACTTTAGCAAACTCTTTTAACTTCCAAACACAAACATTCAAATAGGCAGAAAAATGAAAAACAAGTAAGGCTTCATGGAATTTGAAAACTGAATTGTAAATTGCATTGACGGAAATTAAAATTACATTTAAATTAAATGACAAAATAGTAAAATGGGACTAGAACTTGAATTCTAGACTAGTTGATACAAATACACTAATCTCCTATTTATACTATGAAAACTTCTGTCTTCTCTCCTGTTTTCTACTTGTGCTTCTTCTGAATCATTATGAGCCCTAGGATCAAAGCTTGGAGATCACCTCTTATCATCACAGCCATTGAATGGTATTTTAGTGTTGTGGATTGCCAACGTGGAGGTGCAACACGTGAAGAGGTAACGTGTGAGTCTTCCTTGATGATGGAGCTAGTGGGATGGGGGCGGAAATGAGCAAGTGACAGGGAGACTGACAGTAGGAAAAGTGAGTGGGTGCTGAGTGTGTAGTGTGCAGGGGATGGGTAAGGAGATGGGTTTTGTTTTTATGAAAAATGTTTTAAGATAAAAATGTATTTTTTTTGGTTTTTGTTTTGAGTTTTGTAATTTTTTTTATATTGAAAACAAAAATTGGTGTTAATAAAAAAAATGAGTTTTTATAAAAATGGGTTTTGGGTTATGTTTTGGATCCGGTTGTAGTGTTTGGTATTAACACAAGGACTAATTTTGCAATTCCACCAAACTTGAGGGACCAAATCTGTAATTTTCCAAAGTTTATTATAGGGACCAATTATGACAAGTTTAATTTTCCCAAGGACCAGAAATAATAATTTTCAAATTAAAAATGTCCAGGGGTAAATTATGTCAATCTTTAAAATTCCAAGGACTCAAGTTGTCATTTTGCAAAACTAGACTTTATAAGGCTAAATTTGACAACTTAAAAATTCCTGAGGGCCTTTTATGAAAAATTACAAGTTTTGAATAACCAGGGACTAGATTTTTACAATTATTGAATAAAACACAGTCTAAATATTTTTTCTGTCTTTTTGAGACTTTTCAAAGTGTTTTTGACTGTTTTTGCAGTGCAGAAGGAACAAAAATGATGAGTATTTACACACTCATCAATCAACCAAGGACCATTATCAAGAACATCATCAACGCCTTTTTTTGAATTAAACTTGAAGAAGAAGAATCCCTTAGCGTTCATCATAACCTTTTGTAAACCATACTTAGCCCACGTATTGCGAACATAATAGTCAACAACAGGAAAAGCAAGGCGTTGTCCAAGGAAGTATCCATAGAGAGTATTCTCAAACCTCATGTTCACCTCTTCCACCACTTTCATTGGGACTGAAAGGTCAACATCATCCTTCTTTTTGCTGCATTTTAACCTCCGAAAATTAGACACGTGTTTCTGGGATTCATTAGAAGCAACACCCGCGTAAGAAACCGACTTAACTCCATTACCACTAGTAGTAACAACCTTGGGTGCATTAGGATCAGAAGTAACACTATGATTAGTACCATACATCTGGGATTGCATAGCCACATCAAAACTCGACGGAGGAGTATTTGCTGAATAAACTTTAGTACCATTCGACTTAGATTGAAGCCCAATACCACTCGAATTGTTCACATCAGAAGATGAAGCCATCTTAGCAATATCACTGTCAATTTTATTCATTGCTTCATCAAATTTCTGATTCGCATTAGCAATCAATTGCTCCACATTAGGCTGTTTTGAAACATTAAAGGCCGACCAGGTTTCCTCTTAGGTAATTGCAAATTTGAAACCTCATTTGTATTATTAACATTTGAACTATCCGTTAATAGTGTATTGGAAAATTTGGAAACAAAAAAGGTTTGGTTTGCATTTACATTGGTTTGGCTAACGTTGGTTGCAGAATCTGCACAAAGATAACAACAAAAGGTGGAATTATGCTTGTTAATGAGTGAACTGAATGCGTTAAAAATGTAGTTTTAGTTTCAAATTACATACAGAATACATAATCTTAAGTAAAATGTACAATATATAGACACAACTTACTGCCGTAATGGATGGTGTCCGGTGTAGGTATAGGTTGATAATTAAGTTGGCTATAGTTAAACTGGTTGGGACACTTATTTGTTGTAGATACTGTAACTCAAAAGACAACAACAACATATTGGTTGGATGAGGTGAAAAATATATGTTTGTGAGAATGACTATTTGTTTGTCATAAAACTTTACCTGTGAAAGGGGTGGACTTTGTGACACACGAACTAACATTTGGTTGATCTTGATTTTCATTTGTAACCAAACTATTATTTTGAATTGATTCATTGACTGTAACATAAGTTTATACATGTCAATATAGTTTTGGTAAACTGTATAAAACATATATGAAAGTACATAAATGAAGCAACTATTGTCAATTATGCAGCATACCAGTTTGCTGAGCATTGACTGTAGTCCTGCATGGTTTGGCACGCGGTTTTCGTACACTTGGCTGTGAGGATTGAAAAGGGGAATTCTGCAAAGTAAGGTTGGTTGGGACAGGTGTTTTACGTGGACGACCCGGTCATCTCTTAGGTTTTACTGGATTGGAGGTTTCAGTTGTAAGAGTTAGATTCCCTTCTTGTGTTAACAACGGGGTAGTACGATTGGAAATGGAACCAGTTTGGTTTAATCTCGACAATGTACCTAATATTAAAAGGTATTAGTTGATATAATTAACTATTTAAGACATAGTACATTAAGGAGTTACGTATGAGGATAAACTTACCTGATGTAATATTGGAAAGAGGGGATCTTTGCACAAGGGGAGTAACATTACTGATCGCATACTTAGACTGTTTGCTATGTTGGAAATTATTGTTTATAGGCTTTGCATTGTCAATGTTTTGGTTATGAAAGTGATACTTTCTTTTATTTGATGTATCATTGTTTGGAGAACCTGCAAATATATGAAAAAACAATACAATGATGTGTGATAATGTATAAAATGTATGCATATAATTGTACATGTAATTTGTAAATATTCAAATTTGGAAAAGGCAAAGATAGTTGAAGTGTAGAAAACGTATTGCCGTATTTACTGGAACCCGGTATGTATATAGGTTGATAATTAAGAAGGTTGTAGTTTAAGTGGCTCGCATGGTGATTAATCCTATAAACTGTTGATATAATAAACTTGTCAACAAATTAAAATAAAAAGTATATATAAATGTGGTATTACATGGAACAAACATACAGTGTACATACCTGTGCTTTGTGTAGCATCCATATTTTGAGAATCTCGTATCGTGTAATGAGTATTCATCGTGTTAGAGTATTGCCCATTAAGTTGTGTATACGGCAAATCATTGAGAGACATGACATTATTGTTTATGTTTTGATCAATCATAACGGAATTTCCTTTAGTTGCTTCGTCTTGAACATCTGTTTAGGGTTTGGATGGAATGTAATACACGTATTCTTATATAATAACAAAATACATACATTGGTCATTAGAATTTTTCAGGTATAGATTAAGAGTAATAAACATAATATAGAACAAAACAAAAATTAAGAACAAAAAAATAAATTAACATTAACTATTGATATTTGTTGTGGATGCTTTTGATTCAAAGATCTTCGCGTAGTGAACTGAGATGAATGGATATTCGATGACGAATGAACTTCTTTCAGTCGAACCTTTGGTGTAACGTTATCCATTTTGTGTTTACAAACGAATCATCAAATGGTTGCTAGAATTAAAAATATTGGAGACTTAATATACAATCAAGAAATTGTGTTTAGGTAGTTTTAAACACCTTTCGAATTAGAATACTTCCATGATCCTCTCATTAAATTAGGATATACGTTTTATTTTTATAGCAGCATGTATTTTGCCAAAAATAACGTTTTGCACTTATACGTTTAGATTTCCCTCAATTGTTCTAATAAGGCTTATTATTCAGAAAGATATAAGTAAGCCCATAGCAAAGTTCAGCCCCAATGTGTAAATTTGACTGCCAATCCAATGGTCAGCTACCAATGACAAAAAGTCAAGATATTTTTCTTGCAAGATATCATATATTGCTTTTCCCAACTTAAATGATCATTACATGCTATGTTCTAGCTTCACCCTAACAAATCTTTCGAATCATCCACATTGATCACTTCATTGAAAAGTCTTCTTCCAGGTTAGTAACATGATGATTTCTTATAACAAATATTAGGGAAAACATGATCAAAGATATATGTTAGTAGATTTGTAGGTATATAGTCGTTAGGTATACCCCTTTTTCAAATCGTTGCATGATGATAAATTTTAGATGATCTAACTTCCTGTAAGATAATAGTAACATATATGTTAAGGATGATAATTGTTCTTTTAAAAAAATGCATGATCTTTGTGTTTTGGATGATCTATACTACAGTTAGACATCAACCATACCATAATCCTTTGAAACGTAGTTCAATACTAATGCATGTGGTTGTTGTTGTTGAAAATTAGTATTTCTTTAAAGTATGTTGGAACTATAATTAACAGTGATGTTGTAAATTAGTGCAATAGTAAGTTAGATGGTAACTTCAAATGTTCTGTAAGTGATCATAATAGTATAATTTTATAGTAGGCATTTCTGAGTTTGATGGTTTAATTGTTTAAGCTATAGGACTACTCAAATATAAGTGGATACATGTAATAGATTGTGGTTTATATGGAAAAGCATTTTGTGTAAGTGATGATAATGGTTACTAAATCGTGTTTGCGATATGATTATGTTGTATACTTTTAAGTGGATACATTCGAATACGGTTAATACAATTTGATAAAAAAAGGAAAAGCAATAGTATTATGCTGGTTATGCATTTATTATAAAATGTAAAGCTGATATGGAATTTAAAGTACGTATATTCTTCGCAGGAAAATGCCGATGGAGTTTGTAGTTTTGGTAAACCTCCGAACATATCCAAGTAAACAGGTAAATAAAACAACGCCATATCCTAACATTTATAAGTCTTATCGTAAAGTTAGAAGCCGATTAAAGTCTTGAATACGTATTCAGGAACTGCCTGAGGTGTTTGAAATGGAATGTTACAATGGGAACAAACATCTCTATCTGACAAGCTCAGCAAGAATTCGTAAGAAAGTTTGGTTTATCACACCGATTGTGGGACCGATAACCCTAAAGGGTCGAGATTGGAAAATGTTTTCTAAGGAAAACATCGGTCCATATGTTGAATGGCTGCATTTCATACAGGAAGGGGATGACAGTTTCTACGTGACAGGGTACGATGCAAGGGATGGTACAGAATTCAGGGGATACGATGTTGACCACCATCGTTATTATCGATTTAAGAGCCGTGTTTGGGCTGTTGAAAACAGGCCTCAGGTATTACTGAATATATAACATAAAGTTGTATTAGCTTTATTAGTAAGTTAACGTTTATTATAAAATGTGTATACGACAAATGTGAACTTCATCTACAGAGAATTGCAGCTGAATTCTTGAGTGTGATAGGCCAGGAAGCAACTATTAGGATAAATTGTGGAGAAAACTACTTTATGGTTCCTGTGGTCCGTGTGAATGTTCCTAATGCGGCTGATGAATACGAACTGGATCAAAATGTTTGGAATATTATTAAGTGGACAATGGGTTTGCAAGTTGGACAGATCGTGGTGTTTACAAAAGAGCATAACACTGTATACAGGTTGATGGCTTTTAACTTTAATGGAAGTCCGCATACACCAATTCATTTCTATGGTGCAACACAACTGCATCACATACAACCTACTATACAGTTTGACGACAAAGGTGATCTGAATATCTTTATAGAATTCGTTACTTTCAAGTAATAAATGTATACTGAGATATTAATGTTGTTTGATAGTATTAGGAGTTATTATAACATGGTAAATGTATTTGCAGATGATGACAGGATGCACCACATATGTCGTTGGCCAGGTCATATAGATCACTTTGGTGAAGCGGGTGACACATTCTATAAGAGTTACTCTATGATCACAGTGTTGCAAAGACTCGTAAGTATTTTTGTTAGTTGTAAAATCTGTATTCGTGGCACGTTATTCATGTTTATGAAGAAGTAGTTAATCATATATGTTATCGATGGTTTATCGCTGACCATACATGCAGAATTCTTGGAACACCATCCGATGCATACGTACAGGACTGTTATGATGATACACCAAAATGTGGAAAGAAGTTTTACTGTGAAAATGGAGTTTCATAAAGAGGATCCTGGAAGGACAAACCATGTGAACGTGTTTGGCGAATGGAGGGAGTTTGCATATGAGTGTAATTTTGCGTACAACAAAATGATCAGGTTCAAGTTCATGCACTTGGTTACTGATATTTCTGGCGATGAAGTGGAGGAGTACCCTGTGTTACACGTATGTTAAAACACTACTGTTATTATGTCCGTGTTTTGGATGCTTAGTATGGTCTGAACTAATGTTATTTTTGCCCCATAGTATGTTCTGAACTAATGTCTGTTTAGTGTATGTTTTGTTATGTTAACTTGGTATGGCCAGGTTATTTGCTTTGGTTTGGATTATGAAATGGTGTATTTATGATTAGATAAATCAGTGGGTTGTAAAAAAATGATCAGTGCAGTTTAGTCTATCTTTTTCCTTCAAAATGTGTCTTGTTGATGCTTATAGGAATTGCATATCCATTGCTATTTTTTTTTTGTGTTGGTCGTATTATATGTTGGTGAGGATATGAATAGCATATCCATTTGTATTGGGTAAGTAAAGGTTGAAAAGTTTGTTGGTAGTAATTTTAGCAGGAGATTGCAGATAACAATGTTGTCAAAGTACATTAGGATGAAATGACTAATGTGTGACATTCGTAACTGTTCTATCTGATATATCTTCTTAGTGTTGTCCCATATGTGATAGGCTGGAAGTATTGTTGTTGTTTTTGCTTGTGTAATACTTATTTGATAAGGAGTAAGTATTAACATCCGTAAATCATTCTGAAAATCCTATATGTAATGAAAATGAGATAACAAAAATACTTTTGATAATAAACGTTTAACATATGTTTATTAACGACATATGAATAAACTTATTGATAATAACGTGACACTTAAGAGCCTACTATTTGGGAGAACAAATCTTCAACACAAACATTTGATGCAATGGATTCCTCGTTGTCATCATGATACTCCAAAATATGATTGTGATATTTGCAGTCTTTCTGAATGCAAATCCATTCGTCTTTGTCCTCGTCAACACAATATTGAAGATCAATAACGTTACCCAATCCATAATTGTCTTCCTTCTTAGCATGGTATAAGCATTCTTTATTGTTACAGATCCATTTGTCATTGTCATAGTGAACATCTACAACATGAGCACCATTGCTTTTCACAAGTGCAGCATCATTGGTTACTTTGTGACATGCCATCTTCTCGGATACATCCTGCAAGTAGTCGGATATAAATTAGTTTCCAATTTGCAGTTATAACCTTCATTATGTTTTACTAATGTATATAATACCATTTCATCATCTGAGACTATGATAACAGGTGGATCTTCAATCCAAAATTCATTGGGTGAGTTTGAGATATCTTCTTGCTGTATTGTCATCAAATGAATAAACATATTATGAATTCATATTACCTATTTCCAAAAATGCAGTGATGTAGGACTTGAAATGATCCTTTTTCAACTGCTTTATTGAAAAAATATGTTTTACCTTGGGTGACTTGTCGTGATCCATATGATATTCGAAAATGAAGGTTTAGAAAAAAGTTTTTGTTTGGTAATTTTTGTGTTGATGATCCAATTTATATAAGGTTTAAAGTTTTTTTTATAACTGGAAATGATACTCTTGTATAAATATTTTTAAATGGAGATTAAAACATATAATTTGAAATTTATTAGTTTAATTTCGTTTTTTAGAATGCATATATATAGTATGAGGTTCAAAAAAAGTTGTAAAAATATGTTGCTATAAAATTTGTAAACATATATTTCAATTATGAGATTTTGCCTTCAAAATTGTAGAGTTTTCATTTTAGGAAATGATGTGTTTTTAACTTTATTTTTGAATGTAGTGTCATAGTATAAACAAAGTTGAAGTGTATAAGTTGTATTTTAAAGAAAGATTATATAAAATGAACTTTTTAAAAACTCTTTTAATGTAAGAAGGTTAACAAATTTCGTAAATGTTGAAATTTTAATGTAAGAAAGTTAACAAAATCTGTAAGAAGGTTAACAAACTCTTTTAATGTAAGAAGTTGTATTTTAAAGCGACATCTATATTTACAACACTACATTATGTGTAATAGTTTGTTATCCATGTATTTTGATATATTAGGATATACCTTTTATTGTTTGTGATATGTATTATTTGGTATGGTGTTATGTCAATAAAGCATATAATATTCATGAAGTGTTCATCACAAAAAGTATTATTGTGCAAATACTTAGACTAAAAAAACATAAGTGTGACATAAAAGGAAGGGTCTAATAATTTATATCTTCTCCAACCGAACCATTACACATAATGGTATACCATAAATTGGCAAATTAAACAGCCCAAAGTTGAAATCCAAAAAAGCAATACCAAAACACAAATGTCTGGAAAAAAAATGACTGAAATAAAACAAAGTAGCCTTATTGTGAAGAAGATATATGATGCACAAATTTCATTACTCCTTCTCCAGCTTCACTTGAAGAAGAGGCCTTTTAGACATCCTCGTTTCATACTTCACTTTATCGAAATCATCAAGGTCAATGACGGTGCGCTTGCCGGAGCTTCCTGAACCATCTTCTGAACTTTGGACAGCAGCTTTTCCTGTGGGTGTTTCTTCAAAGTTAAAAGGAACACTTTCAGCAATTCTTGCGACGTTTGTGGACGCAACATTTAAACCAGAGCTTGCAACAGGAGTTTGAAGTACATCATCATCATCCTGTAAAGGTATTTATTTAGACAAAAAAAAAACAGGGGGCCACAATATGTATGAATTAAACTAAATTAATGCATTTGATACAAACCTCTGTGATGAAGTCTTTTTTAAAGAACTTGATCATTTCAGCATCATTGGACATCTTCGTCACCTGATAAACATGATGATTGTTGTTTATGTTCCACTCTGTATAAGTAAAGCGAAAGAATATCTTTTTTCCAACTATTCCATTTATGAGCTCCTTAGGGAAAATGTCTTCCGCACCAGCTCCATACTTCTCTCTCAATTTGTAGCATGGGACACCAACCAAAGTATTGATCATATCATCAAATAAAAGTAGAGAAGCAGAGCCAGTATCGTCAATTACTCGTACGATAACTTTGTACCTAAAATAAAAACCCCCAAATATTTGAATTAATTTTATCGCTCAAATGGATTATGGAACAATAAAAGGTCACATGTTGTGATGGTAAATAATGTAAGGTAATGTTAGTTCATACTTTAGTCCAACGTGGGTCATTTTTTTATGATCCTTGCAACTCCAGAGCTGTATCTTTGACTTTCCTGCTTTGGATGACGACTGACCATATTTTTTGGATGCAAATGCATCTTCATCATCGTCAACTGGTTTTGCTATCCTACCACACCTTTTGCAACCGATATACGTTCATCCAAACTCTTGGTGTATTTTTTGAATTTTCCCATACACTAAGCACTCATATTCCTAAGTAAAATGTTGATTGGACAAATGTTACTTTAAAATGCATACGCTTAACTGATTAATATATGTGACGCAATGTCATAACCATGATGTGACGTGTTTTTTGTAATCCTTATGAATTATCTGAAGGTAAATGACAATTTTTTCAAGATATCTTAATGTTGAACAAAATGCAAGACAGATTGAACGGAAATAACTTGTATTTTTATGCTATTCATAAACCATATATAATGTTGCTTTGTGCCTAAAGACTAAAGATTGCATAAAGGGTATTCCAAGCATATTCCAAACACACATTAGTGTATGCTATTTTTAATGTATGTTTTTAAAGATAAAATAGCATTCTCTGATCTACCATACAATGATTTAACTTAGAAAAACAATATGGTGAAACAGAGGGTGAAACAGAATGTGATCTACCATACAATCATCTATAAGCTGTCTTCGTTAAAGATATGGTATGAATAGCATTACAGTAGTGTAATCTTGGAATTCTAGAAACACATTAAAAAAACGCCTAAATTGTGAAACCAAATCAATCATAATGTTGATTACCATGTGTTAAAAGCTTGATTTTAGTTCAACCTAATCATATATAAGCAATTTCTAAGTAGTTGTATGCATACGTTAAGCACACAGATTGTACCGTAATAACCTACTCCTTGTATGTAAAGTTAAATCATTGTAATCCATTAATAGCTTACCCAAGCAGATTTACGAATAGACCCAACCATTTTTTTAATTGCACCACCAAATAACTGCTCCGGCGTAAGTTCTTTCTTCACTTGACTATAGATACTTATAGCATGTTTGCTGGCATCATAACCATCAACTTCCTGATATTTGTTATCAACAGTTATGAAATATAAGTATTCAAAGGTTAAATTTTATTATCATTAAGATTTTAATGCTATAACATTCAAATCCATAGAATATTATACCTCTTCATGAATGCATGAATTTCAGGTAAATCAGCATCAATATGAAGCTTAGTAGCAAAAACAACATTGCTTACTGTAGGTTTTTCTGAAACATGAATAATAGAATTGCATTACTAAGACAGTGATAACAAATATACATCCAAGAATACATCCAAGAATATATGTACTTACTATTGAAATATTTGACCCTGGCAAGTTGAAGGATCATAACCACCGGTTTAGATGATTCGGATTTGTCAGCATACGGCTTGAATTTGTCCGCCCATTCATCAAAGAAACAGCACTCTAATTGTCCACCACTGTTTATCAATAAGTTAATGAGAATATGGCCCCCAAACATACAGATATACTTAATAACATGTAATATGATTTAAATAGAACTGAAAAGGGAGTGGATCAGAAATCATACTCCACATCTTGTAGCAGGACAGTTCTCCTGATTTTCTCTTTTCCATACGACTCGAAAGGGAGTGGCTCAGAAATCGATACTACAGTACCAATGACATCTGTATTTGGAAGAAAGAAAAATGAGTACGATATATAAGTCTATGAATATATTAAACAGATTATTATGGTGATATTACTTACCAACCATATCCCTTTCACCACATGCTTTGAGGTGAAAGTTCTGAAATGGTTTCAAAGCAAAAACCTCGCACATTATTGTTAAATGAGTTGACTCTAGTAACTGCCGTGTTTTTTAAAAAGCTAATTTTGAATCGGTGGCTAAGCAACGGGAATTTGCCACCGTTCTCGCCAACGCCAAAATTCGAAATCTTATATCAAGAGCCTTCATCAAGAATAGCTATGAACTTTTTCATTTCAGATTTCCTAATACTCGCTTGGATCCTGTTACCCTGCAATAATGGATATGATATTGTTTGACTGATATAACCTATTGAATTAACTGAAGTTAACAGTTTACGCATTTGGAAAGCTATATTTTGTATAAAAAAAGCATGACAAATTGAGCGTAAAGAAACATTATATTTGTAGGCAAACACATATATAGCATATATAATGTTATTATTGACTAAAGCCGCAAGATCAAGCAACATTCTTCGTAAGCAACATAAGTAACATGTATAAACTTAATGATTAAAGGGTATTCAAACACATCTTGTAAATAGCATACAACTTTCATTCCAAAACACATCTTGAAAATAGCATACATCTTTCATTACAAACACATCTTCTAAATAGCATTCAACATTCATTCCAAACACATATTCAAACATAAGCAATATCATTATAAGGGAATTTTTTCAACATATATTAAAAACAGTAAACAAACCTGTGGATCTTGCAGAACAGTTTCTAAACCCCAAGTTTCATTGAGTTTTCCCTTTGGATGACTTTTCCAGATACTAATGCATCTGGCAAGAATGTTAACATCATCCATCATAGGGTCGATATCCGCAAGCAATGTGATTTTTTGGTCCATTGTTTAAACTGCACAAAACATACTATTATATTACAATAATGACTACAACAGCAATGACTTGAATTTTAACAAACAAACAGAAATTATAGGATTTTAACAAACAAACAGCAATGACTACAACAACAATGACTTGAAAAGTTCACATACATGTTATTATTGGATTTTAGGATGGTGATTTGATTAGCTATACATGTACTGAGTATTTATACACTGAATATTAGGTTAAATGGTGGACATTTAGGTTTATAACAAAGGCAAGGATTTGAATTATTAAACTTTTCCCTATAATCATGGATGATATGTTTCATTTTATTAATTAGGCTATATTTTTAAAAAATACAAAATCAAACTTTCCAACATTAAGGCTCATAATTTATACCACTAAAATAGTTGTCAACCATACAATATTTCAATCATACAAATTCATATGAACACCAATAGCAAACAAATATATAGAAAACAATAAAAACTAAAAATGTAAAAAAAAAATGCATTATAATTAAAATAAAAAAGATACGGATTATAGATGTGTTTCAAAACAACTCACCCAGAAATTGAACGAATAAAGATTCCAGGAACTATTTTGGGGGATTTGTACAACATTAGGGTTCGAAACATCCTCGTATTGGGGGATTTGATTTTGGGGGAATTGTACATAATTAGGTTGGGATATGATTGTGATTTTGATATGGATATCCAATTTTATTTTATTATGGATGATATGTTTCATTTTATTAATTAGGCTATATTTCATGGATGATATGTTTCATTTTATTAATTAGGCTATATTTTAAAAAAATACAAAATACAAAATTGAACATCCCTATAATCATGGATGATATGTTTCATTTTATTAATTAGGCTATATTTTTAAAAAATACAAAATCAAACTTTCCAACATTAAGGCTCATAATTTATACCACTAAAATAGTTGTCAACCATACAATATTTCAATCATACAAATTCATATGAACACAAATAGCAAACAAATATATAGAAAACAATAAAAACTAAAAATGTAAAAAAAAATGCATTATAATTAAAATAAAAAAGATACGGATTATAGATGTGTTTCAAAACAACTCACCCAGAAATTGAACGAATAAAGATTCCAGGAACTATTTTGGGGGATTTGTACAATATTAGGGTTCGAAACATCCTCGTATTGGGGGATTTGATTTTGGGGGAATTGTACATTATTAGGTTGGGATATGATTGTGATTTTGATATGGATATCCAATTTTGGTAACCGATTTCAGACATTAATTTGACAGCGTTTGATTGTTTGGATGAAAAGAAATTGGGGGGAAAACGGGAGTGTGTTTAATGCGTTTGGGATTTATTTGATCGAACGGTTGTAAGGGTTTTGGGGAAATTAAATATCACGTGCCATTTTTATAGAATTTTGGGGGAGATGACATTTGAACAAACCCTCCTTTATATGGAGAAGGGATTTTAACCAATTTTCACATAACTTTCTCTGTAAAAACACATATTCTCTACCAAAAAAATATTCCTATAACCATGAGTGATGATTCTTTTTTCGATGTCGATGATTTGAGTGACATTTTGTTGATTACGCAAGTTATTATAGATTAGAAATCGTTGCAACAACAAGCTGAAAGTTCACGTAGTCGTAATCCGAAAAACCGTGAACGTGAAACTGCTGAAGCACGTTTGTTGGCCGACTATTTTGGTGATGAACCAAAATATTCGGAGGGCTATTAGATGTCGATATCGTATGAGCGGTAAACTATTTTTAGAAATAGTTAAAGGTATTGAATCTTATACTTTCGATCCTATTCCCGACCATTTTAAAAAAATTTAAAGTCCGACCCGATGCTACATGTCTAATGAGTATTAGTCCTATTATGAAATGCACTTCCGCCATATGCCAATTGGCATACGGCACAACACCTGAAGCGTTTGATGAACTTTTACAAGTAGGTAAACTTTGTGCACGCGATTGTCTAGATAATTTTACTAAGTGCATTATTGATTTGTATACGCTCGAGTTTTTAAGAAAACCCGACTTTAATGACATTCAAAATTTATCTTAAACGCATAAGAGGGTTCATGGGTTTCCTAGAATGCTTGGAAATATCGATTGTATGCATTGGGAATGGGTTAACTGCCCGAAAGTATGGCGTGTGCAATTTATAATAGTTGATAAAAAAAAATATCTAACTATGTTGCTTGAAGCTGTGGCGTCGTACGATTTATAACGATATTACCGTTTTAAATAATTCTCCATTATTCGACAAACTTTTTGATGACATCGTCCATGTGGCTCCATTTAAAGTAATTGGAGTTACATTTAATAAAGGGTATTACGTAGCTAACGGGGATCTACCTACGGTGGGCAACTTTTGTCAAATTTGGTTGCACGAGACGAGAAAAATGCCTTATTTAAACGACGACAATAAGGTCCTAGAAAGGATGATGAAAGAGTTTTTTTTTATGTTCTCCAAAGACGTTGGGGAATTATATAACAACCGGCACGTGCTTACACTGTCAACAAGCTACGAAGAATCATTTATACTTGTATCATATTGCATAACATGATTTTGAAAGATCAAAAGTTTTCGTTAAGTGAATTCAACGACTTATATATTAGTCCGCAACCAAATATACAACGTATTTGGATCGAGAGATGCGAAGTGCAACGGAGAAAAGCCAAAGAACTACGTGATAAAAAAAATGCACACAAGTCTTCAACGAAATTTTATTGAGCATATTTGGCAACGATATCAATAAGGAAATTAGTTTATTCATAAATTCATGTACTTTTTAATATCGTATTATTTTCTAATTTTCATATGCTTTTTTTATTTTTGTATTCTAATTTGATTTTTATATGAATGGATGAAAATTTAGTTTGTTTGAAAAAATGAAAAAAAGAAATAAAAAATAATAATGGGTGGGCCCTTTTGGAATGTGAAAGGGGTGTTAGGAGGGAGGAGTATTTTGGTGTGTTAGTAAAAGTGAGGATGCTGAGTTGACAATGAAAATGAAATTTTGGCATGCCATTATACTTGACACTAAGGTTATAGGCGCAACCGCGCAACCAAGTCATAATGTACCCTATAACACTCTAATAACATTAACATTATACTAATTAATATTCCTATAACACATCACAAAAAATACTTTTACTAAAAAATACGGATAACATCATGCCAATCCAACCATGTTCGTCCTTAAAACACCAACACACGATGAAGTTTGACGATACTATTGGTGCAAATAAAACCTATAGCATGCCATATGGTAACTGCACCGAGCTCTCTTAGGGTAAACATGTACTCATGCTATTGGCACTTAGTTATTAGTACAAATTTGAGGGGTGATGAAGTGGGGTCCATAAGTGGCATTGTTGAACTTAACTACTTAAGCAGCAACTACGATGAGTTCATGTTCTGCATTCCAGAATGGAGGCAAAATCCAGGTCTGGGTTGGGTCAAACAAGCGGTTGGGTGGGTCTTGCTGTTGTGGGTTGAATGTGAGACCGGGTGGGCGGGTAACGAGTGGATGAGATGGTAGAAAAAGCAAACCCGAGTAAGATTGGCAAGGAAATGATATCTGAGAAGATCAATCAATGGGGCTCACAAATTCTTAATTTTCATTGGTTTTAACTTAACTCTAGTGCATGAGTAGAGTATTAATTAGAAGTTCATTAATATCATATTTTGTAAATTAACAAGAAACATATAACAATACATATATGATGGATAAAACATAGAAAAATATATTGTAATCGTTAGCGTATATTTCTATCTTGCTATAACAAGCACATCATCCATAATTCTATTTTTGGTAACACATACATGACTATAAGTACAAGTTGCCCAATTATCATGCATATCACTACCAAAACCTACAAAGAAAACAATAAAAAAGAACTAAAAATATCCAAAAAAATGAGAGAATCAATCTTCATTTTCATAGTGTTATCCATAATTACACTTTCGTCATGCCAAAACACAACTCCAGTCCGCGATACAGACTGGAACACCCTTAAATCTGGCAACAAATACTACATCTTCCCTGTCATGCATGGCGTGGGTGGTGGCTTAATCACAGCCCGCGGAAGCGGCGAGTTATGTCCCACGGAAGTTGCCCAGGAAGTTAGTGAGGAGCTGCCTGGGACACCCTTGAAATTCATACTTGCGTGTGTTCCTAACGCAGTTTGGAGGGTACATACTCATGATGTTGGAGAACGGACCTTGTCGAGTCAGGGGAATTTAGGAAGGCCCGGACCAGAGACCATAAACAATTGGTTCAAGATACAGAAGTATGAGGATAATCACTACAAGCTTGTGTATTGTCCCTCGGTATGCAAAACTTGCAAGCCAGCTTGTGCATATATTGGTATAACACTTAGTGAAAGAGGACGTAGAAGTTTGACTCTAAATAACAAGCTTCTTATCGTCAAGTTCAAGAAAGCATAACAAGTTTTGCCCATGATGGATGCTTGCACTTTGATGTAATTATATGTGATTAATTACCAAATACTGTAATAAAAGTTCGATCTTGATGTACTAATAAATGTTATTATATCAATAAGACACTGTTGTGTTGTTTATTTGTTAAAACTCTCTGAGTCTTAATCTATTAATGTTAATATGTAGTAGTTTCTTGGGCAAGTTGTGTTAAGCTAAGGTACTTAATTTGGTATATTATTCAATTAGACACTGGCAGATCAAGGAATTTAAGACAAGTGTGGCACAAAAAAGCCGAAATACTAAAAAATATAGAAAGAGCTAGCTAAACACAAGCTACACGAGTTATCTCTTCCACGTTTTAAGGTTTGGATGTGCTTCAAAAGCTATATATATACTGTAGTAATAAAAAAAACAACGTTAGAATCGAGCTTGAAATTACAAACTCCATATTACTTCCTTGATCAAGAACCTGGCAGAAACTCTATTTTTGGTAAACCATATATGCAAACAAACAACCACATTTCACTTATATTTGCTCTAGCTTGATTTATTTTAGTTTAAAAGACGATCTTTATCCTTTTATAACAAACCTTGCTACATTTAGCATTGGCTTCGACTTCATTGCTGACAATATTGATGTTATCATGATGTATGCTTTTGGCATATATACATTTTTTTTTTGAACGGCAATATATATATAAAAATAAGAAGGAAATACTAGCAAGAAGCTAGAGAATTAAGTACAAGTGAATGATATAGCGTTACAAGGATTACAAAGCCACTCCAACCAATTACATTTGGCTTTCTTGATTCTATTAGAAATCCAACTGAACGTAAATTGCTTCACATCGTTGAGGATGAGGTCTTTGCTTGGCCTTTTCACCGCGAAAGTGGTATCGTTTCTAAATCGCCAAAGGATCCAAATGGTTGAGTGTATAACCGCATCAAATATTTTAGTGGTCGACGAAGAGAAGTTTACCTGGTTCTTAAGGGAGAATATATCATTGATGTTCTCAAGACGAACATTACAGATGTTCCACCACTTGAGCACCTCGGTCCACGTCTTTTTTGCAATCTCACACTTAACAAATATGTGCTCTTCCGTCTCAATTTCCTCATTGCATATCGGGCAAAGAACTGAGTGCAAATCAACATCCCTATTGGACAAGTTTGATCTAGTCGGGAGGCTTTGGTTTATAACTCTCCAGCTTGCTATGTTAACTTTTTTCGGGACCAAATTATTCCAGCTTGTAGTGGGCGGATATGAAACATTCAGGGAATTAGAGATTAATTGTCTCATACCTTTAACGGAAAAGATTCTTGAGTTATCAATCAAGCAAACCCAAGTGTCGGGGTTACTAGAAAGGCGTAAGTCTGCAAGAAGGTTTTGGAGCAAGGTCAATTCTTCATGGTCTGCTGTTGATCTTAACTCTCTGATCCAAGCCCACTGAAACAATACGCCTTGTGGGCCTATCGGACCAATTCCAACCGAAGTTTGTGGAAGAGCAGTAGACACACCCAAAGTCGACAATTGATCAGCATGTTGTTGGTTCACAGGGACAGAGGTAGAGGAGTTAACTGTTGGGGCACGATCACATACACGACAAAGAGGATGTGACTCGAGCCGAAACAGCCTTGGGAAGGCATTGCAAAGAGGAGAGCTTCCAACCCAAATGTCCTTCCAAAAACTTGTTGATTCGCCATTTCCAATCTTCAATCTGAAAAGAGTACGCATATCAATCCCATAGCTAGTTAGATCCTGATTTAACTTAGCAATTTGGTACCATGCACCTGA
The DNA here is from genome assembly GCA_910596185.1 of Chrysanthemum makinoi. Classification (NCBI taxonomy): domain Eukaryota; kingdom Viridiplantae; phylum Streptophyta; class Magnoliopsida; order Asterales; family Asteraceae; genus Chrysanthemum; species Chrysanthemum makinoi. The sequence continues at coordinate 191,581,687 of OU343218.1, read as the reverse complement.
TTTCTTTCTAATGGTGGAAATGTCTTGAAGCCCTCCATGTTGCCCATGAATTGATTTAATAACAGTAGCCCATAGAGAACTTGTTTCGCAATGAAAACGCCACCACCACTTAGCAAGTAAACTGAGATTAGATACCCTTAAACTTCCAATATCAAGACCTCCATTTTTAAATGGGGAAATGACTTTGTCCCAAGCAATCCACGCGATCTTATTTGAGTCAAGCCCACCACCCCAAAAAAACTTTCGTCTAATACTTTCAAGCTTTTTAATAACCGTTTTGGGAGCTTTGAAAGTAGAAAAGTAATAAACTCCAAGACTACCAAGAACGGATTTAGAGAGAGTAAGGCGACCACCAAATGAAAGAGTCTTTGCTTTCCAAGATGAAAGACGTTTATGAAATCGGTCTAGTAAAGGTTGCCAATTATCACATCTTGACATATTTGCTCCAATAGGAAGACCCAAATAGGTACATGGAAAGTTGGATGGTTGACACCCAATTGAAGACGCAAGGGAATTCCGCTCAATCTCAGAAACACCAATACCAAATAGTTTACTTTTATTGAAGTTTACTTTAAGCCCTGAAGCAAGATGGAAACAAGTTAGTAGTCTTGACAAGTTCAATACATTAATCTTTGACCATTCTCCCATTATTAAAGCATCATCCGCAAATTGAAGATGAGATACATACACCTTTTCTTTCCCAACTTCAATTCCCCGAAAGGAGTGATTATTTTTGCTTCAAGAAGAGCCACACTTAGGGCTTCAACCACCAAAATGAAAAGAAGAGGGGAAAGTGGGTCACCTTGCCGGAGACCTTTTTCAAGTTTGAATTCTTGGGTTGGTGAACCGTTGACAAGAACCGAGGTGTATGCCGAGCCAAGACAAGCTCGAATCCAAAGCCTCCATTTGTTACTAAAACCCATTTGATCCATGATAGACTCCAAAAAGGACCAATTTAATGTATCAAAGGCTTTCTCAAAGTCAACTTTGAGGAAGAATACTTTCTTTTTAGCTAACTTTGCCCACGATATAATTTCATCAACCATAAGGGGGCCATCAATGATTTGTCTTCCTTTGATGAATGCCATTTGAACATCACCCACAACCGATGAGATGACACTAGAAAGACGGTTAGCGAGGATTTTGGCCACAATCTTATATTGACAACCTATTAAACTAATAGGCCTAAAGTCATTTAGATTAAGTGGGTCATCAATTTTAGGGACAAGAGTAATAAAAGAAGAATTGCAACCTCTTGGTATGGATGCCAAAGATTCAAATTCCTTGACATACGAGATGATGTCATTACTAAAAACGTCCCAATGCTTTTTGATGAGCTTAAAAGTAAACCCATCCGGGCCGGGAGCTTTCTCCCCACCACAACTCCATACAGCATCTTTAATCTCTTGAGAGGAGAAAGGAAGGTCAAGGAATGATGAGTCTTCAATAGAAAGATGCTTGAAGAGATTGCTAGAGAATGTGGGTCTTGAGATCTCATCTTCTTTGAATTTTGACTTGTAAGCTTCAAGGATGTGATTTTTTATTAAGAAAGGGTCTGTCACCCAAGTTCCTTGAATGTTGAGGCCATTGATTCTTGATCTATTCCTGTTACTGTTAATAATCCCATGGAAGAAACTTGAGTTTTCATCCCCTTCGAGTGCCCATTTAGACTTAGCCTTTTGGCGAAGATCTTTACTTTTGATGTGTTCTAAATCAGAAAGTTGTTTAACCACCATAGATCTTATCTCAATGTCCTGAATGGAGAGGCTGTTTGATTCTGCCTTCAAGTCAATTGCTAACAGGGTGTCACGTAAGGCATTGAAGTTGCTGTTTTCAGAAATCTGGGACATATGACGCCACTGTTTAATTGAAGCTTTCAGCCTTTGCAGCTTCGACTTGAAAATAATAGCTTTACTAGCAGGTCTTTCAAGCACATAAGCCCAACTATTATGTAAGAAAGGTCCAAAGTCTTCTTTCAACAGCCAAGAGTTGTAGAAGCGAAATGGAACAGGCCCATAGTCAAGAGATGCCACACATAACAGAAGTGGGGCGTGATCAGAGAATTCGCGTATGAGTGTTTTGACGTTAGCATTGGGCCATCTATTCATGAAGTGATGAGAAACAAGGATCCGATCCAACTTGCTTAATTTCGAACCTGACCTATTCATTCGTGTGAAACGCATGCCGCCTAAAGGTAAATCAGTTAGACCCGATGAAGAGATAAATTTGTTGAAGAGATTTGCTCCTCTTGGACAAAAGACCGACCCCATTCTTTCCTCAGGATTGCGCACCTCATTGAAATCACCAACAATGACAGTGAGACAATCATTCTCGACCAAGATGTTATTGAGGTTATCCCATAGGACTTTTTTCTTGTGAATGCATTGAGGGGCGTAGACCACGATAAAAATGCAAGGGCATCCCACAGACAACCAAGTACCCTTAACCGCGACAAACCCATCACCTTCTTTGGAAGCCAATCTGGAAAAGCAAGAGGTGTCCCAGATGGCAATTATGCCTCCGGATTTACCATCAGATTTTTTAAACTCATAATCATAAGCTGAATTTTTCCAAAGGGATTTAATCAAGAATTTATTATCGCTAATTGTCATTGTTTCTTGTAGTCCTAAAAACTGGACTTTATTGTCAACACAAAGTCTTTTAACCCATCCTCGTTTATGGTCTTCGCCAAGACCCCTAACATTGAGAGATAACACAATCATAGGTTAACACGGGTAACACCGTTGTTCAAAACACTTGACACCACTGATTCTTTTCCATCCATGGTGAAACCCAATTGATTACCTAAGTGGATGGTTTTGTCCACCTCAATTGATTCCGAGCTAGTTGTTGGTTTTGGTCTTGATAAAATACGAAGGTTGCAGCGATTGATCTTTGATAGGGAATCCGAGATCACATCATCATCATGGTTTGACACACTAGTTGGAATAATGGGTTGGGAGATAATCTTTCGTTTAGATTTTTTCCTATCCTTTTTAAGAGGTTGTGATCGAGTGCTAGTTATACCATTAATCGAATCAATTAACCTAAGTGAGTTAAAACGTTTTCTTCTAACCCTGAGGCTGCAACTCTGTGATGGAGATGGAGGAGCAGATGTTGAGCGTGGTTTAATAAGTGGTCTATTAGCATCATTCTTAAATTGGCATGGAGTGGGCTTATAATGAGTGTGTGGGCTAGATGGAGTGGGTTTTGGGCTTGGTGATTTGACAATTGGTACATGAGTAAGGGACCTTTTGGGTTTTGGAGTGGGGTCCAAAAGACAACATGGGGTTTGGTGAGGGGAGGTTGACAATTCATCTGAAGTGTCAGGTACTAACTCAGGGGAGAGGGATGGAGTATTTTTGTCGTTGACTTCCTCACATGTTGAAGATGTTGACCCTACCCCAGAATGGGTGTTTTCAGCAACCACAGGTTTACTGCCATTCTTATGTTTATCATCAAAAGGGAAAGTTTTTGAAACACGAACCTGCTGGTCGGAATCCTCACTAGAATGTGAAGCATCTTCAGGAATTTGATTCGGGTTATCGTCTCCATCATCCGAATCTGAGTTGCTGTATTCCGATGATGAAGCGAAGACAAATCCGTTAAATAGGTTGTCTGTGTCTCCTTCCACTTCTATGACACGGATGCATAGAGTTTCATTGTTAAAGGGTATTAAAAGGGTCTCTTTGATGAAGTCCAAATGGTCCGTTAGTATGCAGACTTTTCCATAGGTCATATTGAATTGTCTTGGGCTACAAACTTCAGATAAAATGACCGAACCATAGTTACCTGCAATTGAGTTAAAGGAGTCTGGATACCAAAGTTGCGGGGGGAGACCGGCGATAGAGATCCAAACTAAACGTTTAGAGAAACGAGTGTGTAGATCCCATGGGGTGATGGATTTGAAGTGAGATATTAGGATGTTGTTTGTGAGAGCTTTATTTGCCGTTTCTTGGCTGTTGAATATGATTAGCAGGTGGAGTCCTCCCAAGTATTTAATACTAAAATCCTCAAAACCTTGGTCAAGAAGAACTTCGTGAGTTCGGGACGCGCCAATGATTGAGCGAAGTTCGACGAATATGGAGTTTTTAGAGCAATGAGTTGGGGTGGAAGGGTAATTTAGTTGGATAAATGGTGCATGTTTGGGTGGGATTTCGGTATGAGCTTTTGACCCATTGAGGACATCAGCAAAAGAAGTTTTTGTGGCTTTATTAGTATCTCGGCGAGAGGTGCAGATTTTGTTGATGTTTAAGCTATCTGGTTTGTGGGGCGTTGGTTTCACCCAACTGGGTCTCTTTTGGTGATGGGCAATGTTACATTTAATCCTTTGTGTGCCGATACAAATGGTGTTTAACTTTTGTTCAAAAGCGAAGGTGTTTGTGATGCCAGTAAACCTACAAAACCCAAATCTTTTACCGACCTTGTTTCTCTTTCCGGCGATATAAACGCTTTGAACTGCTCCATATCTCTTGAAGATGTCCATCATGGTGTTGTTATCCCAGTTTGTTGGGAAATTTGTGAAGTAATAGGTGATTTGTTGGTCTGGTGAGTTTGTATTGTAATGATGTGGTTTGGATAGAGGCACATCATGAGCCTTCCTGAGATGTTTATTGTGCTTACCAATGACCCATGTCCATCCATCTTCATCTTTGTTATTGAATCTGCTGGTGTGCTCCCCATTTTTGTTGAAGTTGATTCTTGTGTTGTGTTCTCTCTCCTTTGACCAATGGGAGGGAAAGTCAGCACCCATTTTGAAATTAGGAATTTTATAATTGTTTTTGGCATATATACATGTACGTACTCCTCAATATAACGCATAATGCATGCATATATACGAAGTATCATCTAATTCTAACTAGATCTACAAAGGAAAACTATCAGCGAAGAATAAAAACGCCTAATATATGTCTAGCTATATATGCCAAGTATTTGAATTGGCGCTTATGTATATCATTTGAATAACCTTACCATTTAAGATAAAAACAAAATTGTATCACTGATGCATACAACGTATATTTAATGTATGTCGTAATATATAACATTATTGAACGCTTTTGCTCAATTTGGTCTCAACTATAAAAATGTCAAAGTATGTCACTCAGCTCGTCTTCAATTTGGTGTCGTTCATAGGAAATTTCATATATAAAAATAACTTCTACTGTGTAGGTTTTTTTTTTTTTTTTTTTTTTTTTTGGTAAAAGGTCAAAAACTCGATAAATATATATTACTTCAAAAAACGTTTAAATACAAAAGATATGGTGAATTCCATATTTCAGCCCGTTAGATAGGCGAAAAATCTTACATAACAAGTTACTTCCTATTATCTAAAGAAGAAAATAAACCGCTACTCAAAAAATAACATTAGACTCCTGTGAAAACAAAATTACTTCCCACCAAGGCCTTGGAGCTTTATACCATACGTGTTATAAAGAGCATCCAAATTTCCCGGAAGATCGTAGACGTGATCCGCATAGTCATCATAATCGTAGTCATCATAATCATCTTCACGATCATGACTACCACCAAATAGGTTCACTGAATCATCAAAAGTGTTCACAACCTACTCTTCATCACTGTCGGAATCAACAATTTCTCCCACTTTAAAAAATGAGTTAACCCTCTTAGTAATGTATAGTCTTCGGTTTATGTATGATATATTCATTTACAAGGTAAGGATCAAAATATAGTTGAAACGTTTTGCACAGATATAATATAAGCGAGCCATATACTTGAGGCCAATATATATTCCTGCTATTAGCAATTAGTTGAAGCAACAACAATGATGAGTTTTTGTTCGGCATTTCACATTGCAGGCAAAAGTCGGGTTTGGATCGGGTCATAAAAGCGGTTGGGCGTGAGTCTTGCTGTTGTGGGATGAATGTTAGACCGGGTGGGCGGTTAACGAGTGGATGAGATGGTAGCAAAAAGCAAACCCGAGTAAGAATGGCAAGGAAATGATATCTGCGAAGATCAAACAATGGGGCTTACAAATTCTTGATTTTCATTGATTTTAACTTAAATCTGGTGCATGAGTAGAGTATGAATTAGAAGTTCACTTATATCATATATTTTGTAAAATAACAAGAAAGATATTGTTTTAAAGGTTTTTCACAGTAATTTTATTACTTCAAAAAATAATTAAGTATAACGAATGTGGGTGAATCCTGCATCTCGACCTAAAACTAGACGAAAACAAAAGCACAAACTTTGCTTAAAACCTAAACTATCATAAAAAGGACATGCCACACTTATTAGACTTACTACATATGTTATATAGGTTGACCACGGACACTAATATCAAAGGCATTAGAAAAATGCATTTGAGTATCAGTTAAACAAGGATCAACGCAATCATCATTATCGGATGGGTCTTGTTAGATATTGGATTTCATAAACACATAACAAACAATAATATGGGTCGAATTGTTTAGAGGTTTTAGAGAGAGAAAGTGGGAGCCTTTCTAGAGAGAGAAAGTGAAAGAAAACATAGAAGGTTAGATTAAGATGAATGAAAGGTCCAACCCTCTACCTTGGGAGGTAGAGGGTATTTATAGTTACAAACATAACGACCTCCTATCGGCCTGTGGATCAGGTATACAGTGGGTAAAGACCCGTCCTTCCTCCACGGTGTTACTCTAAACTAAATAACTAACTAATAAAACAGTAAATAACGATATGTCTACGAGCTAACTTATGCTAGATTATATTTGGGGTGACCGCTACTTCACTATGGAATTTTCTAATTCCTAACAATCTCCCCCTAAGGGAGGTCACCCCATGTTTTACATTTTGAATCCTAGCATTCTATTTAATCTTCAGTCTTGAGCTCGTAGACTTGAATTCTTCAACTTCTGCATCTTTGTGCTTTAGCAGTGACTCTTCATAGTCCGAGTGGTTTGTACTTTCAGTGGAGGCCTTTAACTGATCCACATCTTTGATGATCTTTGAGCTTTCATTGAGATCATCAGCCACAGTAAATCTCTGGATCACCCTTTATTGTGTTGCCATCATGTGAAGTTGTGACTTTCGGACCGACATGCTCACACTTTTGAATCATGACATCTTTCCATCAGAGTAGCGGAAGCCTTACTGGTTCATGATATTTGCAGCAGCGAAGCAGAAGCATAGTATGAAATATCAGAGCCAGGTTATGTAGATATGCACCAGTCATGATTTCTTCAAAGTAAGTGTGGATGCTGTGAGCATGTGGCATTGGATTGACCGCTCAATTCTGATCAGCTGCAACCGTCCAAATGTACCTGCAAACAACAGTTAGCAATAAAACACACGAAAGTGTCTTTGATCACTTTCGTCGAATTGAGGTACACGGCCCACGGTTCCCCGTTGATCAGTACAAGTACTGCCTGTGATCAGGTAGGATTCCTAAGAATCTCCTTGACAGGGTTTCGCAGCTGTTCTAGCTGTTCTCAAACCGGAACGTCTCAAAGAAGACAACACGGAGTGAGTGAACCAGCGAATTGAGATTCACTGATTGATGAAAAATGATTTGAAAACAATCGTGTATTGCTTAGAAGAAAGAGTTTTGCAATACGACGAAGGTTTTATGAGAAAGATCAATTTTCAATCAAAAATACCTTTTGTATTTGAAAAGAGTACACATTCGACGTGCTAGAGAAAAGAAGATTTGCACATCGAACGGTTTTTCCAAAAGTATTTTTTCAATCAGAGATACTTTTTGTGTTTGAAAACATAATTACACATTCGACGTGCTAGAGAAAAGAAGGTTTGCACATCGAACGGTTTTTCCAAAAGTATCCGTCAATCCATTTCCTGGACCAAGGTTGATTCACAAGTGAATCGCCCCATCGTTTCTATCCAGTTGTCACATGGTTGATCTATTGAATAGATCTCACATGCCACCTACCAGGAGCTTGTTTGATGTTGGCTCCAGAAGGCTTTCCATCTTCATTGTGAATATGTATGCATATCACTCAGATGTTCTGGCAATACCACAAGGATAATGCGTAGGACTCTTAATATATTCTTACTTTCCACATTGTGTGAAACAGCAAGTCTTCAAGAATTTAGTGTCCTAATGAGATATTGTGGATGATCTCTTGGCTCTAGACTCAATAGTGCACATTTGGTTCCTATGCCGGAGACTAGGGAGAGGGTCTCCTTCTTCAATATCAACAATCTCTAAGAGAAAGTCGATAGATAATGTCGGTTCCCCGTGAGAATGAAACAAGCCCTTTTAAGAGGAACTTGAGTAGCTTGGGAAGTTAGGTGCAGTGCATCACTGGGTCCATGACGTCTTGTCTTCAATACCAGCGTTACCTTAGTAACCACCAGTAGCATATGTATTGAACCCGGTTTCTGCCCTAAGGTTGAATTGATGGAGGGCTATTTCTTTTCACCCTTTTTCACATTCAGTTCTTTTTCATTCTTCAACCCCTTCAGTGCTTACCGAGACTTCATTACTAGAACCTTGTTGGGTTTATTCCAGTACTAGCTCTGTCTCAGTCCGCACTCTTCCCATATCTCACTTTTCTCCTTTTTTCATCATACCTAAGGACTCTACACTATCTAGTGGATTGTCCCTGGGTAGATCCCTCCGGCTCTGGCGGGATCGTGGGAACGAATACCTAACCTAACCATCCTTATAACACCATGCATAAAGTAAATTTGGTCGGTCTTTTGGTATTGTTCATTCCTTCTCGAAACCAATTGAAAAATCATTTGGAAAACCAATCAAGGTACTTGTGATACGAGATCAAAGCATTTTGTACCTTAATAGTTTTGATCATTTAGAAAAATGCTCCCCCTCAACATGTGCATATAATTTAAAATTGTTTGGCACATGGAGGCAAGAGTTCTTTGAAATAATTTCTTTGAAATAATTTCTTGATCACAATTTCCTTAGAAAAAGCCATTTGAATTTCTTTGGTAAAATTCTCCCCCTCAATATGTGCATAGGATATTTTAAAACATTTTATCACATAGAGGCAAGAGTTCTTTTGAAGCACATCCACGATCACAAAAACCATTAAGAAAACCATTTGAAAATTCAATCAAGGTACTTTATGTTAAAACATAAAAGCTTTTGTACCTCGATAGTTTATTTTCCTTTAAAATGCTCCCCCTCAATATATGCTTCGAGATTCGAAAGCGTTTAGCACATACGAGAGAGCAGCCTGCACCATTGAATCAAAACGATCACCTTTTATCAAATTTCATTATTAAATCACAAATTCTCCCCCGATCAAAAATATCAAACCCTTTGAGATTTTGGATCCCAAGTGATTTAATTAGGTTTAGAAAACATGGGAGAAAATGTGGCCTTGTTTAAATACTCATCTGGTTTTTGGATAAATCCTCCTCCTCAACATGTGCATTGTGTATTTGAAATCGTTTGGCACATGGAGGCAGGAGTGCCTTTGAAGGACTAAACACCAATTCCATTTAAAACATATTTGAGATTTAAATCACGATCTCTACCCCGATCAGAAATATCAAACCATTTGAGATTTGTGATCCCAACTGATTTAAATCATTTAGAAAAATTTGGGGAAAGACGTGGCAAGATTTTATTTTGAAAAATGATAGATAAGGACCATTTTAAGACATTAAAGATTGTTAGTGTCAGGTATGATTGTTTTAAGAGATCTTTAAGTAAAATAAAACAATTTCACAATCAAACAAGAACAGAAAATATTTCATTTTGAAAGACCTTGATTCAAAAGAAAAATCATACCATGACATAACATTAAATCTTTAGATCACCACTTATTAACGTACAAAGCGGAACTTTTGTGAAGAAATATCGTTTGAAAATATTTTATTTTAAATCACTCTCCCCCTCAATCCATGACAGAAGTCAATAATTGAGTGACTTAGGTTTTGATAATATGAAGTCCGGTGATTTTCAAAAATTAGTCCAATATATTTTCAAAACAATATTTTCCATTTTCAGAACAATTTTATCAAGTTTGTTTTAAGAAAAATGGTATCATCCACTACTTTTCCTGCACAAGATACGTTAGGTGGTTGAGAAGCTTATGTTGTTGCTGTAGGGCTTGGAAGAAAAACCGTCTGCTGATGCAGTGAGACTTCTTCTTACGTTGCATTTTGAATGCCAACTGAGGTCAAATTAAGCTCCGTTTCTTCAATCACTTAGAAGAAAACCATCTGCTGATGCAGTAAGACCTCTTACGTTGCATTTATGCCAACTCTCCATAGAAGTCCAATTAAGCTCCGTTTCTTCATTTGTCAACCCAAGATATAGTTACCCTTTCCTTTCGGCATCCAAACATCATATTATGTGGGATCCGGATCGGGAACATTCTTATACCAAGATACCTGCATACGTTAGTGAACACACATACAGATATATGGTGGTCGACATCACCCAAACAGCAATCGACTAATAAAAGTCAATCCAACATATCAATCAGATCATATATGGCATGGGAATAATGTTTATCAAACTCTAATCATCTAATCCTAATAATCACATCCTAGAAACCTAGTCCTTCAACATAGGCAATTGTATTTAACAGATAAGCACATAGGATGATTAAGATAATCTCGTTAGATGATACAGATTTGAAAACATTATCCCCCTCAATCAATGACTTAAATTTCTGAAAAGTTTAAGAGCGCTGAAGTCATTGATTGAGTTTTCAATTTTAACGAAAACTCTGAAACTGATTGTATTTCAAGCAACTCATATACCACCATTTATGAAAACAACAAATATTTTTCTGAAGAATTTTTAGACGGAAAAACATTTGTGTAGGAACAGCAGTCTTTTTGACGACATGCTTTCCTTGTTTTGTTTTAGGATAAGTGCACGAATTTTGAAAAATGGTTTAGCGCAGCACTTTCCTTTCTTGAAGAACGGGTTGCTATCTGAAGTAATAGCAAGCCATAGTTTTAGCACGGGTTACAGTCTGAAATAACTGCAAGCCATTTTTTGAGACATGTTTAGAAAGGAATATTTACACCTTCTGCTCGAACTTCATCTAAAGTCCCGTGCCATTATTGAATGACATTTCTAAGACCGTAGATGTTATCGATACCAGAAGACATGTCTTGAGAAAAACAATATTTTTTGGTATTTTTCAATTTTCTGATTTTTATGGGCTTTTGTTGATTTTATATTTTTCTATTTGGTTTATGATAAATATTTACAGATATAGAGAAATATTTTAAGAGGATGATGATACAAGTACCGCAATAAGGAAATCGTTCAGCACTTCGTAGAAGATAGAAGTCATCATCTCTTAAACTTTCACCACCAAAGCATTCGAGGCTCTTGAATCGTCGAAAGAACTTGAGCCTTCAACAAGTGAATCTTTGGTAGCTTCCCCTCAAACCGACAAACTGAGTATAAAGACCATTTTCCAAGAAGTAGAAATGAATGAAAACAGTCTCATTGAATGAAGCTCTGCACCCGAAGAACACGAGAACACCAAAGTAACAAGTTGAAACATAGATCGTAACAGTGGTTATCAAATCCGAATAACGATGAATTTCGATCGCATGAACCTGTTGTGCGTCTCCGATGTACACATTACTCTTCGAGATTGACCAGTTGTCTATTCAGGGGAACAATACATCAACATCTTCATTTTTTCAAATGCATTCCAATTATCTTACATATAACCAATCAGCCCATGATGTACACATGTACCCAACAAGAGTAGAGATGATGACATTCAAGTAACATGTTGAGTCACTGATCATCTCTGCAGATGTCAACTCCTGAATAACTGATTAAGCCCGATCAGGTGAACATGTTGTGAGTTCCAGATGTACCCATATCTCTCCCCCATGATGGTTGGGATCTTATCGGAATCAACATAATAATGTGTACAAGAAGGAATAATCGGAAGCACTTTACCATTATTCATATCGAAGATGTCGATAAGCAATATCATCTCACGAACCAAATATTCTTCTCATATTTCCTTCTACTGAGGGTTGAGTTAACACATACCAAAAGTATCCAAAGACCACTTCCTCCCAAATGGTTGGAATAATACATCAAAGGTTATGAGTAAACACTGAGTTTCTCTACGATTATGACATTTGTCTTTCCCGGGATTACTTCAACAGAAAAGAAGTATTAGGTTCATCACGTGTACTCGTTGTGTGTTTAGATGTATGTCTCATTCCCCCTTGATACCTCAGAATCAGCAACACATTATACATACCAAATATTCTTGAAATAGAGAAGAACAAAAAATAGCTCAAATGAATCTTGTGAGAATCAACTGCTATAGAAACTCTCTCCGACTATCTTTATCAACCCATTCGTAGACAATTTGAAGTGACCACTGATGAAGAAAACCCGATGTACCAAACTTGAAACTGAAGTAGAATTCCCCGCATTTGCATCTTAAGCTTGCACTAATGTTGGAAGAACAGTGTCGAGAATTTATGCTCCAAGCAAATCTCCAAGTACTCAATACTCAACCAAAGTATGAGACATTAACACCTCTTGCGATTATCCACAACGACATAAGCGTGTGTCACTGAGTAAAACAACGTAACTCCTTGAAGTGATAGTTAACCCGGTCTTCAACCATCCAGCCCGACTGCTGGTAACTAGATAAACCAAGTCTTCAACTTAAATTCAATCACGAGCAAGTTATCATTGAAAGTCATGCATCCAACCATCCCCGACTTCAAGATAAAATAAGAAAACGCCTTTGTGAAGGTCAACTTCAATCTCAAATAAGTGATAAACGATTAACTCCGAAGTAATCAACTTATGTCAAATACCCAACACGTGAATAAACATACAATCGGATGTACATTCACCCACTGAATGAACCGGAACAAATGATGCCTCAACATCAATGCATTCTTCCTAAAAGTATACATGTAGTGACTGATCTGGAAGATTCACCAATAATGTCTTCGAGCGGATGAGGTAGTCATTTTCCTTAATGTTCATGTGGTTGATTTATAGCGTGCACAATGAGAGGAACAATAATCCGTGAAGCTTTGGCGAAGGAATACCAAAGAGCGGATCATTATTCATGAGTGCAACTGCAATATTATGATAGTCATTATCAACACCTTGAGGAATAACTGGAGATTAGGCTTCTTGAGTAGTCTAAGAAGTACTTCTTGGATGATCAACATTCGCTAGCGGTTGGAAATACTCATCAAACATATCTTTGAAAAACAATGAATCCCAGTTATCCTTAGTACTTGAAACATTAGGCGTTGGAGGAGAGTCATCAAAAATCAAACAATGAATCATTGCTAAAGCATATGAGCAAGTCTAACTGGGGATTAAATTTGGCTTATCACTATCCCCCAATTAGTGCTCTCCCCTAAACTGACAAACATTTTCAAGTGTTCTTCTCAGCCCGGATTAAGAAGAAGTCTTTAGATCATCAAATGCAATTCGTCTTTAGTCTTCTAATCATGTAGCAGAAAATGTAGATTAGACTGTAGACTCGACCTTCTTCAAGATTGTCCGAATGGGGAAATAGACAGTTAACATCTTCTTCACACCAAAGGCATTCCCGTTAACTTGTAAATAGCAAATCCCCTTAATTAAAATCCCTCCCAATCAAACAAGAACAGAAAGATGTTCATCAAAGAAATCAGCCCAGCAACTAGAAGCACTTTGTCATTTAATCATATCAGCCCGTGTGAAGATGTCAACCAACGGCTCTTAGAAGAAACTACATGTGAAGATGATCCGATAAGAAGAATCTCGGTTCTTACATGAGTTAGGAGCCGTTTGACCATATATTCTCAAATTTCAATCAACAATGCAAAAAATTCACACTTCTTCTCCCCCTCAAGAATTGCATACGGAGATGCCATTCTTGATTAAACAAGTGATTATCATCCAAATGTATTCCATTCACACTTCTCCCCCGTAAAATTAGCACATGATGTCGCCATCTTCATTATATTGAGCAAGTGGAATAAGAGTAATTATCAGTAGTCCGGATCACTTGATGACTGAAGTGCATGGAAAAAGCATGAAGCATGTTGATGAAGAATGTCGATGAGAATGGTCATAAACATGAAGATTTCTCTTCTTAAGAAGATAAAGCGCACTGAAGCGTACACCTTTCTTTTCTTTGAGGAACGGGGCCTGAAGTGTTATCTGCAGACGCCATAATGATGAAGTACGAGGCCTGAACTGATGTGAACAGACGTCATAAGAAGATTTCTCTTCTTTCCAAGATAAAGCGCACTGAAACGTACACTTTTCTTTTCTTTAGAGTACGAGGCTTGAACTGTAGTGTTCAAACGTCATAGCCGATTGAATATCAATGTTGAGTAACATGAACCCATGAGTTATGAGATATCAATCCTTTTGTTATCCATACTTTAAGCCAGTCCATGTATTGAAGGATCGAAGTATCTGCAACTGAGTAAGGACTACTTGCACTAATATTACAAACTTGATTGCATATATTATGGTTAGTGACATCAGTATCCAAATCCAAACCCTTTGAGGTTTCACGGTCAACATTGAGAATGCCATTGGTAAACATCTTTCCTGTAGGTATCCACCTAAGTCCAGCATCCTTAAAAGTTCTACTAGATGGTATCCACTTATGGCAAGGTCTAGGATTGTAAGGCTTCTTATGCATAGAGAGAGACTTATCCTTTTTCCTAGTTTCCAAAGATTTAGCAGTTGGTAACCATCTAGGTGAGGCTTTTGGTTTCATTTGCTTCATATGCACTGTGGATGACTTAGTGTAAATCCTAGACTTAACAGGTTGTACCATTGCATGAGCATTTACTTTCTTCAGGGATTTTGTGAAACATTTATCATGATTAGCATTAAAGATACATTTCAGACACTTTGAGCAAACAGCTTGTTTGGATTCAGAAATAGATCTAGATTTCTTAGAGTGATCTGCTATGGGAATAGCTTTAATCAAAACGCAACTACTCTTAGATGTACGCCAATCCCTAGTCTTTAGATTAGTGTTCCTAGGTAATAGTTTAGAACTACTAGCAGTGCCTTGAAATCTAGAAGAATTCATCATCCTAGGTCTTGCACCTAAAATTCCGTCTTTACGATTCTGTGCCTTCTTTCTAGCCATTTCAAGATAAGAGTTCTTATACAAGTCATTCATGTCAATTTTCCTAGGCAAGTGAGGTGAAGTGACTGGTTTTGTCAAAACTTGTTTCGCATCAACTTGGGAGGCATACCGCGTTTTTGAAAATTTTGGTCGTTCAGATCTAAACGCATTCGGTTGTCTAATAACTGGTTTCCCCAAGTTTGATGGTTTTGAAAACTTAGTGTTCACACTATTCCCTGTTGTTTTTCTGAGCTCATTTTTTAAAGCAACAATGGCGAAACTCTTTTCCTGAAGTTGAGCTTTGAGTTCATCAATCTTTGCTATCAAAGGGTTTGTTTGTTCCATTGACTTAGTTCTAGCTTCTTTGACAGAGTCACTTAGTTCTATGTGATGCTTTCTCAAAGACTCATTTTCCTTTAGTAATTTAGCCACATAAATTGACAGTTCATTATTTCTTGTTATAGTAGCATCAATGTCTTGTGTATTCATGACTAAATTACTTTTCACATTCAAGACAGAAATATGTTTCTTCAGATTGTAAATGGTTGAGTCTTTGTCTTGAAGCTGAGCTTTCAAAGTGTTAATTTCAAAAAGTTCACGGAATTCCGGATTTTTACATGGTTTGTTAAGTTGAAAACTTTCTTCTTTACTCTGTATCGCAATTTCAAGTGAAATGCAATGTTTTTCAAGATTTGAGAATTTGTTTGAAAGTTCATCAAAAGCCCTTTTATCAACCATATCTTTTGTTTTGAAACACTTAATCTCAGACTCAGCCTCAGTTATAGAACATTTATCAAAGACATGTTCAGCATCATGATCAGTTTGTTTAAGAACTTTAGCAGATGCACTATGTTGAACAGTTAAGGGTACCTCATTGCATGACACTTGTTCAATTATCGGTCTGATATCTGCATCCATATCATGTGTAACAAGAGTCACTGGACCGCTGGCTGCGTCAAGCTTATCTATCTCTGAGCCTCTGTATTCAGTGTCAACAGATCCAACATCTGGTGCATTACCCAGCTCAACATTACAATCTTTTGATTGTGCCCGCCATTCATTCCCATTTCTGATTTCAGCATCTACTTCTTGTGTGTTAAGAGTAACTGAAGAGCTGGTTACATCATTCTTTGTTGTTTCTGATATTCTGCATTCAGCAACACCCGACCTTTCTGATACATTACCCGACTTATCACAAATATCTCTCAACTGTACCCGACTCTCATCTACTTTCTCATCAACTTTTTCATCTTTCTGAGTAACTTCCTCAATATACTTCTCCACATTATCCATGAGATGGATAAGTGTCTCCGTGAACACGCTAATTTCCATTCCAGTGTGTCTCTTGAAGGACATTTCAGTCATGTCTTGATCATAATCAGATGTGAATTCCCTTCTAATGAATGACTGAAATAGTTTGTAGATCACTTGAAGTGCAGCGCTGGAATTATCCTTATGAACCTTCTCTTTGCCAAGTTGTAGCTCCAATTGCTCTAGGTTTAACAGCAGAGTTCCTGTTAATGTGGATAAGTCCTGACGGAAGAGGGCAATACATGTTCGTTCCATTGATGTGGGTAGAAGTAACATGAGGTGAGAGTGAAGTTGTTGATAAGGTTCAATGCTGCTTTCCTTTTGCATGGCATTCTGTAGCCTGAACAGGTGCAAATCTATCCCATTGGACTCGGAGCATGAAGAACACAAATCATCATTGATTGATTCCATCATCTGTAACCGTTCAGTATAGCTAATATTCTCATGGTTGTCTACAGCATCATACAGTTTGAGTACTTCTGAAATCACTGAATCAGGAGTGTAAGACATGATGTTGATGAATCCACGGGATTTTACAAGTCTATGATTTAAACCGAGAAATAGAATCTTTCGCGGGATTTTACTAAAATCAAGACCAAACCGTTAAGCAATGACCAATGGAACGTGTTAAGATGACTGATGGATTGTCAAAATGATAGACAATTGTGTGTTAGGACATATAAATGTTTGTAGGGTTAGCAGAGATGTTGTTTGGTTGAGATTTGGATTGGTTTATGCACGATTTTCCTGAGAATTTTAGGTCTAAAAACATAAAACCTCAATAACTTCTGTTCAGAGCGGATTTAGCCCTCGAAGGTTGACCCGAATGAACTTTAGTTCATTCGGCATGACATTCTCCTCGTTCTCACGGTCGTTTTGATGGGTAGAACGCTGAAAACGGAGTTACGGATCAAAAGTTATAGCCGTTTGAAGTTTTGTCGGGAAAAGTCAACAAGTCGCTAAGAATTCTTGAACCAAGTCGCTAATACCAAGTCGCTAGGACCCAAGTCGCTGGACACAAGTCGCTAAAGCACCAACTCGCTACACAGTCAAGTCGCTAAAGAGCAACTCGCTAAGGTCCAAGTCGCTAACACTAAATCGCTAAGCAGACAAGTCGCTAAAGAACAACTCGCTAAGTGTCCAAGTCGCTAGTATCAAGTCGCTAACAACTTACACTACAACTCGCTAACAATTTCTGAAGCAAGTCGCTAACCTCACCAAGTCGCTAGCCGTAGTTGAGAATCCACTAACTTGTACTATTTGTCGGCTTGTCTCAATAGACAAGTCGCTAGGACCAAGTCGCTACCAAAAACAACTATAACTCGCTACCTTTTTACAAACCAAGTCGCTACCAAGAAAAGAAGTCCGTAGCTCAAGTCGCTAGCTAGAAAAAAACTTTAAAAACACACTTTTCAATCCAAAAACAATCCAACCACGATGATTCAAGCCTTCCAAATCAAAACCTAAACACTTGTGATGATCCTAAACACAAAAGTACAATCAAAATCCAAACTTTAACACTAGAAATCCACCAAATGATGCAAAAACCACTAAACTTTCTCAAACTCAAAAACCACCTAAAAACCACTAGAAATCCAAAGATATGTAAGAGATGATCTAACCATGGCTCTTGATACCAATTGTGCATATTGGATTTCATAAACACATAACAAACAATAATATGGGTCGAATTGTTTAGAGGTTTTAGAGAGAGAAAGTGGGAGCCTTTCTAGAGAGAGAAAGTGAAAGAAAACATAGAAGGTTAGATTAAGATGAATGAAAGGTCCAACCCTCTACCTTGGGAGGTAGAGGGTATTTATAGTTACAAACATAACGACCTCCTATCGGCCTGTGGATCAGGTATACAGTGGGTAAAGACCCGTCCTTCATCCACGGTGTTACTCTAAACTAAATAACTAACTAATAAAACAGTAAATAACGATATGTCTACGAGCTAACTTATGCTAGATTATATTTGGGGTGACCGCTACTTCACTATGGAATTTTCTAATTCCTAACAGGTCTTCATCATAAGTTTCCTTCTATTGTTTATACAAGCTTTTATTTCCCACTCTACTACCACTTTTAGAAGCTTTATTAACATTGGAGCACGTAGAAGCCATAAAACTGGCAGTTTCATTATATACCTCGAACACTTCACTATCACTCTCTTCATTAACCGAATCATCAGCCTTTTTAGAAGCCACATTAGAAGAACTAGGAAGCGTTTTTAGCGGCTTCTCATCATCACTCACTAGCACAAGCTTTCCATCAAGCATCCGACTTTTCAGTTCATTAACCCTTGAAACCAAAGGTGTAGTACTTGGACTACCAGATGTCGTACCGGCCACATCTTGGACAACTCTTTTACCTGATTTGACGACCCCCATTTGATTCTAGTTCATCATCTTTCTCAATTGAATTAAGTGCATCCAAATGATTAGCTGAGCTCGTCTCTAAATTTTGTTTCGTACTGTTGGACCTTTAATGTTATAGAAGCAAAGATTATGGTGGTTTAGTATATTTATATTGTGTATTTAGGTAATTTCGGTATAAACCGAAATTGTAATTGGGCTGGGTCCAAAAGATAACCGTTTTAGATATATTGTGTCGCTTACTTTTAGAGAATCGGTATGTTTCTTTGTGAAGGCACCGATTCAGTTTGTATATATACGTTAAGATTCTGTAAACAAACATTAGTTGTTAATTCAATACATTCTCTTTAGTTATTGCATCTTGATTCTGTAATTATCTATTTCGTTTGTATCCAAACTCAAAACACAACAATGGTGAATTATAACGATCTCAAGAAATCGAATTGGTTTCACAATGAACCTGTGGAACATTGGTATCAGAGCTGGTGCTATAAGACTTGGGGGAAGCCAATTTGTAAACGAAAGCATATGGTTTTTATGAAGAGACATTTTCATAGAAAAAAATGGCAAACGCACTGTCATGGAGCAGTCAAAGAAGACGCTTGTCAATTGAATGCAAGGAGATGTTGAGGAAAAATATAAAAGAAGTTGATGCATTCAATGCCTCAAAATTGACTGCAGCAATTTAGAAACAAGAAGAAGGGAGTACCAATACACCTAAGAAGAAGAAAGCCCGTTGCTTCATTTGTAGAAAGCGAGGCCACGTGTTTTGGAAGTGTTCAAATAAGAAAAAGAAAAACAATGTCGAAGTCCCAACCGAAGATAACAAATTAAGGGGGCCTACTTTGGTGTGCAACGAAGAAGGTTTGAAATACCCCGAAAAGGTTCATGTGTTAACCGACTATATGATCGAAGGGACAGATTGTTCGAATCGGGATAATATTTGGTACGCAAGCCAAACATATAAGATACATATGTGTCAAACCAAATCATTGTTCAAAAGGTTGAAGCCTCATTTCGGGGTGGAAGGAACCCAACATGAAGAGAAATTTATTTTCTCTCATGGCGTTGGAGAAGCAAAGGTGGAAACAAATGAAAAGAAATTAGTGATTCCTTGTGTGTTATACACACCAGAAATAAGACTAAATGTGTTAAGTATCGATCAGTTAAGGGATCAAGGTTTCATTGTTAACTTTGGGCACAACAAGTGTAGCGTTTCTTATATGTTTGAAGATGAAAAGGAAGGTTGTGATGTTGAAACGGAGAGCATGATTGCGAGACAAAATAAGTATCTTGAAGAATACTTTGATTCAATAGATCCTAAAGATGCATGCCCACTGATCAAGGGTTTAGAGGAACTCAATTGGGATACGAATGAAGTACAAGATTACTTGGATGAAGATTATATAAGCATGAATCGAACATTGTACGCCATTATGGTAAACTCATTCCAAAGGTTCATATCGTTTCTTGATTTAATTAAAAACGATAACATTGTGTATGAGAATTGGGAAGTATTAGAAGGTGGTTTGAAGATATCATTAAGTGGTTTTACTTATTATATCTAAAACAAGATGTGTTAGAACCACTGCCACTGGTCATAGGGAATGTAGAGATCGATCTATTGGGTCTTTACAAGATGATAGATAGCATGGGTGGATATCTAAGTGTTTTATATGGAGATAAGTGGAATGAAGTTGTTGTAACCGAAGCACATGAAGAATAATTGAAGAATTGTTACAAACGAACCATTGACATGGTCGAGCGTTACAATAATACAACTTTGAGGCCTGGGTTCAATGAAGAACCTGTGAAGTATGTGAAAACCAAGACGGTTGAAGATGGCTGTGATCATGCCAAGAAGGAAAACCCACAAAAGTGTGATGGGTTTAGTAATGGGATAGGAGTTGTAAGAGAAAACACATGTAAATGCTGTGAGAATTTTCAAGGAAATGAAACTCGTGTAATCTTGGAGGGCAATAATAATGATACGGCTGTGATCAAAAGGGGCGAGCACATTAGAAAGTGATGACTTCGTGATCATCACATAAGTTGAAGAAACTTGTTGGAAAAAAATATATAATATTAGGGGGTGAATGTTGGACCTTTAATGTTATAGAAGCAAAGATTAAGGTAGTTTAGTATATTTATATTATGTATTTAGGTAATTTCGGTATAAAACGAAATTGTAATTAAGCTTGGTCCAAAAGATACCCGTTTTAGATATATTGTATCACTTACTTTTAAAGAATCGGTATGTTTCTTTGTGAAGGTACCGATTCATTTTGTATATATAGGTTAAGAGTCTGTAAACAAACATCAGTTGTTAATTCGATACATTCTCTTTAGTTATTGCATCTTGATTCTGTAATTATCTATTTCGTTTGCATCCAAACTCAAAACACAACAATGGTGAATTATAACGATCTCAAAGAATCGAATTGGTTTCACAATGAACCTGTGGTACACGTACCACTTGAATTAGCACCATTAAACTTGTTTCTTTGTTTTAAAGTGAAACTTAGATCCCACATTAATACCACAAAAAGTTTGTCTTGAGGCTAAACCATCATTAATTCTTTGGTTTTCCCCGTTGTGGACTTATAAACGATCAATAAAACATAAAAAAATATATTGTAATCGTTTGGAAATATCTCGATCTATCTTGCTATAACAAACCATGCTACATTTAGCCTAGCTTGGCTTGTCCTTCACATGTTACACTGATGTAAACTTTTGGCATATATGCTCTTAAATTCAACACATACCGCAACACAATCACATCATCTATCCATAATTCTATTTTGGTAACGCATACATGACTACAAGGACAAGTTTCTCAATTGTCATGCAAATCACTACCAAACCCTACAAAGAAAACTATCAATAAGAACTAGAAATATCCAAAAAATGAAAGAATCATTCTTCATTTTCACAGTTTTATCGACACTTGCATTTTCGTTGTGCCAAAACACAACTCCAGTCCGCGATACTGACGGGAACATCCTTAAATCTGCCAACATGTACTACATCTTGCCCGTCATGCGTGGCATGGGTGGTGGCTTAATCACAGCCCGCGGAAGCGGCGAGTTATTTTTGGTTTAATGGACAATAAATTAATAGACGTGAGTTAGGATCGAACTCGAGACCACGGGATTGCACACTTTGCGTATGAGAATTAAAGTTAATAATTAAATGTCATAGTTATATTTATTTATTAAATAAACGAAATAACTATAACGGACGTTAAGTAATTAAGTGTAATGGACTAACGGTCGTTAAATGTAATTGTAAAGGACTAGATTGAAAATTAATATTTGGAAGGTTCCGGAATCCCCTCTTGGGATACAAGCCGATCGGCCAAGGGAGGAAACCTAACACATCTACAACTCAACTTGTTCTCCAAGTTTAGTTGAGTATATATACAAGGCTAGGGGTCTTGTGTTTGACATCTCTTGTACTCATTAAACTAAAACCTAAAAACTTGTTTGTGTGTGTTTTGCTTAATTCGGTCGACAAACACCATGTGGGTGTCGATCCATAGCTTTTCCAAATCAAAGTTATTTTGTTTAATTAAAACTAGCATTCCTTTAATTCGGTATAGTACGTGTGTACAAGAAAGTGGTACTAACACATTATTGTTAGTATTGTTGGATTGAATTACAAAACGGTAAGGGGTAATTCACATAATCCTATAAACCCTAATTATGGTTCATCCAATTGCTAGTTTTTTGGATTTGATTCTTGTTCGGCTAGAATCAAGAAAGGTACGCATATTCTTGTTTATGTTAATTAATTATTCATTAATCTTTCCTATACGCTTCCGCATGTGTACTTAATGTTTATTGTTTATATTTATGATTAGTCATGTTATATAATTCCAATAGTGGAATCACGAGCTTGGTTTAATGAGTAATTAATTACTAAACACGTAAAAAACGAATATTGTATGTTGTTTTATATGATTATTCTAGGGTTTTGGTTATGATTATGTAAACCCTAATTTTAGGGCTAGGGCTTTTGCTCTAATTTGGTTTAAAAAAATTTTATGGATCGAATTAAATTTTTTTTATGGGTCGAAACCCTAAAAAAAATTTTAGTCAATTTGTTTAAAATTGTTTTAGGGTTTATTATAATTGTTATGTTATCAATATCAAAACCTAGAATTAATATATTTGTTACGTGATATATTCATGAATAAATTGTTATGTGACATGGAATTGTATGCGATCTTGTGACAACGTAAATAAATTGTTATGTTAAATCCATGAAAACGTGCATGTTTGGCATGGATTATTGTCGATATATATATATATATATATATATATATATATATATATATATGTATATATATATATATATATATATATATATATATATATATATATATATATATATTTAATTGTTAAGATTGGTTATGCTAATATTAATTGTTACGTTTTATACACATGTATATTTATGATAAATCTTGAATTGGGGAAAACTCCAATTATATATATTAATGAATCAATTATGTGCAATTTGGTATATTATTAATTATGGGTTTACGCAATCGATTCGTCGATGTATGTGGCTCACTTTCAATAGAGAGAGTGAAAGCCCTAATTAATATATACATTAAGTAACCTAGACATTTATTATTAATAGGGTTTTGTCGAATAAGTTGCATGTGGCTACTTGTTTACACGTATTAAGTGTTAGTTATGTGCGCATTGTTTTTAGTAGTTTATTTTTTATTTGGTTACTTATTTGTTTATTATGTGTGACAGTTTTAAGCAAAGGGTAATTTTGAATAGAAAAATAATAAGGACTAAACAACGGTGAAATTTGATTTGTTTTTGAAGAGTTAAGTTTTCAATAGTTCAATTGATTGATGATTTTGGTACAAAAAGTAAGAACGGCTCATCCAATTTGACGGACTGTGTGGGAAGTACTAGGAGGGGGGCGCATTAATATTGTGACCCTAAAGAGGGAGGTTATTGCTTCAGCGCTGACCAAACTCTCCGCTTGCTTGCGAGTCAAATTGGAGTTACCAAGTAGGCTATGCGTACAAAATCATCTTAAGGGCGAATTATTTTTAATTCCATGCGCCACTTCGGTGGTAATTACCCGAAACACTAAGTGTTTACACTTATGCAAAAGTACGGTATAATGGACGATAATTAAAGTTAAATTCCTTGATTGGCGAAACCAGTACCTCAATCAAAACTTTGATAATTTGATCTTTATGAATTGGTAATAAAAAGTTTTTTATTAAAATTATGCTACAAGATGAATGCATGACATCTTTGTACATATTTGATTTGACCACATAAAATCAAAACTAGTACCCTTTATAAATTAAGTTATGTGCCATCTAATTAAAAGGAACACTTAAAGTTGCAATTTACGTCATGTCAGAACTTGGCGAGATTGTGATGGAGAGGTAAATCTTTATGTAAAGTCAGACCTTACATGAACATATTTGCAGTTCTTTAAGTTAGACACTTAAGTTGAGTAGGAAGTGAGACCTGGACTCAAGGCATAAGATGGGATGAAACATGTTTATATTTGCAATAGCGTTGGAAAATATAAATCCCATAATGATCTAGGAATTGGAAATTGTTTGCCAATTATTGTTCGACAGATTACCTTATTATATGCTTTCGTTACTAGCAGATCAACTGATGTAATGAACCTATGATAATTTGGATCCTAGTTTTTCGAGAAAATTCTATGGTTATAGGAATATTACCTTGGGTATTTTATTTTCTTGAAAAGTTTAATTATCGAAAATACTAAAATTGAATTTTGCTAATTCTTTAAATGTATTAATGCAACATTAAACCGTAAACGAAGGTTATTCCTGTATTGGTAAATTGATCTACACCTGTAAGGGTTTTTGGTAGAGTCAGCTTTACTAAAAGAATAAACCTAGTCCTCTTTTCATAAGAAAGAGTGAGATTCAATCCTATTCCTTTTCATGAATGAAGAAAGGTATAATAGGACAATTAGAATTGTCTAAATTCTAAATACATAACTCGTAAGCAAATTTTAATAGTTAAGAAAATTGCATATTTTATGAGTTATTAAATTAGAAGCTAGACTAATTACTTTATAATTGCTAAAAGACAAACTAGCATATTTTATCTAGTTGTTGTGCTTTGACCATTTAAAAGTACTACTTACAGTTGTTGGAATAGTAGAACTATTAAGAAAGAAATTGCATGCCCAATTTTTCAAGTTAATAGCATTGATGGATAAATTCATCATCTACATAGTAGAATACATTCTTTTAAGTACATAAGTAATTGTTATGTATGGACTTTCTCAAAGGTGTAGGAAGTAAATAGTACACTATTTTCTTTCACTGGTTAATGAAACACTCACAATGTTGTCAAATCCAGTGAGAGCATTGTGTTCTTATTACTGAATAAGGAATTAATGTAATGATCTCTAATTCAGTGAGAGTTACAAACTTTGTCATCTTGGTAGTAACCCAAATTATCTCTAGAATGTCTTAAGATAATTACGTTCCACTTGTAGACACTTACGTTTTCAAGGATAGTCATGTACGTTTCCTTATTAGACAATGAAATGGTTCTACATCTACTAGTTATGCTAATATCAATTACACAATCATATTAGTCACATAAACAAACATATGTCGTGTTGTTTATCTGCAACATGATGTTGTTCCATGCACAAGTGGGAGAAATCTATATTGTGTGCAAGGTACATCATATAAGTGTATGATTTAACGGATTCTCTTGACTGCAAGGTAAGAGACTAACGTTCTAATATGACTTGTACATATCCAATTCAAGAAACACTTGGTGTTGCAATTTACGTTATGTCAGAACTTGGCGAGATTGCAACAACAAAGTAAATCTCCATGTGAAGTCAGACCTTGCATGGACATATTTGCAGTTTATAAATTAGACAAGTATTTAGAACATGTGTCAAAATAATATATAAGACTACTTCAAATTAGATATTTATGTATTATTAGAATGACATAAATGAAGTAATCTAATACTACTTCAATTTGTTTATTTATGTATTTTGGAATGACATAAATGAAAAAATAATGTAGTCCTACATTATTGCGAAGTAAATAAATTAACTTGAAATTACTATTGAAACCAAGAGTTGTGTTCATAATTACTTTAGTTAAACATGTTTATGATTCATTGTAAAGACATAAACATAAAGTCTTTTAAGACTTATAATAAAGTAAGACGTTAACTTGTTATGTTTTTTAATTAAGACATATACAAGAAGTCATTGAGTTGATCAATGATTTATAACGTATAAATGAGATTATAACAGTTTATGTTTTCTTGATAAGACATGGATATGAAGTGAATTGGTTAAAGAGTACTTGTGTTATAAAGCATGAAATTGGCTTGAAAAGTCTATTATATCATTAAGTTGACTTAGTTGGTAAATAGGTAAGCCAAAAGGAATATGTTTATCTTATATATTGTTAGATTGTCTTACAATATTAATTCTAATGAATATCATGTTCAGTTAGGAGAATCAAACTCTATTTGATTTGTTTGATTCAAGATAATCATAACTTCTTTCTTTAAAAGTAACAAGGTTAGAAAATTGAGTATGGATTTAATATACTCAATATGACTCAAATCTAGAAGATTAATAAAACACCATTTCATTATGGAATGTGATGAATCACATTAAGTTTTAAAATTGAAGATTCTGAATTTGTTAAACTACTTATGAATAGGTTATTAACAAACTAAAGTCAGGAACTGTCAATGTGTATTTGTAATGTCCCAAAAAGAGAACAATGTAGTTTTGCTCTAATTGCTAAGTATATATAGATAGTCTATATATTACAAAAGGCAATTGAGAGTTTTTTTTTGAAAGATAAAATTACAAGATACATAATCTTCTTAAATACACTAATAAATATTATGATGAAGCTTGATATGAAATGTTAACCTCAAAATGATGGAATTTTCATTCATAGATTTACAAGGATATCTCAGATATTTGATTTATATGCTGAGAAGAACATGAGTTACAGCCTTACAGGATTATAGTAAACTTGATAATCATTATGATGAATTACCAAATATTGAATTGGGTAAATTACTCATACTATGAATGTTAAAGATGCTGTCCATAAAGATAATCAATTTTGGAAATTTGGTTTATCTTAATAGTTAGACTAGAGAATAGAAATGAGTTTCTTTAAAGAGATGGAAAACTCTAGTGGTTTAGATCTCTGTGTAGAAATCATATAGACAAAATTGTACACATATTTAATGCATGTTTTATGACAAGATTATTAATCATATTTAAGCAATTAATTGTGATTGAATATTCTTTCTTAGACACATTAAATATATAAAGATAATAATTGTCATACTTGTTTTCATTAATATGAAATATGACAATGGAATATCAAAACTCTTTCTTGAGAAATTACTTGAGCGAGGACGGTAAGTAATTGAAAGGTTTTTTGAATTCATATAATCTTTGGAAGTGTACGAAGTGCAATAATTTATGAATGGATAAATGCATGCATCTATGAAATTATTCTTATGTTTAAATTATTAAACCTAGTTTCGATTTATAATTGAAATAAGATAAATTTTAAGTATTTCTAAAAGCTAGTGAGAGTATTATGTTAAGGTTTTAAATCTTATATGTTGTATAACATATATGAAGTAACATTCTTTATAAGCTAAATGTTAAGTCTTAGATTGG
Organism: Chrysanthemum makinoi; assembly: GCA_910596185.1. Lineage (NCBI taxonomy): Eukaryota > Viridiplantae > Streptophyta > Magnoliopsida > Asterales > Asteraceae > Chrysanthemum > Chrysanthemum makinoi. The sequence goes on along the minus strand of OU343218.1, from coordinate 191,554,248 downwards.
AATGAAACTTCACTTATAAGATTTAAGAATTAAAACATACAACCTTGGAATATATGTTTATTATTAATAAACATGTGCAGTAAAATAAATGATTCTAATAAAACATGATATATCATTTGGGAAATGGATAAATATCTTTTGACAAGATAGAACATAAATGAAATCTAAGTTTGACCTGTAGATTCATTATGTACATCAAGTATTGTATTCAAATTGTTGTATCATTCTTGAATGATAGATGATTTGTGTACATTGATATCTAACTAAAAGTTATTAGATAACTTGTGTAATGAATATTATACTAATAAAATTACATCATCAGCCTGGAATTGCTCCTAGATTCTATGGATGAACAATATGTCAATTGTTGTGCAAATTGTCATCAACTTCAAACTTAAAAGTTTGGAAGACATCAAACTTTACATAATAAGATATTAAAGTTTACGGAGTTTAATGAGCATATTGTTATTTGTATACAATGATGCTGGTTTAGTTGAGATGACACTCAATACTAGTCATGATAGGATTTCATCCTTGTTAATGGCCATGTGAACTAGTTGTGCTACTAAGAGCGCAGTTGCATTATACATTAAAAGAATAAGAATACTTTAAACTTTTAAATGTTTGAAAGTTTAAATTATCATAAATTGGTGATAGAGGATGTCACACACTTTATAAATTATTATGTGGATTGGTGAATGCACACATACAAGGACTTCACTAATTGAATTCTTGAAATAAGTATTCTCAAAATTACGATAGATCAAGTTGGTTGATTTATGCCTTATCAACAAGTTTGATTATCATTACTTGAGGCATAATTCCTCAACTGGAATTTTCATGTATTGATCTATTTAGTATTTGGATAAGAGATGTTAAACAATTGTTATAATAAATCAAATACTTGGTATGTTTGATTTTATAATATATTGTATCCTATATTTGCATGTTTAATCCGTGAATAAATTTATTTATTCTAAATCGTCCGTTGTCAATTAATGATATGGGAGCATCATTAAACTAAGACAAATTTGAGAGATATGGTAGAATATACTTGAAAGTATATTGATGAGAAAGCATACCAATTTCAGATGATATTCAATGAATTGAATATAGGACTTATCCTAACTACATAATTTACTTTATGGATATTGTTGTTAAGTAAATTATGAATAGTTATCCTCAGACTTGAGATACCAAATAAGTGTTATGAATGTAGTGCACTTCTGTGGAACAACTTAACGCTATACGTAACTGGTAGTCATAAGGGTTGTTTCCTGAAGTGTTGCAAAGTTCATGGGTTAGTCTCGTAGTCAAGATAGAATTTGTTCCTTCAAATTTATTTGGAGTTTAATACTGTTGGGCCCCTCGTAGGGTTGACAAGATGTTTGCGTGGCCACGCCCAAAGATCTCCCCTGAATATGTTCAGAAGATTTGGTAATCTTGCTCAATCACTTATAACAAGAAACAGAATGGTTGAATAAAGAATGACTTAATTCCATATCTTTATTTAACATGGTATTAGAAACAAAAGGATAATAATAATGAGAAATCATTAAAAGGTTTTCCAGGAGCCTTGCTCGAGTTGTACTAGAGGCATCGAAGTGTTGCTAGACGCTAACCGATGTGATCACTCTATTAAGATATGTCCAAGTGGGAGCTATTGGTTTAATGGACAATAAATTAATAGACGTGAGTTAGGATCAAACTCGAGACCACGGGATTGCACACTTTGCGTATGAGAATTAAAGTTATTAATTAAATGTAATAGTTATATTTATTTATTAATTAAACGAAATAACTATAACAGACGTTAAGTAATTACGTGTAATGGACTAACGGTCGTTAAATGTAATTGGAAATGACTAGATTGAAAATTAATATTTGGAAGGTTCCGGAATCCCCTCTTGGGATACAAGCCGATCGGCCAAGGGAGGAAACCGAACCCATCTACAACTCAACTTGTTCTCCAAGTTTAGTTGAGTATATATACAAGGCTAGGGGTCTTGTGTTTGACATCTCTTGTACTCATTAAACTAAAACCTAAAAACTTGTTTGTGTGTGTTTTGCTTAATTCGGTCGACAAACACCATGTGGGTGTCGATCCATAGCTTTTCCAAATCAAAGTTATTTTGTTTAATTAAAACTAGCATTTCTTTAATTCGGTATAGTACGTGTGTACAAGAAAGTGGTACTAACACATTATTGTTAGTATTGTTGGATTGAATTACAAAACGGTAAGGGTTAATTCAAATAATCCTATAAACCCTAATTAGGGTTCATCCAATTGCTAGTTTTTTTGATTTGATTCTTGTTCGGCTAGAATGAAGAAAGGTACGCATATTCTTGTTTATGTTAATTAGTTATTCGTTAATCTTTCCTATACGCTTCCGCATGTGTACTTGATGTTTATTGTTTATATTTATGATTAGTCATGTTATATAATTCCAACAGTTATGTCCCACGGAAGTTTCCAAAGAAATTCACGAGGGGCGGCCTGGGACACCCTTGAAATTCATACCAGCCAACCCCAACAAAGATGGCATCATTCGTGAATCTACAGATCTTAACATCATGTTTGTTGATCCACATACGTGTGTTCCAAACACGGTTTGGACTTTGGCGTGTTAATACTAATGTTATTAAAAGGACCTTGTCGAGCCAGGGGAATTTAGGAAGGCCCGGACCAGAGACCATAAACAATTGGTTCAAGATACAAAAGTATGAGGAAAGCTACAAGCTTGTGTATTGTCCCTCGGTGTGCAAAACTTGCAAGCTATCTTGTGCAGAAAGTGGTATTACGGTTACTGAAACACGACGTAGAAGTTTGACTCTAAATAACATACCTCTTAGAGCAAGGGGTATCACAACATGCCCAATTCTCTTCACTTGGGCCCCACGTGTGCCACATCACCTCCACATCACTCCAACACACTAACAAAAAAATACCCCCCAATCACAACATCACCAATTCTCTTCACTTGGGCCCCACCCACTATCATTTTATTTATTTTCCATATTTTCCAAACATAACTAAATTCATTTCATTCATTTAAAATAAAAATACAACATAAAAACATACAGAAATAAAAACATAACGAAATTTAAAATACATGCGAAATAAAAACATACGAAATTTAAATTAATGTTGTTGTTGCTGATGAAGTTGCCAAACATGCTCAATGATATTTCGTTGAAGTCTTGCGTGCGTTGCTTTATCACGCGGTTCTTTGGCATTCTTTCGTTGTATATCGCATCGCTCAATCCATGTCCGTTGTAAATTTGCAATGGACAAACATAAATTTCATTCATTTCGGATATTGCAAACTTTTGATCTTTCAAAATCATGTTATGCAATATGATGCACGTGTACATGTTATGCAATATGAAAGCTCTTTCAACGTCTTTGCGAGCGCTTTCTTGTTTTTGTTTAAACAAGGCATTTTTCTCGGAATATGCAATCGAGAATGATTTGACAAAAGATGACCACATTGGGTAAATCCCGTCAGCTAGGTAATACCCGTGTTGAAAGGTTGCACCGTTTACTTGAAACGGAACCTTGGGGGCGATGTCATCAAGAAGGTCGTTGAATAACGGTGAATGATTCAAAACAGTTAAATCATTATTCGCACCCGCTACCCCAAAAAATGCATGCCAAATCCATAAATCGTATGATGCAACAGCTTCAAGCATAATAGTTGGATATTTTTTATCACCTCTATAAAATTGCCCTTGCCACCACGGGACAATTTTTCCATTCCCAGTGCATACAATCAATGCTCCCAAGCATTCCCGGCAACCCATGGACCGTGTTATGTGCGTTATATAAATTTTGAATGTCAACTAAACTAGGCTTTCTTAAAAACTCGGGCATAAACAACTCAATAACACACATAGTAAAATTATCTAGACAATCACGTGCCGTGTGTGACCCCATTTGCAAATATTCATCAAATGCATAGGCCAATGGCGTAAGGCGGATGTGCATTTCATAATTACACTCATACTCATTACACCACACGCATCGGGTCGGACTCTAAAGAAATCAAAATGTGGTGGAAGAGGATCAGCGGTTTGAATATGATTTTCGATACCTTGTACTATTTGCAAGAATAGTCTATGGCTCATACGAAATCGACGCTGAAATAGTACTCGGATACTTTGGATTATCGGAAAAATAGTCCGATATAAGGCGGTTTTCGGCAATTTCACGGTCACGGTAGATGTAATTACGGCGCGCTGAACTTTCGGCTTCATCTTCTTGCAACGATTGCCCATAACCTGCAACTTTCAAGATCATTTTGATATCGTCGAAATCATCATGATCGGAATCAATTGAACCACCATGTTTATTTTGATGTAAAGAGTTGAAAGAGATGTGTGTTAATGAAAGAAAAAATGTGATGATTGTATAAAAATGGGGTATTATTTATAAAGGGTGGGGAAAGTTTTTTTTTTTTTAATAAATCATGCCGTTACACACAATTGTCTAGCAACGGATATATGTTTTGTCCTTTTCTTCGTTGTTTCACCGGCGAAATGCAAACCGGCGAGGGATGCTGGTATCGTGGCGATGGGCAACACGTTGTGGCGAGTAGCCACGTAGGAAGTGGCGAAATTTGGCATCCCCCATACCCCTTGCTCTTATGGTTAAGTTCAAGAAGGCATAGCAAGTTTTGCCCATGATGGATGCTTGCACTTTGATGTAATTATATGTGATTAACAAATACTGTAATAGAAGTTTGATCTTGATGTACTAATAAATGTTATATGATATCAATAAGACACCGTTGTGGCTTTTTTTGTTTGTGAAAACTCTCGAGTCATAATCTATTAATGTTAATATGAAGTAGTTTCTTGGGCAACTTATGTTAAGGTACTTAATTTGGTATATTACTCAATTAATTAGGCGTGGCAGATCCAGGAATTTAAGACAAGTCTAGCACAAAAAATCCGAAATTCTAACAAATATATATCAAAAGACCTAAACAAAAGCTATACGAACAAACAACCAGGTTCTTGATCAAGGAAGTAAAATAGAGTTTTTGTGAGGTTCTTGATCAAGGAAGTAAGATGGAGTTTGTAATGGCAAGATAGATCACAATATTTTTGGCTAAATGTTACAAACAAACAACCATGGCTAAACAAACAACCATGCTACTATCAAGAACCTGACAGAAACTCTATTTTTGGTAAACCATTTATGCAAACAAACAACCACATTTCACTAATATTTTCTCTAGCTTGATTTATTTTAGTTCAAAAGACGATCGATCTTTATCCTTTTAGAACAAACCTTGCCACATTTAGCGTTGGCTTCCACTTCATTGTTGACAATATTGAGGTTATCATGATGTATTCATTTGGCATTTTGGCATATATACATGTACTAAAGAACAAATACTACCACTATATAACGCATAATGCATGCATACGAAGTATCTTCTAACTCTACAACGGAAAACTATCTGAATCCAAAAAATGAAGGAATCATTATTCAATTTCATCGTCTTATCGACACTCTCACTTTCCTTGAGCCAAACCCCACCTCCTGTCCGTGATATGGATGGAAATATAGTCCGATCTGGCACCAACTACTACATCTTGCCTGTAGTTAACGACAAGGGAGGTGGACTAACACTAGCTCCACATAAAGACAATCCGTGCCCATATGACGTGGCACAAGAAAATTACAGACAAAGAAACGGATTACCCATGAACATTGTACCAGCCTACACTTTTAAAGAAGACATGATTCGTGAATCTAGTGATCTATTAGAACCCCAGTTTGGCGTGTGGAGTATGATGAAAATGGGACTGGGTATGTGTCGAGCCATGGGATGGTAGGAAGCCCGGGCCGGGATAGCCTAAGAAATTGGTTCAAGATAGAGAAGTTTGAAAAAGATTATAAGATTGTGTACTGCCCCTCCGTTGTCACAACTTTTCGACCACCTTGTTCTGATATCGGTTCTACGATTTCTAAAAACGGGAGTAGAACTCTTATTTTTAGTAAAGCGCCTCTTAAGGTCAAGTTCAAAAAAGCATAATGGCTTTTACGTATGTGTATGAATGCATGATGGTACTTTTATGTGCTTACGCTGTAATTAGGTGTGAGAATATAAGAGCACACGGTATCGGGATATCGTGGCTCGTCGTGAGCCTATGTGGCATTTCGCTGTCGCCCGCCGCCACACCGGGGTGGCTCGCCGTGGAGCTGCTAGCCGTGGTGACGACGAAGAAGAAAACCTGACACAAAAGGATATATTTTTTATTTGTGTTATTTGATTTGTGTTATTAGTGTGTGTTTGTATTATTGTGTGTGTTTGTAGTGTGTGTAAAGGAGGAAGAAGAAGACACAGGTAAAGTTTTCTCAACTTTTTTTTTTTTATTTTTTTTTTTTAGTGGATAATAAAGTTGTGGTGAATAGAGTAGATAACGTTTTACATTCAATTTTTTTTGTTTATTGTTTTTTGTTTTTAACCTTTTTTTTTAAATATATTGTTTTGTATTTTTATTTAATAAATAAATTTAGTTTATATGAAAAATTGAAAAAGAAAAAAATAAAGTGGTAGTGGTGGGCCTCAAATGAAGAGGTTGAGGTTTGTTAGAGCATGGGGTGTCGTGGGCAACCCACTTCTCTTCATTTGGGGCCCACGTGTGCCACCTCACCTCCACATCACTGCAACACACTCACTTAAAAATACCCCACAATCATAACTTTACTCAAACCTCTTCACTTGGGTCCCACCCACCCTCACAAACACAAAAGAAACAAAACAAACACTGCAAATTTTTTTGTCTTTTACCGTTTCGTTGTAACGGCGAAATGGAAAGTGGTGAGAGGCCATGGTGTCGTGGCAAGAAGTGGCGAGAAGTGGTGAAGTGCCACATAGGAAGTGGCGAGAAAAGAAATGCCCCATACCCCATGCTCTTATGAGTGAGAACGGGGTTTGTTGTGGTTAGTTGTGGAGAAGTGGGATGCTGATGTGGCGCTGAGGTGGCACTGACGAAGAGCCTAAGCCTTGTCGTGACACCTACTGCTCTAAGGCCCTAGGTTTTTTTTTCTTCTTTTTTTATTTTTTTTATTTTTTTATTTTTTTACTTTTTTTATATATAACTGAAATCAATGTTACTGTATACTGTATCAAATATCAATATATAGTAACGGTGTATTTTGATCGATCAAGATTTTGGTTATAAATACTGTGGAAGTAAAAAATCTCAAAAAAAAAAGTCACCCAACTACGTAATGGTCCATACGCCATATATATTTGATCCGCAATATAAATAGCCATGCCCAAAGTAATAAACATCAAGAACCGAAAATATTTGAGGTTAAAATGGTCCAAAATAAGCCACCCAACTACGTAATGGTCCGTACGTCCAGAGGCGGACCTAGGTAGAACTAGGTGGTGCCCGGGAACCATTTTGAAATTTATTTTCAATTACAAGCGATGTAACATTTTTGTAATGAACCACCTTGAAAATACATGAGGATCTAATTATAGAGAAGGAGAAAGATAAAAAAAAAAGAAAAACAATATGGCCGGATGGAGATGTAATATTGTAGAACTAGAGCCACTAAAGAAGATATGTATATATGGAAGATGGGTCAAAGGTTTTTTATTTGATAAAGTAAGAAAAAAAAATCTAAAGGATATTGGATATAGCAATTTTATTGTTTTGGATATAGCAATATTGAAAAATAAAGGTTACTTCTAGTTTGGGATTTAAAATCATTTGAGGATAAAAGATTGTTTACATACTAAGGGATCAATCTACACCCTTCATTTTTATTTGATCTAATGGATGAGATTAATCTCAACAATTTAAAAAACCCACTTTCATTCTTTTTTTCAAATAATAAAATCTTTCAAACGTTAATCGGTGGCGAAAAAATATATCATTGCGATGAGCATTTAATTATTTTTATGTAGATAGGCACTTTGATATACTTTCGACAATTTTTTTTCCGTATTTTTCACGTTTTTTTAAGTTTTTTCGTTTTTTTACGTTACTGAAATTTGCATTAAAAATCATATATGATAAAACACTAATTTGAATATCACATGTGATATTAGTGTAATATCATATATGATATGTAATATCACATGTGATATTAGTGTAATATCACATATGATATTACATATCATGTATGATTTAACACTAATATCACATGTGATAATCAACTTAGTGTTTTATCATATATGATTTTTCAAATCTCATAACGATGAAAAACGCGATGAAAAAAAGATTTTTCTTTATTCGAAAGTATATCAAAGTGCCCGTCTATAGAAAGATAATTAAATGCTCGTCGCGACGGTGTAAATATTTTCGCTTAACGATTAGCGGTTTAAGAGATATTTAAATTATAAAAAATATGTGAAATAATAAAATGCTTTTAATCTTAACCATTGATGTCTTTTTAAATGGATGGTGGAAATGGGTCCCTTGATATGTAAGAAAAGTTTGGTATATAAAATAAATCTCCTCCAAGTTTAAGTTTGGATAGAATAAATTTTGGGGTGGCTTTAAGTTAGTACTTTCTTTTGTTTAGCTCGAAAATTCATGTTAGCATGTTGTGTTTGCAGTTTAAATTTAGTGGGGTGATACTCAATGTTTTAAAAACCGGGTTTTTAATCGATCCGGTCGAGTCACCGGGCACCGGTTCGACCGGTTCAACCGGTTGGACCGCCGGGTCAACCCGGTTTTTCATTTATTATTTTTTTATTTTTTTCGACCGGGTCAACCGGTTTGACCACCGAGTCAACCGGTTCGACCGCCGGGTCAACCGGGTTAACCCGGTTTTTGTTAAAAAAAAATTGAAAAAATCAAACCCGGCCGGGTTTCAAGACCCGGGTCACTCAAAACCCGGCGGGTCTAACCGGTTAACCCGGTTTTATAAACCCGGGTTTTTTTTTTGACCCCTTTTTTGTGCTCGGGCACCGGTCCGACCGGGTCGACCCGGGTTTGAAAACATTGGTGATACTCACATCATTTTTTTTTGCATTCATTTCAATTTGTGCATTACAGTATTGTACGATACAAACTACTATACCTTTTGATACATGCATCACAATTTGTGCATTACAGTATTGTACGATACAAACTGTAATGCTCAAATTATGATGTATGCATTAAAAGATGTAGTGTAAGTATCAATTTTCAAATTTAATCTATACCTCTTGCAATTTAATTTTTCTATATTTTAAACCTTCTGTATTTAGACAATGTTTTTTTTTTTTTTTTTCTTTTGCTGTTACATATAAACTTTAAGAGATTACTAGTTTTCAAATAAGGGGAAATCTTACCTACATTATAATGTAGGTAAGTTACTACATTTCCTTTGAAAAAAATGTAGGGACAAGGGGAAAACATGTATCAGAGACTTATTGCGGAGACTGAACTGTACATTTTTCAAATGAAATGTAGATAACTACCTACATTATAATGTAGGTAAGATTTCCCCATAAAGTAATGCATACTCTCAATAATTATTAAACAATATTAACAATTGAAGATTTGATTCAAGTTTTCTGAAGATTATTAAAATGACACTATCCTTTTCTTATACTACGTAATAAACACCTACATATTGTATTGTCAATCAGCTATAGAAGAAACTCTCTGTTTTAATTACTGAAACATTGCCGCATGTCATAACTTAAACTGAACCGTTGATCGTTTGATTTCTTGGCCCGCTGATTTTGTCGCATCAAATAAGTAAAGAAATCACCTTAGATTTGCTTCTAGGTCCGCCACTGCATACGCCGTATATATTTGATCAACAATATAAATAGCCATGCCCGAGGTAATAAACATCAAGAACCGAAAATATTTGAGGTTAAAATGGTCGGCTTAGTACTCAAACAATAAATATTATTCCGCAGTTAACGAAAAAATAACAGTTACCATTATATAAATATGCCAATATCATTGTCGTGCAAATCTATTTACCCTTGGGTTTACCTAAAGGTATATGGGTATCATCTGTCCACATTCTACCTCCTCATACCCCTCTCATGCGGGATTAGGTAACTCTCACTTATAACCTCATGACAAACCCTAACTCGACCCGGCCATGATACTGACCACAACATCGATCTTCATATTTGGAAACAACTATGCATTCTTGCTCGCCATGCATGGCGTAGATGGTGGCTTAATCAGAGCCTGCATGGGACACCTTGAAATTCATACCAGACAACCCCAACAAATATTACATCATCCGCAAATCTGCTGATCTTAACATCATCTTTATTAATCCACATTCATGTGTACCAGATACAGTTAGGCGGATAAATACTAATGATATTGTGAAACAGACCTTGTCAAGCCAGGGGAATTTTGGAAGAGCAATGCTACATCTAATAAGAGTTTATAAAATTATACCCACAAAATGACTTGTCATGTGTAGTGATCTAATCATTTTAAATCATAATATCTCTTTCTCCTTTTTTACCCTTCACATTTTGTTTCCAAGTCATTGTGTGGATAGATTTTAATATATATATATATATATATATATATATATATATATATATATATATATATATATATATATATATAGTGTATATTTATTTTGAGAACCCATTAAGTCGAAGCTGAACTACTCTTTGAACCATTAGATTGTTTGATCAATGGCTATTATTGATTGTGCCATAAATGTAATTAACTAAAAGATTAGGACAATATTTACAAAGCCAAAAGGGTAATTATGGGATTTCAATGAAAAATGAAACTACATAAAAATAGGAGCAGTTACATTATATTACTCCGTATCAAATAATTCTCTTTGCATATCACGCTCCATTTATTAACCCTAGATATGTGAAAGAAAAACATGGCCGCCATTCTTCCTATCTTCATTTTAATCTCCATATTGAAAGCTTAGATCGCCATTCTTCCTATCTTCATGGTGCCATGGGTATTTCTGTCTAGCGTAAACATGGATTTTTTCGAGGGTTGTACAAACTTTCGATGTTTGGTATAGATATTAATTGCAATATTGCATCGTCCTTGTTACGTTGCTTGATATTTGGTCTCATTAACAGTATAGTTTGGTTTTCTGGGCCAGGATCTGAGAACAGACTTGCTAGCGAAAGAAAAACAGCACCGAGCCTCTGGTTGAGGTATCTCCTTTGTTAATTCTTTTATATTCTTTGTAGCCATGATTATTGATAAGATTTATATTTTTTGTACATATACAATCAGAAATTTCATTATATTATTTGTACATATACAATCATAAGATTTATCTGGTTATTTGAGGTTCAAGTTGTATCTTTGTTATCATTGTATGTAATACTAGTATGAAGTACTACTAAAACCTCAAGTGTATGAATAATCTATTCGGGGTTCACATCCAAAATAAGTTTTTGAAGTGCTCGAAAACTATATGGATTACTTGAATGCTTTAATGCTTCTAAAATTTGAACATGTATGTTTTAAAACTTGAATGCTTCTAAAATTTGGACATGTACGTTCAAAACATATATGTTTTAAAACTTGAATGCTTCTAAACATGTATGTTTTAAAAACATGTATGTTTTAAAAACATGTATGTTCTAATTGATGAAAACATGTATGTTTTAATTGTTTTTGTTCATGCTTGTTTCAGATTGATGAAAATAACAATATCATTGAAGACCGAAGTGGATGAATCAAAATAATACATGAAGATTTGAAGATATACAATTATTGCATATGTGTTTTTTGTACTTGTAATTAAATGAAATGTAACATTTAAGTATATGAATCTTGTTTTTTCTTTTTATAATGGTTTATGTTTTTTCATTTATGCTTCAAACTTCAAAAAAAATAATAATAATCTAGCAAAAAAACATACAGTATCTTGTCACTAAAATATCATGCTTAAAAAAAATATACAGTATTATCTTCACTAAAAAAAAATCATGCTTAAAAAACATGCAAAAAACATACATGTACTTCACTAAAAAAAATCATGCAAAAAAAACATACATGTACTTCATTAAAAAAAAAATGCATGCACCTGTAAGATTATGAAACCATGCTTTAAAAAAAAATAATAATAAAATAAAAAATCAGAAAATTTAGGAATACTTAAATTCGGGATTTAATAAAAAAAAATAAAAAATAATATAATAAATTGTATTTTACTATAATACCCTTTTGGATTAATAATAATTTTTAATATTTAAAAAAATATCATTGGCTTAGAAGGGTTCTCAAAGTTCTCGCACCACAAACGGGTTCTCAAAATAAAGGTCCCCTATATATATATATATATATATATATATATATATATATATATATATATATATATATATTTTGGGATGTACATTGCATTTCTCATTTTGGAAGGCCCGAAGCACATACCATAAAACAATTGATTCTAATACAAAAGTATGAGGACCACTATCAGTTAGTTGGTAAAAGAGGACGTCAATGTTTCAGTTTAAATAACAAGCCGTCTAGGTCAAAGTTAAAAAGACATAACAAGTTTTGGGCCCATGATTAAAAACTGTTTAGGAACTACGTAACTCGAAAGTTAACTAGAAGTCACAAATCAAGCATTTAGAACTAGATGTTTAATTAGGTCAGATTTTTAGTGCGTGCTTTAGTTATTTTGTGTATGTTTTGGAAATTTATAGGGCCCGTCGCATATGCTATTGCATAGATGTGTATTTGACCAAGATACAATAGGGAAGAAAAAATATTCACCATTGCAAAACCAAATATTTTATTTCAAATGTTTTGGCAAAACCATATATTTATATATGCGTGTATTCTTATGATGATTCAACAAAAATAACTTTCGTTCTTCTGATATAAACAATGTTGAAAGCTTTTTGTAGACCTAAATTGAAGCTACACGCATCTTGAAAAAAAAAATCACCATTGCACCGGTTAAGGCGTGACAATTAACACAATATGTTTAGCTAGATCGCTATTAAAAAGTAGTGCACCCTAAATAAATATGTTTTTTCAATATATAAGTTCACACCAAATTTACTTTTTTTGCCATTTACTTTCTTGCAATTAGGTTAATATTAGTTTTAAACTTAAACCAAAACTCCATATTTTACTTGCTTTAAATTAAACATAAAATATCAAAAATAATATTTTCCCATCTTTTTAGACTAGACGAGTACCCGCGCCTAGCGGCAGCGATGTCTAGTTTTCTGCAAATTTCCGATGACCCATAAGTTTCTTTCAACAAACTGTATTTGTAGCATTAGATAATCGTTTACGAATAACTACAATTCTCTGATCGTGGTTGCATAGCAGCGTAAATATATAGTTTTTAAAAATTATGTGGAGTCGATCTAAGTGTGTGAGTATATTTTCTAATAGGATTGTTTTAAGTTATTAAGATTTTTAGTAATAATAGATTCAAGCATTACAAAAAGCAACGGTATTATGTAGTTGGCAATATTATATTGTAGTTTAGAGGTATAGCCAACATGTGTGACCACTTTTTCTTGTTTGTATAGATATTTATCATTTGGTGTGTGGCTTTTAAAATTGTAACTTTACAAATTGGATATCACCATATAAGATTATTTTGTACTATCAATTTGTATAGATATTTATGCATTGTTCAAAGCTATTTGTTTGAGGTACAAATAATTATCGCTAAAGATAACAATACTATTTATTTTTTGTGATTTTAATAAACTTGCATAACATTATTGATCTGTTTTGACAAAGGGCTATACAATATATATTAACTTTTAAACGACGATTCATATATGCTAGTCCTTAAATGGTGCAAGAGCAACATTTTTAAAATAACATTATACAAATGACAAATTACATGTGTCAAAGCAAAATAAACCAAAAATTATAATTACTTGGTCTCTCCTTTCAAAAAAATTGTCACGGGTTCCACAACTACTTCATCATTTTTCATATAATTTTGTCAAATTTGAAACCCGATTTCACCCGGGTGGTTCAATTGGTTGAACCGTTCCGATAAAAAAGCAGTCGATTTAAAACCGAGTCAAACCGATAGGTTGGGTCGAAAAAAATGTCAAATTAAAGGGTCACCAGCGGGTTTGAAGCGACCCGGTCAACCCGGTATCGGTTTCAACAGGTCAACCCGTTATCGGTTTCAACGGGTCAACCCGGTATCGGTTTCAATTGGTTGTTTTAATTTGGTAGATGTGCTTTTAATTGGGTGTACAATGTGAATAAATTATTGTACTTTTAAGTAATGGGGTGTTTTAATAAGAGTATTAATTATATTATTTATTTCTCTCTCCATTGACCTTGTTTTCAATATTCAACTTTCAACATTTTTCACTTTTTCCACTTTGACCATTTTTCCATTTTATATAGTATAGATTAAATCGCCATACTTTACGAACCAACCTCGCTATTCCCCTAGAGGACGATAAATCCCTCAGATTTATATTTAATACACTACAATGGTTAGGCACACTGCCTAGGGGTTGTAAAACTTTAGAGTTTGCAACTGTTGCATCAAGTTTATAGCGCCACTGTCGGGGAATAGTCTAGGTTTCATATTCTGTTTCGTTTGGTCTAACTCACGAGATTCATATCAAGTGAGTGTCTTTGCTTTTTAATTTTCTTATTTATCTCTTAGTGCTTCTTTCTTTGTAATTTTATTCGTAAATTCCATTGATTATTCTATTTGCCATCATGAGGGGTGTAAATCCACCACCTATCCCACCCGTCATATACCACCTAAGGCTCTCACTTTAGGTGAACAAGAAGAAGAAAAAGATAGATGAATATTTATCAAATGAAGAAACTTTTAAAAATCAAGCTCCCACCAAATAAGAGTTAGGCTATCATAGGCTAATATTGGATGCTTTTCGTTTTCTTTTCACCCAAATATAAAAATGAAAGAGGTGACCCATGAAGTATAAAAATTCCTTGAATGATTGGAACTATGTATAATGGTAAGGCTTACATACATTTGAAATCACCGATGAATGTCATGTCTCGTTCATTTTATAGCACTATTAGGCATAAGCATTTTGATTCTAGGAAAGATGATCCCAACCACCCCGAAAGATTTAGTAATTTTGTGGGAAGAGCTAAGGCACGCACGTCTGTGTAGGAAATTTCACCTATATTGTTGACTTAATAATTTTGGAGGACATATAAACCATCATTGATCATAAATTATCTCAAGTTATGCTTGAAAAGTCGCTTGTGGAAGAATCCAAGTTAAATTAGTCTATAATCGCTTAGAAGGAACAATTTTTTCTACGAATGGGGCTCATGAGGTTACGTCCAAATGCCCTGGAAGGTTAAGAAATTTCTCCTTTTTTCTAATTTGGTGCGGGACAACCTTGAGTCAATTTGTGTATTAGGTTATTAGGATATGAAAAAGAGATTCAATTATGTTTATGAGAAGAGACGAATTTTCTACATAAGGATGTTTTATTTCAAGCCATTTTCTAGTGTACCCTTAGAATAATAATCTAGTAACTTGTTATTTTTTTACAGAGTTGTGTATTTTTTATTTTTTTTTTACTTTTTTCTTTTATATAATGATATTTTTGAATTTTGACAGCTCTGTTTATTAAGAACCATTTTATCCCTCATTGTTAATAGAAGCGTTACTAAACAAAGTACTAAATCACAAGATTGACACGATAAAATGAATTTAAATGCATTGATGTGTAATAAAAGGATAAAAAAAGGGAAGGCAAAGAAAATGACAAGTAAGCCATACATTTTTTTAGTAATTATCTTTATACAAAATAGTACTAGATGAGCACCTATGCATAACGAAAATATTTTGTAACGATAAATAATTATACTTGTGATATTATGGTAAAATGTTTCATGTAACATTCATGCATAAAATGTAATATAATCAAAATTTAATTGAAAGATGTTGTAAATACGTTAGTTCAACTCAATAATAAAACACTACAATCTTACATTCACCTTGTCTTGCTAGGATAGGAGACCGTTCAACAATATTACCAACATCTAAATATTATCAACATTAGAAGAGCATTCATCTTTTCACTATTTTTTTATTCTATCTTGTTGTTAGGGGTGAGAAAAAAACCGAAATTAAACCGAAAACGGAAAAAGACCGAACTGAAATAACATATCGAAACTAGAAACAGATAATTCGGTATTTACTTTCACAAAAACCGAAAATTTGGTTCAGTTTCGTTTTTCGTCCAAAAATCGAACTGCTTTTATTATATCATAATAAAATTGATATAATATAAATAAATCAAATTTAAAAATTTATATTCATTCTGTAAGTGGAGTATAATATATTTATCTTAATGTTTATATACTTGTTTGTCATGTACGTGTGTTTACTTGACAATAAATGAATACATATGTGACAATTATCATAGAGTATGTATGTTCAGTTGCATGTGTTTGTCTCGTCTATATGTTTGTAATTGTAGAAATTTGAGATAATATTATTAGACTCAGATTTACAAAGAAATGTAAAAAAATAATCAATTTTTTTACATAAAACAAGTTTGTTGGTATAAAATGACCACGCCTAACTATAAACGTATAAAAACCGATTAATTGTACCGAACCGATAATAAACCAAAAAAACTGAAGTGCCAAAAATCGAACGGTTTCAGTTTTAGGTTTTACAATCAAATATTTTGGTTCGGTTTCAGTTTTTGGCCAAAAATCGATCCAAACCGAACCATGCACACCCCTAGTTGTTGTACAAATTGTGAATAATTGGAATTTTTGTATAATTTATAGCTGAATATGTATACTATATATGAGATCTAAGGCTACTCGCAGTAATAGCAAACGATCGATTTATGCGATCGATTTGCAGTCGATCGCCCTTGTGTGGCAGTCGATCGGCAATCGATCGTTTGTGCCTTTTTTTTTTATGATTGTCGGCACGATCGATAGAAAGAAATAAATAAGAATAAAAATGCCCCTTTCGTTCCGTTAGATGCATTATAAAAATAAAGAATAAGTAATAAACTTAAATACTTTATTTGGAAGATGAGATGATATTGCATGATTCCTTGCATCTTGGTACCGTCTTGTGATTTGACTTGCGTGTTGGGAAGAAGACTTGTGTAGTCTGCATACATGTATTACGAGCTTCAACTCATGAGTTGTGTTGCGTGTTTGGTCTGTTTATCAAGCAAGTTGGGTTACTTTGAAGTTACATGAAGCTGATTTAACTTTGCATGAATTTAAATGATATTGTGTGTTTTATTTGCATGAAACAACACGTTGGATCTCATTTATATGTTATGGGTTTGAGCTTTGCAAGATGGCACATCCTATGTGCAACACGTATATATAAATATATATATATATATATATGTATATATATATATGGGAATATATTAGCTACAATTTATTGTAGTCAATTGGCTACAATTTTGTGCTATATAATGTGGGTCCCTGATTGTATTTGTGGGTCCGATTCTTTCTGTGGGTCACTGATTCATAGCTAGTGTATTTTTATGAAGGATTGTAGCCAATTGGCTACAAAAATTGTAGCCAAGATATCCCCTATATATATATATATATATATATATATATATATATATATATATATATATATATATATATATATATATATATATATATATATATATATATATATATATATATATATATATATATATATATATATATATATATATATATATATATATATATATAGGATCAAATAAGAAGATTACTTAAAATAAGAAGGAATAAGAAGAACTATAACCGCATAAAATCAGGATCGCCGACCAAATTAGATGCATCCCTATAATCTTAGATGAATTATAACGCACCATAGTGTGTTTTCTAGCTTTTAATCGGATGCATATACGTATATTAGATGCATTTCATGATTTCTCTTGTTTTTTGTTCCTCTGCACATGCCAAAATCATGAAAATCAATTTGCACCATCTATACATCAAATTAACTTCGAAACTCAAGATGTTGCATCTACATGAATAGAAATGCATCTAATGCAAGTCGTTGCATCTCAAATGCGTGATTTTGGTCACTTCTCACCACTTCTTATTTTAATTTACTTCTCATTGGATCTCTACTCTATATATATATATATATATATATATATATATATATTTGAGTCATGCAAGTTACGTATGAAGTGTAACTAAGGGTGAGCATCGGTCCGGGACCGGACCGGATCGGACCGGACCGACAAGACCGAAGACCGAATTAAGGTAAAAACCAAATACAAAAAAAGAGAATATGCACACTCAGATATATCGAAATTCAGTAACATGTAGAATCATGGAGACTTAAACAAATACAAAAAAACAAAAGTCAGATTTTGGTACTATAAAACAAGAAAATGGACAACCTTGAAATGAGTTTCATAGCAAATCTTTTTAACTTTCCTGATCTAATTTTTTCTTTATATACTAAAAGGTTTACTGTCAATATGCTTGATATATATATCCTAATAGTTATCCTTCATTTTCATTTTTCATGTTCTCTATTCCATTATTTCATCATACTATTTTGATCTTTAATTTCATGACATAGTTGTAAAGTACTCTTTTGATTATTTATTTTCTGAGTGAATATACAAATATGTTACTAAACTTTTAAAAAAAGTGCGCCTAAGGTGACAATTTTTTGTTTTGTTTTGTTTATTTGGTTATTTTAACACATTTATGTTTTTTTTCATATTTGGTCCTTAATGATGATGAAAAGAAAAATGTTGCGTTGTTCTTTATAGAGGAGCTAATGCGCACTCGAGGCAGCTCTTTGAGGAAATTTGAGGACATGCCATATCCAAGTGACGAGTTCATATCAGATTTTGGTAACCGATTGCTATATGATGAGTTAGATTATGATCCAGCCGAGTTGCAAAGAGAGTACGTGCAACTACATAGTCGTTTAACTTTGGAACAAAAGGGTGTTCATGACACCATCATGGACTCCGTCGAGACAGGTAATGGAGGTGTTTTTTTTTGTGTACGGATATGGTGGCACAGGAAAGACTTTCTTATGGAAGACACTTGCGGCTGGGATAAGGCGAAAAGGTGATGTTGTTTTGAACGTGGCATCGAGTGGCATAGCATCTTTATTAATGACTTGTGGGAGAACTGCACATTCACGATTCAAAATTCCCATCAACGTTGATGAATACTCTACATGTTCCATTAATCCTCAAAGTGATCTTGCTGCATTGGTGCGCAAATGCAAACTAATTATATGGGATGAAGCCCCAATGACTCACAAGCACTGCTTTGAGGCATTAGACAGATCATTAAGGGACATTTTGCGAAAGTCAAAATATGACACTCCATTCGGAAACATGACTATGGTTTTTGGTGGCGATTTTAGGCAGGTCCTACCGGTCATTCCAAAAGGATCCCGACAAGATATTGTTGGCGCCTCTTTAAAACAGTCTTACTTGTGGGACCATTGTAAAGTGTTGCGGTTAACCGCAAATATGCGTCTGACCGTGGGTTGTCGTCCAGAAGATGTCAATGAGATTAAAGACTTTGCTGAATGGATTCTGAAGCTTGGAGATGGTAAGTTAGGAGAGGAAAACGATGGGGATGTTAACATTGAAATACCCAATTAGATGCTCTATAAGGATTCAAGTAACCCAGTAGGCTCAATCATTGACTTTACTTACCCGCATATGCTGAATAACCTTGACGACAAAAAATATTTCACGGAAAAAGCCATACTTGCCCCTACAAACGAGGTTGTCGACACTATAAATGATGAAATGTTGTCAGCTATTCCAGGCGAACAAGTCACGTACTACAGTTGCGACAGTGTTTGCAAGTCAGAAAAGGGTACAAGTATAAACGAAGATGTGTTCTCTACAGAGTTCGTTAATGGTTTAAAATTCTCTGGTTTACCTAACCATGAACTTAAATTAAAAGTGGGTGCTCCGATCATGTTGTTACGAAACATTGATCAATCCAATGGTTTGTGCAGCGGAACTCGACTTCGTGTGGATCGGTTGATGAAAGGTTGCATTGACGCCACTATAATCAACGGAAGCCATTTTGGTAAACGAGTTCTTATCGCACGGATGAAAATATCACCTTCAGATAAACGTTTGCCGTTAAAGATTGTAAGGAAGCAGTTCCCAGTGTCTGTCTCTTTCGCAATGACTATCAACAAAAGTCAGGGACAATCACTCGAGCAAGTTGGTTTGTATTTGCCGCAACCTGTTTTTACACATGGCCAACTATATGTAGCCGTATCCCGAGTTAGGAGCAAAAAAGGATTGAAGATGGTTATTCTTGACGAAGAAGGAAATCTCACTAATACCACCACCAACGTGGTCTACAAGGAAGTGCTACACAATTTATGATCGCATCTACATGTAGACCACATTCGTATAATAAAGGATTCAAGATGTTTATTTTTTTCTTTTTGTAGTTTTTGACTATTGTGTTTCATATAATGCACGTTTGATGCTTACCTACTGCAACCCTTTACATTTGTTTATCCATATGTGCTTAAATCTTTTTATTTAGATCAACTCTCAACAATCCATCTAATTGATGTATATACGATAGTCAATTCAGATAGATTTTTAGCACACGCCAAGTGTTTGATGAAACGCCCCATTTACAAATTGTTTTTATTGAGTTTGCTAGAACATCTTCGGTTGATTTTTAAATTTTGCCAGTGTGAATTTCTGTGATCATGGCATCAAAGTGTGTAATACTATTATGTTATTAAGGTGGTGATATTTGTGATGGACGAGAAGGTGTATCTTATAACAAGTCGCCGAGTAAAGTAACTTAGTAAACGCGAAATAAAATTCAACTAACTTAGGGAGAGTTAAATGGTTTGAAGCTCAAAAAGTACGAGTATAAAATCGATCTCGACCAATAGGCATTTATGTAGTGATTTTCCAGTTGCACTATTTTATAGAAAACGTTAGTCACAAGGTTTATTCAAAGGTATGTTATTTTTACAGAAAAGTTAGTCACCAGGTTCATTAGTTTATTTTAACTGAAGAGATATTCACTGATTGAGGACCTGTTCCAAGCTCTTTTAAAGTTATGTTATTGTTACATGGTTGTAAGAACAACCCTACTTCATGATTGCACTTTTTGCATAAAATTTTACTCCATTGGCTTTTTTATGTGTAGGCATAAAGAGCTAATTTTATGATTCTCTTGGCAGGTTGAGTGTTTTAATGATCCTCTACAACCCCATGAAATAGAGGGTGTTAAACGAGTTATGCAAGAGAAGGTTCCCGAAGGGGTCATTGAGCATGGGCTTACCCTGACAGGATTTCTTTACCTTAATGCTCTTTTTATCGAAAAAGGTCGCCTTGAGAAAACGTGGACCGTCTTGCGTAAGTTTGGTAACAATGATGAAATTGAACACCAAAGGAAAATATTCATGTTCCATAAAAAAAGGCTCCTGGCCAGGTTATCCTTCTATTAACTTGAAATTAGATCTTCATTTATATTCATATTTGTTTAGTTTTTTGACTTTTGTAGCTACTTGATATTCACATGGTCTATAGCAACTTTTAGTTGATGAGTTTAGACTGATTGAGAACTTTAAAATAGCTCCTACCCTGATTGGGTGTAACTTTCGCAACTTTCAGACTTAAGAAAACATGGATTAATCATGTTTCCATTAGGGACAAGCAGTCAAGTGTTTAAAATAGCTTTTTCTTACAAGGAGAAGCAGTCAAGTGTTTGGATTTGCTTATGCCATAGAAAATGTAACAGAACAAATTTTGTTTATTCTCAAATTATTTGAGCAATTTATACTATTTTGACCCGTTTCGTTTTGGGATTATCAAATTACAATATTGTAAGCGTGTAACAAATTCTATCTTGAAAACCTATTGATAACTCTCTATTATTTACAATATTGTAAGGTTAGTGAAACTTAGAGTTGGCAAAACGAACGGGTTGGGTTTGTGTTCCAACAAAATTTTCGTTTGTCAAACCGGGTTTGGTTTGGTAGAACATCTTCAGTTGATTTTTAAATTTTGCCAAGTTGAATTTCTGTGATCATGGCATCAAAGTGTGTAATACTATTATGTTATTAAGGTGGTGATATTTGTGATGGACGAGAAGGTGTATCTTATAACAAGTCGCCGAGTAAAGTAACTTAGTAAACGCGAAATAAAATTCAACTAACTTAGGGAGAGTTAAATGGTTGCTATGCAACATGCTTAGTATGATACATGAATGTCACCCATCGACTTTTAAGGGGTGTTTGGGGCTGATTCCAAACAACATTTTTAATGGAAATTGGATCGTTTTAAAGGGTGTTTGGATTTGCTTTAAAAGTACAATTTAATGGTTGTTTGAGTCATATTCAAAGTTGCAAAATTGCAGTTTATAGGCATTTTTGGGTATGCCGTTTAAGGGGTAATGAAATTAAAGCTTTGCTAGCAATGCTGTTTAGACATAGTGTGGTAATGAAATTCTTTCTAAATCAATCATTTGTTCATTTGGCTATTATATATTGACTAAAACAGTGTTTTAGATTGTGCATTAATATATAGTGCCTTCTGATTATTGATCATTTTGATTCTGACACCCGTTTCTTTGTCAACATGAACAAGAAGGAACTTTTGCACAACTTCGCAGTTGTATTCTTTTTTAGTACATACATCTCTTTGCAAGCCATGCTACTTTCAATGCTTACTGCACTACTTTTATCATTAGCCACCTTCCTATATCTTGTGCTCAAAGTAGAGATGGTGTTCTGCTCCACTCTTGGTTGATACTTCTCTGCCAATCAAAACCCGGGTGCTCATTTGTTCCTTCTTAGTTGTTATTTATCTTTGTGTTTGTTTGTAGCAACTGTTTATTCCAATTAAAAGGGTGCTTATTCTCAGTTGCTGTTTTTGTTTAGTTGTAGCAATTGCTTATTCCCTTTCAAGCTTTTTTATTTCAAGCCTTTTTGTTATGTCTTTTAGGGGTGTTCATCGGTTTCGGTTATCGGGTTGTTCGGTTTTATTCGGTTCGGTTAGTTCAGTTAAATTTTGTTTTTGGTGAAACCGAACCGAACTAGAATTCAACCGAACCGAACCGAATTGGAATTCGGTTCGTTTTCGGGTTGACCCGAATTACACCATTTATATATATATATATATATATATATATATATATATATTTTAAATTTAATTATATAGATTTTTGGGGAAAAAATATTTTAAGCATAAAAAGTCTTTTTTGTATTAGGATAAAGTTTTAATAGTCTTTTTGTATATATAAATAAATTCGCTTTTCGGTTAAAATAGCCAATATCATATCTAAACCGAAAACCGAATTTTTAGTTCGGTTCGGTTCGGTTTTGACAAATTCACTTCGGTTATAAGTTCGGTTCGATTTTTGGTTTATTCGGTTATTACCCAAACAATGCACACCCCTAATGTCTTTCCCTGATCTATGATGTTGCCTACACATTTTTAGTACAATTTATGAAAGTAGCTAAAGATGACAATTTAAACTCACCTATCTATAAATAGGTTGCTTTGTTTTGTTTATCTCTAATAGGTCATATAGGTTAAGTTAAAAGAACTAGCTAAAAAAGAAAACGTGTTAACCAGGTAGAGTCATGGGAATTGCAATGTACATTCAAATACATAAATCTCCAAAAATGCTTATTAAAAGTTAAATTATACCCATTTGACTTGCTACGTATTTCACCCATTCTGTCTTTAGAAGTAGCATTTTATACATATTTATTTGCCCAGATGAGAGCCTGAGATTTCCAAGCAATTTTGGCATTGTGAGGGCAACTAAAGTAATATTTGAAGTTTAAATCCCATATTTGTGTAGTCTCACGAATTGCCATTCGTGTCCTTTTACTTTATTGTCCTTCTTTCTATGTTTATTATTCATTGTTATTATTGAAGATGCGATGAATATATGCTCAGGTCCGCGCTGTAGTAGGAGCGTTGATGATGTTCTAGACTTTTTGCACAATATTTTGGATTTTAGGTTTGTAGTTGATAATTTATCAAGGTTTATATATTAAGGCTAGAAATTATATATTATTAATATTTTGAGTTGCAATATATTGTTCGTCTGTACTTGCATATCCAATGGGTCAAATGGGTAATTTTGACAAAGAGAGATTAGAGGATTATAAAACTGGTCCAATAGGTCAAAGGTCTCTGAAAATTTATTCAAATGTATACTTGGATGGGTGTAACAATTTGGTTGAACTTTTAGGATGGCGCGGGACAGGTATACGGGGAACACGGAACAACCAATGAAAATCAAGTTGATCATGACCTTTTGATGTAGCCGATTCTCGCGTTAGGAGTAAAAAAGGATTAAAGATTTGAGACGTAGACGAAAACCTCACGAATTGCACAAAGAATGCGGTCTACAAATAAGTGCTACATAATTTCTTATCAGACTTGCATGTGGTTGTATCTCGCTTTAGTGGGTAAAAAAGAGATTGAAGATGGTTATGTTTGATTCGGTGATAGTGTCTTTCATATAACTTTTGTTTTATTATTACCAACTTATCTTTTTCGATTACTCAACTAATGTGTTTCATGACTTATGTTTCACTATTACCAACTTTATCCTTTACGTTTATTTATCCAATGTCATTCACTATTTTTTTCAACGTTTCCTTAAAATACCCGTGAATTTCACGGGTCTTTTAGCTAGTATATATATATATATTTGAGTCATGCAAGTTACGTATGAAGTGTAACTAAGGGTGAGCATCGGTCCGGGACCAGACCGGACCGGACCGGACCGACAAGACCGAAGACCGAATTAAAGTAAAAACCGGGACCGAGACCGAGACCGAGACCGAATGTGGTCGGTCCGGTCCAGTCTCGGTCCGTCGGTCGGACCGGACCGTTTGGAGTCTACTAAGGCCAAAATAGTCGGTTTGTGGTCCGGACCAGACCGGACCGAGGACCGAATTAGCCCAAATGCATAGACCGAGGACAGGACAGAATGTGGTCGGTCCGGTCCGGTTTCTGTCGGTCCGTCGGTCGGTCCGGTCCGTTCGGGTCGTTTGCTCACCCCTAAGTGTAACACAAATGAAACATGTTGCATGAAGAGATTATTTCTATTGCACACCAATCGACCTATTTTTGCCAGCATTACAACGACAAAAAATGCAGGAAATTAAAGATTCGATGAAGGCACGCCACAACCTAGATTATTAGTTTTTAATAAGTGTTGTAATGTTTTAATAAGTGTTGTAATGTTTTTATTTTATTAGAATTATTATGTAACGTTTTAATTATTAATGAAATTTTAGTTTGTGTTAAAAATGTTTAAAAAAAAATAAAATAAATAAAAAATAAATTGATTATGATCGCCTTTACTGAGACACCCAATCGCCTGAAGGTCGCTGGAGAGAGAAAGCTAACGTGACAGAGAAAATAAAAAAGATTGAAACCCCTTAGAGCATGTTCAATCATAACACCAATAACACCGTCCACGTCAGCGCCACATCAGCTTTAACATTTAACATTAACATCCCAAAAAAACACCCACAACAATAACATCCCAATAACATCAATAACATTTCATATTTTCAATTTCAACCCCTAAACTAAAACAAACACTTCATTTATTAAACTAAACATAACATTAAATTTGAAAACATATTACAATACGAAATTAAAAAAATAGATCGAAAAAAAAATTACAACAAATAAAAAAAAATACATCGAAATTAAAAAAAACACGCCGCAAATAAAACGGTACAACATAAAGGAAATGACAACGAAAAAAAAACAAAACATAGCAAATACTTATTAATCATCGTCGCTCTCTTGTTGTTGTCCATGTCGTTCAAGATTCTTCAGCCAAACATGCTCCATAAGGTCCTGTTGGAGTTGGGTATGCGTTTGTCGGTCGTGTATTTCTTTTGCCTTACGACTGTGAGTATCATATCTTTCGACCCATCTTCGTTGCCTCAAATTTGCTGACGGATCCACCCATTCGTTATAGTCAGTAATGCAAATTTTTGATCTTTTATAATCATGTTATGCAAAATAATGCAACAATGTACGTATACGTGGCAATTTCCATTGACGTGCCGGTTGTTGTAGTATACCCCAACGGCCTTGAAGAACACCAAAAGCACGTTCAATATCCTTTCGGGCACTTTCTTGTCTCCTTTTAAAGTACGTATCTTTTTCATCAGTTGTTGCCGTGAAGGATTTGACGAAAGTTGCCCACTGTGGATAAATTTCATCAGCCAAGTAATACCCCTTGTTCATACCTAGTTCCGTTGACCATATAAGGTGCTCTTGGGGCATTATCAGCAAGAAGGTCGTCGAATAACGGAGAGTTATCTAAAACATTAATATCGTTATTTGCCCCCGCCATCCCAAAAATGCATGCCAGATCCATAAATCTTGAGAAGCAATAGCTTCAAGCATAATTGTTGGGTATTTTTTTTATCACCCCTAGCAAAATGCCCTTGCCAAGCCACTGGACAATTTTTCCATTCCCAGTGCATATAGTCAATGCTACCAAGCATTCCCGGAAAACCATGTTTTTCTTCATGTTGTTGATAAATTTTTGAATGTCGGCCCATGTTGGTTTTCTTAAATACTCCGGCATAAACAAATCAATAATACATTTGTTAAAATTATCAAGACATACTTTTCAAGTACTCGCACCCATTTGCAAGTATTCATCAAATGCATCGGGTGAGGTGTCGTACGCCAATTAGTGTACGGGAGACGTACACTTCATTAGAGCACTTATACTCATTCGACCCGTAGCATCGAGTGTTTGCCTAAAGAAAGTAAAATGATCTGGAATATTATCGGAAGTATAAGATTCAATACCTTCAACTATTTGCAGGAATAGTTTCCGGCTCATACGAAATCTTCTACGAAAATTCCGGTTTGAATATTTACAACCTTCTACGAAATAATCGTTGCGCAGACGTTCTTCTGCAAGCTCACGTTCACGATATATATGGCTACGAGAACGACTAGGATGTTGAGATTCAATACCTTCTTCTTGTTCCAATAGAAGGTGATACTCGTACGCGGAAGCCATAAATTGGAAGTCTTCTTGGTCTTCTCTGTCTGACCAAGACAGAGGAATATCACCAAATTCATTTGGATCCATTGTGAACGAACTTGATTCTTGAATTATCAAAGTGTGACAGGAAGTATATAAATTGTGAATTTGAATTATGAAAGTGTGAAAAAATGGAGTTTTAGTTGGGTATTTATAGTGGTAAAAAAATGTTTTTAATTTTTGATTTTTTTATTTTTTTTTATTTTTCTTTTTTTTTTTAAAACTAGCCGTTAGGGACTAGTTTTGAAATTTTTTTGAATTTTTTTTGAAATCTAACGGCTACTAGCCGTTGCAGGGACTAGATTTGAATTTTTTTTTAAAGCTACTAACGGGCTTTAGTGGAGCAACGCGCAGGGACCAACGGCGAAATAACGCTACAACTCCAACAGCTAACGCCACTAACGGGCATTATTTTGCCCTCTAACGCCGTTGGGGCGTTATGATTGGGTATGCTCTTAGTGTATCCTGCCTACGTAAATGTCATTGAATGAGTAAACGGGAAATTCAAATCTATAACCAAGGTCAATTCCTTTTTTGGCAAAGGAAACAAAGATTTTCATATTATTCACACCCCACCAAAGTTTGAAAGAGTATTTTAGATATAACATATTACTCACATTTTAAGTTTAAGTTTTTAAGCAATATTATTATCTCTTTATGACAAAAGTTCAATGCGGAACATATTTTATCTAAAGATCAAACCGCTTGATCTCAACCATCCATTTCTTTTAAATCTAAAGGTGTAGATTAATTGTCATTTTAATATGATTAATTACCAAAGGACATTTTTGTAATATCACTCAAACATAAAACACCGGTCGGTTACATCCGTCTCATTTACTTGTTTGCTTTCATTTCTTCATTTCACAAACTCTCTCATCTACTCTCACCAACATCATGATTTCCCCAAATTGCAAACCCATAACCGCTCAAGAAAATTGAAAATTGATCAAAATCAGTGTTAAACAATGGAAATTCGAGATTAAATAACACTATCAAAACATGATCCGGTGCTCCAATCGTCTCCATTTCCAGTTGCCTATCAAAACCAGCCTCGAAATGTTGATATTGGTATTTTTTTAAATATAATTCGATTTATTGTTCATATTATTCGATTAATTGCTATTTTGATTCTTATAGTGTTAGTTGTTGAATTTGAATGATTGATTGATGCGTTTGTGATTATGATAAGTTAATTTATGTGTTAGGTTGATTATTGTGTTGTTAAATTTTTGATTTTGCTAAATTAGTTGATGTTTAGGCACATTGCGGTAATTGATGCTTTAGGTTAGTTATTGCGTTAGTTGATGCTTTAGGCACTGTGATTTTTGATTAATATTTGTAAGCGCGCTGCGTCAATTGATCAAGTAGTCGTATACGTGTGCTATTTTGAACTGTGGAATTTAGTTTCCACTGGCATTGGCGCTACCCTCAAACCGCGACTGAATGATGTGGTAGTTCAAATGAGGTATCAACACTACATGGGATGAGAAGACTGTATCCTATATTTGGGACCAAACAATTGTAATTGTTAAACAAAACCATGGATAAGCACTCAGTTCTCAACCTAATTTGTAATTGTTTACACAAGGCGGTTATGTAAGATTCGATTTTTAAGCACTTGGTAGTGTTTATTCTTTACATGTTATTTTCCGATACTTGTTACTTACCAATATGTGTTATATTTGGGTTGTTGCATGTGTTCTTTGGTATAGTGAAATGGATAGAACGAAAGTACGAGTAAGAGAATCAAAAGGACAATAAAACTTGGTTAGTAATAAGGAATTTAAAAATGTTGTTTGACATTCAAGAATATGAAATACTATATTTTAAATGCTACTTGTTTTTTGGTACTTGTGTCATATTATTATTATGTGCTATTCTCGAACCTAGACCAAGAAACCAAGTATAATTCCATATTTGGTTTAGTAATATTAGAATTCTGAAAAGTAATACTAGTTGAGCATAGTGAATGGATTTTGACTTCAAGCTATGCACTATCCCTCAAGATTGTTTACTATTCCATCTAGTTATATCGTGGTCTCACCTGATCATAGCTGTAGATATTGGCATTTTGTAATAGGTTGCATATGCACTTACAGGACTAAACATTTTGCTGATTTTAGGCAAGTGGAAAAGTTTGCATTTAAAAAAGTTTGCTTGCCCATGGTACTCATGATCTTTTGTTTGATTCTAAAACCACAACATAAAAGCAACAAATACTAGTTCACGAGTGTTTAGGTACATGTTTAAAAAGTGTATTGTAGTAATTAAAGTGAACAACTAATTGATCAGAGGTATATTTAGAAAAATAACTTTTTAGTTGTATGAATCTCGAGCCTTTGTTTTATGCCAATATTTCTTTGATATAGTATCATGTGTACCCAATATATAGCTCAGGAATTACAAATTTTATATGAATCACATGGGATTCTATATGAATCACAAGGGACTAGAGAGAATCACAAGGGATTAGGGATGAATTACAAGTGATTCATCAAAGAATCCCATGGGATTCTGGATTCTTTGATGAATCACATAAAGATACTCGTCAAGTGATTCATCAAAGACTTTGATGAGTCACTGGTAATCGGGCATGGGGGATTCAGGTAATCAGGTTATTAATTTCGGATGTAGAAACTATGAATCTCTAACTTTCTTCAGGGTTTTTCGGATGGGCGGATCTGTTCAAGTTAGCCACATCATTTTCTCACTGATTAATATTGCATTTTTTTTTCTTTTGATTAAAATTTTTCAAAAGAAGTGTCAATCTTTTTTAGTAGAGACGAAAATTTTGACATATTTAAAATTAAATGATCAATGTTGGTTATGCATGTATTTTAAACGTGTCAAATGGATTAAGGTATTAACTAAAAAGAACACTAGTGACCTGTTCATATGGGTCGAAATTCATCTTGACCTTTTACCCAACAAACCCAAATCCGCCCATTTTGTTAATGCCATCTTGAATTGTATATAATGGGTTTGAGAATTTCCCCTCATATCGGAAGTTTATGGTTGTAGTTCTTGGATGGATGATCTATGGGTAATTACTTTTAAATTGCTGTTATTGAGTATTAATTTCTTCAAAAAACATCACATTTTTGTTGAATTTGTATTTTTTTTTGTTAATGAGAATAGGATCTGATCTATGTTGCACTTGGGAAGGAAGTTGAAAAGTGAGCTACCTTTATCTGCGATGATAATAGCAAAAATCTTCCATCACATCGACGGCTTTTTTCCTTTCTCTGTCTAGAAAGCTTTTTTCCTTAACATTTTAATAGACAATTTATATCTGATTATATGGATTCATGATTTACTTTTAGTTTAATGATTATACCGTAAAATATTTCGTACACTTGCATTTCTTGTGTGTGAATCTCATTGTTCTTTGCGTTTGTGCGCGATTGGTACATGTATATCTGAGATCCCATGGGATTATACAGAATCCCATGGGATTATACAGAATCCCATGGGATTTATACAAATCACAAATGAATTTTTACGAATCCCGTGGGATTTTTTTACGAATCCCGTGGGATTTTTTTACGAATCCCGTGGGATTTTTCTGGACGGAAATTTTGGAAAAAAAAATCGTCTTTTTACGAATCCCGTGGGATTTTTTTACGAATCCCGTGCGATTTTTCTGGACGAAAATTTTGAAAAAAAAAAGTTCGCCTTTTTACGAATCCCGTGGGATTTTTCTGGACGGAAATTTTGGAAAAAAAAATTCGTCTTTTTACGAATCCCGTGGGATTTTTTTACGAATCCCGTGGGATTTTTTTACGAATCTCGTAGGATTTTTCTTGACGAAAATTTTGAAAAAAAAAGTTCGTCTTTTTACGAATCCCGTGGGATTTTTTTAAGAGTCCCGTGGGATTTTTCTGGACGGAAATTTTGAAAAAAAAAGTTCGTCTTTTTACGAATCCCGTGGGAATTTTTTACGAATCCCGTGGAATTTTTCTGGACGGAAATTTTGAAAAAAAAGTTCGTCGAAAGTATATAAAAGTGCATATCAATAGAAAGATGATTTTTTCTCGTCGCGATGGTATATTTTTTGTAGCTTGAAGATTTACCGTTTTAAGATATGTTATTTTTAAAAAAAGGGTGGAAAGTGTGTTTTTATAGAATTACATTTTTACCCTTCTTTTGTTAATTTTTGCTTTCATCTCATCCATTGAATGAAAAGAAGATGAATGGTTGAGATCTTATGATTTGTTCTTTAGATTGGATGTGTTTTGTATTGATCTCACCTCATCTCTTTATATGTAGTATGCGACTTAATTTATCATTTTGACATGATTTTAAAGCTGCCGAATATAGATGAGTTTTTAAAATATAATTCACACTTTTTATGAGTTGAACATGAAGATGATTACTTGTTTAAAAATGTATTATATCACATTATATCATGTATTTTTTAGGTCAACACACAGTCCAAAATAATATGCAAGATCAAATGTAACATTGGCCAACTTATGATTCATCTTGGTTGATGTTAAAATTTTATGTGAGAACATTATTAAAACAAGCATTTAAAAAACTTATCATGTATAGAATATGAAGTTTAAAAGTGGTTTTAAGGCAACTTTTTTTTAGAAAAAAATAAATGGGTATTTAAATAGTAAAGAGGTATTTTGTGGATTAAATTTTCTTCATTTATAATATTTTTTAAGTTGATAAATCTAACTAGCCGAGCAAGAAGCTCAAACTAGACCCAAAAATATTTTAAATAGTTTGAGGAGAGTTATTTTACATATCAAACTTTTCTCACATACCAAGGGACTCATCTCCACCATCCATCTAAAAAGAAATCAATGGATGAGATTAAAAGCATTTTATTATTTCACCTATTTTTTATAATTTAAATATCTCTTAAACCGTTAATCGTTAAGTGAAAATATTTACACCATCGCGACGAGTATTTAATTATCTTTCAATAGATGCGCACTTTGATATACTTTCGAAAAAAGAAAAAAATTTCGTTTTTTTCACGTTTTTTCGTTCTTTTACTTTACTGAAATTTGCATGAAAAAAATCATATATGATAAAACACTAAATTGAATATCACATGTGATATTAGTGTTAAATCATATATGATATGTAATATCATATGTGATATTACACTAATATCACATGTGATAGCACACTAATATCATATATGATATTAAACTAATATCACATGTGATATTTAAATTAGTGTTTTATCATATATGATTTTTAATGCAAATTTCAGTAACGTAAAAAACCAAAAAAACGTGAAAAATACGAATTTTTTTTTTGTCGAAAGTATATAAAAGTGCCTATCTATAGAAAGATAATTAAATGTTCGTCGCAATGATATATTTTTTTTCGCTTAACGATTAAAGGTTTGAAAGATATTAATATTTGAAAAAAAAATGATGAAAGTGGGTTTTTTAAATTGTTGGGATTAATCTCATCCATTAAATCAAATAAAAATGAATGGTGAAGATTGATCCCTTAGTATACAAATAATCTTTTGTCCTCAAATGATCTTAAATCAAATAGTTTATAAGGCCAACCTCTAACAAATTACAAACTATCATGGGTACCAGATTGGCAAAAGGTTGTTAATTTTGTCCTGTAAATAAAAAAATAGGCAAAGTAAGTACGTAATTATGTTTCGCATAATATGGCATGTGATGTTTATACGCGTGTATATTTATGGTAAATTATCTTTTGCATATATGGCAAGTGATAGTTACGCGTGAAGATAATGAAAAAGGCAAGTCGAACTCTATATAAGTTTGGTTTACTAAAATCAAATCCCCAATACTCGACTGGAATTAAAATTGAATCTCGATCGATTGAAGATGAATTTGTTTGTTCGCATATGTCGGTTTCTTTCGGATCTCTTGACACCATCTTCTCCTCCTGCTCCAATTTATGATCTTTCGTGTATAGAGAAGGAGCAACTAGTTGATCTACTCAAGTCATTACATACTAAGGAAGATCTTTTTGGATCCGTGGTGTCGATATTCGAGGGAGTGGTATTAAAGTGGATGCCTCATACGCTCTACAGGTTGAAGAATGGTGAAAAACTCGAAGACGTGTCCTTAAGTATTCCTGGAAACGAGAAGAGGATCGAGACTGATGAGACGCTAACTGTAATACTAGACTTTGGAATGAAGGACTATAAAGCCTCTACGTTTTGTGCGGAGTTGGATTTGAAACTCAATGCTGTCTTCGTGAGGGCGGATGTCGAACCTAGGCACTCCCCTAAGTACCCCTCCCCTCGTATATTCAAAATAATCAACAGCAGGATTAATTTAGGTAAAGATATTATGTACAAGACCATCCACACTCAGATGGAAGATGATGGACTCCTCATGCTTACTTTTCACAAGAATCCTCACAACGTGCCCCCTATCAAGATCCTGTAAAACATCACTTTTGTAACTCTACTTCTCTGTCAAATCCACTATTTAATCGTTATTATTATGCTATTGGTCCTACTCTTTGTAGTTTTATTTATAAAGTTAAGATTATGGGTTTTTCTATCTTGTGCCATAGGGGCACAAGATAAGAAGGGGTAAAAGTACAAAAAAGTACTCATGGACCCACAAAAAAGGACCAAGATATCTATAAAAAATATATTTTTTGTGGGTCCGTGAGTACTTTTTTGTACTTTTACCCCTTCTTATCTTGTGCCCCTAGGGCACAAGATAGAAAAACCCTAAGAATATATATACAAATTCACCATTGGTTATCTGATTTTGTTTGTGACATCAAGTTATTTATACTACTGCATTAGTGTTACTCTTTTATGCTCTCACAATCCAATTTCCATCTAGATCTTATTATTTGAATCTCGTGTGGGTTTTCATATTTTATAAGGTCGACGGGCTTTGGTTAATTACAACATATCACAATGATGCTATGAAATATAATATAAAGATATAAATATTTTCATATTTTGTATCGCCTTATGTGACGCCTTATAAATGCAAAAGCTTCGTTTTAGCCGTAAAAACGTGAGGCTTGGTCATGCCGTCACGCCACGACTCACGCTATTTATAACCTTGGTTTCTAGCATCATTGTGATATGTTGTAATTAACCAAAGCCCGTCGACCTTATAAAATATGAAAACCCACACGAGATTCAAATAATAAGATCTAGATGGAAATTGGATTGTGAGAGCATAAGGGAATGTTTAACCAATGCCCTTAGGGCATTGGTTAAGATTTGTCTCTTGTGGCTTTTAGTTACACAAATGGTCCTTATAATTGACACATAATAACATATTTGGACGAGGGACCCACATAAATACTTATTATAAACCACAAAAGGACAAATCTTAACCAATGCCCTTAGGGCATTGGTTAGACATTCCCTATTTCATATATATCGAGTTTAAAAAAGACGTGGCATAAGGTGGTGTAGCGGCATGACTAAGCCTCACGCCTCTGCGAGGCCTTTGCGAGCATTTTAGAACCATGCTTGTATACAAACATGGTTCTAAAATACTCGCAAAAGCTTCGCAAAAGCGTGAAACTTGCTCATGCCACCACGCTATGCGACTACGCCGCATTATGCCACGTCTTGTTGTAACTCAAAACGGATTATTTAGCAACCAATCTCATTATCAGCTATAACCAGCCCAAGATATATAAAAACAAAGATTCGGTAGTGAGGGTAGTATAAGTTCAAATTCTTTCATTATTCTAAAACTGAAAGATTCAATATTTTCATATATTACTAAAAAAGATAGTCTTCCAGAGACACATAAAAAATATTTCATCAAAAACAAAAAAGTGTCATGAAAAGTATTAAAAAAGTGTCACTTAAAATTTTAAAGGCTTCTCTCACATTTAAAAAAGTGTAGGTAAAAGTTTCATAGATAAATTTATTTAAAGTGACAAGAAAAGTGAGTACATTTTTTTTTCTTTTCTTTTATGACACATTTTGTTCATTAAAAGTTTTATTAAATCTCAAAGTTTTTGACTTATGCCCACACTTTTTAAAAAAGTGTCAATAAATGTTAGATTTAGTGATACTTTTTGTAATGTATAAGTCTACACTCACTTATAACCTCAAGACAAATACTGACCACAACATCCTCATATCGGGAAACAACTATATATAGCATTTTTGCCCGCCATCCATGGTGTTGGTGGTGGCTTAATCACAACATGCATGGGACACCCTAGAATTCATACCGGACTAACGCCATCAAATATTGCATCATTCGTGAATCTACAGATTTTTACATCATGTTTATTAATCCACATTCATGTGTACGAGACACGGTTTGTTGGGTAAATACTAATGATATTGGGAAACGGACCTTGTCGAGCCAAGGGAATTTTGGAAGGCCTGAACTAGAGACCATAAATTTAACAATTGGGTCAAGATACAAAAGTATGAGGATCACAAACAATTAGTGAAAGAGGACGTGAATGTTTGAGTTTGAATGAGAAACCATTTAAGGTTAAGTAAAAAAGACATAACAAGTTTTGGGCCCATGGTGGTTGTTTTATGTAATCACTAGCTGGATACCCGAGTATATATTTTGGTTATAAGAGTATATATTTTGGTTAAAAAGACATAACAAGTTTTAGCATGTTTGGCGAACAATGATATTTATCTTATGTTATAAGAGTATATATTTTGGTTTAGTTATTACTTGTATCATTCTTTGATCAATGCACAGATGTTTGTATATACTAGACGAGTACCCGCGTCTAGCGGCAGCGATTCCTAGCGGCAGATAATTAACGATATGCGATATTGTGGTAAGTGTTTCGTAACATGCGATAATTCAACTGAAGCAAAAAATTTTAACATGTATCAAAGAACATATAAAAATATTTATTGAAACTGAAAATAAAACATTACATCAATTATGAGATAACTAACAATGCACGTTACTCGTCGTGTAAAATTTCTTAGTACACGGCATATGAGGTGTTGAATCCTCTTTGACCGAACTCTTTGATTGGCTTCACTTTGTAGTTATCATCCATCAATGCATGGTATTTGACCCAATCAAAAAAACTTCAAACCTAAGAAACTAAACAAAAATATATACACCGGTTGTATAATTTATTTTGACCAAATTATTTCAGAAAACTTTGTATATCTTTGAAATTAATGCGCCGGAAGGCAAGAGACAACCTGGCGAACTGAGATCGCATATGATACACACACTATGAAGTAACATAACAATTGAAAAAAAAAAAAAAGTTGTAATATGGTGCCTTATAAAATAAAAAATGTTGATAAAATTTTAGAAATTATTAGTGTTAAGATTAAATAAATTAAAAATATATATATATATTTTTTGAGATATTACATTAGTAAAAGTTGTCAAAATGTGTCATACATTTTTTTGAAATTTTAGGTGTGAATTGTTGTGGTAGCTATTTCATTAAGGACAAATTCTTTGAATTTTTATATAGAAATTTTAGTTTGAAAGGAATTTTAGAAATTTAACATTACTCACTTTTTAAGTTTCAAAAATATGGATACATGCTTTGTATGTATAATAATAAAAAAAAAAAAAAAAAAAAAAAAAAAAAAAAGTTGTATTGACTTACCAACACTGAATATGCCGAATCTATTTTCATTTAATATTAATTTGAATTTTTAATGGTAATTATATATACATATAGTTAAAGACGAGTACTCGTGCATAGCAACGTGATTTGACAGATCGTTTAGTGATAAAAATATGTTTATGGGTTATAAACGAAAAATAATAAAAGTTTGAAGATTTGGGTATTAATCATAATGTTTTGAAACCGGATTGTCGACCGGGTGGTTCAACTGGTTGAATCGTTTTGGTCAAAAAATGAATCGATTTAGACCGGGTTAACCTGACGGGTTGGGTTGAACACGGGTGAAATTAAACGGGTCAACCCGTGGGTTTGAAGCGTCCGGGTCAACTCGGTTTTCGATGTATTAATAGTTTCCTTTTAAAATATATGTTTTCAACATTTCTATTTTTAGTTTCAACTTTTTACTTTTTTTTTTCTTTTATATACCGTATACACGGATACCATGTGATGATTAACTGGAGAAATAGATCTCGATGAGGCCTGATTTACCAGTTTGTATCGGTTTCAACGGGTCCTCTTGGTTCATTTTTGGATTACTTTTATTGGTTAGTTGAACCGGCGGCGAAACCGGTTCCCGGTTGAACCCGTTGGTCCGGTCCAGTTTTCAAAACTATATGTACCATCAACTTTAGCTTTTATGAAACTTTATGTGTTTTATTAATTTGTATAATTTGTATACTAACAAGTACTTTTCATTTTAGGGTGTTTTAAAAATAACATTAATTAGTGTGTTTAATTATTTTATATTCTGGATTTTGTTGTAGCTTATTTAAATTGTATATTGCGAAAATTTTATTGTACTTTTTAATATGGGGTGTTTTAATTGTTTGTATTTAATTTGGTGAATATGTTTTTAGTTGGTTGTACAATATGAATAAATCAATGTACTTTTAAGTAATGGGGTGTTTTAATAAAAGTATTAATTACATTATACATTTCTCTCACCATTGACTTTCAACTTTCAATTTTCACTTTCACCTTTGACCATTTTTCTATTTTATGTAGTAAAGATGTTGTATAATGAGGTTTGAAACTTTTGTATAGTGACTGTTTAAATGATAATGTCTGATAATGATATTTGTTTCTTCATTCATTTGTGTTATATAACATAACTTTGATCAATAATTCATTTTAAAAATGGTCACCATCACTTGTGATCAAACTCATATGGTGTTGAGTAATTTTTATGTGACAACAAATTGACTCCTGTGAGGACACTTTAATTTGTCCTATTAAACATGTTAATTTTGGTCCAATAAAATTACTTCTTAGGACGCTCAGTTATGCTCGTAGACGTAACATCTAAGTACACGTTTTTGCGACGCTATAAAGAGTCCTATGTTGTAATCTATTAGGACTAACATTGTGTTGTATCAAAATACATTATAGAACCACAAAATCGGTTTCATAAGTAAAACACTTATTAGGTCGCCTAAAAGCGTCCTAAACACCTATTACAACCCTCACATATGGGACACATTTATATTGGTCCTATAAAATCAAAAGTCCTATTAAGTACCATATTAGGACCTTTATAGGCTTCCTGACAGACCAACTTTCTTGTAGTGATTTATTTATATCTTTTTATTTTGTTTTGGTTTGAATATTAGAATTACATATGCTTCTTATATGTTAATTTGTTAATAAAAAAATAAAAACTACGAACAAAAATCTTGTTCTTCCAAAACTATTAACAAAACATAAAACACTAATAAACCCACACCAGCACATCAAAGAACTATAGCAAAACCTATAAATCAATGTTCCAATACAATATTAAGTAATAAATTAATTGGGAAAAACAAAAACACACAAACAATTTTGTTCTGAAGAAAAAAAACGATTCAATATGAAATAATAACTATCATTTAATATACATATTTTGCCTCCAATCTTTGTATTTAAATGAAACGATATTGAAACTAAACTCATAAACAAAAATTATAAACCTATACATATATTTCGTAACCATTTTATAAAATAAATTATATCAATGAACATGTTATGAAAATATATATTATATTAATATTTAAAGATTATTAATTTTGATGATTTTTTTAATATACTTAAAAGATTATTATTTTAATCATATATTCTTTAAAAATAAACATGATAAGTTCTAAATTTATAACTGAATTAAACACAAAATTACATCATGCCTATATAAATCGTTATAATGCTTAACCCTTATAATTTATTCATTCGTATGAGTGTTTTATGCGACCTAAATTCCTAAAAGTTTGTTAATTATAGTTGTTCTCTTATTTATATTGTTTAATTATGATGCTTATGACTATAATTTATTCTAATTAATCAGCATTGTTATAATTGATTTTTGATGTACATAATTATATGAAGATTGTCGTTTCTTATATTGGAATTTAGAATGGAAATTACTAAACAGCATGATGAAGATAAAAAAAAATTGATGACAACAAAATCAACAAATATGATCAAGTATGTTCATCAACAAACTTTGGTTTAATTAACGGAAGTGTAGAAGAAACGATTTTGGAAGGTAATGTTACAAGCCCTGATATGAAAGTCAATGAAAAAAAAGGAAAATTTGTGATGTTGTTGATGTGGAAGCACAAAATGATAGTGATTTGAAGACAAATACAAAAAAAAAAAAAAAAATTAAAAAAATTAAAAAATTAAAAAAATCGGACGTTGATTTATTTTGTAACAGGGAAGAAGAGCTTAATGATTGGGATTGGTTAAATTGCGATTTCATAGAATATTATGAAGATGATGATTGTTATTGTCCAGCATGTCAAGGAAC
The DNA here is from genome assembly GCA_910596185.1 of Chrysanthemum makinoi. Taxonomy (NCBI): domain Eukaryota; kingdom Viridiplantae; phylum Streptophyta; class Magnoliopsida; order Asterales; family Asteraceae; genus Chrysanthemum; species Chrysanthemum makinoi. The sequence goes on along the minus strand of OU343218.1, from coordinate 191,514,899 downwards.
ATGTCAATGCATTCCCGAGAAATGTACTTGCTCAATTCATTAATTATGATTTTTCTATGTTTCTTGTTTTATGTAATTTGCATAAGTATCAACTGTATGTTTTTGCATCAATTGTATGCTTTTGCATGAAATAATTATATCTAATGTAATCATATTTTGATTTGCACTTTTGCATGAAATAATTATATCTAATGTAATCATATTTTGATTTGTACTTTTGCATGAAATAATTATATCTAATGGCAATTATAAATGTAAGTTTATAAAACCTTTATACACAAACAAATTTAAAGTAACAATGTTACTAATTACACAAAATTTATGTACGTCTACAATTCTTTTCATTGGTGCAAACGGTGAAATATATTTACTCATATATTAGAAACTGAAGTTTCTGAAAATGATCATGAAATGGAAACCATTTGTTCCATTTATGAATGGTAGATTCATGAGCAAAGAAAATAAAAAACTGAAAACAAAAAGAGAAAAAAGATGAAAAGTTGAAAAAAGAAAGACATGCTTGCTAAGAAACTTTTGAAAGAAGTTGGTGCATATAGAAAATCCAAAGGCAAGAATGGAGAATTTGATGTTGATCAAGCCGAATACGACATTGACTATGAAGACTTTGACATTTTCTCTTATGATGAATTGCATTTGGCATACTCTTCTGCTTGAACACCCTAATGCTTTATAACGATTTCTAATTTGTGATTTGTAATCAACTATAAGAATCAAGTAACATGGTGCTTTCGTATCCTAAATAGTATGTTGCTTAACATAATGGTAGTCCATTTAGTATCTCAAATACGCAGGTTTTATAATCAATATTATCTAGTAAACGAAGTCAAACAATCCATGAAGATCATATCGTCAAAGATATGGAATTTGAAAAGATGTGAATGTTATGATTACGCTTTCAATAGTTTAGGATAAATATACCTACACACATTATTTTGAGAGTGATAGTATTTTAATATTATATGTATGTTAAATGTTTAAAACTACACACTCTTTACCAAATGAATTTAGCCGACAGACATAGTGACGCTAGCCGCCCTATCGGGACGGGCCTAACATCTAGTTTTGAATATCCAACACAATGATTTAACTTGCATAATCAAATCAAGTATCATGTTTAATTTCGCTCATTGTCGATTCTTTGGAGTGATGGTCGAAATCATACCGTGCATTAGCATCATTACAATGACAGATCAGTGATGACGAAGACGTAGGAGATGAGTACTTCAACGCACATTAGAACGATGGCTGAATTTTTATTATATTGTTATTTTCATCATCTATTAAAATCAAATAAGAAGTAGATAAAATATTGATTATTATGAATATCCAACACAATGAGTTAAATGATTTTGTGAAAAAAATAAGAAATAAATAAATATTACCGTACATGGTACATTAAATACTTTGAAAGATTTAAATAACTTTATAAAGAACTATGCATACCAAACGATCTAGGGGTAAAAATGTAATAATTAATATTACATCGAAACATTTTATCTAAAACATAAGGGGGTTAAAAGTAAAAATGAAGCCGAAGCCAGATGAGATTTTAGCATAAAACGACCACCGGTCAAACAACAAAAAAATATTACTGTTATATTCAAAAATCTAATTTTAACAGCTAAGTTACCGTTGGAATTGAAAGAAAAGAAAGATGAATCGAAAGTTTTGTGGTAGGGAGGATGATATTAAGAAATTAATTAAAAGGATTCGTGTTGATGTTAATTGGGAGGATGATGAGTACATGGAGATTGTGACTGATGGTTTTGACTTCTTACAGTCAACGGTTGGTAGTATTAATCAAGAAACAGAGATTGGTGTCGTAGAAATTGGTTGTGGGGATCGGTTGATTGTTGATGTAGATGGTAGCGGCGATGAGGAGGTTCGTAATGATGTAGATCTTGGTGATGGTGGTATGGAGATTAGTGATGTTGAATATTTACAGTCAACGGTTGGTAGTATTAATCAAGAAACAGAGGTTGTTGATGTTGATTGTGGCTCTGATGATGGTGGTATGGAGATTTTAGACTCAAAGATTTCAAGAACCATAAGTTGTGATGTTATGAAGAATGAAGAAGATGATGTACTTATGGTGAATTCAACGAATAATACTCGTGTTACAAGTAATCCAAGAGATGAAGCTTTTGATCCAATGGGTATGGGGAATGGTTTCTTTAATAATACTAGTGGTAGTGATCATGAAAAAGTCAGAACCAGCAGTAATCTTGACTTTTCTGAGGCTTTCATCATTGGATGTAATCTTCTCAAGAACAAGCTCTGGGATCTAATTGCAGGAAAGGTCTCGCCTTCCAATGTTGTTGGTCAGTCAACCTTTTCTTTTTTCTTTTCTTTAAAGTTATTAAATTATTATGTCATTTTTAATTTTAATGTATGAGGATTTTGTCTGTTTCTTTTCTTCTTTTATTCTACTATCATGTTTGTTTGTTTTCTATCTAGTACTATTACTTCTGTTATCTTTTTATGTCTGATTTTTTTTTTTTTATCTTGGCCCATGTTATTATTATTATTATGTGGTTATACATTGCTATTATTATGTGGAGTATAATAGTAGTGCTAATCAAGTTTTCCTTTTTGTATATTTTTCAGCATTTGTCAAAATGCTCGAGACCCTCCTGCCGTACGTTGTCATTTTCGTTGCAAATATCATTCAAGTGACTCGCTTTCTCCTTCCTTCTAAACACCACGATTCCGTCGACACTTACGAGCTTGCATCTGAGGCAAACCACTTGAAATACGCATTTTTGCTACACGGGGTCAAAGATGTCAACAATATAGAGATCCGTATTCAGGACAACCAACAACTCATCCTCAAGAGCATAAAGGTGGTATCGGGAAAATTGGTCCCCATTAGGAAAGTCCTGGATTTGCCTCTCGGAAACTTTGCTCATGCCTCCATCGACAAATCTTTAGACAAGGAATCTGGCCTCTTTACACTCACCATCAAAAACTTCATTTGATCGATGTGCATTCTTTTTAATACTTGATTATATGTTTTGAGAAATTTCAAAGTTGACCCAAGTCAATTTCATATGTAGAGGGACTCTCAGTTTATGTTTCTTATGGAGATGAATATTACTCAATTAATATAGTTCATTATATTTGAATAATGAATATTACTCAATTAATATAGTAGTTCATTATACATGGTTGTTTAGTTATTCCAACTCTTTACGATACAAGTATACAACCATAGTCCAATTTTAGTGTAAAGTATGCCAATCTATTACAATAACCATACATATACATTGCTCTCAGTTATTGTTTGGCGAACAATTCATATATAAACGAACTTTGTTAACGAACAATTCATCATATATACATTAGTACAATACAAACTTTTTTATGAACCATTATTTATCGGTTACATATATACCAAAAGTTACATGAACATGGTTGCTTCAAATGTAAATTAAAAAACCTTATCCCATTGGAGAAGGAAATAGCCACTTCAAAAAACTTATTGAGCTCATGCTAGTACATCATTAAACAAAACAACACTACCACAAAAAAACGTCTTTTAGACCGGTTACAAACACCTTTTAGACCGGTTACTCCGCGGGTCTAAATGAGGGGAAGTCCAAAAGAGTTTTGCTTATATAGACCGGTGGAAGCACCGGTCTAAAAGACCTATTATTTAGACCGGTTCTCAACCGGTCTAAAAGACATGTTCAAGGGTCTTAAAAATCTGTTTTTGAGACCTGTTGGGTTCATTACCACCGGTCTAAATATGTATTTATCAAGAAAAAAAAAAAAAAACTGGAACCTGTAACTCAAAACTGAACCTGAACAAAAGTTTTGTTCTCAACAATAAGCACATAATAAGCAAACCGTGTACTCAAAATAACTGACCGAACAAAGTTTTGTTCTCAACAATAAGCACATAATAAGCAAACCCTGTAACTCAAAACTTTAGGAAGCAAACTCAGGTAAACTGCTAATTTAAATAGAAATCCATACACTGTATAATTTTAACAGAAATCCATACATAGTTTAAAAGTAAGCAGAATTCTACACATCATTTAAACAAAAGAGCAATCCTAACAGCCTCAACAAAAGCACACGAGAGCTGATAATGTTTATCTAATAAGCATTAATCCAATTCCAAGAACTATTACTTCATCCATAATAAGAAGATGGTTAGACACCTTTAAAAAGTATATGCCCGAGTAACAACATTAACAACCTCTCTAAGCAAACCCAACTTCCTCTTTTTTTTTTTTTTTTTTTTTTTGGTAAAAGGGCCTTAAAACCCCGATAAATATATCCAAAAAATTTTGATGTACAATTGACATAGGTGAATCCCATGTCCTCAGCCCAGTTTGACTCTACAAATGTAACAAAGCAACATACAACTGCTAAACGCAACAACAAACACTAAACTGCTAACAACAGAATAGAAAACGATTACATTTAAACAAACAATTTAAATGTAAGATGACTAGGTTCATAGAACCACTTCCATAGTGAACGACTCTATCTTCAATGTTCTTCATTGCTTGCCCACGAGTGCATCACCAACTTCCAAGCTGCAATAGCAGCACACACGTCTAAAGTCGCATCCCCAACCTGCCCTACCAACACGAAAGATGGCAAAAGGTCCATGTCCAACCAACACAACTCTTCGACACGGATGAATCTGCCCTACCAACTGAACCAATGGTCAAAGGTCCAAATCCACCCTAAACGGCTGAAACAGCCACAAACCACTGCAAAAACCCAAGCCGCAGCAAACACGCCAGCTAGAACCTGAACTCGCAACACACATGAAAACCCAAATAATACAAATTACCATCAAGAAGTAATACCACGGTAAAGGGGTTTCCAACCAAAATCCTAAGCAAAGGCTAGGAACTTCCAATACAACGTATTACAGACCAAAATATAGAATACAACCCACCATCTCTAGGTCTAAGCGTAATACGAACAAATAGCTAAACATTAGGGTTTAACAAACCCTAACATCCAGCAAGGGTGATCACAGAACCAGAAAATTCAACAATAACGAACAGTACCGTGAACAGCAGGCAAAGGTTTTTGAACGAGGCTACCCTAAAAATGGACTTACAACTCTCTCAACACCCACGTCCATAATTGAATCTGGAATAGAAGCAAACAACAAACAAACCCTAAAACTGGTTACCACACATAGCCACAAGATCCAATAGCCAAACGAACCATAAGAAGATATGTCAATACAAAACAGAAGTAACCCACCAAATCAAACCATGTAAGAAAGATAAAAGATCAAGGGATAAATCGATTCAAAGAACCCTAACAACCCTAATAAAAATCGATCTAAACAAAACCAGCCTAAAGTGAATAATCAGCTTTAGAACCGATCATGAATATTTACCTATCTAAAAAGGTGATAGGGTATCAAAGAATACATGGAAAACGATCTGCAGATAGAGACGATTGGAAACCCTAAATAAATAATATTGATTGATAGAACCGATTGAAAGATACACTTTTAGGGTTATGAACAACACACCACCTCTAAAAAAATCACACCTTAATAAACCGATTGCATACCAAAGGTAGAGAGGCGGTTTAAGAAGATGATCATGACCGGAAAAGTGATGGAGGAGGTGGCAAAAAAATCGCCCCTAGAGAGAGAAAGCTGCTAGGGTTTTTTTCAAACCCAACTTTCTTTATTTAGTCCTTGTTGGTGTACACACTTGCAGCTCAATTCATCCCACTATTTTCCAGACTTTAGGTACCAGTCTTGATATGATCTCCATATACTCCAAGCCTCTTTAAATTCTTCACAACATTTAGTACAAAAAATATGTAACCAGCCACACAAGCATAAGCTATTAGTAGCAACCTTACCTTATTCAATAAGCTTTGCAGCAGGCCACCCATAACCTTAAAGCACACTTATGTCGTTACATGATGCAACACCTCTTATTTTAGTTTATTCATTTGAAGAGTGGAGCAACACCTTCTACGTATGATCCAAGTCTAAAATGTTGATAATCAGTCCCTTCCCACCCGAACTCAAGCCCACAAAACACCAATCAAAACGGCAAGATTGCTTTTCAATGCTTTGTATATTAATAAGGAAGGAAACTGATACAATCTAAAATACAATAATACCTACTCTATTTATACTTAAACTAACCATGCAACATGCACTACTAATAAACTACTCCTAAACAGCTAACTGACCCACGTGCTAATTTCATGATATTCGGTCAACACAACACTGGGTAAGACTAGGTAAAACCAATGCCTTTTATTCACATACTAAATGGAGCAACCCAAATACCGATCCATACTTGGCCCATCAAGATTATACCCAACATTCACCCCCGTAATCTTAATGCCTATCACGGTCTCGGCTCCTACGATCATAATCACGAACACAGTCCCGGTCACATACGCTCGGTCTCTTCGTATACACACTTGCAAATACCAAGTTATCTTATTTTATCGTTAGTCCTTGTTGGTATACACACTTGCAGCTCAATTCATCCCTAATTTTCCAGGCTTTAGGTACGAGTCTTGATATGATCTCCATATACTCCAAGCCTCTTTGAGTTCTTCACAACATTTAGTACTAAAAAATATGTAACCAGCCACACAAGCATAAGCTACTAGTAGCAACCCTACCTTATTCAATAAGCATTGCAGCAGGCCACCATAACCATAAAGCACACTTATGTCGTTACATGATGCAACACCTCTTATTTTAGTTTATTCATTTGAAGAGTGGAGCAACACCTTCTACATATGATCCAAGTCCAAAATGTTGATAATCAGTCCCTTCCCACACGAACTCACACCCACAAAACACCAATCAAAACGGCAAGATTGGTACGAGGTTTACGCTTTGGTTGTCATGAACTTAGTGAAATAAATGAACTTAGGGGAAATCGAACGCACTATATTTGAATCATTAAGGTAAATTGGCAAGTTTACCTATTAGGGCTGCGATGAAACGATTTTTACCAATTTCTATTGGTACGAGGTTTACGCTTTGGTTGTCATGAACTTAGTGAAATAAATGCTGTTTTGTTTTCAACGATGTGTGTGAAACAACGTAACTCACACTACAAATATTGTGTTCAAACGAATTAATTAAACCTATGGATTTCACTCAACCTTTGTGTTGACTGTTTTAAGCATGTTTTATCTCAGGTATTAGCATATCATCATGGCTTGCATGGAGTCACTGAGCTGACGCGTCTCACATATATTTTATGCACTTAACTATCGTTTGATTGTAACAAATTCATTTTTGTACTTTGGAAATCTTTTGGGACCTATACTTTGTAAACTCTGAATATTTTACTTTAATCAAACGATGTATTTTTAAAACGACACTTTAGGTCGTTCAATATAACTGTAACTGTGATGCTATGGCAGTCATCTCCCAGGAATTCCATTCCACTGCAAAACGAATAATTTGGGGGTGTGACAGATTGGCATCAGAGCAAGATTTATAGAGAACCAGGTTGTTTCATTGACCCTAGACTATAACTACATCATCATAGCATCTCATCATTTCATCATAAGTGCATACTCATTATACATGTGGTTTTATACGCACATTATGCGAGTTATTTACTTCCATTTCACATCGATTGTCACATAGACGTCCTCAGATATCCATTCTATTATCCTTTCTTCAGACTCCAACGTAGAGAATGCCTTGTCATTCCCTATCACAATTTTAACATCAGTTGACTCAGCACCGATAACATCATATGCCGAGACAAAACCTTCAAGGAGGGTGAAGTAGCTCTCACTCCTCTGTTTCATCACCAACATGTCGTGTTTGACGTTATTCACACATTAAGTCACTAAACCATCATACATTTGAAGCACTTAAGACACCTCATAACCCATCGCTTAGAAACCCGTCAATCATTTTGAAAAATAACCTCAAACTTATCACCTCCTATCACATCTCTTTTAAACGACATGGTTTAAATCTGTTTAAACATTGAGAGTTATGACAACTAAACCGAACATCACATTATCGTTCCTTAGTTATACATAGCCTAGCTAACTATGTCTAATTCTGGAGGGATCATGTTATGTTGGGAGCAGTTATTTATAAATCTTAGTGCAGACAAAATTTTCACATATTCCTAAAAGTCAAAGTGATACCCATGGGAGATTCTTCTAATATTTTATCTATCGCGATGTTTTATACACTCTTAATCCAAGATAGCTGTAACGACACTTCTTCATGTCTTCTCTTCTCGATATTCATCACAAACCCTAAACCCGAGAGACCAACACGAACTGAATTCAGGGACTGAATTCCTTTTTGGGTGGACGAATGTGATAAATCGTAATTTCAGGTCATTTCCCAAACTTTAAAAATTTCACTATTTATCGTTTTTGACTATTCATCATTTTACTATTCATCATTTTTCTTAAACTAGGTTTACGAGTATCAAGTACGCGTAACCTTGAGGGTTAAGCCGCGTATTCATGGAACATCATTGAGAACACTTCATATATACTAGAGTTAGTATACATATCATCAGTAGTATCACTTTTATATTAGTTCATGCATGGGTTTGCATATTTCATTAACGTATATTTATTTATTAAATAAACGCTATCGCACGATCATTTATTTTGATCAATTAATCCGACACTTCCGACAAATTGTTCTAATATATTTTTATACTCATTTTAATGCTATAAAAATTATATTATTAGTTTACTCGATATTTTGAATTTATTTAGTACACATATGTTGTGTGTATATATATATATATATATATATATATATATATATATATATATATATATATATATATATATATATATATATATATATATATATATATATATATATATATATATATTTATGACGGTTTGCGTGAGTTCGATTCGATAATTATTTATTTACTCAATACTTGCGAGGAAGGCATTTTTATAATTTTTATGACTTCGATATATTTTATTTTGTTCACTTCCTTTAGGCACCCTTGTGTTATGAACGTACCATCGGCTTACAATTTTATTTAACGTCAAATAAATTTCAATGATATGCTCAAACTATTTTAAAATAGTTAGTGTCACCTAAACTTAAAAACTTTGCGTTTTTACGTTGGCATCTTCATATCAAAACTAATATGAAATATATTGACAAGTTTTAATATTTTTATAAGTATTATATTTTTATGTTACCCGATTTTAAGTTTCGTAACTTAAAGGCTTAACATTTGTAATTACCGGGATCAAACTATACCGTATAAAACTAATGTTATCTAAAACAGAGCAAAATCCATACATGATGATAACTACTAAATTGTACATGCAACGTGTAACCATTATATTATACAATGTTGAATCTTATGCACATCCTATGCATGCATGAGTCATATGTTTATATAATAACGTGTTACCTTAAAAACTTCACACGAAGCACCACAAGTGAGAGCACAACACGTCATTTGAATTGCATGGAAAGTAAGATTGTAATATTAATATGATCAGTAGAATGCAACTCTGTTTTTTTCATTACAATTTGTACTTTGGAACTATTTGTCTATGAATAGATTGACTTGGGTTTTGTATTATCTCTACGGGTTATATGACCAGTGAAAACTTTTAGAAGTTTGGGTTACGGTTTGCCATTCGTTTACGCCGTGGTTTCGAGTTTTGATCATGTCTTGTTGTATCTTTGTATTCGTTTTTATCTCGAACCATCTCGTTTGGCTTTGAGATTGGCGACGAGCGTGTTAAATTGTTTAGGCGCCAATTTAGGTCTTGGTTAGAAGGTGCGCGTTCGTTGGGTTGTCCTAGTAGTCTTCGGGAGTCATAATTATCCTTGTTTTCCCTACCATTTAAGGTGAGTTCATGGCCCCTATTTTCAATTATTTTGTACTACTTTTGGGGGAGATACATGCTTAACTATTTACATATTACTGTGAGTTCATAGCCCATCTTTCTTTTATTTAATTGTTTTACAAACTCTTGGGGGAGATACATGCTATATTTTTAATCGAACACAAATGCTTTGAACTGTACGTTATATCCAAATGCTTTATTGTCACTAAGTATTCAATTGCCATGTTTGAAGTCCCTACATCATACACCATTAGTCACTTGCGAGAGAGCGCGAATATTATGAATAGGCCTATTGGAATTAAGACTCCCGTTCTTATTGACCCAGTTAGGGGAAATCGAACGCACTATATTTGAATCATTAAGATAAATTGGCAAGTTTACCTATTAGGGCTGCGATGAAACGATTTTTACCAATTTCTATTGGTACGAGGTTTACGCTTTGGTTGTCATGAACTTAGCGAAATAAATGTTGTTTTGTTTTCAACGATGTGTGTGAAACAACGTAACTCACACTACAAATATTGTGTTCAAACGAATTAATTAAACCTATGGATTTCACTCAACCTTTGTGTTGACTGTTTTATCTCAGGTATTAGCATATCATCATGGCTTGCATGGAGTCGTTGAGCTGACGCGTCTCACATATATTTTATGCACAAACTATCGTTTGATTGTAACAAATTCATTTTTGTACATTGGAAATCTTTTGGGACCTATACTTTGTAAACTCTGAATATTTTACTTTAATCAAACAATGTATTTTTAAAACGACACTTTAGGTCATTAAATATAACTGTAACTGTGATGCTATGGCAGTCATCCCTCAGGTATTTCATTCCGCTGCAAAACAGGTAATTTGGGGGTGTGACAATTTTTTATTGCAATTATCTTGTTTTAGGGTATTTGTTACTCGGCTGTTATAAGGGTCAAAATTAGGATCGAAAATGACACATATTTCAAGAAAATCAAGACGAATTTGACATGTAAAAAAAATGAATGAAACTGACAAAATCTATATCATTTTTAAGTAAATTATCTCTATTATAGAAAAGTATCTTAACTACATAAAATGTAAAAAGAAGGTGAAAGTGAAAATTAGAAACTTTAAAGTTGAAAGTCAATTATTGAATATAATAACTAAATTAATGCTTAATGCTATGCCTAAATTACCCTTAATTAAACTATATATAGCAATTATTCAATCTTCTATACTATACTTCAAAGACAACTATACTACACGAATTATGTATATGGCAACTATTCATTCTTCTATACTACACTTCAATAAAAACTTGTTTTCCGATTCTTTAAAGTACGTCAATATGTTGTTCTATTATGTTTTAGTTACTAATATACTAACCGAGTAGTTATATACAATTAATAATAATTAATGACTTTCAGATTTGTTATTAAAACAGATAGTGTATAAACACAAGCAACAAATTAAATTAACATTGCATAATTTGATTAGTAGCGTATATATTGTTTGAACATCAATCTTTGAAATGTATTTTTAGTTACTAGACGAGTACCCTTGCATAACAATGAGATTTTATAATGCGATAGAGATAGTTGTAGTGATATTTTGGTTACACAAATATTTAACCAAAACGTTTATAACTGTATGCTGCTATAAAATCCCGTTGCTATGCACATGGACTCGTCTATAATAAAGATGAAAACAAATTGAATGAGGAAATCATGTGTGTCTAACTGTATCAAAGATGGAAACAAATTAGATTATTGTAAAGATGGAAACTATTGCAAGTTAATTGAATCTTGAAAATTTATTTTTTATTTATGGAAATACACGATTAGTCTAAAATGAAAACGGGTTATATTAGTAAGTCAAACAAAGGTATATATAAAAATCAAGAAAGTAATAATGCACAAACAACAATGTCGCATATCCAAAAGAAATGACGCATACAAAAAATTATCATGCACAAACAACATTGTGCATTCCAACAGGATGAGAGTTTTGTAGCTTTAAACAAGCCACATGTGAACTTTATAAAATCACTGTTGTTAGCTTTAATCTCATTTATGCAATACTCAATATTTTAATACGCTCTTGGAGGTCAAATTACTATATAGCAACAACAATAAGTTGAAAAGTTCAGGTTCGTTTTTTGTGTTTTTTAATTTATCAAAATTCCTAATTGATGTAATATTTTATTTTCAGTTTCACTAAATACTTTTATTTGTTTTTATACATGTTAAGAATTTTTGCTCAAACTGAATTATCACGTGTTACAACCGTTGCAATTACATTTTGATCTTTTCACGTTCTATTTTGAATGTTATATGAAACACTTACAACAATATCGCATATCATTAATTGTCTGACGCTAGGAACCGTTGCAGCCAGGTGCGGGTACTCGCCTAGTAAATTTAAATGAACCAACACTCGATAAAACTCACGAGCCGAGCAGAGTAAGTTGAAAGTCAAACTCACTACAACATTTACAAGGTTTCCCCAATAAATTTCACCCGACGACATTTGTCGCCGAGAATCCGCTTTAACGAAAAAATAGATCTACGTGGCACAATTCTCGTTGAAAATTCAGCTAAATTATTATGACTTTTCCCCGGGACAATCGCAGGGCGTAATGTGGTAAATATTGACCCGAACGTTTTTCATAAAATGTAGCTGGGAATTTTCCGATCATGATTTCCCCGCGACACATGTCGCCTGGGGATTCTTTGTTTATTCAAAATATGTAATTAGCCTTAATGGAGCTCATATTATGGCGACGTGTGCCATCCCCCTGTTTCCCCCGCGCCATGCGTGGGGCCATAACCCTGTTTGAGGCTTTCATTTCTGCCATTGGCGCTTCTCGACTTTTGGCGCTTCTTCATATCCGACCCGCCGGCTTCTGTCATCCGTTATTGGCATTTGTCGCCGGAGCGTCTAATGTGTAACCGTTTGCTCTTCGTTGCCTAATGTGTAACCCAACACTCCCTCGTATGATGCGCGTGTAACCACAACAGAGTCCTCATGTAGCTATGGGCACCACCCCCCAACTAATGTGTAAATTATCGACTCATCCGTTGAGCGTCTAATGGTTAACATATCGACTCATCGAGCGTTGTTACACAGATAGAGAATCGCGTTGACGTCTAATGTGTACCCATAACAGGCTATCGACTTCATCCTGGATTGCTCACGTCTAATGTGTAACCCTAACATACTCGACTCATCCTTGACGTCTAATGTGCCCCATCTCATGTGTACC
>OU343218.1:191405696-191501699 GCA_910596185.1 Chrysanthemum makinoi | reverse complement strand
TTACGTATTGATACCACCACGTCAAATCCCAAACCTATCTCTAGCATTTAGCTTTGTTACCATTCATCATCTAATTCGTTTATCTCATAAATCATAAGCAGTATCAGTACGCGATCCGAAACATCCCCCAAGTGTATGTGCAGTTGGGTATAATAATATCGACCCGATCGAAACATTTATATGCAGTATCAGTACACAAACACCCTCTAATTATTATTATAGTTACTGTAAAAATGAAAGTGTTATCAGTTTTTGCTAATAAAACATTTCAAATCCTGATCTAATAGTCTAGTCAAGTAGATTTAATATCAAGATAAAAGCTTATGTCAAAAGCCATAAAACCTGATTTTGAGACTGAAGAGAATAAGGTGATAGAAAAACTTACCACGGCTGGCGTCAGAGAAGTCTGGGCGTGGCATGGCTGTACGATGATGGCACATATGTAGTGTTAGTCATACCTCTGCTCACGGCATGAAACTGAATATGGCACATATGGCATGAAACTGATTATGCTTTGTGTGCTAGTCATACCTCTACTCACGGGTGGCATCGCAGAAGTCTGGGCGTGGCATGCCTGCGACAATGGCACATATGTGGTGTCGGTTAGATACAGTGGTTTCTGTTGGTGGACCTCTCGCTGATCCCGATAAACCTATAAGCACGGTGAGATAATGGTTGTTAAAATAGGACTCGGAAAAAGAATGCTACACATTAAAACGTGGTTGCATTTGACACTAATCCTAAACATATATTCTGAAAGCCATGCATGCAACGCACATGATGTACAAATGATACCAATTATTTTAAGGCGTTGGTATACGTGAAATCTGAACCGTAATAACAAATAACAATGGAGCGACATGTAACGGCAAATAAAGATTATATGTGCAGTGTTCCAAAAACAGTTTTTGCTGCTCCCATCATGTCAACTGCTGATTTTGTACAGGAATTCAAGTAGGCTGTATTCAGCAGGTTTACTCCAAAAAAGGTGAGCACTTACGCCTACTTGATGATGGTGGTGGAGCGATTGTCTCCGAGAAAGTTCGAGAGGGGCCAGCTCCCAACTCGACAGCACCTACAATTATTCAAACAATAAGGCGTCAATAGTGTGGCCATTGTTAGAAATAAGGCGTCAAAGTTCATGTTTATTGAACTTTTTTTGTTCCTGGTTTTTTTTCGGAGTGGTCTATGATTATCTTCAGCATGCTTTGTCCTTAGAACAGCAAAAAAATGTTTCTGCTGCCATCTTATGTTGTATTAGCATTTTGGTAGTCCACCTGGTTCGCCTGGATTTGCCATTTTATGTCTTGGTGTTTTTGAGATTCATCTTGATTGCAAAAGACATTTTTTCCTTTCCATATAAAAAGATTCAACATAAATAAATCAATCAATATTATTCAAAAGACAATCAAGATGGAGAAAAAATTCACCAAAAACTAAAGCAGTTATACTCTTCTGGGCGAAAACTTATTGCAAGGCTAGGCATCCATCGAACCAATTCCTGTAAAAAAAAGGAATTTAGGGTTTCATTTTGCATAATATAAAATAATTTGGCGGAAAAAAAAAGTAAAATAACCGAATCCCACAAAGTTTTGAACATCGTTATTGGTTTGATCTGAATGGTTTGATCTATTTTTCGTCACATGTTAACTTCACCGAAACTCGGATCTTATTTTCTAAACCAAATGAAACTGAACCTATAAACACACAACTGCATAATTAAATTCGTTTACAAAAGAGATATGGTATGTTTATTACCTGTCTAACACCAATAAAACCGACCTCGCTTAGAAGCAAAACCGCTATTCTCTAATCGTGGCGTGATCATCCCCCTCCGATTCCGCTGCCGTCTGAGTATCCGATTTCTTTGATAATCAGCTTGCAGAAAATATTGTTGATTAGATATGGAAGTTTGCAAAGAGGAGGCGCGGAAACTTTGAGAAACTCAAGCGCTGATGTATATCTTTAAGCTTAAAAAAAATAATAAATAATGGTGATGTGTATGTTTATGTATATCTACAAAAATCATTTTTTTATGACTCTCTCTATGAGTAGAAGGGAACCCTTTTTTTAATTAGCTTGTACCACTCTAAGTGAGTAGAAGAAAAGTTTTTTTATTACCTTGTGAGTAGAAGGAAAACACATATTTTAATACTTTGTGAAAAAGGTCCTTGTGAATTGTTATATAAAGAGAATATTTATTTATTTCTTATTTTTTTCACAAAATCATTTAACTCATTGTGTTGGATATTCATAATAATCAATATTTTATCTACTTCTTATTTGATTTTAATAGATGATGAAAATAACAATATAATAAAAATTCAGCCATCGTTCTAATGTGCGTTGAAGTACTCATCTCCTACGTCTTCGTCATCACTGATCTGTCATTGTAATGATGCTAATGCACGGTATGATTTCGACCATCACTCCAAAGAATCGACAATGAGCGAAATTAAACATGATACTTGATTTGATTATGCAAGTTAAATCATTGTGTTGGATATTCATAACTAGATGTTAGGCCCGTCCCGATAGGGCGGCTAGCGTCACTATGTTCTAATTAAATTCATTTGGTAAAGAGTGTGTAGTTTTAAACATTTAACATACATATAATATTAAAATACTATCACTCTCAAAATAATGTGTGTATGTATATTTATCCTAAACTATTGAAAGCGTAATCATAACATTCACATCTTTTCAAATTCCATATCTTTGACGATATGATCTTCATGGATTGTTTGACTTCGTTTACTAGATAATATTGATTATAAAACCTGCGTATTTGAGATACTAAATGGACTACCATTATGTTAAGCAACATACTATTTGGATATGAAAGCACCATGTTACTTGATTCTTATAGTTGATTACAAATCACAAATTAGAAATCGTTATAAAGCATTAGGGTGTTCAAGCAGAAGAGTATGCCAAATGCAATTCATCATAAGAGAAAATGTCAAAGTCTTCATAGTCAATGTCGTATTCGGCTTGATCAACATCAAATTCTCCATTCTTGCCTTTGGATTTTCTATATGCACCAACTTCTTTCAAAAGTTTCTTAGCAAGCATGTCTTTCTTTTTTCAACTTTTCATCTTTTTTCCCTTTTTGTTTTCAGTTTTTTATTTTGTGGGCTGATTGCTCATGAATCTACCATTCATAAATGGAACAAATGATTTCCATTTCATGATCATTTTCAGAAACTTCAGTTTCTAATATATGAGTAAATATATTTCACCGTTTGCACCAATGAAAAGAATTGTAGACGTACATAAATTTTGTGTAATTAGTAACATTGTTACTTTAAATTTGTTTGTGTATAAAGGTTTTATAAACTTACATTTATGAATGCCATTAGATATAATTATTTCATGCAAAAGTGCAAATCAAAATATGATTACATTAAATATAATTATTTCATGCAAAAGCATACAATTGATGCAAAAACATACGGTTGATACTTATGCAAATTACATAAAACAAGAAACATAGAAAAATCATAATTAATAAATTGAGCAAGTACATTTCTCGGGAATGCATTGACATGTTCCTTGACATGCTGGACAATAACAATCATCATCTTCATAATATTCTATGAAATCCCAATTTAACCAATCCCAATCATTAAGCTCTTCTTCCCTGTTACAAAATAAATCAAAGTCCGATTTTTTCTAATTTATTTATCTTTTTAATTTTTTTTTTGTATTTGTCTTCAAATCACTATCATTTTGTGCTTCCACATCAACAACATCACAAATTTTCCTTTTTTTTTTCATTGACTTTCATATCAGGGCTTGTAACATTACCTTCCAAAATCGTTTCTTCTACACTTCCGTTAATTAAACCAAAGTTTGTTGATGAACATACTTGATCATATTTGTTGATTTTGTTGTCATCAATTTTTTTTTATCTTCATCATGCTGTTTAGTAATTTCCATTCTAAATTCCAATATAAGAAACGACAATCTTCATATAATTATGTAAATCAAAAATCAATTATAACAATGCTAATATTGATTAATTAGAATAAATTATGGTCATAAGCATCATAATTAAACAATATAAATAAGAGAACAACTATAATTAACAAACTTTTAGGAATTTAGGTCGCATAAAACACTCATACGAATGAATAAATTATAAGGGTTAAGCATTATATCGATTTATATAGGCATGATGTAATTTTGTGTTTAATTCAGTTATAAATTTAGAACTTATCATGTTTATTTTTAAAGAATATATGATTAAAATAATAATCTTTTAAGTATATTAAAAAAATCATCAAAATTAATAATCTTTAAATATTAATATAATAAATTTTTTCATAACATGTTCATTGATATCATTTATTTTATAAAATGGTTACGAAATATATGTATAGGTTTGTAATTTTTGTTTATGAGTTTAGTTTCAATATCGTTTCATTTAAATGCAAAGATTGGAGGCAAAATATGTATATTAAATGCAAATTTATGAGTTTAGTTTCAATATTATTTCATATTGATTGGTTTTTTTTTCAGAACAAAATTGTTTGTGTGTTTTTGTTTTTCCCAATTAATTTATTACTTAATATTGTATTGGAACATTGATTTATAGGTTTTGCTATAGTTCTTTGATGTGCTGGCGTGGGTTTATTAGTGTTTTATGTTTTGTTAATAGTTTTGGAAGAACATGATTTTTGTTCGTAGTTTTTATTTTTTTATTAACAAATTAACATATAAGAAGCATATGTAATTATAATATTCAAACCAAAACAAAATAAAAAGATATAAATAAATCACTACAAGAAAGTTGGTCTGTCAGGAAGCCTATAAAGGTCCTAATATGGTACTTAATAGGACTTTTGATTTTATAGGACCAATATAAATGTGTCCCATATGTGAGGGTTGTAATAGGTGTTTAGGACGCTTTTAGGCGACCTAATAAGTGTTTTACTTATGAAACCGATTTTGTGGTTCTATAATGTATTTTGATACAACACAATGTTAGTCCTAATAGATTACAACATAGGACTCTTTATAGCGTCGCAAAAACGTGTACTTAGATGTTACGTCTACGAGCATAACTGAGCGTCCTAAGAAGTAATTTTATTGTACCAAAATTAACATGTTTAATAGGACAAATTAAAGTGTCCTCACAGGAGTCGATTTGCTGTCACATAAAAATTACTCAGCACCATATGAGTTTGATCACAAGTGAAAGTGACCATCTTTAAAATGAATTATTGATCAATGTTATGTTATATAACACAAATGAATGAAGAAAACAAAGATCATTATCATTTAAACAGTCACTAAACAAAAGTTTCAAACTTGATTATACAGCGTATATACAAGCATCTATGTATTGATCAAAGAATGATACAAGTAATAACTAAACCAAAATATATACTCTTATAACATAAGATAAATATTATTGTTCGCCAAACATGCTAAAACTTGTTATGTCTTTTTAACCAAAATATATACTCTTATAACCAAAATATATACTGGGGTATCCAGCTAGTGATTACATAAAACAACCACCATGGGCCCAAAACTTGTTATGTCTTTTTTACTTAACCTTAAATGGTTTCTCATTCAAACTCAAACATTCACGTCCTCTTTCACTAATTGTTTGTGATCCTCATACTTTTGTATCTTGACCCAATTTTTAAATTTATGGTCTCTAGTTCAGGCCTTCCAAAATTCCCTTGGCTCGACAAGGTCCGTTTCCCAATATCATTAGTATTTACCCAACAAACCGTGTCTCGTACACATGAATGTGGATTAATAAACATGATGTAAAAATCTGTAGATTCACGAATGATGCAATATTTGATGGGGTTAGTCCGGTATGAATTCTAGAGTGTCCCATGCATGCTGTGATTAAGCCACCACCAACACCATGGATGGCGGGCAAAAATGCATATATATAGTTGTTTCCCGATATGAGGATGTTGTGGTCAGTATTTGTCTTGAGGTTATAAGTGAGTGTAGACTTATACATTACAAAAAGTATCACTAAATCTAACATTTATTGACACTTTTTTAAAAAGTGTGGGCATAAGTCAAAAACTTTGAGATTTAATGAAACTTTTAATGAACAAAATGTGTCATAAAAGAAAAAAAAAATGTACTCACTTTTCTTGTCACTTTAAATAGATTTATCTATGAAACTTTTACCTATACTTTTTTAAATGTGAGAGAAGCCTTTAAAATTTTAAGTGGCACTTTTTTAATACTTTTCATGACACTTTTTTGTTTTTGATGAAATATTTTTTATGTGTATCTGGACGACTATCTTTTTTAGTAATATATTAAAACGAGCAGGTTAGCCCGTGCGTTGCTGCGGGAATGCGACTTCTTTATCCAGAACTTCTAACCATAACATGTGTATTTTACATAAAGTAACAAATGTGTTTAGTCTGTTGTAGCAGCTTTTTTTTTTTGGAATAGATCATAGAGTCAACTTTCAATACTTATTGATCATTTGAATAGATCCGGACCACATGTGCTCACTAAAAGGCCAAGTACTCATGTATGTAAACTGATCAAACTCAAAGCATGTCATGACAATCAAGACACTAAAATCTCACATCAATATCTTGTATATCTTTTCTCTCATTGTAGAAATAGCCATGCAAAAAAAGCATGTAATACATTTGGAACTTACATTTAATTATCACTTTTCAACATCATATCAAATGCTTAGAGAGTCCATGCTCTTTTCTTACCCCTAAATCTTTCTTAATGGTATTGAAACCTACACAAAAAGAAATCAAAGTCAGGAAATTAGTTCTAGATCAGCAAAAATTTGAGCCAAATGAAAGAACTTTGGAGGTCCACCCACCTTATCTTAGAACTTTATTAGTTTCACTGTTGTAGAATACATTTTCATAGGCCTTTACATAAAATGCAACCCTTTGTGTAGAAACAAAGAGCAAACTGTACATGTTGTAGTGTATAAGTAGCATTGAGAAGTCTGCAACAGTTTCTTGCCTTTTTTGATACCTACGCCACATTTCCTACATCATTTGCAAGATCATCACATAAATCAATTCACACCACAATTAATTTTCTTGGCAACTTGAGGTAAAAACAATAAGTTGGGAACATTTAGATAAAAATAAATGTAGAAGATTCACATTTTTCCTTAATCCGCTCCTATACCATGTCACCTACAATGTCCAGTATATCTGTATCTAGAATTAATAATGTTGGATTCAATATATGTCATTTGTGCGGATCGACTTGGCCCCAAACACTTTTATACTTTTTTAGTCAAGGCATTTTATTACAATAAATTATATAATCCAAAGTCCTCCTTAAAACTATGGTATGGTAAAAGAAACAGATTATATTGATACCTCATCATAATCAAGTTTTGCAGCGCGTAAGTACTATTCCTTTGCTCCATAATGATCTCCATGTCCACCATTAAGTATGCATACATAACAGTTTTGCAGACAAAGAACGTGTTCCTTTTATTGCAGAGCGGGTACCCCCTTCTTGCTAATTTACACCCCATATGATCGATCGGTAACTCGTGGAGAGTACCTAGTTACTCCCATGCCTAGTTACAACCATACACCAACGACAAACAACACACACAGCACAAAGGTCAAGCATTTTATCACGAAACCAAGTTGAACGGTAATCACTATCTAATGCATATGTATTGAATGACAGGTGATCCATAAAGCCAACAACAAAAGATGGAAACTCGTATCTAAAAAAACATAATCTTATGAAAATTAAAAACCATAAAAACACGCATTTGTTATTGTGTATGTGACCTCATAATTTTTGCATAAAAAAAATAGTATTTTAAAATAAAGAACAATAGTATCTAAAAGGCACATAAATGTAGATTATTATGTTTCACATCTCAAAATAATAAGTTGTAAGCAATGTTTTTGAAACTGGTCGACCCGTCGAACCGTGATTGTTGACTCTACCTGATTATAAACCCGTTTTAAAACGCATAAAACACGGAATTAACGGTTAACATCTATTTCTAGAGATCAAGCGAGAAAAGACTTGCCTCATGAGAACAATCATCGTGAAAAAGAAGTACCTATTAATATTCAGAAAAGCAATGAACTTTATGAGTGCTTCTCCAAAATAGGCGCTAAAGTAAAACACGGTAGTAAAATTAAGTCACAATTTACCACATTCCTTGACTCAATGAAGTGTAGACCTTTAACCTTTGTAGATGGTTCGTCAAAATTCGGGGAGACAACTTCACAGAAGTCTACATCGACAACACACAAAAACAACGCTCAGCGACTCTTTTCGGTATTCATAATCAATTACAACACTATAAAAACAAAACAAAACCACATGTTCACACACCAAGCACTTTGACAATAAACCATCATAATTCACATAAATCATACACCTTTTTGGAACATCATATTTTCCCTAAAAATGAACACGAAAACCTACTACGAAAACTACAAATGAATTAAAACACAAACAACTGTTATGATAAGTAACTTCATACAGATAAGTAAACAATCAAATATGATAACCAAAATAAGTAAAAGTTAGAGCATAAATCCAACATTAAAACATAAACATCAATCCTTAAATATTCTTAATTACTGTCAAAGCATTTTAAATCCTTAAAAACAAAACCATGATTATTACGATCCGGTGTCATTTGCCGTTGGTCGGAACGTAAATAAGGAAAAAAATAAAAGGTAAATGATTATGTTGTTAACCTTTCCGCTAACCCGCTTGCTTATGTGCCCTCTTGCCATGTATCCAGTAATCGGATATGTATCGATGGTACCCAATAACTAATCTAAAGTATGTTTGTGGTGAGGTCGGCGCCAATCATGGATATTTTTCACGGTATCGTTATCAGTCGTTGGTCAACTATATTGTAGTGAACTTGCTGAAATTGCATAATGTATTATGCCGGAATAAGTGCCAAACACCCCGTAAGTAGTTAAGGCACATCCAAAAACCTCTAAATCCCCAAATAAACGAGTTCTCACCAACTCGTGTATATATATATCATAAAAACATATATGACTGATTAAAACCTTGGCTTCTAGATGGATAAATCGGCATTACGATATACATGCCATAAACATCGCATAACCATTTTAACTTGATCCTCATATTGGTCGATTGCATCAACTCATGTTGACTAATCTCATTATGACCATAGCAATGGCATTCCTACTTCTCTTCCATGGAACCCTCATCACATTTTGCACTACACCTCTCCCCGCCTCTTCATTATTCCCACGACATGTCAATGATTCTTGTCACAAAACTATAACGCGAAATAAAATCAACCAACGTATCTGAAACAACCAACTAACATATAACACCGAACCTATAATTCCTCAAATCAATACATAACGCACACAATTATAACTCATGAGCCCTGATACAACATCCACTTAGCGTCACTTTTATAAATTTCCCCTTTCTCCATCCATTTCGACCACCTATCCTTAATTTTCACGCTCTTAAGTAACCAAGCTGGGCCCCTTAACAAATCATCATGCCACCGCCATAATACATGTATACAATAACTTAAGATCAAGCGGTCGATAAGCAAATGAATAACCATCCCAAACACCCTCAACCATACTAATGGTTGCTCATCTACTTTTCCGTTTTAGTATCATATAAAAGGCAATATGAAAAAGCCTTTTTAAGCCAAAAGTAAAATAATATCTCTCTAGTGTCCGGTTTGTGAACCCACAACGAATTTAAGAACTTCGGTTTGAAAGAGGTTATGTGAATATCTTCATGATAACAGGAAACTAACTTATGGTGTAGAAGTAGTTACCTTACTCGTGCTCAAGTATCGTTTGTGGGGATTTATCGTCTTTCACGCCTTGAACACGTAAAAACCTGTTTTCTTAACAATTTCCATAAGCGAAATTCTTCTTAGTTCATCACCTTCTTTTGGGAAGTCAAATGAGTACACACAAAAAAACTTGTTTGATGCAACAACATACTACGAGATCCATATCCCTGCAGATAAAAACAAACATTTAATTCACATTAAACATTCAATATGATTATAAAATATAAAAAACATGTATGATAGTAAAAAATTATTATACCTTATTCCTGAGATAACCCATCAATCCTCTGGCAAAACATGACACTTTTATGTTACTAACATGCTCCCTCATTACTTCTCACCAAACAAAGAGAAACGCCAACTATTTGTTTACTTGCTACCAAACAATAGCTTGAATGCTGTTGGTCTACATCCATCTTCCATACTATAAAACCTAGTTAGTTTATCAAATCTTTCTTTGGAACTTGATGCCGTTTGCTTTGTATCCCCGATTATCATGGCCGATCAAGCGGGTAGTCGTTTTATGGGTTGGTTTTGGATATGGGTTTGATGAATGGAAATTTCTAGAGAGAAAGCCACATAGATAGAGAGGTGGGTGGGTGTGTGTGTGTTTCTTTTGTGAGGAGGAAAGTGCGGAATGGAGGAGAAATATCTTATCGGGAAAAAATACATTAACCGACGTGTATATTGTGAAGTAGTGCGTGAGCGATAGAGTGAAAACACACTTTGGCAATCGACTTACGCGGTTGTGTAGTTGGTAGTCAACTTTGTACAACCACTTAATGGACCAATAAGAGAATGCCAAGATCACATGTATAAACGATTTTCTTATACCCTCACAAAACGGCTATTAGTATATATATATAGTATAATATTGAATCTTTCAGTTTTAGAATAATGAAAGAATTTGAACTTATACTACCCTCACTACCGAATCTTTGTTTTTATATATCTTGGGCGGTTATATTGCCGATAATGAGAATTGGTTGCTAAATGTCGTTTTGAGTTACAACAAGGCGTGGCATAATGCGGCATAGTCGCATGATGGCATGAGCAAAGTTTCAGCTTTTGCGAAGCTTTGCGATATTTTAGAACCATGTTTGTATACAAGCATGGTTAAAATCTTCATAATTCAACGAAGGCGTGAGGCTTAGTCAATGCCTTCTATGCCAAAATCTTTTTAAACTCGATATATATGAAATATAATATAAAGATATAAATATTTTCATATTTTGTATGCATTATGTACGGCCTTATAAAGTAAAAGTTTTCATACAGTAAGCGTGAGGCTTGGTCATGCCGGAATTTTTGCCACGACTCACGTATTTATAACCTTGGTTTCTAGCATCATTGTGATATGTTGTAATTAACCAAAGCCCGTCGACCTTATAAAAATAAAACCACACGAGATTCAAATAATAAGATCTAGATGGAAATTGGATTGTGAGAGCATAAAAGAGCAACATTAATGCAGTAGTATAAATAACTTGATGTCACAAACAAAATCAGATAACCAATGGTGAATTTGTATATATAATCTTAACTTTATAAATAAAACTACAATGAGTAGAAACCAACGAGTGTGGGAACCCGCGATCTTGGCCGATTGCTTTATAGTGAATTTGGATAGGGACTATTTTGCCAAATTGCTATAAAAGGACTTAATTCACGTGACACTTAAACTTTAGGGACTATTTTTGCCAACTTTGACTTACACAGCGACACTTAAACCTGGGGACTATTTCCAACTTTTGAAAGTTAGCAATTAATGCTTGCATTTGCAAGCACTGTTGCTCGCCTTTTTGTTATATATAGTAATAGCATATAATAGTAACGATTAAATAGTGGCCGGGTTTGACAGGAACTAGAGTTATACAAAAGTGATGTTTTGCAGGATCTTGATAGGGGGCACGTTGTGAGGATTCTTGTGAAAAGTAAGCATGAGGAGTCCATCATCTTCCATCTGAGTGTGGATGGTCTTGTACATATATAATATCTTTACCTAAATTAATCCTGTTGTCGATTATTTTGAATATACGAGGGGAGGGGTACTTAGGGGAGTGCTTAGGTTCCACATCCGCCCTCACGAAGACAGCATTGAGTTTCAAATCCAACTCCGCACAAAACGTAGAGGCTTTATAGTCCTTCATTCCAAAGTCTAGTATTACAGTTAATGAAGAAAAATTTGTTGGGATAATTACTGATCCGAGCATATGGACAGTCGAAGAGTCTCAAGCAAGTGGGACGTTCACAATTCTAGTTTAATTAGGATTCTTATTTTTAGCTTTTAAGATAAGGACTTTTCTATTAATTGTTATGTAATAGAATGGAGAGTTCTAAAGTCCTATATAAACGAACCGGCACATAGTTTGGGCGTGTACTTGATATCAGTTTTTCTTTTTACGATTATTGACGAGTTCCATATTTTGTTCTACTTGTGAAGTTGATCACTTTGTGGACTTGAATTGGTATCAAGAGCGGGTTATTCAGCCAAGATCGATCAAGGTTAGCGACAAAATTTGTCGACCAAAGGTTTCTGTGATAAGTCGACCAAGGGTTCTTAGTTATCAAGAAGGATCGACAAGGGTTTTAACCAAGAAGGATCACGGGTTTCACGAAGTTCGATTTGCATGAGAAATTAGATCAAATTTTCAAACTTTCAACTTGGTTTACTTAGGCGAAATAAATCAATAGTGCTCTAGAAAACCTAAAATCGGAAGTGAACCAACTACACCGTTAACTGCGTTCAAGAAAGATGGTGCAGTGAGTGGAGTCAACCACCTCTATTGAACATTCTAAGAGCGGCTGCTTCAATGTCCAATGTTAACAAGCACGAACTATAACATATGGGCAATAAGAGTCAACTATTCAGTTATGGAATACTTGATAACGGAAGGAACACAATTTGTTGCTAAGCAAGATCACTGTGGTGGCGTTATCTTCGAAGCGATTCCGAAAGAACTTGTTTTCAAGTTTACAATTCAACCGACCCAATCGGGGAGCTTTGAAGACCGTGGTATGTGGGTGTTGATCGGTTTAAGGCATAGGTTGCAAACCTTAGGCGAATTGAAGCCTTAAAGATGAAGGTCAACGAATCAATCGATGACTTCGGCTAGGTTAGGCAAAATATGTTGAAGTCAACACTTGGGGAACGGTTTATGAAGACAAGAAACTTGTTAAGAAAACTGCATCACGTTCAGGATAGGTATGTTGCAATTGTTGCCTCAATAAAACAATTTAACGACTTGAATACTATGTCTTTCAAGAAGCAATTGGAAGGTTGAAAGCTTTCAAGAAGGAAAGATGAAGGGTGTTGACACCACTTACAGAAGATCAAGCAAGTTGATGTTGTTGGTGAAAATATGATAAGATTGAAGGAATTCTCGGTGGCAACAATGAAGGTCAAAACTTTTCTTCTCAAAACAAATCTCATTGTAGTGGTCAACTAATAACCACAACCGTGGAAACAAAACAACTCAGGAATATCTGGATCAAAGAAGAACAAAAGTCGAGACCTTTCAAAGATTCAATGCTTCAGATGTGATGAATATGGTCATTTTGCTTCTAATTGTCCGAGCATGCGTTAAACAAAAAGGAAAAAGAAAAACCTTTTGAAGCGGGAGATGATGATGACCGACACTTTTATGATGGCGTTCAAGAAGTACTTGAATGAAGAAAAGATTATCCCAAACCAATTGAATACTAAGCCAAACGAGGAAGACACTTGGTATTTGGATAATGGAGTAAGTAATCACATGACGGGTTAGGGGAATATTTTAGGAGTTGAATGAGAATATCTCCCGTGAGAGTGAAGTTTGGTGATATCCTACATCGAGATAAAAGGAAGGGTTCTATAATCATTGAAGAGCGGGTGAGCAAAGGTTGATCATGGCGATTAATTACCTACAGGGCTAAAAGCAACATAATTAGTCTTGGCAAGCTACGAAGGCGGATGTGACATTCGGTATGAAAGGTAACCTTCTTACTATCATTGACTTCGGATGGAAGCTTGATGAAGGTTCCTAGAACAAGTAATAGACTTTACAAGATTAAGCTCCAAGTTGGAAGTCCGGTGTGTCTCAAAGAAAAGATGGAAGATGATGCTTGGTTATGGCATGCTAGGATGGGTCACATTAATAAAGCGATGGAATTAATGGCAAGGAAGGGCATGGTTGAAAATTTGCCAATAATTCATCAAGAGAACAAGTTGTGTGAATCTTGCTTGGTAGGAAAACAAACCAAGAAGGCGTTTCCTAAAGCAGCAAAATTTAAGGCAACACATTCTCAACTTATACATGCCGACCTATGTGGACCAATTTCTCCACCATCCATAGCGGTGCAGGTACATATTTGTTCTTATTGATGACTTCTCACGGTTTATGTGGACTTTTACCTTGAAGGAAAAAGGAGAGTCATTTGAATACTTCAAAAAGTTCAAAGCTTTAGTTGAGAAGCGGGGAAAGAAGATTATAACCCTAAGGACCGATAGAGGAGGTGAGTTCACTTCAAAAGGATTTACCAACTTTTGTGAAAACGAGGGTATAACAAGACATCTAACCATTTCCTACACGCAACAAAATGGAGTCGTGGAAAGAAAAGCCATACATGGGAATGATAAGAAGCATCTTGAAAGCGAGGCGTACCAACTACATGTGGTGAAGGAGTTAGACCGCATACATTCTTGATTAATAGAGTTTCAACTTCGAGCTCTAGTTAATCAAACTCCATCGAAGCTTTCAAAGGAAAAAAGCCTAACTTGAAGGGTTTTCTTGGTATTGGTTTGTTGGCTTATGCGGGAACAAGGCCATACTTACATAAGTTAGGCAGCCAATTCACACGACTCATTTATATCGAAACGAGCCAGTACGAAAAGGTTTTTGAATGTTCAATCAAGACTAAAGAAGATTATATAATAGTGATCGAGTTTAATGAGAACTTGGTACGGGAAGTATGTTCTTTGAGCCGAATCACCACGAGCTAAACCCGTATGTTTGTCATAGAATGTACGGGTTATTGATCACGGGTTGTGGATTTGTTAACCAATTGAGACCAGATGAAGTTGAAATTTTAGATCGAGAGGCTGAAAATCATCATGATGAAATTCAACGGTCAATACAGAACAAGAAGACCAAATGGCGTGACCACAATCCTGTGGCTTCGACCAATTGTGAGGTTCTTCAAGGGTTTCAACTAAGCCAACTAGATTTAATGACTTTATTATGGGGTCTAGTTCAAGAACCTCAGTTGCTAATGAAGATCAAAATCTACTTTTGATTGAAGATGATGAACCAAGAACGTTTCAAGAAGCAAAAGTCTCCAACAGAATTGGATGGTTGCTATGAAGCAAGAAATTGAGTCTATCGAGAAGAATGATTCATGGGAATTAGTTGAAGCTCCGGTTAATGTTAATCATTTGGATTAAAGTGGGTGTTCAAAATTAAAAGAAATCCGGATGGTTCAATTAATAAGTTTAAAGCTCGTTTAGTAGTAAAGGGTTATGCTCAAAAGGAAGGAAGTGACTATGACGAGGTATTTTGCCCGTGCTTACGGATTGAAACGTCGTTTATAATCTCATTGGCATAAAAAGCATGGGAGCTACATCATCTGGATGTAAAGTGACTTTTACATGGAGAACTAAAAGAGCAAGTTTGTTACTACACAACCCAGGAGGGTTATTGAAGAAAGGAGAAGAAAGGAAGATCTACAAGTTGAAAAAGGCTTTTATGGACTTAAACCCCAAGTGGAATACAAAACGATAGAGAACTCAGCAAATGTCTTTCAAAGATGCCAACATACCAAGCGGTGTATGTGAAGAAAACAAACAAGTCAATCTTGATAATTGCGGTCTATGTAGATGATCTCTTGAGATAACGGTTCGAAGCTTAGCGAAATTGGTGAATTTAAGAGACAAATGCAAGAAAGGTTCGATATGAGTGATTTGGGAAAATTGAGCTATTATCTTGGCATTGAAGTAAAGCAAGAGGATTTGAGTATCTCAATAAGTCAAGAAAGCTATGCAAAGAAGATCTTGAAAGATGATGGGATGCATGAAGCGAAATCCTACAATGTCCATTAGAACTGGAATGAAGTTAACATGAACAAGGAAGAACCGGTTGATGCAACTCTGTTTAGGCAACGAATGGGTTGTTTAAGGTATTTACTACACCTTGCGACTGATTTATCTTATTCGGTTGGTTTTGGTTAGTAGTTAGGCAAAATCACATATGGCGGTGATGAAACAATCTTGCGGTATCCAAGGTAGTTTGGAATACGATACAACCAAGAGAAAACCAAGGAGTTAGTGGGGGTTAGTGATAGTAGTTTTGCTATGGACCAAGATGATGGTCGAAACACAACCTTGGCATGTATTTTATCTAGGTAAATCACCTATCACTTGGTTTTCAAAGCAAAACACGGTGGTATCATCTTGTGAGAAGCGAGTTCATGAGCAACTTATTGGCGTGTCAAGGGATATGGTTACGTAGGTTGTTGAGTGAAATAACCGGAATGGAAGAAAGAGTGGTGGTCTTATTTGTTGACAATGAGATCGGCTTTTGCACTTATGAAAATCCGGTCTTTCACGGAAGAAGCAAGCATATAAACCATGCGTTATCATTTTATCAGAAATTGTTTGAAAGAGGCCAGTACAAGTTGAGTTTGTAGGCGTGATTTGCGGCGTCGTCAAATGCAAAGCTCTAAGCAAGGATTAAGTTCAAGGAGATGCAAAGTTACTTGGAGTTGAAGACCTACCTATCGAGTCAGAGAAAGTGGGGGTAATGTTGGGATAATTCTTGATCCAGAGCATATGGACGGTCGAGTCTCAAACAAGTTAGGACGTTCACAATTCTAGTTTAATTAGGATTCTTATTTTTAGCTTTTAAGATAAGGACTTTTCTACTTAATTAGAATTGTAATAGGAATAGAAAGCTCATTCAAGTCATATAAACAATCGAGCCAGTACATAGTTTGAATGTGTACTTGATATCGATTTTTGTAAGCTAGTCTTTTCGATTATTGGAGCTTGAGTTCCATATTTACATTTCTACTTGTGATTCTGATCACTTTGTGGACTTGAAAATTAATCCTCAAAATACCTCTTTACTATTTAAATACCCATATATTTTTTTTTTTGAAAATGACAAAAAAAATTATCGAACTTGACACATTTTGTGATTGTGTGTAGCCAACTATTTTTTAATTGTATCTGGCTTGGCACCTTGAATTTTTGTTATTGTATGTATGATTTTCAACGTGTCACAACACGTGGACCGCCAACTCATTTCCCCACTATTACTTTTTAGGGATAATAACAAAAAAATTCATCGAACTTACTACTTTTTCATTATAACATAAACCTTTTGAATTTGTGCTTCAATGTATATCAAGTCAATCTAAACAGCATCGTTAGTCCTTTTAACGGCCGTTATTCATAAAGTAAAATTTCATTTTCTTCGTTTCATCCTTTTTATCGTTTTCATTTGCTTTCTTCTACGTTTTCATCCGTTTTTATACATTTTCGTCCATTTTCACGTTTTTATCGTTTTCGTCCTTTTTATACTTTTTAGGTCGGTTTTCTTACGTTTTCATCCGTGTAAATCAAACAAAGAGCGGCGTAAAAGCAGACGAAAACATGTAAATCATGACGCGATGCTGAACAGCGTTTAAAATCAATAACGTGTAGCAGACAGCGATGTAAAAGCGGATGAAGCGATTAAATCCAAGCGAAATCGTGAAAGGGCCGAAAATAAAATCGTAGCGTGTAAAGCGGACTAAAGCAGCATATAAAGGACTGCGTTGCATTAAAATAAGCGGGGCGTGTAGCTATAAAGCGGATGAAAACGCAAGCGGATGAAAGTATATAAAGGGATGGCGGTAAAGCGAACAAAAATGTATAAAGGGATGAAAGCGTAAAAACTTTTTTTTTAAGTTATCATGCTAACGGCCGTTAGTATAAAGACTATGCCAAGTTTAGATTGTTGGATACATACATTAACACAAATTCAAAAGGTTTGTGTTACAATGACAAAAATTGGTCAAGTTCGATAAAAAATTTTATCAACAAAATTAGTGGGTATATGAGTTGGCGATTAAGTGTAACACCGGATGGGTTAGCGATCCCGTGTTGTGACCGCGTTGGAAATCGTCACATCTGATAAAATTTAAAAGGTTTGTGCTACAATTTTAAAAAAAAAATAGTTTGCTACACACAATCACAAAAAATGTGTTAAGATTGATCCTACTACTACGATCTCCCACTTATTTTACGCGGATGATGCCATTTTCATTGGTGAATGGTCGGATAATAACAAAAATTTAAAAGGTTTGTGCTACAAAAATTTAAAAGGTTCGTACATACAATATCATTCTCTAGGGTGGTTGCTGAGGGTTTGTTTAAGGGTGTTAAGATTGATCCTACTATTATGATCTCCCACTTATTTTACGCGGATGATGCCATTTTCATTGGTGAATGGTCGGATAATAACATCAAGCTCATTCTTCACGTTTTACATTGCTTTTCTCTTACATCAGGTTTAGATCAATATCAAAAGAGCCATCTCTTGGGGTTTGGTGTTCTGGTGATAAGTGAATGGCTTGAGTTTCTCTTGGATCGAGGTCATGAAGACTCCTTTCAGTATTTAGGGGTCATGGTGGCGAAAACATGTGGATTGGTTAATGTTTGGGACGAGATTATTGGAAAACTTAAATCTAGGTTATCGAAATGGAAGTGTAACACTTTGTCCATTGGCGGAAGACTTGCGCTTCTCAAGTCGGTCTTAGGAGCATACACATTATCGTTATATAAAGCCTAAAATTTGTTCTCCGTCATGATGAAATCTCACGAGGCGTGATTTTTTCTATGGTATTCATGGTAATGATAAGAAGATTGCATGGGTAAAATGGACTAAAGTTCTAGCAGCTTCTAAGAATCTGGGGTCTTGGGGTGTCTAGTTTTTAAGCTCTAAATAGGGCTTTGTTATTCAAATGGAGGTTTATATCCTTTGACAAATCTTTATGGTCTCGTGTTATTCATGCCATTCATGGGCCAGACTCTATTTTGCGTGCCCCGCGGTACAGGTCTGTTTGGGGTACTATAATTCGTGAAGTTCCAGCGATTAAATCTCAGGGGTTGGATTTGCTTTAGTTACGCATTGGTGGGAAATGGTATTGAGACGAAATTCGGAAGGACCATTGGATTGGCGTCGCGCTTCAGTGTTCTCTTCCGTATGTTTTCGCTTGATTTGAATGGCGATATTAAGGTAGCGAGATAAACTTCAAGGTCGACTTTTGAGATTCTTTTAGATAGATCCGGCTAGAGTGGATCAGAATCACAACAACTTACTCGTCTTCAAGACCTTGTTGGAATGCGTACATGCTTTTAATTACGGTGACCGTTAGGTTTGTAACTTTGAGTGGAGATGGTTCCTTCCATGTCAAATTCATTCGTTGGTTTGCGATGAGTATTTCCTTCTAAAGATTGGTGGCTACGTTGGGTTAAATTTATTCTATCAAGATTAATGTGTGCTTGAAAATTTCTTTGGACGCTCCCTACTGTTGCTGCCATCCGGAACATTTATGTCCAAGATCGATCGTGTGCGGTTTTGTAAAGAGGAAGATGTTGCATCTTTTCTTTTCTGCGTGTTAGCCGCGATGGTCATAAACTTATATGCCGTTGGTGGAATTGTGATGGTCTTCCTTAAGTTCTTATGAGGAATGGTGGGTTTTGGTTTAAGGATATTCGGTTAGGGTCTCGCTTCCAAGTGTATTTTTGGAAGGCGTTTTCTATGTGTCTTAATGGCGTTTGGTGTTATCGAAATAGCGTTCTCTGCGGCTCATCCTCCTCGGAAAGATACCATTTTTGATGATAGTTACTAAGCTCTTTTATTTGGTGTCACGCTAGATGTAATAAGGCGTTTAGTTGGGATAGGTGGTTACAACGTCCTTATTTACTCTCTTTGTAACTCTCTAGCTCCTTGCTAGTGTTTTTTTTTTGTTTTGTTATAAAGTTGCCGTTCAAAAAAAAAAAAAAATCACAAAAAGTGTCAAGTCCGATGCATTTTTTTGTCATTTTCCCTATTTTTTTCTAAAAAAAAGTTGCCTTAAAACCACCTTTAAAATTCATATTCTATACATGACAAGTTTATTAAATGCTTGTTTTAATAATGTTCTCAAATAAAAATTTCACATCAACCTAGATGAATCATAAGTTGGCCAATGTTACAATGTTAGGCTAGTTAAAGGTCTGTTGACACAGAATGACACCCATTCATCCGTAGCGTCGATTTTCTCAACGGCGCGAGACAACTTGGATGCTTGTCGGCGACCAAGTTGTTGTTGCTTTTTTTTTTTCAAACATTTTTAACATTAAATTTAAATTTCATTCAAATTAAAAAAAAACATTATATTACGAAATTAAAAAAATTACTGTCTGAATTAAAAAAACATTAAAATCTGAAATTAAAATAAACGCTACAATACTTAAACTAATAATATAAATTGTAACGTGCTTTGATTCTTCCTTAACTTTCTCCGATTCTTGTAGTTCGCGGTCAATTTTGGGTCGATTGGGGTGTTGTAGAAGATGATGTCGGGACTCTGTTTTGATATCCTCATGAGCTCAAGTTTTTTCTTTTCATCTCGAGCTCTTTTCCTGTTAGTAACCAAGTATCTTCTAAACCTTCCTTATTCTTACCTTTATCCCACTTTTGGCTGAAGCCGTCTTTAAGAAAGTTTTGGCCAACGATTGCATAAATGAGTCTGATGGAACATCATCATCATTATGAGAGGAGGAGGATGCTTTCTTCCTTCCTTTGTCACGGCCTAGGTCGTGATTCTCTATGTCCGCTTCCGGCGAATCATCAAAGTCTTGGACATCGAAAGGATCACGAGCTTGGGTTGAACGAGGTGGTGGTAGAACCCTTTGTTTTCTTCCGACTATTAGTTTTGGCGGCATCTCAACCTCCTTCGAAACATGACCGCTTTAAAACCTCGTAACACTCCTCCAAAGTGAAATCATGACCAGTCCGTCATGCGGTATTCTCTAAGATCTTTGTAGTGTCGTCGATATCATTCTCGGCTTCCATGGGTATTCTTGATATTCTCCATGATAGCACAATTACCAACCCTATTATGAATCACTCTTCCATTTGGTAGTGATGGAATCATAGGTTAGATCTTTGCCAGGTTTAATATTCGATCACTAACTCCCCGAAACTTGGAAGCGGTTCACGGCGTTTCCTCGCGTTTTCCGTTACATAAACCCAGCTTTACAAAGCACCACCTCTTCCTCCTTTGTCCATGGCTCTGTTGGCTTCTTGGCTTTCCACCTTGTTTAGAGCTTCTGGCTTTGTCCTTGGCCTTTGACGCGTCTTGATGTTGCTTTGGTTTGATGGGGACATCTCTTAGTGAGCGGTTTTCTCATCATCAGAATCATCAGCGGGAATGGAACCATGGGAACGACTGTGCGTGGCAAGTAATCCGAACCTTGTCCCATCGAAGCATCTTGACTTGGGTAGTTTTGTGTGGGATACTCGGCATCGAATCTTCCAAATTCATGTCTAGATTAGTGCTTGAATCGGGGAATAAGGTTGATCCGGTTGAAGGATAAATGAAGTCCATGTTTGGATGATACGGCGGTACCAGGTTCTTGCCGTGTCGTGGTAGGGCGTTGCGGTGGGACAAGGGCGGTTAACATAAAGCGGGTTTTGGTTTTGATTTGGTTGGGCTAGTTGTGATTGATAATCAAACCTTGTGGACGGCGAATAGGTAGGTTTTGTTGTGGTGATATCGGTTAACTTCGAAGTTGTTTTAAAGCGAGTGGTCAGGGCATTTTGGTAGTCGTTGATGTCAGTTTTTGATTGTGTGGTATTTTTCTTTGACATTTTGAAGTTGGATAAGAATTAGATTGAAATGAATGTATATGAGAAATGGTGAGTAGTGAATTGTGTTTGAGGTGAAGTGGGTATTTATAGAGTGGTAAAATGAGTTTGATTTTTTTTTTTAGTTTAATTGACCAAACGGTCATTTTTTAAATTTTGTATTTAATGTATACGTTGGGAAGGAGAATACAAATGTTTACATGTTGTCATCGAACCGCTATTGCAAATCTATGGTCCACGACCGATGTGGCAAACGCATGACAATCACCATAGATGTTCAAATCGGTCGAAGGTGAAAAAAAATGATGCCCAACCGATTTGTAATGCACGAATGCGACCAGCCTTACATTTGATCTTGCATATTATTTTGGACTGTTTGTTGACCTAAAAAATACATGATATAATGTGATGAGGTGAGATCGCGCAAAACATGTATCTTTTAAAACAATAAGTCGATCCAATAATCGTCGCGCTTTTCGTAATGGTGAAATAAAGCAAAAATAACAAAAGGAAGCAAAATTGGTATTTTAGCTCATTTTAATATAAAAGCCGCTTCGCGCCTTTTTAAAAATAACGTATATCTTCCAACGGTAAATCTTATTTCTGAAAAATCGTCGTATACCGGCGAATTAAATCATCTTTATATAGATATCGCGACTTTTATATCTTTCAATGAATTTTTTAAAAATTTCCGTCGGAAAAATCACTTGAGGATTAAATTAAAAGGCGATTTTTTCAAAATTCCGGAAAAATCAATAGGATTAAGTAAAAAATCAATAGGATTAGTAAAAATCATGGGATTATTAAAAAATCGTGGGATTCGTAAAAATCAATGGGATTCAGTAAAAATCCGGGATTAGGTAAAAATCGCGGGATTAAGTAAAAAGAGCGAAATTTTTTTAAAATTGGTCGAAAAAATCATTAGTAAAAAATCACGAGGATAAGAAAAAATTCACTTTTGATTTGTATAAATCTCATGGGATCTATATAATCCCATGGGATTCCGTATAAATCCCATGGGATTATGAATAACTACTCCGTATGATTTATATATAATCTACTTTAATTACTTGTACATTGAAATGTCGTGTCACTCTTCTAAATTTAAAGGTTATGTTATACAAACCCCTTATGGGTTAAAACATTAAAACATTGAACATTCCTCCAAGGGTGATATTATCATCGACCTATTTAGCTTAATAAATTTATATAGTGTTGTGTTTAACTTTTAAAGATGGTTCAACTTTTTGTTTTTAGCATAATGATGCTACACATTCGTACTCCATCTAACATTGATATCAGTGTTGGGTAAATCAAGATGGTTCAACTTTTTGTTTAACGTTTAACTTCAATTAAACAGCAAAATAAAGATATTGCTCCACTTAGTTGTAACAGCAAAGATAGTCAAAATACACAAACCGGCGGTAAGATCGAGCTGATTATAAGCCACAAACACGCTCATAGTCATCGTGAATCTACAGATCTATGCATTTTGTAACTGTAATGTCATCCACAGATCCGGCCGCCACAAATCCCGTCACCCCCGCCCCATACACACACATACAATCATTGGAAAAAAGAACTCACCAAAAAAAATAGATCGGTGGTTTATGGTGGGTTGTTTGTGTGTTTGGTGAGAAAGAGAGTGTGTAAACTAGTGAGTGTCTGTGAATGTGAGGTGAGTGTAGGATTGGAATATAAGAATTGCAGAGTGAGAAATTACAATAACGCCCATCTGTATTTTATTAATTTAAATAGTGATTAAATCTAACCATTGGATCAAAGTTAAATCAATGGTCATGATTAGTTTATTTGTTCTTTAGATAAATATTGTTTCGTATTGAACTTTTCTCATAATGTGATATAATACATTTTTAAACATATAATCATATTCATGTTCAACTCATAAAAAGTGTGAATTATATTTTAAAAACTCATCTATATTCGGCAGCTTTAAAATCATGTCAAAATGATAAATTAAGTCGCATACTACATATAAAGAGATAATAATATTGCTTAAAAACTTAAACTTAAAATGTGAGTAATATGTTATATCTAAAATACCCTTTCAAACATTCCTATCAATCGAATAATATGAAGAAATGATTTATTTCATCACAAAAAATCATCTTAATGGATAAATCGCGCTTTCAATCGAGTTTGATCTAATGATGGTGATTAACCCAATATTTAATATGTCTAAACCTAAGTCCATGTTTTTTCCTCTTTTTATTTTATTTTATTTTTTTTTTTTTTTTTTATTTTCTCATTATTTGTCTTTTTTTCAATCACTTTTTTTAATTTCACATTTTTTTCCCGTTTTCGTTTTCTTCCAGTTTTTCATGTCACGTTTTTGTCCGTTTTCCGTTTTTATAAGTTTTTCATTTTCATACGTTTTAAATACGTTTTCTTACGTTTAGCGTCCATTTTCATAAGTGTTGGTTACCATTCCGTTTCCATTTCGTCCGTTTTCATATATTTCAGTCCATTCCTTATTCCGTCCATTTTCATCCATTTCCATTCCATTCCATTCCATTCCATTCGTCTTTCCATTCCATTTTCATTCCATTTCATTCCATTTTCATTCCATTTTCCATTTCATTCCATTTCCATTTTCATTCTTTCATTACATTACGCTTCCATTGCATTTCATTGCGTTTCGTTTTGTTCCATCCATTCCATTCCATTCCTTATTCCATTTCAATTTAACTCCTTCTTGGTTTTTTACGTTTTGTCCATTTTAAGGCGGCGTTACGTTTTCGAACGTTTTCGTCCGGATTTTCATCGTTTTAGCTTTCTTCCATTTTTCATCGTTTTTACTCACGTTCGTCGTTTTCAGGCCGCTTTTTTTTCGTTTTATCTTTCGCGGCTTTTTTGTTCGTTTTATCGTTTCGTCTATTTTCATATGTTTTGATGCTTATTATTAAACTTTATTATATTACATGTCTAATATCAATTGTGATATTTTATTATAAAAAAGTAATGTCTAATATCACTAGATATTTTTCATCAAACAAGTATGTTTTTAACTTTAATATCCGCGAGATATTTCATTTGCTTTCTGTATTTTATATATTATCACCTATGTGTTTTATAATATTTTTATTATTTTGATTCTGAATAGTTTTGTGCATTTCATACTTAATTGACAATATTTTTTAATGCAACCAATGTTATCATTGCTTGTGATATTATACTGTTAGTAAAAAGGTTAAAGTCTCTTTAGGTGAATTCTTATTTTGTTCAACAAAATCTAATTATCTCTGACACTTACGTTTGATTTTGAGAATGTGTCCAAGTCTTTATTTTTGAGTTTGCTTCCTTTTTATTCATTTTGATATTTTTAGTGACACTTATTTTATATCTTGTGATATCTTGATAGAAAAAGATGAAGAGTATTACACTCCTAATCATATATGTATTTATCGGTTGATCTTTCAATAAGAATGTGAAATATTAAATTCATACCAAATGTGATAAGAATTTAGTATTTTACAAGTATATATGAAAGAAATGATAATAAACATCACATATTATATTCTTGAGATGATTACATTCATTTTCTTATTTGTGTTTTTGAAAATATTTAGTAAGATTTTTGTGTTTTATGGTAATATGAAATATTAGAAAGGTGTTTAGCGAAAAGCGAGATGTTATGAAACTTTTGTTGTTCGTGGGTGGATTTTCTATTTAATGGATACATTGTGCATGTTTGATAGGTTTTATAGCGAAATGTAAAATATCTATCGTTGAATCGACAGCCTAAAGAAGTTATGGTTAAAAGAAAACACACTTCTTTATTAACCAATGAGTAAGCTCAAACGGCGTGTGATATCATACATGATATCACAGGTGATATCATTATCACATGATATCACGGTATATCACTAATATCACAAGTGATATAAACTATGACATCACACATGCTATTACCGGTAATATTACACATGATATCACATGTGATATCACACACGATATCACATGTCATACCACACATGATATCACATGTGATATCAACGGTGTTATCACACATGATATCACACATGATATCACATGTGATATCAACGGTGTTATCACACATGATATCACGTGTGATATCCCAAGTGTTTGAGCTTCCTCAGTTTGTTTATAAAGATGTGTGTTATCTTCAACCATAGCTTATTTAGTTTGCTGATTCAACCGTAGATATTTTCAAATCCCGCTATAAAACTTATCGCATATGCATATAAATAAAATCCACCATCATAAAATATCATAGCATCTCTTGTTTTGATTGTGCTTTCTAATATTTCATCATAAAACACAAAAAATCTTCCTAAATATTTTCAAAAAATACAACCATCATTTTAGTTGAGTATCACTACTGATAACACATACATGATGAAGAATATAATACTTTTCATCTTCCTTATAGCGTTATATTACAAGAGATAAATAAGTGTCACTTACAAATATCAAAATAAAAACGTCCGAAAATGGACAAAAACGTATAAAATCGAATGAAAAACGTATAAAAACATCTAAAAACGTATAAAAACAGACAAAAACTTATAATAATGGATGAAAACGTATGAAAATGGACGAAAATGTCTGAAAACAGATGAAAACGTCTAAAAATGGATGAAAACGTAAAAAAATGGATTACAACTTATGAAAACGGACGAAAATGTATAAAAACGGACGAAATAAATGAAAATAAAAATACAGACGAAAACGTCTAAGCAGAAAAATATGAAACCTAAAGCGGACAAGCGTATAAATGGCGCAACGTAAGCGGATGAAACGTAAGAAAAGCAGCGTATAAAAGCATAAAACGCGTCCAAATGTCGAAAAATTGACGAAAACGAAAACGGATGAAAATATATGAAAACGAACAGAAAATGGACAAAAGCGTATGACAAACGCGTAAAACGAACGCGTATGACGGACGTATGGGGAGAAAGCGAAAGCGTATACGACGAGCGAAAACGGACCGAAAACAAAACAGACGAAATGTCTAAAAATGGACGAAAACGTTAAAACGGATGAAATCGGACAAAAACGTCTAAAAACAGACGAAAACGTATGAAAACGTACGAAAACATCAGAAAAACGGACGAAAAGTCATAAAACGGATGTAAACGTACGAAAACGGATGAAAACAGACGAAAACGTCTGAAATCAGACGAAAACGAAAAAAAATGACGAAAACATATGAACACGGACGAAAACGTACAAAAACGAATGAAAACTTACAAATACAGATGAAAACGTATGAAAGCGAAAAAAAAACTTGAATAAAAAAACGTGAATTTTAAATTAAAAAAAATAAAAATAAAATAAACGTGAACTAGAAAAAAAAAGAAAAAAAAAACCATGAATTTAAAATAAAAACGTGAATTCCAAAAAAATAAATAAATAAATAAATAAAAATAAAATAAAAATGTTAATAAATAAGAAAAGACAAAAAGACAAAGAAAAAAAACATAGACTTAGGTTTCCATATTAAATATTAGGTTTATCCCCACCATTAGATCAAACTAGATGGATGATGAGGATTTGTCCTTTGATAAACAACAAAATAAGAGTAAGCATTTGAAAATTCCTCTAATATAAAATCATTGTTTCCTTTGCCCAAAAAAGAAATTGACCTTGGTTATAGATTTAAATTTCGTGTTTACTCATTCAATCACATTTACTTATATCTCATATATAGTATACATATTCAGCTATAAATTATACAAAAAATCCAATTATTCACAATTTGTACAACAAGTAGGGGTGTGCACGGTTCGGTTTGGATCGATTTTTGGCCAAAACTGAAACCGAACCGAAATAATCGATTGTAAAACCTAAAACTGAAACCGTTCGGTTTTTGGCGGTTCAGTTTTTTTGTTTTATTATCGGCTCGGTACAATTTTTCGGTTTTTATACGTTTATAGTTAGGCGTGATCATTTTATACCAACAAACTTGTTTTATGTAGAAAATTGATTATTTTTTTACATTTCTTTGTAAATCCGAGTCTAATAATATTATCTCAAATTTGTACAATTACAAACATATAGACAAGACAAATACATGCAACTGAACGTACATATTCTATGATAATTGTCACATATGTATTCATTTATTGTCAAGTAAACACACATACACGACAAACAAGTATATAAACATTAAGATAAATATATTATACTCCACCTACAAAATGAATATAAATTTTTAAATTTGATTTATTTATATTATATCAATTTTATTAGGATATAATAAAAGCGGTTCGATTTTTGGACGAAAAACGAAACTAAACCAAATTTTCGGTTTTTGTGAAAGTAAAAACCGAATTATCGGTTTCTAGTTTTGATATGTTATTTCAGTTCGGTCTTTTTCCGTTTTTGGTTTAATTTTGGTTTTTTTCTCACCCCTAACAACAAGATAAAATAAATAAAAAAACAGTGAAAAGGTGAATGCTCTTCTAATCAATTTTCGGTTTTTATACGTTTATAGTTAGGCGTGATCATTTTATACCAACAAACTTGTTTTATGTAGAAAATTGATTATTTTTTTACATTTCTTTGTAAATCCGAGTCGAATAATATTATCTCAAATTTGTACAATTACAAACAT
This sequence comes from Chrysanthemum makinoi, assembly GCA_910596185.1. Lineage (NCBI taxonomy): Eukaryota > Viridiplantae > Streptophyta > Magnoliopsida > Asterales > Asteraceae > Chrysanthemum > Chrysanthemum makinoi. Next base: position 191,473,402 of record OU343218.1, on the reverse strand, counting down.
ATAGACAAGACAAACACATGCAACTGAACATACATATTCTATGATAATTGTCACATATGTATTCATTTATTGTCAAGTAAACACACATACACGACAAACAAGTATATAAACATTAAGATAAATATATTATACTCCACCTACAAAATGAATATAAATTTTTAAATTTGATTTATTTATATTATATCAATTTTATTAGGATATAATAAAAGCGGTTCGATTTTTGGCGGCAAACTAAACCGGTTTTTGTGAAAGTAAAAACCGAATTATCGGTTTCTAGTTTTGATATGTTATTTCAGTTCGGTCTTTTTCCGTTTTTGGTTTAATTTTGGTTTTTTTCTCACCCCTAACAACAAGATAAAATAAATAAAAAAACAGTGAAAAGGTGAATGCTCTTCTAACGATGTGGAACCCCGCGTTTGTAAGGAGCTTTTCTTTTGTTTTAAATGCAGAGCGTCTTTGCGTGTCGTAATTTTAAAAGTTTTTATACATTTTTTTGGGTGGTTGTTTTTTAGGCATTTTTTACCTCTTATTTTTAGTAAGCAAAAATTTTTTTGTACTTTTTGTTAACTATGATGTTACAAAGTGTTTGGACTGTATTTTATTGATTTAAATAGGGATTACTTGCATAAACTTAGGGTTCCGTATTTTGGTCCACACCTACCTTCAACTCGCTATCGCACAATGGCTGCCAAATCGAATATCCAAGAACTTTGCGTGTGGTTCTACTAATCTCGCAACGGCCTTCAAGTTCTTGTTCAAGAGTGAAGTCAGCGAAGATCGAAGCTTCTTGAACCGTGTTGTGGAGGAACGTGATCAGTTAGACCGTAAAATTCAAAAGCGTCAGCAAACAATGATAGAGAGTCATTGGTTTGGTCCTTTCGATGGAAAAGCTGTGAGTGGTATCGGGGGTCTTTGATAAGGTTTTAAAATGTACCTTTTTGAGGGGTCGTTTAAGCCCTTATTTGAACACTTTTGTATCCGTTATTACTTAATATCGTTCCTTTTCACTTTTTAGGTCTCTTGAAGGCAAATTGATGGAATGGCATTTATTTGGACGAAAAGCGGATATCTGAAGAAAAAAGGCCAAAGTCAAGAATCGAGACACTCAAGCTGCTGAAACACAAGGGGACGGCGTCAGGTTCTACAAGTGACGGCGTCAGGTGTCATTGCGGCCGCGTCGCATAACTTTAATGTGGGGCGGTAGCCAAATTGCTTATTTTCAAGTGACGGTGTCAGGCTTTAAAAGAGTAGGTCGTCGCAACTCAGACGGACTAGATTTGATCGAGGCGTCAGATCACTTGAAGAGGCGTCTCAAAGCATAAGGTGACGCGTGGCAAGACTAACGTGTGCCAAGCGAAACCTAATGACGGCTACCGGCGGCGTCACAATTCATAAGGTGACGCCGTCGCGATGTAATCTTATATATAGAATCCGAATTTTTCAGTTTTAGTGTGTAGTCTTTTGGAGTAAAAACCTAAACCGAACCAAGGCTGTCTTGTATAGTATTTTAGGGTTCCAAACCCTATATTACAACAAGATAAGTGTTTTACTTCATTAATTCAATTATTTGTGTGTATGCTTGCATGTTCTGCATGTCCGGCTAATTTATTTGTGTGTTTGCTTAGGGAATATGAAACTTAATTATTGAATATTGATTGGTTGTCTCTTATCTTAATTGTTAATGATCTAGTAATGCGATAGGTCATTCGTTGTGTAGTTAATGCTTGATTAATCTTTGTGAACCTTAGATTATAACACCTAGAGTAGTTGTAGGCTAAACCACCCAAAGAGTACCTTAGAGTTAGAGACTATAATTCCTAGAGATTTTGTAGACGAGACCCTTTGGTAGGTTCAAAGAGTTAGGGATAAACGCATACCCTACGACTTTAGACACACAACGCGATTAAGAATAAGGACGTGACAATTCAACCATCAATAGGAGATAATTAAGGAGTAAGAAAACCTAAGTAAACACATTCTTACATCAGGCACACAATAATTAGACATAGACTACCATCACCTTAGATTAGATAATTAGACTAGTAGAGTAATCGGTAGAAATACCAACCCCCAAATCCAAACCCCGAGATTCGTACCTTTCCATTTCCTAAAAAACATAAAAAGATAAAAAATAATCTTCTTCAACCCCAACCTTAGCGTAGTAACTCCTCACTAGCATTCCTATTTCCCTAGAGAACGATATCAATACCCGTGGCTTACCCTAATACTACACTACAACGATTAGGTTCACTGCCTAGGGTGTTATAAAACTTGCTCGAAGAAAAGGAAGTTCCTTTGACCCCGAACGACGCGTGTAGCGTTATCAAGTTTTTGGCGCCGCTGCGGGGAATAGAATAGCTAGTTAGTAGTCCACCTCGTTTAGGTTTCTTTGCTTGATTCCTATCAAGTAAATTTTTTCTTATTTTTAGCTTTCTCGTAGTCTATCCCCCTTCTTCGTGACCCTTGTTCGTAAAATTCATCACTCACCATGATACGCGTCTTCCGCCGAAGATTCTTCACAATACCCGCTTCAATCGAAATGAAACGCAATCCCACAAAACCCTTCACCCGTTCACCATTTTGGAAATCACCTAGGGCATAATGAGATAAATTGGCAGCAACAAATTCCTTTCTATGTCTCAGATTCTGATGAGGAATTTGATTATGGTGAAGCACTTGACAATGGGGAGGTCGTCGATGAAGTTAGTATTGAAATAGAGGAAGACCCCTCCCAATGTTTTGACCCAAGGTGTAGAATTGAGAAAGATGGTCCCTTTAACATGCAATTCCCTTGCAAAATAAGATTAGAAGGGTTCGATGCTTACTTGAATTCATTCTTGCCTTTGAACTTAATCTCAAGGGACCTATACAATAAAATCAAGATCAATGAGTTAACTTATCAAGGGAACAATGTTGTTGAAGCAGTCACTCATTTGTACGTGTTTGTTGGAAGTTTTGCTTATTTGGTAGAATTCATGGTTTTAGAAGACTTAGGAGAATTTATTGATAAGGACCTCACTCAAGTAGTTTTTGGAAAACCTTTCAAAAGAATGACTAGGTTGAAGGAATGGATGATTGATGGTCTGATTACATTCTCTGATGAAGTTGATGACTTTATCTACCAAATGCCACTTGCTCATCCTAGGTTTAAACATAAAGATATTGAGGCATGTAATAGAATGACCCCTATCCCATTGCTTAGTGAAAGGGATAAGCAAAGTGGACTTAGGTACCCATATGAGAAAACCAAGAGGCATTACAAAAAATGCCTAGAGTTAGGAGATGATTACAAAAATAATGAGAGAACATTGGAGTGGCTTAAGTACGAGCCGTAAGGTGTGCGCGAGACAACGTAGGAGCACGACTACGAGTCTAGCTACAAGACTCATAAATAAAGAAAAGCGCTTCGTGGGAGGCAACCCATGCTTAATTGTTTGCTTGTTAGTGTCATATATCTTTTATTGATTGTTTATTCTCATGTTTAAATATGTAAAAATGCTTTATTTTTTCCAGAAAATCGCAGAACAGTTTTTGTCAGGATAACCTGATGGCGTCAGGATCGCAACCTGACGGCGTCAGGAAGGAGTAAAAACAACAGATTACTTTTTTCTCGTTAGCTACTTATAAATTTTTGGAATTTTCAGGTCTTAATTTTCAAAAATTCGTAAACATCCATTCCACAAGCATTATATCCTAGTAGAGTCTTATATATATTATTACCGCCAATTTTACACGAAGGTTTCGTTTGTTTTCTTCAAGTGTGCAGGTTTAATTTACTAAGAAAAAGATACATAAGATTGGAAGGAGCTTTTCACGTATACGCTCTTCTTGGAAAAGATTTAACCACCACTTTACACGGATCCTACCGAGCTAATCAGGGGAGTATTAGTTTCTTTCGTTTTTAATTACCTTCTATTATCATAACTTTGATACTTTCGGGGAACATTGGGGACAATGTTCAGTTTAAGTGTAGGGAGGGAAAATAAAACGGGAACTTTGAAACTATGCTTATCCTTGAATATTTGCTTTGTCCAATTGCATTTGTGTAATAAACCATGAGAAAATGTCAGTTAGGGTAATTTGGCACCAAATTTTTATTTTTTCATGACATATAGGAGTGGGCCATTAGTCTTAATAAAGCGTCTCACGGATAGGAAGTTATATGACTAGCACAAAAACCCTTTACCACTTAAATTCCACCCAAAATGTGAGGATCGCCCTTAGATTAGTAGATATTAAATCATTCATCTTTAATGCTTAGAGTGTGAACCGGTAGTATTATAGATTCTAGAACTTGTTTTGTGATGCATCCCGAGATCGCTAGTAAGACTACACATGTGTAGTTAGGAATAACTAAATGATAAGAGGCATTAGGATAACCCTTGTTTGATACCTGTAATATAATTACTTCTTCCACATCGGTTGAGTAATTCCCCCACACCTTTGCGTTGTACTCACTTTTAGTACACGATACCCCTAGTTAACCCCTCTGAGCCTATCCTTTTCGCGGTTCTATTGATTTTTTGGTTTTCCGGAATATCAATGAAGAGCATTGTTTACAATGTACACCCAAATCGCCTTAGCCTACCTTGTATGCACTCACTTTTAGTGCATTATTGTTATCACACTAAACCCTTAGTTCAATTATCTAGTTGCTTGCATGAGTTGCTAAGTCGAGTCATATCCTTTGTACACAGTTTTGGGACGATTGGGACTTATGGGAAAAGTTAAAGTTTATGAAATGACGGGAAGGGAACATTAATTAAAATTCCCTTATTTGCGTAATAATGTACTCCAAGTGTTTTGATCTTTTCAATTCGGGTCAAATTAGTGTTAGAGTAATAAAAACTCAAGTGTAGGGATGTGCCTATAAATCCCTATCATTTTGATGTTACCGTAGAGGATGGTAGAGTAAAAGTGTAAAAAAAAATAAAAATAAAAATAAAAAACATACGAGCTACCATCCTACATCTACCATTTAAATTTATGTTTGTGTATTTCAGTTATCTAGAGTTTAGAGTGTCGAGTCTTGGCTTAGCAACGCCATTCTTCGTATGCTTGTAACATAGAGATTTTTGACTTGCCACCACTAAATAGCCTATCCCACCAAACCCTTTGTTTCCCTACCGTAAGCCTAACATTACAACCCTTTAAAGACCTCTTTGATAGTCTTTCCTAGGTGCTTACGCCAAAGGGATGGAGGTTTGATCTAGTCTCAAGCCTATGGTAATCTATGTACTAGGACCGTTAATGAGTGTTTATCTTCCATTTCCAACTTGTTATATTTCATATACACCGAGATGAGTATCCAAACACACCCATGTGAGGTGCTAGTATGTAATTCCGTGCTTGTTGTGACTTTTCGGGGGCTCATATGTGTTGTGGATTGTTTTAAACCAATGCTTCATGACCCCTAACTTATAAATTAAATGGCTAAAAGCACATTTGCTTGAGGACAAGCAAATACCAAGTGTAGGGATATTTGATAAGGTTTAAAATGTACCTTTTTGAGGGTCGTTTAAGCCCTTATTTGATCACTTTTGTATCCGTTATTACTTAATATCGTTCCTTTTCACTTTTAGGTCTCTTGAAGGCAAATTGCTGGAATGGCACTTATTTGGACGAAAAACACGGATATACGAAGAAAAAGGCCAAAGTCAAGAATCGAGCCACTCAGGCTGCGAAATACAAGGGGCGGCGTCAGGTTCTACAAGTGACAGCGTCAGGTGTCATTTGCGACACAGTCGCATAACTTTTGTGAAGGGGCAGTAGCCAAATTGCTTATTTTCAAGTGACGGTGTCAGGCTTTAAAATAGTAGGTGCGTGCCGCAGACGGCCTAGATTTGATCCGACCCGGCGTCGGGGACGAAGGGGGCGCCGTCGCCAAGATAACGTGGCCAAGACGAAACCCTAATGACGGCTACCGGCAAATCACAATTCATAAGGTGACGCGTGCGATTGTAATCTTATATATAGAATCCGAATTTTTCAGTTTTAGTGTGTAGTCTTTTGGAGTAAAAACCTAAACCGAACCAAGGCTGTCTTGTACAGTATTTTAGGATTCCAAACCCTATCTTACAACAAGATAAGTGCTTTACTTCATTAATTCAATTATGTCTGCAATTATTTGTGTGTATGCTTGCATGTTCTCCATGTCCGGCGAATTTATTTGTGTGTTTGCTTAGGGAATATGAAACTTAATTATTAAATATTGATTGGTTGTCTCTTATCTTAATTGTTAATGATCTAGTAATGCGATAGGTCATTCGTTGTGTAGTTAATGCTTGATTAATCTTTGTGCACCTTAGACTATAACACCTAGAGTAGTTGTAGGCTAAACCACCCAAAGAGTACCTTAGAGTTAGAGACTATAATTCCTAGAGATTTTGTAGACGAGACCCTTTGCTAGTTTCAAAGAGTTAGGGATAAACGCATACCCTACGACTTTAGACACACAACGCGATTAAGAATAAGGACGTGACAATTCAACCATCAATAGGAGATAATTAAGGAGTAAGAAAACCTAAGTAAACACATTCTTAAACTATCATACGAGCACACAATAATTAGACATAGACTACCATCACCTTAGATTAGATAATTAGACTAGTAGAGTAATCGGTAGAAATACCAACCCCCAAATCCAAACCCCGAGATTCGTACCTTTCCATTTCTAAAAAACATAAAAAGATAAAAAATAATCTTCTTCAACCCCAACCTTAGCGTAGTAACTCCTCACTAGCATTCCTATTCCCCTAGAGAACGATATCAATACCCGTGGCTTACCCTAATACTACACTACAACGATTAGGTTCACTGCCTAGGGTGTTATAAAACTTGCTCGAAGAAAAGGAAGTTCCTTTGACCCCGAACGACGCGTGTAGCGTTATCAGTCTTACTGAGCTGCAGCGTGTTGAACGCGATACAATTGTTGTTCTTGAAGCTTTAATTGATGCCATTGGAGAGGGGATTATAAGATATTGGATTTCACAAACACACTAAACCATAATCATATGGGGCGTACAAGTTGTTTAGAGAGAGAAAGTTCTAGAGAGAGAAAGGGAAGAGAGTTGGGAACTGTGTGAAACAAAGAAAAATGGTATTGAAGCTCCAACCCTCTACCTTGGGATGTAGAGGGTATTTATAGTGTCTTACAAATAAACGCCAACTACGGGCTGTGGATCAGGCATACTGTGGGTAAAGACCCTGTCCGTCTTCCACGGTGTTACTTAGCAAACTACTTCCTAACATATTATGACTACGAATACGAGCTTTCTATCGAATACATATACTTGAGGTGACCGACTCTTTAACGACTGAATTTTCTAATTGCTAACAATCTCCCCCTAAGGGAGGTCACCTCAGTTTACAATGAATACAAACAGATATTAAATTAGATTGTTCTAGGATTCTTGATTAAGTCCTTTGCTCAGAAGCTCGTAGTCTTTGATTCTTCATGTTACGCATGTTTGGATAATTCCAAGTGGAGGTCTTTAACTGATCCACTTAATTGATGAGTTTTGAGCCAGCATTGAGATCATCAACTAACATGAATCTCTGACTCTTCCATTGTGGTGTTGGTATTATGTGATGTTGTGACATTTGGACTGACATGCTCACATTCTGGATTATGATATATTCTCATCAGAATGGTGGAAGCTTTTACTGGTTCATGATATTTGCAGCAGCATAGCAGAAGCATGGAGTGAAAGTATCAGAGTCGTTGAAGCACTTATCATGATTTCTTTAGAGATGATTGTGTAGTGTGAGCATCGCGGTGGATTGACCGCTTCATTCTGATCAGTACGCAAGCGTCGGGCATACCGCATACAATGAGTTAGCAATAAAGCCGCGAAAGTGTCTTTGATCACTTTCGTTGAATTGAGGTACACGGCCCACGGTTCCCGTTGATCAGTACAAGTACTGCCTGTGATCAGGTATAATTCTGAAGAATTTCCTTGCAGGGGTTTGCGGTCGCATGTTTGCTCTAGTTGTTCTCAAGAACGTCTCAAAGAAGACAACAGGGTGAGTGAACCACCAATTGAGATTCACTGATTGATGAAAAGAGATTTGAAAAACAATCGTGTCTCGCTCAATAGAAATTGTTTTTGCAATACAACGAAGGTTTTAATGAAAATCAATTATCAATCATAAACACCTTTTAATTTATGAAATATTAGTACAGTCGATGTGCTAAAGAAAAGAGTTTTTAAGCACAACGACCGGTTTTTCAAAGGTATCCGTCAATCCATAACCTGAACCAGGATTGATTCAAAAGATTGAATCGCCCCTTTGTTTCTGTTCAGTTGTCACATGGTTGATCTATTGGATAGATCTCACATGCCACCCACCAGGAGCTTGTTTGATGTTGGCTCCAGAAGGCTTTCCATCTTCATTGTGAATATGTTTGCATATCACTCAGATGTTCTGGCAATACCATAAGGATAATGCGTAGGACTCATAAGATATAATATCTCTTTTCACATTGTGTGAAACAGAGAGTCTTCAATGACCGTGTCCTAAAGAGATTTATTTGATGATCTCGTGGCTCTAGACTCAATTGTGCACATTTGGTTCCTATGCCGGAGACTAGGGAGAAGGTCTCCTTCTTCAATATTAACAAACTCTAAGAGAAAGTTGATAGATAATGTCGGTTCCCCGTGAGAATGAAATTGGGCCTTTTAAGAGGAACTTGAGTAGCTTGGGAAGTTTAGTGCAGTGCGTCACTGGGTCCATGACGTCTTGACTTCAATACCAGTGTTACCTTAGTAAACACTAGTAGCATATGTATTGAACCCGGTTTATGCCCTAAGGTTGAATTAATGGAGGGCTATTTCTTTTCACCCCTTTTCACATTCATTTCTTTTTCATTCTTCAACCCCTTCAGTGCTTACCGAGACTTCATAACTAGAACCTTGTTGGGTTTATTCCAGTACTAGCTCTGTCCTAGTCCGCACTCTTCCCATATCTCACATTTCTCCTTTTTTTCATCATACCTAAGGACTTCTACACTATCTAGTGGATTGTCCCTGGGTAGATCCCTCCGGTTCTGGCGGATCATGGGAACAAATACCTAACCTTATCATCCTTATATCACCATACATAAAGTAAAGTTGGTCGATCTATTTGGTATTGTTCATCTACCATTGGAACCAATTGAAAACCATTTTAAAATCAATCCAAATACTTATGATATATTATCAAAGCATTTTATACCTGAATTGTTTTTGATATTTTTGGAACAAGAGCTTCTCCTCAACATGTGCATCAATCATCATTTTGTAATAGAAATAATTTTCATCTTTGAGGGGTTGGCTTGCATTTAAGAGTAGTTATATAAAGAATGTGGTTTTCAAAATAGTTGCTCCCACTCAATATGTGCATAGAAATTTGAAAATGTTTTGCACATATTAGGAAAAGACTGCACATTGAATTAAATTGATCACGTTTCAAATCTTTGTGGTTTAAAATAGATGCTCCCCCTCAACATTTGCATGGAAAATTTTGAAATCGTTTGGCACATGTGGGGAGGAAAGCTTGCTAAACACTTATAAAACCAATTATCAAGTTATCAGTTTAAATCCAATTTAAATCACAAATTCTCCCCCGATCACACTTTCCAAATCCTTTGAGAGATGTGATCTCTATTGATTTAAATTAAATTTTGAGAGCTTTTGAGGAGAATAGTGACTTGCTTTAAAAAAACTTTTTAGCTGATAAGGATCAGATTTTCAGACTTTAAACTCCATTGATTAAACATGCAAGATTGTCTTTTGAAAACATAACATTAGCAAAGGTTTTAAATCAACTGAATAAAACATTATTCTTTTTGATTTTTCAACAATAAACCTTGCTCATTTACGTGTCAATTGTTTGAAAAATGACCTTTCAAAATAACCTTTTTAATTCGAATAAAATCATTCTCCCCTTCAATCAATGACACAAGTTGTTGATTGAGAGATAGAGATTTTGACAGATGAAAAGCACAAATGATTTACATGAATAATAGAGTACAAGGTATTTTCAAAGCAATTTAGTTTTCATTAGATGACAAATATTTTTCAGAAGAATCATTAGACGGAAAAATATTTTGAAAGAGAAACATTTGTCTTTTTGATGACAAACATTTTTTAAGAATCAGAGCATGAGATTTGAAAAATAAGATAAGGCATGGCTCTGTTCTTTTCTTTAAAAACGGGTTACTGCCTGAAATGACAATAAACCACCATTTTTCTCCGCCTAATTTTATTTTTTATTTTTTTTAAAACAAAACTATGTACATTCGAAGAACATCTAAAGACCCGTGACATTCTTTGAATGTCAACACAAAGTTCGTAGATGATATTGAATAAGGAAAAACATGACAAAATAACAATATTTTTGGAATTTTCAAGATTTTCTAATTTTTATGGATTTTTGAAAGTATTTTTTTTTTTTGGTTTTATAATTTTGTATTTTGGTTTTTGAATAAATATATACAAAGATATATGAAGGAAAACCTTTTACTCCTCTTCTTCCTCTTGAAGGCGTTTGAGTGTTTCCGGTTGTAAGCTCTTAAGACCAAGTCGTAGAAGGATAAACTCAAAACGTTCTTTAGGAAGGGCTTTGGTGAAGATGTCTGCTAACTGGTATTCAGGCCTCACAAAGTATAGTTCCACCACACCGTTTTCTACTTGCTCCTTGATGAAATGATGTCGAATGTCGATGTGCTTTGCTCTTGAGTGTTGTACGTTGTTGCATGAGAGAGTAATAACACTTTTATTATCTGATCAGAGGATTTTGTTGAATTCAAAGCCATAGTCCGATAATTGGGATCTCATCCAAAGGATTTGAGCACAACAAGATGACATGGCTATGTATTCAGCCTCTGTAGAAGTAATAGAAGTACTCATTTGCTTTTTGAAGACCACTCACAAGCTTATCACCCAAAACTGAGCACCTCCAGGGCGTGCTTACGTGTATCTTGACATCCTGCATGATCAACATCTGCATAGGCTTTTAGTGACATACCGGTGTCCTCCGGGATACCAAAGACCCATGTTGATGGTTCCTTGGAGATACCGAAAGACCCTTTTAACCGCTTCAAGGTGCTTTTTAGTAGGCTTGGTTTGATATCTAGCACACATGCATCAGGCGAATAAAATATCTGGTCTATTGGCTGTGAGATACATCAGGGATCCGATCATGCTACTATATTTCGTTTGGTCTACCATGATCCCTGAGTGGTCCTCATCCAGTTTAGTACGCTCTATCATGGGAGTGTCAACAGGGTCACTAGAATCAAATCCAAATTTCTTTAAAATCTCATTTGCATATTTAGATTGATTTATAAAAAAGCCTCTGGGACTTTGTGATATTTGTAATCCGAAGAAAAATGACATTTGTCCCATCATTGACATTTGAAATTTGGAACCTATTTCATTAGAAAAACGATCACATTCATTGGGGTCAGTCGAGGCAAAGATAATATCACCAACATATATTTGAATGTGAATTAAATGTTTGCCTGACTTTCTGGTGAACAATGTCGGATCAACTGCTCATTTGCTGAATCCAGTGGATAGAAGAAACTTTGATAGCGTATCATACCATGCCCTTGGAGCTTGCTTTAAACCATATAGAGCCTTCTTCAAACGATAGACGTGAGTAGGATGTTCTGGATTCACAAAGCCGTCAGGTTGGCTGACGTATACGACTTCTTTAAGATCTCCATTAAGAAACGCCGTCTTTACATCCATCTGATAAACCACCATGTTTTTACTTGCAGCATTAGCCAAGAAGATTCTGATCGCTTCGATACGAGCAACAGGAGTAAATGATTCTTCAATGTCAATACCCTCCTCTTGACGGTATCCTTTTTCAACCAATTGAGCCTTGTTCTTTAGAACATCACCATGCTCATCAAGTTTCACTTTGAAGATCCACTTTAGAGCAATGATCATAGCACAATCTGAAGCAGGTACTAATTCTCATACATCAAGTCGATCAAACTCGTGAATTTATTTTTGCATGGCATTGAACCAACTATCTTCACTCATGGCAGTTTTAACATCTTTTGGTTCGACCTTAGAGAGTACGGAGTTGAAGAAGCACCATAAGGCATCGATTGCAAGTTGTTTCCGTGTGGATCACGAGAGGTTTCCAATGATGTTGTCCAATGGATGATCATGCGTCCACTTTCTAAGGTGTTCATGTGGTTGTTGTTGAGGAACTGAAGTAGCAGAGTCGATTTCTTCTGATGAGGATGGTTCTGATGATGATTCAGGAGCAAATATGTTTTAAAATGGTACATCTTCAGGAGTAGTAAAGGGATTCTCTCCATCAAGGGTGCCAGAAACATTTCCATGATGTACACTCGATGATTGATGATTTGTTGATGAGATAGAGTGATCAGCAGCAGGCGCTTCTTGACTTAGTGTCATCGAAATTGAAGGGTTAACTTCATTGACAGGGATAGTAGCAGCCTCTGATGATGGAATTGACATTTCATCAGCATTTGGTTCATAGTGTTCATCAAACATTGAATCAAACAATTTCTTTAAATCATCTTCTGAAGGAGGTACATAAGGAGTTGCTGGAGAGGGATTAGAAACAAGAGTAGAACTGATAGGACTACTTGATGAAAATTGAGTTGCGGGTCCAGAATTGGTTTGTCCTGGAGACATTTGACCGGTCAGCTCATCGAACGTAACGTGAATTGTTTCCATGATATTTCGGGTTCTCTTATTGTAGATTCGGTAACCCTTCTTGTTTGGTGCATAACCAACAAAAACTCCAATATCTACCTTTGCTCTAAATTTACCTAAATCTTGACCGTCATTCGTTGGATAGCACAAAGCACCAAACACACGAAGATAGGATAAATCAGGTTTTCGTTTATGGACAAGTTCATATGGATTTTTTCCATGAGAGGTGTGTATAAGGGAACGATTTTGGGTGTAGCAAGCGGTGGCAATGGCTTCAGCCCATAGAAACATTGGAACCTTTGAATAAATTAGCATTGTTCTTGCGGCTTCTACAAGAGTTCGATTTAGTCTTTCAACTACCGTTACTGTTGAGGAGTTCGTGGAACACTTCTTTGATGACTGATTCCAACACTTTCATAAAACTGAATTAAGTCTTTGTTAACAAACTCTGTGCCATTGTCAGTTCGAACAATTCTGACTGTATTGTTGAGTCGAACTTGAAGCTGTTTGATTAGTTTAATGATGACATCAGGAGTTTCATCCTTTGTCCTCAAAAACTTTACCCAAGTAAATCGAGAATAGTCATCAACAACTACTAGAATGTAGTTCTTCCCATTTATTGTTTGCACTTTCATTGGTCCGCACAGATCCATATGAAGGGTATGAAGAACTTCCATTACTGAGTTTGTGGGTTTTGGTTTGTGGGCATATTTCATGCTTTTACCTAATTGGCAAGCTGAACAAAGATGATCTTTTTCATATTTTAATCTGGGTAAGCCTCTTACAAGATCCCTTCTGGAAAGGTTATTAATGGTGCCGAAGTTCAAGTGATTGAGACGTCGATGCCATAACCATGACTTTGTTTTAGAAGCCTTTGACAGCAAGCAGATTGGAGAAGACTTCATCATGTCTTCGATAGAGATGGTGTATAGGTTAGAACCACGAGTACCTCTTAATAATTCCACACCATCAAGTTCTCTAACGAAGTAAGTATGTTTTCTAAAGGCCACTTCTAGATCAGAATCACAGAATTGACCAACAGAGAATAAGTTATGACCAAGACCTTCTACGTAATATACCCTGGAGATAACACTATCACCACAACATAATCTCCATAACCCATAATTGCACCGAAATGATGTTCCGAATCTAACAGTCCGATGAATTTGCTCACGAAGTTCATGAGCATGAGCGGGCGGTCTCGGTCATATGCTTGGAAGCAGCCTGAGTCAAGTACCACAGAAGCGATTTGAGCGATCTGCGGTTGAACACAGACAAGAATGGATAACTGGATAATTGGGATCCCCATGCAAGAATGAGTTCCACTTGGTTAGTGATAGTGATTGGAACACCCACATCGAGTAGAAACAATGGATTCATTAGAAATAGATGCAGTGCTAGTGTCCGTATTTGAACTATTCAAAGTATGTTCACTTCTTAAGGGAATAGTTCTATCAGTAGGCATCCATTTTCTAGTGGGCATTGATTTAGCAACTTTAGAGCAAAGCTCATTAATCTTACGGCCAGTAGGTATCCATTGATAACCTATATTACTAAATTTCCTTCCGGTGGGTTTCCACTATTTTCTAACTTTCTTTCGCCTTTGCCTTTTAGCCTTCTTAGCTTGAGTTTTAACATTAACAGTTTTATCAAGGCATTTGACAGCATTAGACGTAACATTCACACCACATTCATGATTAGTAACAGAAAACAAGCAGTCATCATTACATGGTTTGCGAATAGTAGCAGAATTCGAATTAATTACAATGCGCTTATAGCTAATACTAGAATCAACACGATTCGTTTTATTCAACTCAGACTTAATATTCCTAGGGTGATCTTCTACTCTCTTCCAATGCACATTCTTAGCTTGCGAGGTCCTATCTTGCTTGGTATTGCCTAGAGGCTTTGACTCGCTTGCTTTAATGTCATGATTACTCTGTAGATGGAATTATGGGAACATTAGTAGGTTGATCTACTTTTGCATTCTGAACTAGATGTGCAGGGATCTGAACTACTTGAAGGCACATTAGTGTTCGCTTTCTTAAAGTTGGGCATAGAATGATTTGAATGCTTGGCACTAGGCATAGAACAAGGCATCACAACTTTTCCATTCGCACCTAAGGATTTAGGACATGTTGCAATTAAACATTCTAGCAGCTCCTGATATCGTTTGGCCTGAATGCAAGCAAACCTAATTTCTCTATCAAGAGGTTTATTAATGAAATCCTCTTCCACAATCTCACAGAGACATTCTAGGCTGTCCTTAAGGTGAGCACAATAGTTATGAAACACAGGTTCATTATTCCTAAGACGAGGAGGAATATATTTAACAGTCACAGAATATTTGCAGTCTGAGGATGACTTTGATGCAACATTCTCATTAAAAACAAGTGGCAGTTTCCCTTTTTCCTGACTCCTAAGATTCTCAATTTCTTTTTGTAAAGACGTTATTTTTTCGTTGTTTTTGTCACGAGTGAATTTCATTGAATCATATAACTCTTTAAAGTGTCGTTTAAATTTTTCATTTTCTTCAAGAAAACTCTCGTTTTCCTTTTGTAAAGCATTAACCAAGTTTTGAAGATGAAAAGTTTAGGAATACTGAGAATCTAAAGGAGGCATTTGGGAGCCAGTCACATTGTTCTTTTCACCCTTTAATTGAGATATTTGGGCTTTCAACTTTCTGATCGTGTTACAATGAGCTCGAATCTGTTCATCACGTTTGCTAATTTCAAAACTGCATCAAATTCAGGAGCATTCAAGGATGTCTTGATATTTGAGGTTTTAACATTTTCTTTCAGATGTTGATATTTTAATTGCAAGGCAAGATGCTCAACTTCCAATTTAGAAAACTGTTTCACCAGGTTATCATGATCATCCTGTTCAACTTTATCATGCAGTTTAGAGTTAGTTTTTTCAAGCTCAATGACACGATCATGGGAGACTTTCAGAGCAACAAATAATTCATGAAATTGAGAAGCATTAATGGAACAATTCGTAGCAGTGTAAAACACATCTTGAGTAATAGATACAGAAATAAGATTCTCATTCAAGGTATGCAAGTTCTTCCTCTCAATCTCATTATATTTTAATTCTTGCTCATAGTCACTAACCTCAACAATCATTGCATCAAATTCCTTTTCCATTTCGTTAATATCTGAATCCATCCCCTTTTTAAGACTCTCAAATTGATCTTTTAGTTGTTTAAAGAAACGCATGACCTCAGTTAAATAGCATTCTTTAGTTTGCTCAAAACCCCTTTCCCCTTCAGTTATCCCAGTGGGTGTGATCCTTTTCTTACAAGTTTTCTCAAAATCAACAAACAATTGAAAAATAACATATTGACTGATTAAGGTCTTGCTTTTAGTGGCAATAGTTCTAGGAACTAAATGCATTGGTGTATTCGGAGGATACACAGTCGCTAAAGGCATTTTCTTAACGGGAGGGTTTGTTACAACAAGATTCTCTGCTTTTTGCTTATCTAAATCCTTTTTCCAGAACAATTGTTCGGGTGTTAACAACATTTGAGGCTTAAACTTGTTCAAGGAAATCCAATTTTCCTTTTTGTAATCATGGGGTTTGATCGTTATGTTATTCTCTTTACATTCAGGATCTTTAAGCTTCTTCTTCATTTTCTCCCTAGATGCATCATCTAATTTTCTATCTTCCTCAGTGCACTCAACGCAACTAGGTTTCTGTCTAGGTTTAAGAATCTCATTGCCATCATAGATTACATTATAGGCAACTCTAGCCTTTTTAACAACTTCAGGATTAGGTTCCACAACAAGGGGAATGATATGCTTATCGCTTAAGACTTTATGCTTAGTGATCAAGTGAGCAGTCTGAATGGTGTTCCCTTGTACGTACAACTTATTTTCAAGCTTGTTTTTCAAAGTTTTTAGATTGGAAAAATTATTTAAAAGTTTTGATTCCTTAGCATTGAATTCTTGCTTAAGCATTTTAACATTTTCTTGAAGTTCTTGTTTTTGCTTAGCAGTTTTAGAAAGCTTTTCTTGTAAGGAGTTTAACTCTTGTTTTAATACTTCTTCTCTAAAATTACTTTTTCTAATAATTGTATGCATTTGGTCATCCATTTCCTGCTCACGGGTGGTTAACTCAAACTTAGCACGTTGTTCGTAAATAGCAACTTGTTCTTTATAGGCATTCAGTTCAGAGATAACAGAATCATCAGTGGCACATGCAATGTATTCATCAAAAACATAATCATTATTGACTGCAGAGGATGCATTACTTAGTACAACCTCACTTTCACTTTGCTTCACATATTGATCATATGGGACAGTATTGATATTATCCTCATCATCAATATCTGATGAAGTTGATGAGCAAAAGATGCATAATAAAGTACAATCTCTTGATGATTGATTCTTTGGATGGACCAGCTTGCTGTGATGATGAGACCTTAGGAGAGACCATTGGAGAAATGCTAGCCATGAAAATTATCTGTGCAGTAGGTTCATCATCGACGTCAGAGTCGTATGCATCACAGTCGGTGACTTGAAAGGCATTATGATGATTTGACCTATCTCTGGATCGGTTGCTCATCCACATCGCATCATATGTCTTGGCATTGCCCTCGAAGAAACAACAACTCCTCTTCATCCAACGCGCACCATTATCCTGAGCTTGTACGAGCAACATCTTGTCTCTGAAGTATTCTGCATTCTGTGGATGTTTTGGAGATGTGCAGTTCCTAGCAATGTGTCCCTCACCACCACAGTTGTAGCATTTGACTGGCTTTGCTTGTCCTTGATTTGGATTTCTTCCACGATTTTTATTTCCATCATAACCTCTACCTACTCCACCTCTTCCCAGTTCATATTGCCTTCCTTGAACTGGTTGCACCATAACTTTTCCATCTCTGACAACCGCATGATTGTGAAGGTTGGATGCAGTTCTGATCTCATTGTTAGTGTGAAGACTGTTGGTATGTGGACTGAGAGTCAAGTTTTGTTTAACCATAAGGGCCAGTTGAGTAATGAAGTGTCCCACGGCTGCATCAACATCAGCTTGTTTGAACCTTGGATCGGGAATGAGTTTGTGATTGCCATTACCCATGGGTATGACTTGAGATGCTTTGGTGGTAATGCCAACATTGGTGTAGAAAGCTGTAGAATCATTTGGTGAGCTTGATTCTCCCTGATTGGTTTTGAACTGATCTAGAATCCTTTTTTCAAACATAGCATGCCTCTCATTCTGAAGAAGGAAGGCATACAATTGCTCATAGTTTGTATTCTTTAGTCCTTTGGTTAGCTTCACAGAAGTGACAAATTTGTGCCACTCGGGATTCATGTTGTTTACAAACTTTGAATTCAGCTGAATGTTTGGCATGGTCATTTTGATGTTCCTCATGTCTTTCACAAGCTTATGGAATCTCACGTAGTACTCATAGACACTCTCATCCGGTTTCATCTTGAAGTGCTCAAACTCATCATACAGTTGTGATTCTCTGTCTTCCTTGGTTAATTCCGAACCTGAGAGAAGCATCTTGACATTATCCCAAACTGCCTTGGCTTCAGTGTTGTGATTGATAAGCTTGTAGATATCTTTTGGGAGACCACGAAGTATAATGTTAGAAGCCCGATATCATCATCGAATCTCTTTTCTCTTATCACTGAGCTCATCATACGTTTTTAGTCTGTTCAGTCCAAAGATCATTGTTCCATCAGCAGCAGTATCAATTATGTCTCTTGTAGTCTCAATCTGATAAGGTCCTTCATCAATTGATTTGAGAATGTTGACCCCATTTTCCTTTCCAAGACAGTACAATCGGATTCGTTGAGCCCATGAGTCATAATCAGTTCTGTCAAGCAAAGGTGGACGAGTATCGATCTGCTTGAACGTCCTCAGCTACAGAAGAAACGATAGTAGGTACGATGTTTGACATGATTACAAGTTCTACGAGATTTTACTATTCCTTGATTAAACCGGGAAATTGATTCTTTCACGGGATTTTACTAAACCAAAAGAACAACCGTAAAAAAATATAGCACGAAGAAGTAACAAGTCTCAATAGACAAGTAGCTAAACAGTCAACTCGCTTAGTTATCAACTCGCTAAACAACCAACTCGCTTAAAGAAACAAGTCGCTTAAAGAACCAACTCGCTTAATAGCCAAGTCGCATATAGAGACAACTCGCTTAATAGCAAGTCGCAATCAGAGACAACTCGCTTAAACACCAAGTCGCTTAAACTAACTCGCTATCTGTACAACTCGCTTAATAGCCAAGTCGCTTTAGAACTCAAGTCGCTTAAATAAACAACTCGCTTAGAACCCAAGTCGCATAAAGAGTCAACTCGCTAAATAGCCAAGTCGCATATACCAACTCGCTTCCAATAACAAAGCAACTCGCTTTGAAGAAACAAAAGTCCGAGACTCAACTCGCTTAGTACCACTTTCACAAATAACCACTTTATCAATCAAAAACAACCAAACCACAATGATTTAAGCCTTTCAATTCAAAACATAAACACATATGATGATCCTAAACACAAAAGTACAAGCAAAATTCAAACTTTAACACTAGAATTTGTCCAAATGATTCAATCTCTCCTAAACACTTAAAACCCCAAAAACCTTATGAAATCCACCAAAACAAAGAGCATGAAAGATGAGTGATCAAACCATGGCTCTTGATACCAATTTTAAGATATTGGATTTCACAAACACACTAAACCATAATCATATTGGGGCGTACAAGTTGTTTAGAGAGAGAAAGTTCTAGAGAGAGAAAGGAAAGAGAGTTGGAAACTATGTGAAACAAAGAAAATGGTATTGAAGCTCCAACCCTCTACCTTGGGAGGTAGAGGGTATTTATAGTGTCTTACAAATAAACGCCACCTACGGGCTGTGGATCAGGCATACAGTGGGTAAAGACCCGTCCATCCTCCACGGTGTTACTTAGCAAACTACTTCCTAACATATTATGACTACGACTACGAGCTTTCTATCGAATACATATACTTGAGGTGACCGATTCTTTAACGACTGAATTTTCTAATTCCTAACAGGGATAGATGTGAAGGATAGGCAGGCAGGGTTGATGGAGGTTGAGGAGCAACCGTCTGATGGTTAGTGTGGTTTTTAGTTTATTTCTTTTGGTGTTGACTGTTTAGAAGCTAAGGTTAATAGTTGTCTCTAGTCGTCGTTCAATGGTTAGGGGTTTTTGTGGATGATTATGGTTTTAGCTGTGATGATCAGGTCGTGTGTGGTTTAAAGGTGGATGCAATCAACAAAATATGCCTTTTTTGTGCTGTCCATGGTAGTTCACCTCTTGTAATCAACCAAATGTAATTAACGTTTAATCAATGAAAAATTATCAGTTTAGGTTTATTGTAGTTGTGCTTAAATTTATTCCATGTCTTTTTTCATACTTTGGTACCTAAAGCTTACCATTTTTTAGCATTGGCATAACGGTGACACTCGTCGCGTGTTGATTTTGTGGTGTTATAGTTTTTATTACCGTTTGGGGTTTTTGCAATTGTGCCATTTGTTATGCAAACTCTTTGCATCTGTTCTGGATCCTATTGTTTATCATGGATTTTTTATGCTTATGAGACCGTTTTTTTCTTTTTGTTCTGATGTACTATTGTTAGTACTATACCTGTAGTTTACCTTTTTTTTGTGGAGTGCTATAGTGTTTTTTTGCCAGTGCATTTTTGCACGCCTATTACCATTAGTGTTAAATACTGTGGTACCTTTGTAGTGTATAAAACAGGGTTCTTGTGTTTTCTTGGTTGTGGTTTATCTCATTTTAGCTCAATTGTATACGCACTTAGATGTCGCGTGGGGATTGCTTAGGTAAACTTGGATTCGCTTGTGATAGCGATGTTTTGCAAGACCAGATGTGCCTTTTCTTTGAAAGGGAGGTGATAGCAGCGCGTGAGTGGGAGAGCATGGTGCGTGGACGCTGCCTTGAGATCGGAGCACGCATAACGTACTTGGAGGACTTAATACAGGAGGTTGCTCAGGAAGGTGACGACCTGGTTGGTACCAATTCGATAACTTTCCTGGGGCAGGTCTAGTCGCATGAGCGTTCTAAACAGAGAACGTTGCAGGGTATGTTGCGTGAGGCGCACGCTGCCCTTCGTGCTGCAACGGGGTACATTAACACCATTCGTCCACTCTGATAATCCTGAGCGTATTTGCGTTGCTTGTCTTTCAGTTTGGCTTATGTGTCGTAGTTGTTGCTTTGTTTGCGATTGCCTTTGCAGCTTGTTTTTGGTATGTCCTTACAATATCTTGTCAATAAAGTTTTTCCTCTGAGTTTGTATTCAACTGTGGACAGACGCTTGTTTATTGAATAAAAATGTTATGGTTTATGTTGTGTTAACGTTTAAGTTTTGCATTACCTATGTGCACATCATACAAATTTTTGTGGAGCTGTATAGTCTTTTGTACACTCGTACGCGATTCGCTTCTTCTGATACATTGTTGGCTTTCTAGGCGTTATTGTGTTGACTCGATTGGTAAAAGAATACTCATGTCTAGCAGTGCGTTCTAGCAGATTCGTGCCCAAACGGATAACATATAATAATTGTTATTTTATTGCAACTAAGGTGCAAACAGTTTCCAAAATTTGTACACCGGTACAGTGTGTACAGCATTGTATAAGTTTGTTTCATTACAACATGACCATAGACACTTTTTTTAGGCAGCGCCCTTTTTTTAGTACACTAATGATTCCTACACATCACATCTAGTAAGTAGTTTAGCTAGAGGTTTTGCAGTGGTAACCCAACTGCATTACAAAAGACATACATTTTTCTATCGCTGTTATTTTGCTGGTGGGTGTCCACCAGTCTCACTTTTCTGCCTCTTTGCAACATGGGTGTCTTCAGGTTCCGATGGGCCTGTAAATAACTGTTTGCGAGCTGCAGAAGGCTCTGTAGGTGCAGCAAATTCACTCTTTTCCAAAGGGTCAGCTGAAATCGGTGGCGGCGTGAGGATATCTGTTAGAACTTCTACGATAGAGTTTTTTTCTGGGGATACCATTACTGATGTTGACGACTCTCCCGCGTATGTTGACGGTAGCAAAGGCTGTGTTGCATCTGTTACGTTGTCGAGTATTAATCTTGGGGCACCCCTTTTGCTGCCGCTACCAAAGTGAACTTCGAACCTGTTTTTGTGTTTTTCAAGTCCTTGATGATTGGTGGTAATTTCCTTGGGTTTGGATCGGGAACGTAGCTCAAAACCTCAGAGCATATAGGCAACAGGGCGTGTGCTTTTGGGCTATACTACGTTAGTGAAGCCTCACCGGTTACGTCTGCAATAGTAGTTTTGAAACAGTAGTTGCGAAGAGTGTACATTTAAGTAAGTCTAAGGTATCGATGCACGTTAGCAATCTGGAATATCTAATATCATATAATTATTTGCACCTGTGATTTGGCACAACGGGTATCCTCGGATGCTGGCAATGCCAATGAGGCCTATTTTCCTCAATGTTTCTGTTGTACCTTTTGCAGCCGGTTGCTGTACCAGTCCATTTCTTCATCTATTTTTGTTATCACAACCTCCGTGACGAAGTGCTGCCTTTGCTGTTTAAACGGATAGTTAGTTTACGCATTCAGGGTTATCTAATTTAAAGTGTTGCTATTATCTTTCCATTAGCATTTCTGACTAATTTGTAATAGCGTTGCTATCTTCACAGGTTCCTCGACTAAACCCTCTTCATGCGTTTGTTGATGCAATGGCGGCAACATTAAAGGGGCAGTGGTGCCTAATAACCCAGCATAACTGGTTGATCTATTAGTTAGAATAGGTATTGATAAGCGTCCGTGGAACGTTATGTGAGCATCTATCAAATGTTAAAACTTACAAATTGCGTATTTCATTTGCTTGCGGGACATCTGGATTGAAATAATAACGCGTTGCCAGTGTTGCTGATAACTGCATGGTACAGCCAAAAGTCTTGACTAAACATGAGCTTACCACCATTATAATAGGTTGTTCCAGTGGAATACTTATTTCTGTTTCAAACTTAGTAGCCATGTCGTTCTAGAGGCTCAATGTAACGCTATTCCCACTGTTAGAAGGTTCGAGTCAGTGAAGTTGTATACGGATATTAATCTATGTTTGAAGGTGACAGTTTATGATAAGGTTTTAAAATGTACCTTTTTTAGGGGTCGTTTAAGCCCTTATTTGATCACTTTTGTATCCGTTATTACTTAATATCGTTCCTTTTCACTTTTTAAGTATCTTGAAGGCAAATTGCTGGAATGACACTTATTTGGATGAAAAGGCTCGAATATACGAAGAAAATGGCCAAAGTCAAGAATCGAGACACTCAGGATGCTGGAACTGAAGGGGACGGCGTCAGGTTCTACAAGTGACGGCGTCAGGTTCTACTAGAGACGCCGTCGGACAAGTTTTGTGACGACTCAGTAGCCAAATTGCTCATTTACAAGTGACGACTTCAGGTTTTGAAAGAGTAGGGCGTCGTAGCTTAGACGACCTAGATTTGATCCAGACGACGTCAGAGACTGAAGAGGACGGCGTCACAAGCATAAGGTGAAGCCGTAGCAATACTAACGTGGCCAAGACGAAACCCTAATAACGGTGAGCCGACGGCGTCACAAATTAAAGGGTGACGCCGTCGCATGTGTAATCTTATATATAGAATCCGAATTTTTCAGTTTTCAGTGTGTAGTCTTTTGGAGTAAAAACCTAAACCGAACCAAGGTTGTCTTGTACATTATTTCAGGGTTTCATACCCTATCGTACATCAAGATAAGTGTTTTACTTCATTAATTCAATTATGTCTTCCTTTGATTGTGTGTATGCTTGCATGTTTCCCATGTCCGGCTAATTTATTTGTGTGTTTGCTTAGGTAATATGAAACTTAGTTATTGAATATTGATTGGTTGTCTCTTATCTTAGTTGTGATTGACCTAGTATTGCGATAGGTCATTCGTTGTGCTAATAATGCTTGATTAATATTTGTTGAACCTTAGTTTATAATCACCTAGAGTAAATGTAGGCTATACATCCAAAAATACCTTAGAGTTAAAGTTTATAAATCCTAGAGATTTTGTAGTCATTAACCTTTGGTAGCTTCAAAGAGCTAGGGATCAACGCATACCCTACGACCTTAGAAACACAACGCGATTAAGAATAAGGACGTGACAATTCAACCATCAATAGGAGATAACTAGGGAGTAATAAAGCCTGAGCAAATACATTTTCAACTATCATACGAGCACACAACAATAGACATAGACTACCCACACCTTAGTTTAGATAATTAGATAAGTAAAAGTAATCGGTAGAAATACCAACCCCCAAATCCAAACCCCGAGATTCGTACATTTCCATTTTCTAAAAAACATAAAAAAATGATAAAAAAATAATCTTCCTCAACCCCAACCTTAGTGTAGTAACTTCTCACTAGCATTCCTATTACCCTAGAGAGCGATATCAATTCCCGTGGCTTACCCTAATACTACACTACAATGATTAGGTTCACTGCCTAGGGTGTTGAAAAACTTGCTCGACGAAAAGGAAGTTCATTTGACCCCGAACGACGCGTGTAGCGTTAACAGTTTAGAAATACTTACTTTAAATTTTGTATCTCAACATTCTTACTGAGTATGCGATTCGTTGTCGAGCTCCCAAATGATTTCATTATGCCGACGCTCCGAAGAACCCCTATATAGTCTACAAATACATATACATATTTTTGTACGCATTAAATAAATAGCCGCTTTGTTAATGTAGGGTATCATGGTTATGCAAAAATGATACCTGTGAGTAGTACATCACGCACGTTAGCTCTTGTTGCAAGTTGGTTGTAAGCGATGAAATTGAAGTAATGATTTGGGAAGCCATCGTCTCCAAGATGACGTACGTTGATATACTTGCCAAGCAACAGTGTAGTGTTATTGTTGAGTGTGCGCTGCCAGGAGTCTGTGTTTTTGCAGCCAAACCTAGTGATTTTATAACATGACCCGATCTGCAAAGCTGATTTAAACTGCTGGATATCTCGAACTTCTACGTTTGCTTGAATAGCGTTTCCCTGCAGTGTACATACATTTTGCGCTTATTAAGATGTTAGTTTCATAAGTGAAGTAGTGTTTTGATATTTTGTAACTTACGCGTTTGTCAAGTAATATGAAACATAGTCCGGTGGGGTGTGGATTCGGGACATTTCTTGAAATCCATTTGCGATAAACTTTCACACGCAACTCTTTCTGGAGGTCCTGTGGTTGAACATTTGTAATGTCAACCACGCTACTTTCCTGTAGTACAACCTTTCCTTCATATCTGGTACCATTGGTGACACCAACTTCAATAATTGCAATTTTTAGAATGCCTTATTTTGCTTCAGTATCTTCAATACTGGTGCCAACAGGTTCAGAAACTGTATGCTTCCATTTTTTTTGTATCAGTTGTAGTGATAGCAGCTTCTACAGTAGTGTCACCTGATTTATGAACGTCGATTTCCTCAGCGGCTAGGTCTGGTATTGCAGATTTCTGTATCTCTTTGGTATCGCTTGTAGCAGCCGTAGCTGCTGTAGTCCCCTGTGTTCGATTTGTTTCTAGCAACTCATTTTTTCCTTTATCTGCCATAGTTCTGCAAGCTATATAAATGGTGATTAGCAAACATTTTATATCACAATATAAGCCTATAGAAGAATCCTTACAGTCCTCGCAGCAAGTAAACACGTGCACATGCTTGCAAAGTCATCAAAGGATACCAATGGTTAACTAATATGCACATATGGGATTCTAAAAATTAGCAAAACCGCACATAAAATTTATGATGCAATTACATGCCTATGTCGAGAGCATTACATGATAACAAATAGGGAATACCTGCATTAGCTAACTATTTCTAGTATGGTGTTCATACTAAGATAGCCTACTGTAGATCTATTAAGACGCATAATTTTTTACTTTTTTGAGAAAATCTTTGTACCCTATATTTTTGGTTGTGTTAGGTGGCTGTTGCGGATGCGGTTCTATGACAATCTTTAGGCCTTGCGGAGATGTAGCTCTCGACTACGCTACATACAACTGCTCGTGGCCAAATATCGGGTCTGGTAAGTAAACCCCTATGCTAGCTAATGACTGCCCTTGGCTTTTGTTTATCATCATCGCATAGCATAGTTTTATCAAGAATTTTTTGCGCTTGAAAACGAAAGGAAGCTTCTCTTCTTTGATAGTCAAGAGTATACGCGGAAGAAACACTTTTTCACCAATTCGAGTGTCGGTTATTATCTTCGCCTCGATCACTCTGCCTAAAAGTTGGGTGATAATCATACGGGTACCATTACACAAGCCTCCAGTTAGATTCAAATTTCTTATTAGCATAATCGGAACGCCTATCTTTACCTCCAGTAAATGCGGAGGAAAACCTGGAAAGTTCATGGAGTTGAGATAGTCTACTGATATAAAAAGCTCAGTAGCACCACCATCATTTTCTATAGGCACCGCATTGTCTGCACTCATATAAAACTCAGATGGCCTAGATATCCTTTCAAGTATTTTCTTATTTATTATGTCAGCAGTTTCATTCTTAGGGCATACAATCGCTTTATCCTGAAAGGTTGTGACCATTGGGGCTCGTAGTGTTCACTATCGTATATACACTCGATAAGTTCCTCTACCCCATCATTACCCGAACGAAGACAATGACTGTCTTGAATGCGAACCCAAGAGGTGTTCTCTGGATCTTCCAAATCCTCTGTAACAATATTCCCGTCTCTAATATTCAAAAGCCATTTGGAAAACAGGCTGCATTCTACTCTCTCTTCGCGTGACATACCCGGTCTCTGCAACCTCATGTTCTCAAGCAGAAAATACACTTTGAACCGGACCCACAATCTTGACTCCGCTATGGAGGCGGCAATTATAGCATTCCTGGAAGCCCTCTTTTTTACAGGCAACGTCTGACGAAAATCACCACCTATCATTATTGATTTACCTCCAAATACTGAGTTCGGCCGGTTGAGGACGTCTCTCAGAGTTCTATCAAGTGTCTCAAAGCATCTTTTTTCATTCATGGGTGCTTCATCCCATATCACCAGTTCAGTACGTGTTAACAATTCACTTAGCTGTGTGTTTTTCTTTATTGCACACACTGATTCTTCAGTGAGGTTTAGCGGAATTTTAAACCTCGAATGCGTAGTCCTCCCTGCCGGCAACAACAGTGATTCAACTCCAGAAGACCCTACTGCTAATACTATTTTACTCTCAGCTCTAAGCGTCGTGATAACAGTCTTCCATAAAAAAGTCTTACATGTGCCTCCGTGCTCGTATACAAACATCAACTGTTATGTCTCATTAAGGATAACATGTATAATGGTATCAAACACCCGACGCTGTTCTCGATTTAGTTGTGGAATTAACCTTCTACTTTCCGCAGCCAATTCAACCCTATTGTAAATTGTTTCCTCCATAACCGTATGGTTACTAGATAAGTCTAGCAAACCTTCTGGCGGATTTGGAAGCCTAAAATCCCTTAGAGTCTTTCCATGAATGGCAAGCAACGCGTGCAGTTCATACAAAACGCCACCTTCTAGTTCTGGGTCATTAACAAACAATGGATGAATATGCAACAACTCTGCTAATATGCGTGGGATGTCATCCGACATCTGCCTCCAAATCATTTGCCAAAGATTTACTGGGTTCGTGATGTCTGTGAATAGCAAAACCTGTGAGAACAACTCTCGTAACTGTAACGAAGTGGCGGTTGCATAGCTCTCTTGCATTGCTGTAATCCACTCCTGGTCATTTTGTAGTAGACCCATTGCTTCACAAGCCTGTCTGATACTTGGAAATGAAGTACAACCTTTCTGATGACACAAAAAGCATTCGTTGATAAAAGAGGTCCCCTGCAGTCGGGTGGACATAGGTCAAATGGCCGATTGATTGGTTATTGAGGCCACATCTTGGGGACCATGTTCTGTCACCTCTACACCAAACGAACTCAGATGGAAACTGCAGGTATGTAAGGTGCCTACCTATTGTCATTGACTCATTGTATGCTAACCACTCAGTAAGATTCGTTTTGTGGGCACTCGGGTTGTCAAGCACCGATTGGACCGTTTGTCTAGCACGGAAGGAAACGTGTAGCATGTTTTCCAAATGAACGACCAAGATTTGAACTGCTGGTTGTCGATCATGGATGTCAAAGCCAAAGATTCGCTAGCAAGCCTCATGGGGACCAATGTCACGCGCATCAACAAAGTTCTTAATTTCGTCAACTTGGCCACTTCTATTATCATTTGGCGCTGCAGCATTAGTGAACCCCTATGGTGCCTGCCTGATCTGCCTACTAACCTGAGCCACTATCCTATCCGTTCCTTTTGAAATATACTTGAATAGGTACTTTATCAGCATCGTCCACCCACAGTACTCAACGTTAATGTGTGCATAAAACTCCATAAACAACCTGCGACTATATGGCACCACATACGCGTTGTCCAATCTAACACCGTTGCGTATTACATTTATCTCTACATCTCATCGTTTGTAATGCACGTACCCTGCCTTGTCTATGAAGGTCACGTCACGATACTCTTTTGGAAAACTTGCACTCTGTCCTGGTACTCATACATTGTGCATTTGGAAAAGCAGCACCACATGGACCATGAACCATAAACTCTGATACAACTCTAAATCCCTCTGGATCTTCATACCTATTAGGCAGTTCTGCACTAATGTACCTATCTACATCCTTCGGCTGTTTAGTTTCTGCTCGTCGTACCGTCCACAATAGGATATGACAGTGCGGTAGACCCCTTTTCTGGAACTCCGCGGTATACAAAACTGGAAAAAAAACATTTACACTCCGATTACCAAATTGAAAATGATTCCTGTAAATATAAATAATGCTAATCACATATTCATTGTGTAAGCTAACATACTTGCGGTCAAAGTTGCAAAAGGTCTAGAATCACGGAGATACTTTATCAACGAATGGATTTTGCGCTCAAAGACCCAATCAATAACATCCGGCCTATCTGCTGCAGTCAAGTGCGGATACGCCATCATGTAATCTTGTATTTCCTGCCACTTAGTGTTACATGTGAACGTAACAAAAAAAGCTGGGTTGCCATGAACTCTACAAATGGCCAAAGCTTCTAGATAGTGGCTATACATATACCGAGGCCCTCCAGTGAACGACGATGGCAAGATAATCCGTGACCCCACATCTGAACCATCAATATATCCCCTTGATACTGCATCATATAACCTAGAAAGATAATCACCTCGTATATTGGATTGGTTTTTCCGAACAAAATCCATCCTACTTTGCTCTATACTACAATAAGCTGTCACCACGTATTGCTGGAAAGACAACCACCTCTACTCAATAAGTTGTAGTAACCTACCCTATCGTGTAATTGATAAAAATAAAAAGCTTTCATAGACATTCTTTTTCCCCTACGTGCAGGTTTGTCAATATTACGCTACCACAGGTCCATATGATACCCATGCTCCCCAAACAGGAAAAGCAATGGAAATTGACTTGCCATGTATATGGCATGCAACTTGTTAATCCTTTGTGGTTCTCCGGAATGGCTTTCCAATATGACATCAAAATCACTCTCTGTCTCTTCAGTATCGTCAAAAACTAAAGCACCTATTGCATCCACGGTTGGAAGTTCATACTGAGGCACTTTGCCATTATTGAAAAGTCTCACTTTAAAAGGTGGAACGTCATGCTCCTGCAGCTTGTCTCTTGCAGTTCTAAAAAGCTGTACCAATGCATTATTTTCATCGAGGAATCTAATAAGCCCTTGCACAATATCTGCTCGGAGCAGATTTCTTCCACCCTCAGTAAAATGTTCAAGCCTATTTTGTACCTCATGTTCAGTGTCGTAAATATATAGTTGTAAAAACCTAGGAGACGCTCCAGGAACCGGGCACAACCTACCTATGCGATGATATATCTGACTGGATACCTTAAAAACATAAGGTCCTCTACCTACGTTAACAGACTCATCGATAGTAGCACCCAAAGAGGTCATTGTAAACATTTGGTTGTTAGCACGGATGTTTTCTAGAAAATGGTTATTAGAAAACAATTCCTGCACGAAGGTTGGATATTCCCTAACCGTATGAAGCTTCACCCTTCCTTCCAAACAACAACAATTATATAAAGGACCGGTTGCATTAGTTGAACACGTTAGCTTTTCCTCGTCCCAGAACACTGCTCTACAATAACAGCATACACGGTTGCACGGGCCAAACTGTTTGTAGTCAACAGACGCACCCGTCAGGAAAGAATATCATTACACAAAGGATACAAAACGAATAGACGTGCACACATACAACAAATTAAAAATAGCACAACAAAGCACAATACTAGTTCTACTCGTACTACTCCTAGGAGTACGCCATGGTGGACTCTGCGCATTACCTATAGGTACCGCATTCCCGGTAGAAGTATTAGAACGTCGAGTTCTCCTAGAAGGCCGAGCACTAACGCTGGTAGAATGCAATTGAACGTTACTTTGGAAATCTGTGTCTTCAGGGTTGGCACCACCAAGGTCTAGACAACTAGCTTCAGCAGTCTGCAACCTGGTATCTAATGCTATTCTTCGCCTTTAGGAACCTCGGGCTGGTGAACCCCCCGTTCCCATAGCATTGCCTTCATTACGTATACCACCGTGGATGTGACTAGAACCTTCAGTGTCAACACCACGATCGCCTATATGAGCATCAAAACTGTTTTCCCTAGAATTCCTTTCACGTGCACCACTCACAGATAAATCACCATCACAAGATTGTGAAGGACCAACAGTCTCCAACGATGCATAAACTGTTCTCCCACTGGCGAAGTCTAGCACGACTGCAGAGCTACCTACCCCTATAATAACCATCATGACAACACATTATTATTCAAATCATTATACCATGCACCAACCATAAGTTCCTTCAAAGAAACAATGATATGATAATCCAAATAACAACATGTCAAAAACTGAGACCAAGGTATACTGTACTTACCTGAGCATAACGTGTGTGCCTCAATGTTACTGAAACCACGTGAACTTTCCGCACCAGCCAAGGCTACATCCTCTTGAAACATTTTGAAAAAAATAGGTCGTTAGAAAATGCTAGTAAAAACTTCATAACATAAGGATGAGCAGCTATGCTGGCCCAAGGTTTACCTGAACAATACGGCATTAACCTCCTCCTTTTTTCAACGTTGGGCAATGGCTGTGACCGAACATCACAGCTTCTTCTAGTTCCCCTTCTACCACGGCCATCACCAGGCCTTTCATTATTCAAGGACGAAGACCACTGGTTGGCTATGAAATCCCCCAGATCATCATTTCCCACGGCCGTGTCAGCTACATGCATTCCAACACCGGAAGCGCCACAGTCACCACCACCTTCAGGTATTTCATAAAACGCCGCTCCCAACCGAAAATCTAGGTTGAGTGCGAAACGTTGTTCTCCTGCAGTTCATAACGTAGTCACAATTAAAATGGAATGGACAATGGCAAACAATATCATAGAAACATTTCAACACAATAAGAAACACGGTATACTATAGAGGCACACAATTACTTACCTTCACGCCGTTCAGGCTTACGATGAACCGACGGAAACATAGAAGCACCAACAGGCACGCTTGCTGAAAGAGCAGCGACTGAAGAATCATATAAGTCCCCAAAATTTAAATCAGCATTGACCAAAGGGGGAGAATGTGGTCTCGAATCAATCCTAGGCATCTTCTCAACTGCTAAGTGGTCCAAAGCATGGTTATATTCTTTGCCAACCTTCCTCTTAACAACTTCATCCCGACGAAGCTATTGCTCAACATGCAGTGAACCGCATCCTAAACCACTGGCAATGCTGGTAGTATGCTCAAAATTACCCGATTCACCCAAACCCACACCACCAGGCCTCAAGAAACAACTTTCCAAAGCAACATTCGGAGGACCATCAATACCAACACCCAATACCTCAAGTTCAGCACCACTAAACGATGCCGATTTTAACTGTTCCTCACGTGAATCCCTAACACACTCTCTTGCCTCCACACTTTCAAAAGAACTACTATCAACACCTATCTTTTTACACACTCTACTTTTTGTTCTCATAATAATGACCTTTATAGAGTTAATTAAAAGAGTAAGACCACTGTACCTAAATGTAAGCCAAAAAGAAAAACATAACAACTTGAACTATCCACGACACTTCGAAACACATAAAAAAATGCAACGACAGCAAAAAAACACCTCTACCATCCGAAGAAACAACTAACAATAACCCACATACACCAGAAAAGCACAGGAAAGTAAACAAACGCCACAAGTTTACACAAAGTAATAAAGGAACCCCCCGCCATGCATTTTAAACATAACAACATATTAAAAAACGCATGCAAACACATAAACAAAAGGAAAACAAATTTTGGAACTTCACTTTAACCACCTAGGCAGACTAACATACAAACGAACGACATGCAAAGTAGTTAAATCATAGGTAACCATATGTAGTCTGGACATAAGCATCTAGACATCCTAAAATGCAACACAATGAAACTGCTACAAACACATTGAATATGGCAACACTAATAATCCTAGGAAGAACAATAACATGCAACGAAACCCTAGAAACCTGCGAGATCCTAGCTACCTACTAAATTTCCGGTAGGTGAAGAAAGGTGAGTGTAATTGTAAAACCAAGGCAGGTGAAATGTTATACTATACTGCTTCAATAAAAGGGCTAAGCCCACAACACGGAAGCTCACGATACTTTATAATAGTAAAGAATAAATACTAGCCGAGTAAGAGAGAGTGAGGGTCTTTGTACATGCAGGAATGATGATGTCAATATGGTGTTGCGGGAAAGCTACCGGAACCCAAACAAGCACATACAACGAACATTATACATTTGGAGTGTTGTGAAACGAATCCACTAAGCGGGTAGGGAATTGCAGGAACGTATATATCTATTTTTATCGCCGCCATTATGCTCGGGTATCCAGCTAATGATTACATAAAACAACCACCATGGGCCCAAAACTTGTTTTGTCTTTTTAACTTAACCTTAAATGGTTTCTCATTCAAACTCAAACATTCACGTCTATAACAACCCGTAAAATTTCGGATTATTATAATAATATTTATCACGTCAGAAAATTCAAATCAATTAATTTCTGACAAAATGCCAATATCTAAAATTTAAAAACGAGAGGTCATTTCGTTTTTTTGGAGATAAGACACCGCACATACAATACTTGCCCACAAAGTATATGTGAAATTTATTATTGTCCAAGTTAAAATGTAAGCATACATAAGCTTAATCCATTATTCCGTATACTGCAGTGCAGTAGCACACAAAACTAAAAATAAATAATGAGACAAGTGAAATATACTTATTTTATCATTCAAGGATAATTTACGGAAGAAAACGAGAAGTTATCTCGTGAATCTAGAAACTCACGACACCGCACGCATACCGACACCAAATTAATATCGGCAAACAACTATAATCAAATTTCAACATAATAAAATGTCATATTATTACATTTAAGAAATCGTTTCCGAAAATATAATTTCTATATTTCTCGGGTACTGGGAAGGTACGTTTACTCGAGGATTCGACAAAACACGGGGTACAATTTATACAGTGTTATAATAAAACAAAAGAGATAACACCTATCTCTCCCTCTCTCCCACGTTTATCTGTCCCTTCTCTCTCCCTCTCTTGTCGACAAATGCAGAAGAAAGACAAACGCCAATATAGGTGATTCTTCCTCTTTTTGAAGTCAATCCCATTTCTACCTCTATCACCATCCACAAATAAACCCTACCCTCCTAGACATCACGTGAATTAAGAGCATGGCTATGGAAGAAAGAAACTTGAGCTAAGGAGGGTGAACCAACACAACCAAGGAGAAAAAGAGGATTCAAGACTTTCCCTTTGTATGTCTATAAATAGGCACGAGTTCATCACTACTGCACCCATCTAACAATGTCAATTAGGGTTCAACCAATTTAGGGTTTCATCAAAACAAAGGGATTCTTAAAATCAAGATGGGGGTTTGTTAATTCAAACCATAATTGGACCATTGGAGGGTTCAATTTCTCAAGAAGCTGGAAATCCATCCGAATGGTCTCCTCGGATTGTTCTTCCCCACTCGACAATAATCCTCAATTTGTAAGATTTTGTATTCCATTTTGATGAATAAATTTCTAAGTTGTAATCATATAGATATGAGTTGTCGACACAAATAGAAATATGTAAATAGTGACAATGTTGTTATGGTTGAAGTAATAATGTTAAAAATTTGAGATTTGTTATCTCTCT
This sequence comes from Chrysanthemum makinoi, assembly GCA_910596185.1. Taxonomy (NCBI): domain Eukaryota; kingdom Viridiplantae; phylum Streptophyta; class Magnoliopsida; order Asterales; family Asteraceae; genus Chrysanthemum; species Chrysanthemum makinoi. The sequence continues at coordinate 191,439,418 of OU343218.1, read as the reverse complement.
TTCCTTTCGAAACTGATATATTGAATTTGCTAATTTGTTGTTGTTTAGTGTGTGGAAAACCTTCGAAAGAATAACAATTAAAAACATAGTATTGGCACTAATCGAAAACATATCTTGTGACGTTAATCGAGTCTACCATAGGGTCGTTAGGAAAGTTTTACGAACGGGTCAGGTTTGAGTCGAGACCCGTACAAGTCAAACCGTACATCCAGTTGTAACTTGCGAGAAACCCACGTTGAAGTACCTATTTTGCATCATACCGTCACAGAACCCGTAAGGGTGTGACTGGTATCAAACCTTCCTTTCGAGTCAAGTGGTACTAGCAAAACATAAGTTGAACTTGGCCACTACCTCTACGTCTTTCCCGAGTATGCATGGACATTGTTACTAGTATAGGTTATTGTGAGCATCATTGTTGATGAGAATGCCTGCTGTACTTCCTTCTGTTTTTGAGTCTCGATAGACACTCACTCCATTCTCGGACTCGATATCGAGCCTTTAGTGCACCACCTTCTCGTGTCAAAATACAAGTTTCAAAGTTTGTCCTAGTGTCACATGCATTATTCTCATATTTGGACTAAGGGGTGTTCACTTGAACTTATCACCCCAACTTAAGTCAAAATTTTGTTCCTAGATATTTAGAGTGTTAGTAGTCCAGGTCACAAATGGTATTTGTTACGCCATAAGAGTCACGTTACATTAGACAGTCGATATTGATTTCTACTCCGTTTTGATTACTTCCTCGCGGCAAAGTGTCAACCAGCGAACACACCTCCTAAAAACTAAGTTGTGAAAATTCCGTTTGAACCAAGGGTGCGTTTGTCTGTTCAGCTCTGGGCCACAACCCATCTGTACACAAGTGAGTGATTTTCCAAGCTATTAGACCGAGCCCAGAAAAAGAAAGACTTCTGTTGCACCACAGCCCGTTCCCAAAACTGTTGCTGGGCCAAGGCACATGTAGTTTTCATAGTGTTTTTTGCTACCAAACTTGGTTCATCCCGCGACAAAGATCCTGATGTCATCCGATTATTATATTAGCAACGCATATTTCCTGGCGCATGCAAAATAACTCATCTCATGTAAGTACATAGACTAGGTTTAAACTCGAGAACATACAAGTTTAATTTCTAGGACCGGATTCTAATATACGACTTTCGACATTTAGTTAAACCAATAAAATAGAAAAATTATAACAAGTAATACCAAATTTTTCTATAATACTATATACCATTGTACAAATCACAAACGTAATATACTTCTCGAAAACTTATTATTTCAAAATATACCGGGTCTTATATATAAAACTTTTCAAATCATATTTAACGAAAGGTGTTTATTAAATCCTAATTTACTAAAATAATTTACTTATATAAGAATTAATTTATCTTCAAAAATAAATACGCTTATACTAAGTGAGATAAATATATACTCTTGACAATTTGTCAACTATACTGAATAGAATATACCCTCGGCTTACGCAGACTTCGGCATAAGCACATAAACTATTTTATTAATTCAAATAAAACTTATTTCTTGAAAACGAGTATTGGGAATCCTTCTAGTGAGTTATACTTAAAACTTGTCGAAACATAGATATCATTTAAAATGTAACCACATTATTTTTCTTTATAAACTATATATAAAGATTTAGTTGAGACTAAAATAAATGCATTTATTTTAAAGGCTAGAAGCCTTATATATACACTAAAAATATATATATATATATATATATATATATATATATATCTCCTACATTCACACCACCAAAGTCTCATCATACGTACTATCTCCGTACCTCATCATTCGGTCACCTTCTGACCAAAGTCCCGTTCTTTCTTGAGCTCTTCTGGATTCTGTTCTACATTTCCAAAAGCCAATACATACAATACTTAGAAAACTATTTAAACTTAAATGCTGCCACACCAGCAACAACAACACAAACATTTAAAAAACTTATAAAGTTAGTTAAACTTTATCGAGTCTTAAACATAAAGAGTAAATTGCCGTATTAATTAGGTTGCGTATCGGAGCCGTGCACTATAACTCCTTGATTTAATTTCCTTTAGACTTCATATTGCACATGGCCAAGGTGAGTTTCATAGCCCCTACTTTTAATCTGTTTTATACTGTTTTGGGGGAAGATACATGCTCATTTTTGCTTAAATGATTTAATTACTAAAATTATGCATTCTATGCATACTATGCCCTTTGATTGATATGATTTAAAATACATCATACCTAGATGCTTTAAGGACCACACCAAAACCTTTGACCTAGAATATTACGCAGCTTAGCCTAAGACTTTAGATCCTAAATTGCCCTTTTCATGAACCGTCAATTCCTGCTGGGAAGCGCGAATGTTATAAATAGATCTATTGGGGGTGACTCCCGTGTTCGGTTGACCCCGCTTGGGTCAAGGCGAAACATATAGCATGTCGGGACCGAGTGTATTGGGATAAACACTCGCCATGGGCTCCTTATTTGTATGACTTCCTTGTGCATACATAAACTGTCGTAGCTTCGGTTGCATGAACTTAGTGCTAGCGTAATAGATTCAATATATGACATTATATTCGTTGTAATGTACATATACCCTACTTATGGTCAACTAATGAAATCTCTTTTATGAAATCCTTTTATGAATTGAAACCATAAACTTTATGACATTATGCAAGACGTAATGATCATCAAAAAACCAAATTTGAAACAGTGTACTGAAATCCCTTTTTAAATAAACCTATGAACTCACCAGCGTAAGCTGACCCCTTTTAGCATGTATCTTCAGGTTTTGAAGTGATAGCTTATCTTTGGAGGTGCAAGGCAAAGGCATGGCATGGTCATAGACGACTCTGATTTATGTATTGGGACCACTCGTTTATAATGGGCCATTTTTCGCACTAATAAAAAATGTAAACATTGTTTTTAAGAATGAATAAAAGTTTATTTATGAAAAACCAATTGTTTTATGCTTATGTTGTGATACCAATTTAGTAGCACCCCAATACTTGTATGCTTCCGCTGAGTCATTTTTGGGGGTGTTACTGTCACACCCCCAAATTACCTATTTTGCAGTGGAATGGAATTCCTGGGGGATGACTGTCATAGCATCACAATCACAGTTATATTGAACGACCTAAAGTGTCGTTTGAAAAGAACATCGTTTGATATATTAAAAACATTCAGAGTTACAAAGATAGGTCCCAAATGAAAATCAACATGCGCGGAAAATAAGTTTGGTACAAGTCAAACGATGTTTTTAAAGTGTATAAATCCCATGTGAGACGCGTCGTCACCGCGACTCTATGATATGTCCACATGCATGCCATGAAGTGAATGCCTTAGTTACCTGAAAATACATTGCTAAAAGTGTCAACACAAAGGTTGAGTGAGTTCATAGATTTCATGTAAAAACGTTTTATACGACTACCACAAGTATAGGCCATGTATGACAAATATGTCACATAAAAATGTTACAATTGCTATAAGCACATGACACCGAAGCTAGACTGATCATGATGTTCGCCCCAACCGAGTGTTTTGCCAAACAACTCAAATAATGATATTAAATGAAATGCATCCGTTTGACCAGTTGGAATCCACCAACCCGGATGGAGGAGTCACCCTCGATAGATCTATCCACTCACCCTCGCTTACCCAGTAATTAACGGTTCGTGATTTACGATATGGGGACATTCAATTGGCAATGAAGTAACTTAAGCAATGTAATGAATTTGATATACTTGGTATCGTAAGAAAAATGATGTGCAATGTATTCTCCCCCGTAGGTTTGAAATAAGTATAAACTTGAATAAATCGGGGCTATGAAAACTCACATGTTGCAATGATAATGATGATATAATGGCAATACTGAAATGAGGCGCCACCTCTGACCGTGACCTATTATGAATGATATGTTCTAATGTAAATCATGAAACAATGTAGTGCATGCAAACTCATATGATATCCATACCACTTGTACATTTTGAAAATAATGTTTATTGTCGAAATATATGTTTATGACATGTCGTCGTATTACAAAATAATTTACAAGTATTTACGTTGAAATGATATCCCACAATAGTCATTTTGTGATTTATTATGAAATTATAACTTTTCGTCGTAAAATAATGTCATTTGACAATTTCATGAAAGTGACTAAACGGCCTTGAAAAGCTAGTCGTAAAATGGTGCACATCGAGTGTTAGGAAACAAACTCAATGGTTTTGGGAAGCTTGTATCATTATCTCAAAGTTTTAGCATTTAAGTTTTCATCATAGAGGTCTCGATCATGGAGAAAAACATAGGTAAAGTATGGTACTTGTATCCAAAATATTGTTTAAGGGTGGTTTTCGGCAAAGTTTAAGTGACCGTATTTTATTCGTTACAACTCCGCTTGACGAACGGTTGGACATTTTGGAAAATATGCTAGGCGAACTTACTTTTACTAGAAGACATCATGTTATAAAAAGTACTCCATCAATGTTAAAAACGACCCTCAACATGGTCATTTGCGGCCGTAATGTTTGTCTAATAGAAATATATTAGTTTTGCTTATATAATATAGTTACGGCAACTTTATTTAAACGCGTGTAATTTAATCGTTACAAGTCCGTTTTCTACGTTTTATATGTCCTTAGCTTCGTATTAAAGTATACTAATATATTTTTGATAAGTCGACACATTTTATAGCACTTAAGACTCATTTTTTACTCGTAAAAAGTTAAAATAATATGCTGAATTTTCTGAATTTATAGTTTTCGTCGTCAAACTTGAAAATAGCATAACTTCTTTGTTATAACTCCGTTTTAACCCATTCAAGCGGCCACGTTTTCGTTTTAAAGTATATTTTCTAAATATCTAGTCCAAAAATTTTTACCCACTGTCGGAATTTCCAGAATTAGCAAATATGATCAGACCCTTAAATATAGTTGTCGAAATGAGTTTTTCTCGCGTAAAACTTATTCTAACCACTTCAAACCAACGCCAAAGCTATTCTAAACCTACCATACACCTTCTTAGGGTGTCATGGGTTCCTAGACATCACCAAAAGTGATATGTTTCAAGGAGTAATTATAGGATGATATATATATATATATATAGCACTTAAAAACATTTAAAAGTGGTATAGCTATCCATATGACTTGCATATTTTTCTCAAGCATGATAAAATGAACATAATATGAATATGAAAGATGAAAAGGACCCATGAAATGCTTACTAGTTACTTGATGAGGTTAAATGAACAAGGATTATCCTAAATACCCAAGGTTTTTATTTCAAAACCTTACTTAAGAGTATGCTAGGATTATGAAATTAACTTGACTTGAAAAAAAAATGGTTTCCTTGTGCTTGGTCTCCTATGGCCGGTTCTTGAGCAAGAGAGGAAGAGAGGATAAATTTTTTTTCACACTTGATATAATAAGAAGTATGTGTTTAGTAATAGTCTTTTAATAATATATGTATAAATGTACAAGATATTTGTACCAAAATGTGGTGTGACTCACCCTTGTGTCGACAAGGGTGTATTAGTTAAAGGCTAGCACATTTTTTTTTATTAAGTATTTAAGTGTAGTGTAATGTGTAATTATTTAAGGATAATTAGTAACTTGTATATTTATTTAAGCATTTAGGGTAGCGTTAGCTAAAAATAAATTTTAACGGATCAAAATAAAATATATTGAAGTCATAAAAATTATAAAAATACATTTCTTACAAAAATTGAGTGAAATAATAATTAACGTATAGTATTTACGAAAACCGTCGTAATTATATAAATATAACAATTTATATACAAAATAAATTTAAAACACCGGGTAAACTCATAATATTATTTTTATAATCTTAATATGAGTATAAAAATATATCGGAATAATTTTTGGAAGTGTCGGATCAAATGTTCAAAATAAATGATTACGCGATAGCGTTTATTTAATAGAAAATTATACGTTTAATGTAAAATGCAAAACCATGCATGAATTAATATAATGATGATGTTAGCAATGATATGTAGACTAAATCTAGTCTATATGAAATATCCTCGATGATTGCTCATGAATTCGCAGCTAAACCATTAAGGTTACGCGAATTTGTTACTCGTAAACCTAGTTTACGATAAATGATGAATAGTGATTTTCTCCGGGAATGAATAGTATTTCGTGAATAGTAAAATTTTGAAATACCCTTTCAAAATATCAAATCGACTTCAAAAACGATAAATAGTAAAATGATGAATAGTAACCAGTGAATAGTAAATTCCTGAGATGAATAGTGAATTTTTCAAAGTTTGTAAAATGACCTGAAATTACGAGTTGTCATATTCGCCCATCCAAAAAGGAATTCGGTCCCTGAATTCAGTCAATGTTAGGTTCTACGGTGTTACTTGTGAAAAGGTGAGGATATTTGAGTCGCATCGGGTCTTCCAATGTTTTTTCTCGATCGTACCACGCCTTTCCAAGAGACTTTGAACATAAATTTGTTGCCAACTTGAAATTCTAATGGTTTGCGACTTATGGAACATACTTCCAATATTTTGCGTCGTATATCGACGTAGCTTATCTAGCTATGTGTTGTTACTTGTAACTGATTCTTGATTTGTACGATTACTTTGTTGTTTCATGAAATAGTTATGGACTAGTGAGTTGGACTTTCCTGATTTTTGGCCCGTGAATAAGTGATTGACACCTCAACCATAGAGTGCCTCAATTGGTACAGTCAATACGTTCATGTGCTAACTATTGTTGTAAGGCAACTTGTTCGATGAAGTATGATTTGCCTAATCATTTCTAGAAAGTCACGCATGCTTTGAGCATATCTTCTAATGTTGGAATTGTTCTCTCGCTCTAACCATTGAGCTGAGGATAATAGGCGGTGATCATGTCCTAGTAGGTTCCATGGAAATCTTGAAATGACTGGCAGCAGTCTAAGGTGAATCGAATAGCTTATAATAGGTACAACTGGAATTGATACCACGTGTCTCGTACCAAATATCAAAATATTAAGTCTGTCGAAAAGGACCTTATTGAAAAGAATAGATTATGGGTAACAGTTGTGTTTCATCGCGTTTCTCGTCCTAGCTAATGTCATGACTTGAGTCTTCCTTGACTAAGGTATCTTATCAAAATATTTCCATGCTATATGTTGTAAAGTAACAAAACCTTAAATATTTAAGTGATGTGGTGTGGTGGTTGATTTTCAAGACTTGTTTCAATATTGAGTGCTTCTAAAATAATTCATCACTTAGATTTTTATCATGCTAGCATAGACATAGATATCAGCTTATACTATGTCAAAGAATGTTTGTTCTAATTTCACTTGTAGATGGAGTGTCATTGATTGTCCGATATGTTCAAACCTGTTGCATCTCTTGATATAGAAGTGAGGTTACTTGGAATTTCTAGAGAACACAATGCCTTAGGGGAAGTTTATATCGATAACCTTAACTTAACCAAATTTTCCTTTAAGGGAAACTCATTGTAGGGAAGTTCACGTATTGTTGAGGCCATGTTTAATGGAATGTTCTGCAGTCTTGGTTAGAAGACTTGGTTTATCTCTATAGTGTTGCTTCGTGGGTATTCGCTTCGTATTAAATCTCGTAACTCGGTCTAGCAAGTACTTTTGAAATGATAGAGGTTGGATTCTAATCCATAATAGTGGTTCGGAATGTCTCGTGATGTCTTCAGATTTTTGTTGAGTTTTGAATCATCCTACTACCTAGTTCTAATCCTTGTTGGTAGTTCTGAAATCTTTTCATTGTTTTCCTGTATTGAGGAATCCTCCTCGTAGATGGTATAGTAAGTCTTTCCTAAAAAAGGTCACTCATCAAATTCCAACTTGTCGGTTGTGTGAGGGGTATATGGTGTAGGTATCTATAGAGTGTTAACAAAAGAAATGTTCATGAATAATTTCTCTGATTACAAAGCTTTGCTTTTAAGTGAAGATTGTTTTAAGAAGTTTGAAAAGATGCTTGTTTCTTTCATGACATAATTTTTCTGGAATTATACATAGGTGATCAGGCTATGTACAATCGAGGACAAATGATGCGATGATTGGTTTTTGTTGAAATGGTATTATGTTTCTCCGAAGTTTTAGATGGTATTCAACGTTTTGTTTTGTAAGATAATGGCCTAAAATTTTTTCAGAATAACATGAAAATCATTTCGCATGATGGTAGTAAATAGTTGATAAAATGACTGAAAGTCAATTGATAGGGTGGTAACAAAACAACTTATTTTAAAACTTTATAAAACAATGTTTCTAAGATGGTGTAAGATGGCTTGAAATAAAATTAAGTAAAATGATTTTATAAAGTAATAGCAAAATAACATGAAATAAGATTTGTTGGATGGTTGTGATTATCGTGGAGTTAATAAGGAATAAAGATTACATTAGATTGAAAGGTACCTATTATCTGTCCTACATTGATGGTCAAATCGCGGTTTCAAGTGTAGGAGTAGTAGGCGGTCTAGCAGCAATAGCCCTAGAAATCTCACAGTCCTCAAACCTATGAGATGGTGTAGTGTCTATAGTCTTAGTGATAGATGATAATGGTGTGTTAAATCATGCACGCTTCCCCAGCTGCAAGTCAGATGTATGAGTAGTTTCTATGGGATGTGATGGCACGGATGGTGCTCTAGATGACAATGATGATGAAATGATGATAATGATGGTGATGGAAATCCTAGTGGTGAGTTAAGAAAATAGGTCCATTAGGACTAAACCTATAAGTTCTACCAAATGGTATCATCTGTCCCGACAGAATGATTAAAACTGTCCTGATCCTACGGTGAATCAATAATGATCGTGATGGTGTCGGTGCAACTTCGCCCTCCTCAAAGGGTTCAGTCTCATTATCCGCTGTTATCGGTGTTAAGTCAACTGATGTAAAAATTGTGATAGGGAATGACAGGGCATTCTCCACGTTGGAGTCTGATGTGAGTGTGATGGGATGGGTATCTGAAGGCATCTATGTGACAATCAATTTTGAAATGAAAGTAAATAACTCGCAAAAATGTACGTATGAAACCGCATGTATAGTGACTATGCACTTATGATGAAATGATGAGATGCTATGATGATGTAGTTATAGTCTACGGTCAATGATGCAACATAGTTCTCTATAACCGGCTCGATGCCAACTGTCACACCCCAAATTACCTGTTTTGCAGCGGAATGGAATTCACTGGATGACTGTCATAGCATCACAATCACAGTTATATTGAACGACCTAAAGTGTCGTTTGAAAAGAACATCGTTTGATATATTAAAAACATTCAGAGTTACAAAGATAGGTCCCAAATGAAAATCAACATGCGCGGAAAATAAGTTTGGTACAAGTCAAACGATGTTTTAAAGTGTATAAATCCCATGTGAGACGCGTCGTCACCGCGACTCTATGATATGTCCACATGCATGCCATGAAGTGAATGCCTTAGTTACCTGAAAATACATTGCTAAAAGTATCAACACAAAGGTTGAGTGAGTTCATAGAGTTCATGTAAAAACGTTTTATACGACTACCACAAGTATAGGCCATGTATGACAAATATGTCACATAAAATGTTACAATTGTTATAAGCACATGACAATCGGCTAGACCGATCATGATGTTCGCCTCAACAGAGTGTTTTGCCAAACAACTCAAATAATGATATTAAATGAAATGCATCCGTTTGACCAGTTGGAATCCACCAACCCGGATGAAGGAGTCACCCTCAATAGATCTATCCACTCACCTCGCTACCCAAAAGAATTAATGGTTCATGATTTCTGATATGGGGACATTCAATTGGCAATGAAGTAACTTAAGCAATGTAATGAATTTGATATACTTGGTATCGTAATAAAAATGATGTGCAATGTATTCTCCCCGTAGGTTTGAAATAAGTAAAAACTTGAATAAATCGGGCTATGAAAACTCACCTGTTGCAATGATAATGATGATATAATGGCAATACTGAAATGAGGCGCAACCTCTAACCGTGACCTATTATGAATGATATGTTCTAATGTAAATCATAAAACAATGTAGTGCATGCAAACTCATATGATATCCATACCACTTGTACATTTTGAAAATAATGTTTATTGTCGAAATATATGTTTATGACATGTCGTCGTATTACAAAATAATTTACAAGTATTTACGTTGAAATGATATCCCACGATAGTCATTTTGTGATTTATTATGAAATTATAACTTTTCGTCGTAAAATAATGTCATTTGACAATTTCATGAAAGTGACTAAACGGCCTTGAAAAGCTAGTCGTAAAATGGTGCACATCGAGTGTTAGGAAACAAACTCGGCGGTTTTGGGAAGCTTGTATCATTATCTCAAAGTTTTAGCATTTAAGTTTTCATCATAGAGGTCTCGATCATGGAGAAAAACATAGGTAAAGTATGGTACTTGTATCCAAAATATTGTTTAAGGGTGGTTTTCGGCAAAGTTTAAGTGACCGTATTTTATTCGTTACAAACCGCTTGACGAACGGTTGGACATTTTGGAAAATATGCTAGGCTAACTTACTTTTACTAGAAGACATCATGTTATAAAAAGTACTCCATCAATGTTAAAAACGACCCTCAACATGGTCATTTGCGGCCGTAATGTTTGTCTAATATAAATATATTAGTTTTGCTTATATAATATAGTTACGGCAACTTTATTTAAACGCGTGTAATTTAATCGTTACAAGTCCGTTTTCTACGCTTTATATGTCCTTAGCTTCGTATTAAAGTATACTAATATATTTTTGATAAGTCGACACATTTTATAGCACTTAAGACTCATTTTTTACTCGTAAAAAGTTAAAATAATATGCTGAATTTTCTGAATTTATAGTTTTGTCGTCAAACTTGAAAATAGCATAACTTCTTCGTTATAACTCCGTTTTAACCCATTCAAGCGGCCACGCTTTCGTTTTAAAGTATATTTTCTAAATATCTAGTCCAAAAATTTTTACCCACTGTCGGAATTTCCAGAATTAGCAAATATGATCAGACCCTTAAATATAGTTGTCGAAATGAGTTTTTCTCGCGTAAAACTTATTCTAACCACTTCAAACCAACGCCAAAGCTATTCTAATCCTACCATACACCTTCTTAGGGTGTCATGGGTTCCTAGACATCACCAAAAGTGATATGTTTCAAGGAGTAATTATAGGATGATATATATATATATATATATATATATATATATATATATATATATATATATATATATATATATATATATATATATATATATATATATATATATATATATATATATATATATAACACTTAAAAACATTTAAAGTGGTATAGCTAACCATATGACTTGCATATTTTTCTCAAGCATGATAAAATGAATATGAAAGATGAAAAGGACCATGAATGCTTACTAGTTACTTGATGAGGTTAAATGAACAAGGAATATCCTAAATACCCTAGGTTTTTATTTCAAAATCTTACTTAAGAGTATGCTAGGATTATGAAAGTAACTTGACTTGAAGAAAAAATGGTTTCCTTGTGCTTGGTCTCCTATGGCCGGTTCTTGAGCAAGAGAGGAAGAGAGGATAAATTTTTTTTTCACACTTGATATAATAAGAAGTATGTGTTTAGTAATAGTCTTTTAATAATATATGTATAAATGTACAAGATATTTGTACCAAAATGTGGTGTGACTCACCCTTGTGTCGACAAGGGTGTATTAGTTAAAGGCTAGCACATTTTTTTTTATTTTATTAAGTATTTAAGTGTAGTGTAATGTGTAATTATTTAGGAATAATTAGTAACTTGTATATTTATTTAAGCATTTAGGGTAGCGTTAGCTAAAAATAAATTTTAACGGATCAAAATAATATATATTGAAGTCATAAAAATTATAAAAATACATTTCTTACAAAAATTGAGTGAAATAATAATTAACGTGTAGTATTTACGAAAACCATCGTAATTATATAAATATAACAATTTATATACAAAATAAATTTAAAACATCGGGTAAACTCATAATATTATTTTTATAATCTTAATATGAGTATAAAAATATATCGGAATAATTTTTGGAAGTGTCGGATCAAATGTTCAAAATAAATGATTACGCGATAGCGTTTATTTAATAGGAAATTATACGTTTAATGTAAAATGCAAAACCGTGCATGAATTAATATAATGATGATGTTACCAATGATATGTAGACTAAATCTAGTCTATATGAAATGTCCTCGATGATTGCTCATGAATTCGCAGCTAAACCATTAAGGTTACGCGAATTTGATACTCGTAAACCTAGTTTACGATAAATGATGAATTGTGACTTATGAATAGTGATTTTCTCCTGGAATGAATAGTGTTTCGTCAATAGTAAAATTTTGAAATACCCTTTCAAAATATCAAATCGACTTCAAAAATGATGAATAGTAAAATAATAAATAGTAACCAGTGAATAGTAAATTCCCGAGATGAATAGTGAATTTTTCAAAGTTTGTAAAATGACCTGAAATTACGAGTTGTCACAGTTACAGATTGGCATCAGAGCCTAGGTTATAGAGAACTGGGTATTTTAAAACCTAGACTATAACCACTTTTACAAAAATTTAACCCTATGACCGACACGTGCCTGCCTGCCGAGCCGATGCCTCACTTATGATCCTGCTGAGATCATACTTGATAAGATACATGTTTTATCACTGCTTACCTAATTTCATTATAGGTTATAATTATATTCCCTATACATATGCTTACATATCACTGCACTACACATTTCCCTCACATAAAGAGAATAATTGTTCTAATCCTTCCAGACAACCTTTAAAAGTATTGTGACATATTACTAGCGTAACTAAGCTAAGTATTTCAAAATTCATTGAACCTCGGGTGAATATAGACTAATCACCTATATTCAACCAGGGACAGTGGGACATAGCCTGATCACCTATGTCCGACTCAGAGGTGAATTGTACAGTACTTAGGATAGTTATAATAGTTTTATGTCCAGTAAGAAAATGATAATATTTAAATAAACATGTAACATTTTAATAAGCCACACATTGGCGTTACACTAAAGCCCCACATTGGCATCACACTACTCCCTAATCACAAGCCACTCACTGGCATTCCCTAATCACAAACCACTCACTGGCATTCCCTAATCACAAACCACTCACTGGCATTCCCTAATCACAAGCCACTCACTGGCATTCCCTATTCACAAACCACTCACTGGCATTCCCTAATCGCAAGCCGCTCACTGGCATTCCTTAATCGTAAGCCACTCACTGGCGTCACGATATTCCTTAATCATAAGCCACTCACTGGCGTCATACTACTTCTTAATCATAAACCTTATAATTCCATATCACGATCGGGTTATGTTATAGTCACTCCTACCCCAACCTTACATTCCGTGGACAAATCAAACCATTTTAGGAGCAACCTTATAATAGCACCTATGAGAAAGAACAATAAACCTTTGGCAAAATCTAGAAAGACACAGTAAATGACCCATGATCCCGCAAAACTTGAAAATTTCACCATTGAAATTTTGATACCTAAAAACTTCACCCACCTTTTAAGAATAACCGTGCTTACCTTGTTACTCTCCTACAAACAAAAGAGTTGCCATACAAACTATTTCCAATTATCCCTCAAACCATTATAATCAAAATACTTCATGAATCATTCTACAAACCAAATTATCATCTTACCATTTCACCATAAAATAAACTACAATTCTACCCATACCTTACCAAAATAAAGTGTTCTTTAATACTTTGAAAGGTATTCCAGAACCACTCTATTGGTTACTTATTTCCTCAAAATGTGCTTTAAGTTAATACCCCATAAACAGAAATGATCAATGTCCACCTTGATAGCTAAGCCTGACCTTAGGATGTCTCCTACACCTCGGCCTAAAACCATAGATAACCATGAGGTTCATCAACTATTAAACCTCCAATCCTACCCAATTTAGACAACTAAACCCTACTCGTGGCTATGGGTAAATGTTATGTCCTGCTACATATCCTTGCCACACTATATTTTACAAATTTGAGGATTCCTTTTTAGAATCCAACAATAATACTTTCCAAAATCCCTCGTTAAAATGATACAAAACGGTGAAACACTAAAAGTCTCGCAAAATTTCCTGTACACCCCATAATTTAGAACCGATTTTACAATATTTTAAAAATGTGTCATTTTTTTACATCTTATCGATTTTGAAATCTGGTCTTAGTCGAACTTGTACAAACATTTAGAGACATTCAAAAACAAATGTTTCTTCACCCCTTAAGAATCAACCTATATACTTTAGAATCATGAAACACCATAAATGAGTACATTTTACCATGGGAAGTTAGAGATTCTCACACTAACAAAATAGTGAAACCTCATAACATCAAGAGATAGAACTCTCACCCAATGAACCTACCCCAGAAAATCATGGCTCCTCTGATAGAGGATGTGCTGCTAGCATAACACCTAGGTACCCATACCCATAGAGGAAACCCTATAACAACCTAGGGAAATTCAAAACTTGTTCCAAATACCATCAACTCGTTTCCGACACCATATCGGGTAACGTCAACTGAGATCCGGGACGGATCTCCTGTAAGGTGGGTAGACTATAACAACCCGTAAAATTTCGGATTATTATAATAATATTTATCACGTCAGAAAATTCAAATCAATTATTTTCTAACAAAATGCCAATATCTAAAATTTAAAAACGAGAGGTCATTTTGTTTCTTTGGAGATAAGACACCGCACATACAATACTTGCCCACAAAGTATATGTGAAATTTATTATTGTCCAAGTTAAAATGTAAGCATACATAAGCTTAATCCATTATTCTGAAAAGTTATTCCGTATACTTCAGTGCAGTAGCATACAAAACTAAAAATAAATAATGAGACAAGTGAAATATACTTATTTTATCATTCAAGGATAATTTACGGAAGAAAACGAGAAGTTATCTCGTGAATCTAGAAACTCACGACACCGCATGCATACCGACACCAAATTAATATCGGCAAACAACTATAATCAAATTTCAACATAATAAAATGTCATATTATTACATTTAAGAAATCAATTTCGAAAATATAATTTCTATATTTCTGCATCGGGAAGGTACGTTTACTCGAGGATTCGACAAAACACCGGGTACAATTTATACAGTGTTATATTAAAACAAAAGAGATAACACCTATCTCTCCCTCTCTCCCACGTTTATCTGTCCCTTCTCTCTCCCTCTCTTGTCGACAAATGCAGAAGAAAGCCAAACACCAATATAGGTGATTCTTCCTCTTTTTGAATTCAATCCCGTTTCTACCTCTATCACCATCCACAAATAAACCCTACTCTCCTAGACATCACGTGAATTAAGAGCATGGCTATGGAAGAAAGAAACTTGAGCTAAGGAGGGTGAACCAACACAACCAAGGAGAAAAAGAGGATTCAAGACTTTCCCTTTGTATGTCTATAAATAGGCACGAGTTCATCACTACTGCACCCATCTCACAATGTCAATTAGGGTTCAACCAATTTAGGGTTTCATCAAAACAAAGGGGTTCTTAAAATCAAGATGGGGGTTTGTTAATTCAAACCATAATTGGACCATTGGAGGGTTCAATTTCTCAAGAAGCTGGAAATCCATCCGACTCGTCTCCTCGGATTGTTCTTCCCCACTCGACAATACTCCTCAATTTGTAAGATTTTGTATTCCCTTTTGATGAATAAATTTCTAAGTTGTAATCATATAGATATGAGTTGTCGACACAAACAGAAATATGTAAATAGTGACAATGTTGTTATGGTTGAAGTAATAATGTTAAAAATTTAAGATTTGTTATCTCTTTTTCCTTTCGAAACTGATATATTGAATTTGCTAATTTGTTGTTGTTTAGTGTGTGGCAAACCTTCAAAAGAATAACAATTAAAAACATAGTATTGGCACTAATCGGAAACATATCTTGTGACGTTAATCGAGTCTACCATAGGGTCGTTAGGAAAGTTTTACGAACGGGTCAGGTTTGAGTCGAGACCCGTACAAATCAAACCGTACATCCAGTTGTAACTTGCGAGAAACCCACGTTGAAGTACCTATTTTGCATCATACCATCACAGAACCCGTAAGGGTGTGACCGGTATCAAACCTTCCTTTCGAGTCAAGTGGTACTAGCAAAACATAAGTTGAACTTGGCCACTACCTCTACGTCTTTCCCGAGTATCCATGGACATTGTTACTAGTATAGGTTATTGTGATCATCATTGTTGATGAGAATGCCTGCTGTACTTCCTTCTGTTTCGAGTCTCGATAGACACTCACTCCATTCCCAGACTCGATATCGAGCCTTTAGTGCACCACCTTCTCGTGTCAAAATACAAGTTTCAAAGTTTGTCCTAGTGTCACATGCATTATTCTCATATTTGGACTAAGGGGTGTTCACTTAAACTTATCACCCCAACTTAAGTCAAAATTTTGTTCCTAGATATTTAGAGTGTTAGTAGTCCAGGTCACAAATGGTATTTGTTACGCCATAAGAGTCACGTTACATTAGACAGTCGATATTGATTTCTACTCC
The DNA here is from genome assembly GCA_910596185.1 of Chrysanthemum makinoi. Taxonomy (NCBI): domain Eukaryota; kingdom Viridiplantae; phylum Streptophyta; class Magnoliopsida; order Asterales; family Asteraceae; genus Chrysanthemum; species Chrysanthemum makinoi. The sequence continues at coordinate 191,422,851 of OU343218.1, read as the reverse complement.
GTTTTGATTACTCTCTCGCGGCAAAGTGTCAACCAAACAACACACCTCCTAAAAACTAAGTTGTGAAAATTTCGTTTGAACCAAGGGTGCGTTTGTCTATTCAAACTTTGGGCCACAAACCCCATCTGTACACAAGTGAGTGATTTTCCAAGCTATTGGACCGAGCCCATAAAAAGAAAGACTTATGTTGGACCACAGCCCGTTCCCAAAACTGTTGCTGGGCCAAGGCACATGTAGTTTTCATAGTGTGTTTTGCTACCAAACTTGGTTCATCCCGCGACAAAGATCCCGATCTCATCCGACTATTATATTAGCAATGCATATATCCTGGCGCATGCAAAATAACTTGTCTCATGTAAGTACATAGACTAGGTTTAAACTCGGGAACATACAAGTTTAATTTTTAGGACCGGATTCTAATATACGACTTTCGACATTTAGTTAAACCAATAAAATAGAAAAATTATAACAAGTGATACCAAATTTTTCTATAATACTATATACCATTGTACAAATCACAAACGTAATATACTTCTCGAAAACTTATTATTTCAAAGATATACCGGGTCTTATATATAAAACTTTTAAAATCATATTTAACGAAAGGTGTTTATTAAATCCTAATTGACTAAAAAAGTTTACTTATATAAGAATTAATTTCTCTTCAAAAATAAATACGCCTATACTAAGTGAGATAAATATATACTCTGGACAATATGTCAACTATACTGAATAGAATATACCCTCGGCTTACGCAGAATTCGGCATAAGCACATAAACTATTTTATTAATTCAAATAAAACTTATTCCTTCAAAACGAGTATTGGGAATCCTTCTAGTGAGTTATATTTAAAATTGTCGAAACATAGATATCATTTAAAATGTAACCACATTTTTTTCTTTATAAACTATATATAAAGATTTAGTTGAGACTAAAATAAATGCATTTATTTTAAAGGCTAGAAGCGTTATATATACACTTAAAATATATATATATATATATATCCATATATATATATATATATATCTCATACATTCACACCACCAAAGTCTCATCATAATGCATTACTATCTCCGTACCTCATCATTCGGTCATCTTCTGACCAAAGTCCCGTTCTTTCTTGAGCTCTTCTGGATTCTGTTCTACATTTCAAAAAGCCAATACTTACAAATACTTAGAAAACTATTTAAACTTAAATGCTGCCACACCAGCAACAACAACACAAACATTTAAAAAACTTATAAAGTTAGTTAAACTTTATCGAGTCTTAAACATAAAGAGTAAATTGTCGTATTAATTAGGTTGCGTGTCGGAGCCGTGCACTATCACTCCTTGATTTAATTTCCTTTAGACTTCATATTGCACATGGCCAAGGTGAGTTTCATAGCCCCTACTTTTAATGCTTTTTATAATGTTTGGGGGAAGATACATGCTCATTTTTACTTAAATGATTTAATTACTAAAATTCTGCATTCTATGCATACTATGCCCTTTGATTGATATGATTTAAAATACATCATACCTAGATGCTTTAAGAACCACACCAAAACCTTTGACCTAGTATATTACGCAGCTTAGCCTAAGACTTTAGATCCTAAATTGCCCTTTTCATGAACCGTCAATTCCTGCTGGGAAGCGCGAATGTTATAAATAGATCTATTGGGGTGACTCCTGTTGGTTGACCCGCTTGGGTCAAGGCGAAACATATAGCATGTCGGGACCGAGTGTATTGGGATAAACACTCGCCATGGGCTCCTTATTTGTATGACTTCCTTGTACATACATAAACTGTCAGAGCTTCGTTGCATGAACTTAGTGCTAGCGTAATAGATTCAATATATGACATTATATATTTGTAATGTACATATACCCTACTTATGGTCAACTAATGAAATCTCTTTTATGAAATCCTTTTATGAATTGAAACCATAAACTTTATGACATTATGCAAGACGTAATGATCATCAAGAAAACCAAATTTGAAACAAGTGTAATGAAATCCCTTTTTAAATAAACCTATGAACTCACCAGCGTAAGTGATCCCTTTAGCATGTATCTTCGGTTTTGAAGTGATAGCTTCTTTGAGGCGCAAGGCAAAGGCATGGCATGGTCATAAACGACTCTGATTTATGTATTGGGACCACTCGTTTATAATGGGCCATTTTCAGCACTAATCAAAAATGTAAACATTGTTTTTAAGAATGAATAAAAGTTTATTTATGAAAAACCAATTGTTCTATGCTTATGTTGTGATACCAATTTAGTAGCACCCCAATACTTGTATGCTTCCGCTGAGTCATTTTTGGGGTGTTACACCGTCCTCTTTCACTAATTGTTTGTGATCCTCATACTTTTATATCTTTACCCAAATGTTAAATTTATGTACTCTAGTTCAGGCCTTCCAAAATTCCCTTGGCTCGACAAGCTCCGTTTCCCAATATCATTAGTATTTACCCAACAAACCGTGTCTCGTACACATGAATGTGGATTAATAAACATGATGTAAAAATCTTTAGATTCACGAATGATGCAATATTTGATGGGGTTAGTCCGGTATGAATTCTAGGGTGTCCCATGCATGCTGTGATTAAGCCACCACCAACACCATGGATGGCGGGCAAAAATGCATATATATATTTGTTTCCCGATACGAGGATGTTGTGGTCAGTATTTGTCTTGAGGTTATAAGTGAGTGTAGACTTATACATTACAAAAAGTATCACTAAATCTAACATTTATTGACACTTTCTTAAAAAGTGTGGGCATAAGTCAAAAACTTTAAGATTTAATGAAACTTTTAATAAACAAAATGTGTCATAAAAGAAAAAAAAATGTACTCGCACTTTTCTTGTCACTTTAAATAGACTTATCTATGAAACTTTTACCTACACTTTTTTAAATGTGAGAGAAGCCCATAAAACTTTAAGTGACACTTTTTTAATACTTTTCATGACACTTTTTTGTTTTTGATGAAATATTTTTTATGTGTCTCTGGACAACTATTTTTTTCCCCTAATTTTCCCTATGTAAGTGGAAAACAAAAAAGCCATAAGGAACACACATACTAATGTGGTTCCACCACAATACATTCTATACCTACGTCAAACCTTGCTACTTCATCATCACATATGTAGAGGGACTCTAAAGGGGGGTTTTATCAAATCAAGTAGTTAGATATAAGGCTCTTATTTAGCCTCTTATAAGGGAGAGGGAAGTTTTAATTACTCTCTCAATTAAGAGAAACTAATGCTTTTGGTGCACATTTCTTCTCCACTAAGAGGGTAGGGTACAGTAACACCCTAATGGCGTTATGGCCTACGTGGTCGGCGTTACCATACATCAAACTCGGCGTTGAGGTTGCGTTGTGGAATACGTTGCTAGAGCAACGCAAAATGAAATGCATAAAATGACAAAAATATTACAAACACACCTCCTGGTGATTTGCGTTTGTGTGTGTGGGTTTTCATTTGTGGGTTCACGTTTTTGTGTGTATGTGTAGGTCACGATAAAGAAGACGGTTTTTTTCTTTTTTCTTTTTTTTTTTTTGGTTAACATTTGATAGTAGTATGGGTTGGGCCAGAAACTGTTGGACCAAACAATATTGTAACTTTTTTTGGTTAATATATGGTAGTTTTTTTATTTTTTTTAACAAAAGTGTTATTTGTATATTAATTTAATGAATGAAATATCACTTAAGGGTTTTTAATGAATGAAATTGATGAAGGTTAATTTGTAAATTATAATTTTTTAAATGTAGGTCTTAAAAAGATGGTGTTATTTGGTGTTATGATAAGAGCACAGGATGTGGTAACGTCACCTCCAACGTTATGCTGAGGTGGCAGGCGTTACTGCTGCGTTATTACACCATGTAAGGGCGTTATGGTGTTGCGTTGATGCCCACGTTGCCATGGCAACGTGCATTATGCAAGGTTTTAATAAAAATGAAATCACCCCATGGTCATTTGATGTTGTTGTTGGTATCAATTGTGTTGTTAGGATTTGGAAAATCCAGTAGTTAAAGTGTCGGTCACCTCAAGTATATGTAATCGTTAGAAAGCTCGTAGTCGTAGTTATTTAATGTTAAGTAGTATTTAGTTTTGTAACACCGTGGAGGACGGACGGGTCTTTACCCACTGTATGCCTGATCCAAGCCCGTCAGTGGCGTTTTATGTAAGTACTATAAATACTCTCTACCCCCAAGGTAGAGAGTTGGAGCTCATAATAAGATTTTTCTTTCTCTCACTAAAGCTCCCAACCTCTAACTTTCTCTCTCTAAAAACTCATTTGGTACGCCTACTTTGGTTATGGTTTGATATGTATGTGAAATCCAATATGTTACAAATGGTATCAAGAGCCATGGTTAGATCATCTCTTACATATCTTTGGATTTCTAGTGGTTTTTAGGTGTTTTTGAGTTTGAAAGTTTAGTGGTTTTTGCATCATTTGGTTGATTTCTAGTGTTAAAGTTTGGATTTTGAATGTACTTTTGTGTTTAGGATCATCATAAGTGTTTAGGTTTTGATTTGAAAGGCTTGAATCATCGTGGTTGGGTTGTTTTTGGATTGAAAAGTGGTGTTTTTTCATGCTAGCGACTTTAGTCACGGTGTTCTTTTCTTGGTAGCGACTTGCTTTGTAAGTCAGAGGAGTTGCGTATTGTGGTAGCGACTTGGTGCCCAATGATTTTGCCTTAGAGACAAGCCGACAGTAGGATTCTCCACTACGGGTAGCGACTTGGTAAGGTAGCGACTTGCTTTCAATTTTGATAGCGACTTGTTCTTTAAGTTTCGTAGCGATTTGGTTGTTAGCGAGTTGCTATTTAGCGACTTGACATCTTAGCGACTTGGTTCATAACGACTTGCTGTCAAAATTCATAGCAATTTGGTAACTTAGCGACTTGTCTTAGCAACTTGGTTTTTAGCGACTTGATTCAAGGAATCTTAGCGACTTGGTTAACTTTTATTTGTAATACGGTTTTCTCTTGATTTAGTAAAATCCCGTGAAAGAATCTATTTCCCGGTTTAATCATAGAGTTATAAAATCCCGTGTAATCTTTAAACATGTCTACCAACGTACCTACAATCATCTCCATTGTTACCGAGGATGTTCAAGCAGCTTGCCGTATACCGTCCACCCATGCTTGACGAATGACTATGACCTTGGGCTCAAAGAATCAGACTATACTGTCTTGGAAAGGAAAATGAGGTCAACATTCTCAAATCGATTGATGAAGGACCTTATCAGGTGGAGACTACAAGAGACATAATTGATACTGCTGCAGATGGAACTATGATTTTTGGACTGGATAGGCCAAAGACGTATGATGAACTCATTGATAAGGAGAAAAAGAGATTCGATGATGATATTAGGGCTTCTAACATCGTACTTCAAGGTCTTCCAAAGGATATCTACAAGCTTATCAATTACAACACCGAAGCAAAGGCAAGTGGGATAATGTTAACATGCTTCTTTCGTTCTGATTAACTATGGAAGAAGAGAATCACAACTCTATGATGAATTTGAGCATTTCAAGATGAAACCGATGAGAGTGTCTGAGTATTACGTGAGATTCCACAAGCTTGTTAATGACATGAGGAACTTCAGAATGACTATGCCAAGCATCAGTGAACTCAAAGTTTGTGAACAACATGAATCCTGAATGGCATAAGTTTGTCACCTCTGTGAAACTAACCAAAGGATTAAAGAATACAAACTATGAGCAACTCTATGCCTTCTTCTTAATGAGAGACACGCTATGTTTGAAAAAAGGATTCTTGATTAGTTCAAAACTAACCAGGGAGAGACAAGCTCATCAAATGATTCAACTGCTTTCTACTCAAACATTGGAATTACCACCAAAGCATCTCAAGTTATACCCATCGGTGATGGTGGTATATGTAAAAACATATACCTTTTCTTGATTAAAACCGGACAAAAAAAGACCAAAAACTAACCCCTAAAGCTATAAATATTTGTGTTTTTGTGTTTATGTATGTGCAGGTAACGGATATTGTAAAATGGAAAAAAGAAAAGACAAATGGACAAAAACGAGCACGAGAATGGAAGGAGCACGTTTTGGGTCTAATGATACTTTTATTTGGAGCATCGAGGCAAAGAATGGTGCAAGAATAAACGAAGCCCGAAGAATTAATTAATTAAAAGAAAAATGGAGCAGCAGAAAAAGGAGGCTAAAGGAAAATTAAATGCAATATTTAACAAAAAATGCTCTTGGTCTAGTGGGTGGAGACATGTTTATCAAGCAAGAGGTCTTGGGATGAAATCTCACTAATAGCAAATTGTTTGTATATTTTTTTACATCACAAATTAATCATCAAACAAAGTTGTTGTCCAAGTACCAGCGAGCCCAAATGAAACCCACGAGGCCCAACAGCAAGCCCAGCGCAGCCCAAGTGCAGTCCAACACCTACCTGCCAACCGTAGCCCAAGACCAAGTTGCAATATGAAATCTGTGCTAATTCCTTCGTATAATATTAGCTTGGGGAGCAAGTTCTTGTAGGTTTATTTTTATGCCAAGATTGAATAGTTTAGGGGCTATTATGAAAAATTATTAGGGGCTAAAGTTTAACTAGTGGGTTTATAAAAACCCACCTCCTCACCTCATTTTTATCATCTCTTTTATTTATTTTTGTACCCAAACTCTTGTAATATTTATGCTTATTTAGTTTTATAAAAGTTTTATTTATTTCTTGCAAGTTAGTTCATCTTATTTATAATCTTTGCATCTTTTTTTATTTTCTCATCTCTTAATCTTTTTTATTTCCTTTATTTTATTAAACTTTTTATAAAAATATGCCATGAAGAGTTGAGTTATAGTAAGATTGTGTGTGTGTATTTTATACGCTCCGTGCAACGCCAACATATCATATTTATTTTTATAAAATTTTAGTTTTTTTTGTGCTTATTTTTATTGAAGTTCACTTTTTCTTGTTTTATTTAGCTTAAAATAATAAAAGTGTCTAAAATATTGTCATTTTTACAAAAAATCCAAAAATATATTTTATTTTCGTCATAAAATTTTCGTAATTTTCTGAGCTGTTTTAGTATTTTTTTAAAAATCAAAACTGCTTTTTCTCTAAAAAATCATTGAATTTTATTTTTAAAAAAATAGAAAAAAAAGCCAAAAAAAATATTTTTAGATTTTCTGGTAGCTTTTCATAATTTTCTTAAGATAGTGTGAATTTTTCATATTTTTTTGAACTAGTTTACTATTTATTTTGATTTATTGGCTATTTTAAACATTAAAATCGAAAAAAAAAACTTATTTAATTCCGAAAATTCTAAAAACTTTTCTTTGAGCTTCTATCACTTTTCTGACGTTGCTAAAAAATATTTGGAATTTTCGGAGTTCATTTAATATTTTTCATTGATTTATTTCCTTTCCTTTATTAAAAAAAATAAAAATAAAAAAATTAATAAAAAATAAATAAAAAACCTTATATTTTAAATCTTAACCTTAATAACCAAATTAGTTTTTGTGGAAACATATCTCCTTGAGAGAGTTTGGTGGTTAAGATTTGATTTATTAAGATTAGTTTATCTTTTTATTTTAGCTTTTTTTATTATAAAATCTTATATTTATATATTTGTGCTAACCCTTAAAGTTTTGATTTTGTTTGTGTAATCCGATCCTACCTCATAAGGCATGGAGCTTACGGGTCTTATGTTTTAAAATCATTAAAGTTTACAAATTTAATAACTTTTATTAAGTTATTTAGTTAATTAAGCTTAAAACTTTATTTAACTAATTAGCAAAATTAAAGTTAATAAAGAAATAAACTTTAATAATGTATCTAGTTTATAAGATTGGGTGGTATTTCTCTCGTAAAAATCATCGGGTTCTATCTCTTTACTTTTTTAGCTTAAATTTTAGTTTACCGTTACGTTTAATTTTTCAGATGATGTTTGTTTCTTTTTAGATGATTCTCTTAAATTTTAATATTCATCGTCACTAGTTGTAGTTTGTCATTTAAATTTTAGTTTAAACTTTAATTAGTTAAATTAGTTTTTTTTTTAAAAAATCTCTTAAAAAAATAAAAGTCAAAAAATATATATATATTTCGCTATTTTCAAAAAATCAAAAATCAAAAACCAAAAAAAAAAAAAAAAAAAAAAAAATTAGTTTTAAATTTTAGATAATTTTAAAATCACATTTTTAGTTGTAGAAAAATATTAGATCACTTTTAGGGTTAAAATAGATTAATTTGCATTTTAGAATACGTTTTTTTGGCATAAAGTAATTTTCGTCTTTAGTTCTATTTACGTACTTAATTGAGATTACTTGTTTGCACCTTAGGATTAGTAGATTTATATGCCTTGTATTATTATTGCTTGCCCCGTAGTTTAGAAATCCTCAAAATTCTTTTAACACATTCAAATCCGAAATCGCGATGTGAGTTGAAATTCCATTCAACCCTCGTTCGGAACGATCTCGGTGCTCAAACCTAACACGTTTGAGTTACCCCGTAATACTACAGTTTCTATTATTGGTTTCCTGAGCAAATCAGATGGCAATCACAAACTCATTCCCGATCCAAGATTCAAACAAGCTGATGCTGATGCAGTCGTAGGACACTTCATTACTCAACTGGCCCTTATGGTTAAACAAAACTTGACTCTCACATACCAACAATCTTCACACCAACAATGAGAGATCGAATCGTACTTCACAATCATGCTCTAGTCGAGATGGGAAAGTTATGGTGCAGCCGTTCAAGAAAGGCGCATTGAACAAGGAAGAGGTGGAGTCGGTAGAGGATATGTGGCAAATCTGAATAGGGAAGGAATGGAAATCGGGGACAAGCAAAGCCGATCAAGTGTTACAACTGGGAGGTGAGGGACACATTGCAAGGAACCGCACATCACCAAAACGCCCTCGAATGTGAATACCGTGGATAAGATGTTGCTTGTTCAAGCCTAGGATAATGGTGTAGCTTTGGATGAAAAAGAGTTGTTATTTCTGTCGAGGGAAATGCCAAGACGTATGATGCGATGTGGATGAGCGACCAATTGGGAGACATGCCACAATCATCAGAATGCGTTTCAAGTAGCTGATTGTGATGCATACGACTCTGATGTTGATGATGAACCTACTGCACAAACCATTTTCATGGCTAGCATTTCTCCAATGGTCCCTCCTAAAGTCTCTTCATCACCACAAGCTGGTCCATCCAAAGACAAAATCATCTCTGAGGTATTAAAACTATACGAAGATGTTGATGTGCAAAAGATGCATGACAAAGTACAATCAACTGAAACTATTGAGTCAAATATTGAAAATATGGGTAATATCAATGTTGTCCCATATGATCAATATGTGAAACAAAGTGAAAGTGAGGTCGTACAAAGTGATGCATCTTCTAGTCAATGATGACTATGTTTTTATGAATACACCTGATGTGCCCTGATGACTCTGTGATCTCTGAACTTAATGCCTATAAAGAACGAGTTGCCATTTATGAACAACGTGCTAAGTTTGAGTTACCTACCGTGAGCAGAGTTGGATAACCAAATGCGTACAATTATTAGAAAAGTAATTTTAGAGAAGAAGTGTTAAAACAAGAGTTAAACTCCTTACAAGAAAAGCTTTCAAAACCTGCTAAGCAAAAACAAGAACTTCAAGAAAATGTTAAAGTGCTTAAGCAGGAATTTCATGCTAAGGAATCAAAACTTTTGAATGATTTTTCTAATCTAAAAACTTTGAAGAACAAGCTTGAAAATAAGTTGTACGTAAAAGGGATACCATTCATATCGCCACATGGTCACTAAGCATAGAGTTCTAAGCGATAAGCATAGTGTTCCCATTATAGATAAACCTAATCCTGAGTACGGTAAGATAGCAAAAGCAACTCAAAATGTAATCTATGATGGCAATGAGATTCTTAAACCTAGACAGAAACCTAGTTGCGTTGAGTGCACTGAGGAAGATAGAAAATTAGATGATGCATCTAGGGAGAAAATGAATAAGAAGCTAGAAGATCCTGAATGCAAAAAGAATAACATAACGATCAAAACCCATGTTTACAAGAATGAAAACTGGATCTCTTTAAACAAATTTAAGCCTTAAACGTTGTTAACACCTGAACAAGTTTTCTGGAAAAGGGACTTAGATAAGCAAAAGGATGAAAATCTTGTTGAAACAAACCCTCCCCTTAGGAAAATGCCTCAGAAGGTGTATCCTCCAAATACACCAATGCATTTAGTTCCTAGAACTATTGCCACTAAGAGCAAGACCTTAATCAGCCAATATGTTATTCTTCAACTATTTGTCGATTTTGAGAAAACTTGTAAGGAAATGATCACACCCACGGGATAACCGGGGGAAAGGGGTTTTGAGCAAACAAAAGAATGCTATCTAACTGAGGTCATGCCTTTCTTTAAACAACTAAAAGATCAATTTGAGAGTCTTAAAAAGGGGATAGATTCCGATATTAAAGGAATGGAAAAGGAATTTGATGCAATGATAGTTGAGGTTAGTGACTATGAGCGAGCATTAAAATATAATGAGATTGAGAGGAAAAACTTGCATACCTTGAATGAGAATCTTATTTCTGAATGTATTATTCAAGATGTATTTTAATCGCTATGAATTGCTCCATTAATGCTTCTCAATTTCATGAATTATCTGTTGCTCTCAAAGTCTCCCATGATCGTGTCATTGAGCTTGAAAAGATTAATTCGAAACTTAATGAGAAAATTGATCAAGATGATCACGATAATTTGGTAAAGCATCTTTCTAAACTAGAAGTTGAACATTTTGATTTACAACTAAAATATCAACATCTTAAAGAAAATGTCAAAACCTCAAACATCAAGACATCCTCGATGTTCCGAGTTTGATGCGCTTTTGGATAAACAAACGTGATGAACAGATTCGAGCTCATTGTAACACGATCAGAAAGTTGAAAGCCCAAATATCTCAATTAAAGGGTGAAATGAACAATGTGACTGGATCCCAAATGCCTCCTCCTTTAGATTCTCATTACACTCAAACTTTTCATCTTCAAAACTTAGTCAATGCCTTACAAAAGGAAAAAAAGAGTTTTCTAGAAGAAAATGAAAAAGTTAAACGACACTTTAAAGAGTTATATGATTCAATGAAAGTCACTCGTGACTATAACAACGAAAAAATAACGGTTTACAAAAAGAAATTGAGAATCGAGAAGTCGAAAATGGGAACCGCCACTTGTTTTTAATAAGAATGTTGCATCAAAGTCATCTTCGACTACAAATACACGTGGATCTGTAAATACATTCCTCCTCATCTTAGGAATAATGAACCCGCGTTTCATGACTATTGTGCTCACCTTAAGGATAGTCTAGAATGTCTCCGTGAGATTGTTGAAGAGGATTTCATTAATAAACCTCTTGATAGAGAAATTAGGTTTGCTTGCCTCCATGCCAAACGATCTCAAGAGCTGCTAGAATGTGTAATCGCAACATGTCCTAAAAATGCAAAAGGAAAAGTTGTGATGCCTTGTTCTATGCCTAGTGCCAAGCATTCAAACCATTCTAGGCCCTGTTTTAAGAAAGTGAACATCAATGTGCCTTCTAGTAATACAGATCCTTGCACATCTAGTTCAGAAATGCAAAAAGTAGATCAACCAACTAATGTTCCCATAATTCCCCTACAAGAGTAATCGGTGACATTAAAGCAAGCGGTCAAAGCCTCAGGCAATACCAAGCAAGATAGGACCTCGCAAGCTAAAAATGTGCATTGGAAGAGAGTAGAAGACCAACCTAGGAACTTTAAGTTTGTGTTGAATAAAACGAATCGTTTTGATTCTAGTATTAGCCATAGGCGCATCGTAATTAATTCAATTTCGATACTATTTGCAAACCATGTAATGATGTCTATTTGAATTATGTTGCTAATCATGAATATGGTGTGAATGCTGTCTAATGTGTCAAATGCTCGTTAAAATTGTTAATGCTAAAAATCATGCAAAGAAGGCTAAAAGGCAAAAGCGAAAGAAAGTTAGAAAACAGTGGAAACCCACAGGAAGAACATTTAGCAAGATAGGTTATCAATGGATACCTTTCGGCCATAAGGTCAATCGGCTGCCCTCAACTGCTAAGACTATGCCCACTAGAAAATGGATGCCTACTGGTAGAACTATTCCCTTAAGAAGTGAACATACTTTGATTAGGTCAAATACGGACACCGATCGCATCTATTCCTAATGATTCCATTGCTTCTACTTCTAATATGGATGTTTCTATTTCCGATGTGGGTGTTCCAATCACTGTTACTAACCAAATGGAACCCATTTTTGCATGGGGATCCCAATATCCGTTATCCATTCTTGTCTGTGTTCAACTGCAGATCGTTCAAATCGTTCTGTGGTACTTGGACTGGGCTTTCCAAGCATATGACGGAGACCGTCGCGCTCATGAACTTCGTGAGCAAATTCATCGGGACTGTAGATTCGGAACGATCATTTGGTGCTATTATGGGTTATGGAGATTATGTTGTTGGTGAGTGTTATCTCCAGTGGTATATTATGTTGAAGGTCTTGGTCATAACTTATTCTCTGTTGGACAATTCTTGATTCTGATCTAGAAGTGGCCTTTAGAAAACATACTTGTTTCGTTAGAGAACTTGATGGTAAGGAACTTTTAAGAGGAACACGTGGTTCAAATCTATACACCATCTCTATCGAAGATATGATGAAGTCTCTCCAATTTGTTTGTTGTCAAAGGCTTCAAAACAAAGTCATGGTTATGGCATCGTCGTCTCAATCACTTGAACTTCGGAACCATCAATGATCTCTCCACAAAGGACTTAGTTATAGGGTTACCTAGACTAAAGTATGAAAAGGATCATCTTTGTTCAGCATGCCAATTGGGAAAAGCAAGAAGTATGCCCACAAACCTAAACCTACAAACTCTGTTACATAAGTTCTTCATACAATCCACATGGACTTATGTGGACCCATGAGAGTGCGAATATCTGGGAAGAAATACTGTTAGTTGTGGTTGATGATTACTCGATTCACGGTTAAGTTCCTCGGGACAAAGGATGAAACTCCGATATCATCATCAAACTTATCAAACAACAGGTTCGACTTAACAAACTGCCGAATTGTCCGAACGGACAATGGAACTGAGTTTGTTAATAAACAACTTAGTGAGTTTTATGAAAGTGTTGGAATCAGTCATCAAAGAAGTGTTCCACGAACTCCTCAACAGAACGGTGTAGTTGAAAGACGAAATCGAACTCTTGTGGAAGCCGCAAGAACAATGTTGATTTACTCAAAGGTTCCAATGTTTCTATGGGCTGAAGCCATTGCCACTGCATGCTACACTCAAAATCGGTCCCTAATTCACACTGTTCATGGAAAAACTCCATATGAACTTGTCCACAATAGAAAACCTAATCTCTCCTACCTTTGTATGTTTGGTGCTGTGTGCTATCCAACGAATGACGGTCAAGACCTAGGTAAATTAAGAGCAAAGCAGATATTGAGTTTTGTTGGTTATGCACCAAACAAGAAGGGTTACCGAATCTACAACAAGAGAACCCTAAATATCATGGAAACAATTCACGTTACGTTTGATGAGCTGACCGGTCAAATGGCCCTGGACAATCCAGCTCGACCCGACTTCAAAAACATCCCATTGGTTCATCCCTTGTACCAAACTCATCTCCAAAGAACTCCATATGTACCTCCATCCGAAGATGATTTAAAGAAATTGTTTGATCTAATGTTTGATGAACACTATGAACCAAATGCCATGAAATGTCAATTCCATCAACAGAGGCTGCTCATATCCCCGTGAATGAAGTGAACCCTTCACCTCATATCATTAAGTCAAGAAGCCGCCGATCACCTGTCTCATCAACAAATCATCAATCATCAAATGTACATCATGGAATTTTGCGGCATCAATGATGAAGTTAATCCCTTTGCTACTCCTGAAGATGCTCCATTTGAAAATATCTTTGCTCTGAATCATCATCAGAACCTTCTTCATCAGAGACATCGACTCGCTACTTCAGTCCACAACAACAACCACATGAACACCTTAGAAAATGGACACATGATCACCCATTGGACAACATCATTGGAAACCCCTCTCGCCTAGTATCCACACGGAAACAACTTGCAACCGACGCCTTATGGTGCTTCTTCAACTCCGTACTCTCTAAGGTCGAACCAAAAGACATTAAAAACGCCATGAATGAAGATACTGGTTCAATGCCATGCAAGAAGAAATTCATGAGTTTGATCTACTAGATATATGGGAATTAGTACCGCCCCGATTGTGCTATGATCATTGCTCTAAAGTGGATCTTCAAAGTGAAACTTGATGAGCATGGTGATGTTTTAAAGAACAAGGCTCGGTTAGTTGCTAAAGGATACCGTCAAGAGGAGGGTATTGACTTTGAAGAATCATTTGCTCATGTTGCTCAGATCGAGGCAATCGAATCTTCTTGGCTAATGCTGCTAGTAAGAACATGGGTCTATCAAATGGATGTAAAGACAGCCGTTTTAACGGAGATCTTAAAGAAGTCGTATTACGCCCAACCCTGAAGGCTTTGTGAATCCAGAGCATCCTACTCACGTCTATCGTTTGAAGAAGGCTTTTACGGTTTAAAGCAAGCTCCAAGGGCATGGTATGATACGCTATCAAAGTTTCTTCTATCTTCGGATTCAAAGAAAGGAGCAGTTGATCCGACATTGTTCACCCGAAGTCGCAAACATTTAATTCACGTTCAAATTTATGTTGATGATATTATCTTTGCCTCGACCGACCCCAATGAATGTGATCATTTTTCAAATGAAATGGGTTCCAAATTTCAAATGTCAATGATGGGACAAATGTCATTTTTCTTGGGATTACAAATTTCACAAAGTCCCGGAGGCATTTTCATAAATCAATCTAAATATGCAAATGAGATTTTAAAGAAATTTGGATTTGTATCATGTGACACCGTTGATACTCCCATGATTGAACCAACCGTCGGATGAGGACCACTCGTGGATCATGGTAGATCAAACAAAATATCGAAGTATGATTGGATCCCTGATGTACCTCACAACCAGCAACCACATCTTGTTCGCAGGTGCATGTGTGCTAGATATTAGGCTAAGCCTACTAAAAAGCACCTTGAAGCGGTTAAACGGGTCTTCGTATCCCAGGAACCATCAATATGGGACTATGGTAACCCGGCGACACCGGTGATGTCACTATCAAAATTTATGCAGATGCCGATCATGCAGATGTCAAGATACACGCCAAAAGTACATCGAGGTGCTCGCTTTTGGGTGATAAGCCTGGAGCAAGTGGAAATCCAAGTGGTGGAACTCTATTTTGTGAAGTCAATACCGTTAGCGGACATTCACCAAAGCTCTTCCGAGAGAACGTTTTGAGTTTATTCTTCCTCGACTTGGCTTGAAAAGCCTTCAACCAGAAACACTCAAACATCTTCAGGAGGAAGACGAGGAGTAAAGGTCTTTTCTTCATCTATACTTTGTATATATTTATCCAAAAAGCAAAATATAAAATTATAAAACCTTCTAAAAACAAATAGAAGAATATAAAACTTTCAAAAATCCATAAAAATTTGAAATCTCAAAATATCTCAAAACATATTGTCTTTTTGTCATGTTTTTCTTTTCCTCGATTCGATAATATCTACGGTCTTTGTGTTGTCATTCAAAGAATGACACGGGACTTTAGATGTTGTTCGAATGTTAAAAAAAAAATTGAGAGAAAGTAAAACAATGGTTTATTGTATTTCTGGCAAGAACCCGCTTCTCAAAGAAAAGAAAGAGCCATGCTTTATCTCATGTTTCAAACCTAATGCTCTGATTCTAAAACAAATGTTTGTCATCAACAAGACAAATGTTTAACTTCAAATATTTTTCCTTCAAAGATTCATCCGAAAAATATTTGTAATCTTTTGAAAACTCAATTGTTTTAAAAACACTGACTCTATTTTTGAAAATCAAAAGAACTTATCAAGTGTCAAAATCTCAATTCATCAATCAACGACTTTCGTCATTGATTGAGGGGGAGAATGATTTTTAAATTAAAAAAGTGTTCTTTTCAAACAATTTGCACTTAAATGAGTAAGGTCTACTCTAAATGTTTTACAAATTGTTACACAATTGGTTGCACTTTGGTTATTATTATGTTTTCAAAAGATAATCATGCATGTTTAATCAATGGAGCTTAAAGTCTCATAATCCAACCTTACCGTTAAAACGCTTTCATAAACCTCAAATTATTGAACGTGATCAATTGTCTCTAAGTGTGTGTTCTCTCTAATATGTAAAATTCTTCCAAAATTGAGGCACATATTGAGGGGGAGCAAACTTGTGAAAACCTCATCCTTCCTCAAAATGTTTTATCTACTCAAATTGATTGGGAAGTGATGATGATCATTTTAGAAAATGTTAATCAAAAGCTTGGACCTTTCACTTTTAATCTAACGATTTCAAAGATCTCTTGCCTCCATGTGCTAAAAAATTTCTAAATTTTATGCATATGTTGAGGGGGAGCATTTCTAAAATTATCAAAACAATTAAGATACAAAATGCTTTGATTCTATATCACAAGTATCTTGATTGATTTTCAAATGGTTTTCAATTGGTTCCAATGGCAGATGAACAATACCAAAAGACCGACCAACTTTACTTTATGTATGGTGATATAAGGATGATAAGGTTAGGTTGAGGTCCCGTGATCCGCCAGAACCGAAGGATCTACCTGGGACAATCCACTAGATAGTGTAGAAGTCCTTAGGTATGATGAAAAAGGAGAAAAGTGAGATATGGGAAGAGTGCGGACTGAGACAGAGCTAGTAATGGAATAAACCCAACAAGGTTCTAGTAATGAAATCTCGGTAAATCAAGGGGTTGAAGAATGAAAAAGAATAGAATGAAAAGGGTGAAAAGAAATGGCCCTCCAATTATTCAACCTTAGGGCATAAACCGGGTTCAATTCATATCTTCTTTAGTTTGTTACAAGGTAACATCGGTATTATTGAAGACAAAGAGCGTCGCGGACGATTGGCGCACTGCCGCTTCAACTTTCCAAACCACTCAAGGTTCCTCTTAAAGGGCTTGTTTGGTCTAGAGGCAGACATAATCTATCGACTTTCTCTTGAGTTGTTGATATTGAAGAAGG